>CAJGYO010000007.1:43910707-44538989 GCA_904845875.1 Miscanthus lutarioriparius
TCATGTAGTAGGCATGAAGAGCAACACACCCAGGTCCTGCCTTCTCAACATCTGTTGCTGATAGAATTGGCTGTCCAAATTGATAGGGTTGGCCTTTATCCATAAAGTTCCAATAGGGACACTCTTAGATGGTTTGGTGGGTTGCGCCTCCTGCTGCTTATGCTTGCCACCCACCTGCTGTTCTATGTCACTCTTGGCTTTTCTAGGGGCTGATGAAGGTGTCATTGTAGCATGTGAGGACTTAGTTGGCTTCTTGTCTTCAACAGTGGCAGTCTTCGCTTTCCCATCTTGTGAGGATGAAACATTGGCTACCACAAGGTCCTTTAGATTGCTTTTGGCTGACCCATGGCCATGCAGTGGAGGTCTTGGTGATCTTTGAGAAGAGAGCACCTTTGTTGATACCACAATGCAACCCCTACTCCACTAGACCCTCTTGAATAGAGCCTCTCCAAGATTTGTTATCTCACCACTTGGGGGCGGATTCATCACAATGCCCTCATGTTCTGGATATACAAAATCAACATGTACAACGTCATATCCATCCTGTACAAGAAGTGAATATAGCTCATTTTGCTTTGGGAATACATGACCTGTTGCTACTACTTCCATTTTACCTCTAGGGTTGATTACAAGTGTACATGCTATTGGCTCTATAAGAAGGTCCACAACATTTAGATCTGGAATTCCACCAAGTCCGTCCAACTATGCATTGCAGACTGCATCTAAAGCTGAGGTACAGCTGCTCTGCCGACCACCTACAGAGGTAGGGGTGTTGGAAGGTGACCTCAAAGGCACTCCTTGTTCACGCAACATGTCCATGATATCCTTAGTGACCTTTGCGGTAACTTCTTGTGTCACTTGGCTTCTAACTTCTTCTTTAATGGCTTCCACAACCACATTTGAACGCTTCCTCTTTCTGTACATGCTGGTGCAATCCGACCAATACTTCCACCAACAGTAACTAGACACACCACGCATGCGCCCTGTCTGTTCTGGTTGGCCCAAGACCTCTGTGAGCACATCTCTCTCCCTGACCAAAGTGAGCCCTAAAGCCTAAAGTTCTGCTTCCTTCTCTAAAATTTGTCGAGCGACACTTTCAGCTATTTCTGTCGCCCAATGAATCTCAGCAGTACCTTCTGAAATAACCAATGTACCCCGTGCACGTAGCCAATTCCTAGGGCGACCAGGAGGATATTTGTCCCAAGGATTACTTATGCCTACGTCGGCTAATTCCCTGTCCTCCTGCTCCCACTTTTCGGCCATCCCAGCATACCCTCCTGGCCCCAGGCAGTGGTCATGCTTGTTTCTCTCATGAAGCTTCTTGTATTTCTCACTTGTTTCCTTTGCTTCTTTGCTCTCCTTTAGTTCCACAAATTTTGCCCAATCTTGACGTGGAATGTATGGGTGCTTCACCGTGGCATCCAACCCTTTCCTGATGAAACAGCGTACTAGCTCGCTTTTGTGGGTTCTCCAACTTTTGGTTACCATCTGCATCATCATCTTAAACGCCCTATCCTTCAATGCAACTGGAAACTCCAATCTAGGCTGGACACACTCATCAAATAATAACCACTTGTCCTCTTCACTTAGGTCATTGAATGAAGGCAAGATCAAGGATATCCTTTGTATAGCAATCAGACTAGCAAGCTTCTAGTGGGCATCCCAACTAGAGTAAGCTTCGTGACAACTATAGTGTCCTCTGGGCACTGTGTGATTGTCCTCTTTCTACGGCGGCGACGCGGAGGTTTAGATGGCTGCCCCTCTTCAGTAAGATCTATCTCCCCCCTCTACAATAACATCTATATGTTGGTCCTTTGCACTACCATCTCTCTCTTCCTCCTCTGCACTTGTTTCAATGCCGGTTGATGATTCAGGTTCCTTATCAGCCTATAAAACAAATTTTAGCAAGGTTAATTGTAACACCCTAAAATTTGCAACATTTTGAAAATAGGTGAATCGGATTTATTTATGCATTGGTGTGAGCATGTAACATAGAAAAATAATAAATTTTATCAAATTAAAATCAAATATAAGGTTTACCTATATGTTTATGCAATCATGCTACTGCATATTATTTTTGTATTGTGTGGTTTGAAATTAGATTTCAAATTGATTTGAATTTGCATTCAAGAGATGTTTGGAAATTAGTTTGGAAAATAGAAAAGAATTTCCTTCTCCCTCCTATGCTTTTAGCTTGCTGGCCTGCTTCCGCGCCCGTGGCCCGTTCTGCTTCTCTACGCTGGCCCAGCTCGACCTTCCTCCCGCGCTCCGCTCTCCTTTACTCTGCGTGGCCCAGCACTTCCTTCCTTTCCCGCGGCCGTTCTAGTCCTCCGCTGTACCCGGCCCAGCTTCGCTGAAGGCCCAGTCGTGCCGCGCCCGTGTCGTTACTTCTTTCACGTCCTGTGACACTAACAGCCATGCCCCACCTGTCAGCAACACCTTCTTCCTCGCGCATAACCGAGCTGGACACCGCCGTCCATGGTGTCCGCGCTGCCTACGTCGTTTCCCTTGCCTTGCGCTCCAAGCCGTTTTGGGCTATAAAATCGAACGCCCGCATCGTGCCATGCTTATCTAGAGCTTTGGAGCCGCAGCCGCCCTTGCAATGCGCCAAGACTCGCTAACCCTAGCGCCGCCGCCGACGTCATCCACTTCGCCAAGCCGCACGCCACCGTAGTTCCGCCTACATTTGCGAAAAGTCTTTTGGTGAGTCCGCTGTCATCTTTTCTCTCTCTCCATGCCCTTGATTCGCTCAATGGTGGTCCGTAGGCCGTGTATCGTGCGTGTCGCTCACTTCCGGCCATGGCGCCGCCGCGCTCGGCTCTGTTCTGGTCGGATGGCCACGCCAGCCCTTCTCATCCGTTCAATCTAAGATCAAGGGTCAGGATTAGAACATACCCTTTCGATTGTACTTTTGCATATAGGCCATTACAACTAATCGGGTCTCAACCCGCCGTCCTTGTATTCTTTCAAAAGAGTCCCTGCCTTTGTTGCAAATTGTGCCCACAGTCCTTATGTCGGTTTAAAATCTGATTTTAATTATTTAAATTCGAAAATTAGGTATCATCTATTTACAGAACTGCCACTATCTTCTATATGCCATAAAATCTCCGTTTTAACTCCAATTTGATCCGTTCAACTTGCGTTTGGTTCGTAATTCCATAATCTACATGTTCATACTATTGTTAAGTAGGTTTTTAAATTTTAAAATTCAAGGTTAGATTTAATCTATTATTTTACTAAAGTAAATCTTGTTTAATCCATAACTTCTTCGGTTTAGCTCCGATTTTTGTGATCTTCGTGTCTGTGTTTTCGTAGTGAGACGTAGATTCATTTTACAAACTTTTCATCTTGATTTTATGCTAATTGGTGTACTGTTCTAATCTATAGCTTTTGTTTGTTATGCATGATTGCTTTTGGATGCTTGTATGTTGCTGTGATTATCGAGTATAGACGGTGAGCAATTCTTGAGAGACCAAGAGTATTACTTTGACGAGCCAGATCAGCAGGAGTACTTTGTTCAAGAAAAGTATAGCATGGGATTATCCTTGTTTCCTATCAACTTTAATATATTTAATTCATATTGCATGTGTCGCCTTGATAGGGATTCCTTGGAATTGAACTTATACCTTATCACCTATGTGATATGCATTGGGTAGCTTTGCTAGTGCTCAATTAAACCATGATCTTATAACTTGACTAATGGTATATGCAATAAACATTAAAATATGACTTTTTAGCAACTTGAAAACAGGGGGCTGGAGTATTTAGCTACTTTCTAAATGCTTCAGATTCCTCTCCCTAAGGACTTATCTATAAGCAAACATCCGGGACTTACAGTACAACTGTGAGAGCTACATGGCTCTGGCTTTAGCTCAGTATGAGGACATTTTGTAGCTTGTTAGCAGTTACCTTTATTGGCGTAAGAATGGCTTGCCGAATCAGGTATAGGACAACCTCTACTCTTATGTGTATAGCCGTGATGGAATTGTGCCATTCGATAGGGGGGTTCCTATATCTATTTGCCGAGTGAATCTAATGGCCCTAACTTGTTAGACGAACCTTTGAAAGGCTTCATAGTGAAAGTATACAACCTTGGAAGTGTTTTAGGAGTTGCAAACCTGGGCATATGGGTATCACGACTCATAGTGAAAGTATACAACCTCTGCAGAGTGTAAAACTGGTATATCAGCCGTGCTCACGGTCACTAGTGACCTTGGACCCTTATGGAATAGATGATCACTAAGAATTATCTATTTATGCTATTCATTATTCATGTTTACACTGATCATGTGTTTTACTTTGGGAATTGAAACAACTTGTTGCTACTCTTATGCTAAAATTTTGACAACTAAAAGCTGAACACTGTTAAACCTGTATCAAGCCTTTTTGAGCCTCATAAATCTCATGTTACACTTGTTGAGTACGACATGTACTTATGCTTGTTTATTTTCACTATTTGGATAAAAATCCCGAATGGGTAATAGGTGGCTACTGTAATGATGACTTTTCTGAGGATTACTAGAGTTGTGGTCAACCAGTTGACGTCCCTGTGATATGGAGCTTCCACGAGAGATCTTTTCTTTATACTTTCACTACATTTATGTGAAGACTCTGTCTTATTCATGATGTAATAAACACTTGTGATGATACTATTCATAATTTGTCGGCTTATGTGTGCGACTGATCTTTGGGCGCACATAAGATTTTGCATCCCATTTTATCCTTAAAATTGGTTGTGACATTAATTAGTGTCCAGGATAGAGCTCTGCCATCTAACAGTAAGTAGTGTTAGTATATCAAAGCTAAAACTTACCATTCTGATAGGGATCTATACGTAGTCAACAGCTAGCACTCACAAGACACAACTAACACCAATGATCAGCCTTTCTTTGTTGCCAGATTCCTAGAAATGGCAAGTAAAAGGAGTAACTTAGTAGTGCAACAGTGGTAGTAGTACTTGATAAAAGAATATAACCTGTCCAGAAATCTCTTTGTCTATTATCTAAATGGACAGTTTGTGCCTAGAACAGAATAGAATTTTCCTAGTCTGACCAATAAAAGCAGACATGCTATCCCACCTAAGTTATTAGTTTCGATTGTTTTACTGTACACATAAAGCAGGAACATTTCGATAAGAGGAAACTGAACTTATTGATAACAACAGCTTAGACTTCATTATATGGTATATCTAATACTAAAATAGCAAATCCAAACTGTCTATAGGATTGGCAAAGCGTTGCTACGGCCCAATTGATATCTCCTTTGTGTTCATAAATAACATGGAAGCAAGATAACCAAATTAATAAGCACCAAACTAGAATTAAAGAACAACCTAACACAAATATGGGTTACTCCAAACAAGAGTAAGTTCAATAATGACTGCACTTTGGACATTAATTCTTAAGTCTAATAAACAAAACTAACTCATTAATCTTTTAAACATGAACCCTCTAAATGAAGAAGTGTGAGACGTGCAGCATGAATACTCAAAATATCACTCATAAACAATATATGAACCGATATGGTCATGCCTTTGAAAGCACACCTACAGCTATGTATATAAGAATTTACATATAAGTTACAAAAACAGAGCACGACAATATCACCTCAGTTGCCGTCGGTTCGGATATCCAAGCACATTGTTGGCATTTCTTAGCACAATCACCAAGTGAGGAGGTTTTAAGTCCATCACCGGCAACGGCGCCAGAAATGCCTATTGGTATTTCTTAACACTATTACTAAGATTGAGTTAATCTTAGCAACGCCACCAAGAAACACCAACTACGATAGTCCTTAAAGATTATAGACAATACCCGCAAGCGTACGGATCTATCATTGTAGCATTTCACCCGGAAGTATTCAGGGTATCGTTATTTATATTTTCCCAAAGGAGGGCAAGGTATGCAGAGTCTAGCATGAGCATGATCAAGATTACATACTTGCATAGTGGACCATAGTTCATGACAGGGGTAAAAATGGTATATCATGGATAGTGGGCACACATCTGGGCCAACCTCAAGGATAAAAGGAAAACAAAGAATAAAAGAATGTTCCTATGTGGAGCCAACATGTTCTAATATTGCCGTGCAAAGAATAGTTAATGATCATACAAGTTATATGACTAGAGTTGGAACTATGATTAAGATGGACGGGGAGATGTCCGAGCACGGGTCTGCCAGCAAGCGTGAGAGACTTTAAAACTCCTACACAATACCCGGATGTGGGGCCCGAGTCACGTCTTCGGTGGTATTCTGCCCGGGTAAGTTGTGTATGTGGGCTTCTTTTCTTCCTCTTTGCTATATAATCTGCTTTACGCTTTCGTGTTTGCGCATTTTGCTATGTTTTCCACTTGTATTTGAATATGTGTCTTGAAAACATGTTTTCTCCAATACAAGTGGAACTAGGTCAATAGTAAATGCATATGTGTCAAAAGCATGTTCATTTCTCCTGTTTTGGACTATAATTGGCAGTTAGAAATGGTCGTTAGTGACCGCCAACAAATCCCCTAAGCTTAACCTTTGCTCGTCCTGAGAAAATAGCTAAGTACTTGGTTGTTGATCAGGAGTTGCTACTATGCCGATACAATTCACAAGTGCCATGCCTATAACAAAGTATTCTTCCACAATTTAAATACGTTGGCATTTTATCCACCCTTTACCTTGATCCCTATGGGGCGTATAGCTTTTCCAAGTTCTTGGGCGGTTGCAAGATAGAACGGTTATAACAGAATCACCAATCATTCATTCTTTGATTAACCGTCTATCCGGAGGTTTTATGAATTTTGCAAAAACAAATGTAAGTTCCTCAAATGATTCTCTCGATCGCTCAATGTGTATGATACCTCACCAAAGGCATTTGAAATTTTGCCTTCTTTTCATATCCTACCACTAAAGGCTTTTGAGTGGAGTTTTGGGTAGGTATGAAAGTGGGGCATACTTGCATCACATATTTTGCTAAGTCAAAGACCGAACCTCAAGGAGATGCAAGTCATACACTTTGATCAAGACGTGCAAGTGTGTGGATTTTTTATAAAGTCCTAATGCTAAATATTTTTGGTACTCCTTTGGATCATGAATCTCTCTCTTTTTGGATGAATTCCTTTATTTGAAAGTATGGGCTATCTTTATTTTTTTCTTTCTTTTTTCTTTTCTTTTCTTCATGCTCTTTGACATGCATTTTTTTTCTCTTATGCCTTTTGGAATGGATATTTTTTTCTTTTCTTTTCTCTTCTTTTTTTAGCATAGCCCATACTTGTCATTTTTGGCATATGAAACTTTTAGAATAAGAGAGACTCATGATAAATGAATGGAGTAAATATTTTGGTGGACGAAAAAAGCATGTTTGTGCGTAACTCTTAGTGTAAGAGTCAGTAATTTATTTGTAGGTGTACATGTGTCTTGATCATGGGTGCATGTCGAGAATCTCAACATGGGTCACAACAATTTAACAAAGCTCAATGCTCAAACAAGTAGCATATGACTAAGGTTTGAATTTGAATATCATGTCATATGGCCTTGGTAGGTATTCATAATCATTGAGGAACTTTGAATTTTAGCATTTTTAAAAGTAAAATCTTCGGATATCAAGTTTCTCTTAGAACAAAATCATAGTAAATTCTATTTGTACCATATCATAACTTGCAACAACTTAGAAAAGGAGCATGCATTTGCAACCCACAAGTTTTCAAGTTTTAGGATGTGACATTTTTAGCTAACAAACTTAAATCTTGGGGAATACTAAGTTATAACCTAGACACGGATGAATTATAGACAAAGCAACTATTCATCATTTCAACTTAGGAGAAACTAAACATTCCTTAAACACATATGAGAGTGGAATAAATATTTTTGGTATTTTCATTATATTTTATTTTTTTGGTATTTTTGAATTTTTAGAGTTTTTAGATGCTAATAAATAAATAAATAAATGCAGAAAATAAATTATGAAAATAAAAGATACATGGTACCTCTGCGGGGGTCCTCCCCCAAGCTAGCTCGAGGCCTAAGGTCTGAGATGGCTTGGTGTTGACTCCGAAGAAGGTATATTATTTATTTATTTATTTATTTTTATATAGCTTTTAATAATAGTTTTATTTGTTTGTTCATCCTTCCCATGTCTAATTTTAGTAGTTTTGGAACAGTGATCAAACTAAACATCATTTTTAATTTGATCAAGGTAGACTAATCAAACTAAGCACCATGCTTAATTTGAAAAGCCTATGAAAGTATGATTGCACAAAAGATCATACCTCAAACCAAAACATACTTGTAGAGCATGGAAAAATAACCAAAGTTTATTTGAGTTTAGATATATGAAAGGTGAACTAAATTTTTATAGCATAATTTAAAGCATGATCTATAGTTTTATTGTATAAGAATTTTAATCAACTTTTTTATTAAGCAAAGTATATAGGATAACTACTGATTTAGCTTCGGCAAGGGCTCGACATTTATAGTCCGTCGGCAAGACTTCTCCTCCTTTATTGGTCTGCAGCTGCATGAACAAATTTGGGGGAATTCTCGGGTTGCCCCGGGATTTTCCCCGAATGGTTGACAGGTATAGCGGCAGCAATTTGAGCAATTTCTATTTCAATCATTTTATTAAAACTTAGTTGGTTTTTCAAGGAGGAGGATAATTTTTTAAGTTTTAAAATAATATTTTCTATGATTTTACCATTATAAGAAAGCTTTTTAGTAAGATTTTCATTTATTTTAGCTTGACCTAAAACAAGGTCTCTCAAGGATGGTTGATTCAAATTGTAATCAGAGTTATAGTTTGAATTACCTCCTTGCGGGCGGGACTGATTGTTCCACCCGTTGTTATTACCTTGTTGTCGGAACCCGTTGTTGATATACGCAACATCTTCATAGGTTTTGGGGCAGTTGTTCCCCGAATGTCCGACCTCACCACAGACTTCGCAAGTCATTTGCGATTCTATTTCCTGAACGGTAGCCTTCATAGCTTCCTTTTCGTGGGCCCTTTTGTTCAGTCTTGATAACAAGATATCTATTTTTGCGGCAAGCATATCTATCTCCTTCATGTTATGCATGCCTTTTTGTTGTTTGCGTTCCTCTCCCCAAATTTGGTTGGCCACCATTTTCTCGATGAGAGCCTTAGCTCCATCGATGGTTAGGGAGAGGAATGCTCCTCCAGCAGCGGCATCGATGTGTCCCTTCGACATGGGTGTTAACCCCTTGTAGAATTTTTGGATCATGAGCCAGACCTCCATCCCATGGTGCGGGCAGGCCTAGATGTAATCCTGAAGCTTTTCCCATGCCTCATAGATGGATTTGAATGAAGATTGCTGGAAGTTTGAAATTTTCCCCCTTAGGACATTAGTTTTGTCCATGGGGAAAACTTCACGAGGAACGCCACGGAACATTTGTCCCACATGTCGACAACTCCCTTGCTCTGGTAAAACCACTCTTTCACCTTCCCTGCAAGGGAGAAGGGAAACAGATGGAGCCTGATGCTAGCTGGTGCAACGTCATTGATGACAATGGTGTCGCATAGCTCAAGCAAGTGTTGCAAGTGTGCACTTGCATCCTCGCTTGGCAAGCCACAGAACAGGTTTGCTTGCACCATCATAATCAGGCCAGTTCGGAGCTCGAAGTTTTCGATGCTCGTGTTGACAGCGGGCCCAACGGGCATGTTGGCAACAGCGGGGTGGAGTAGTCATGGAGTGACTTGGCCATGGCGTTAGTAGCGGATGGTACGGGGGTGACTGGTTCGACTGCTGGCGGAGTAGCAGAAGAGAAGCGGTGCGAGACCTGTTCTTCCTTAGGAGTGCCTCCAGATTATCGGTGTAGTTGTTCGGTAGATCAAAACCACTCATACACTATCCTATTTTCATTCCACAATAGGAAGAAAATAAGCAGAATTAGCCTACATAAACTATGGCTACCATTACATGCATGTGATCATTGTTCATGTTATGCTAGATTCTTTTTAACCTATGCCCTCCCCGACAACGGCGCTAGAAATACTTGTTGGCATTTCTTAGCGCAATCACCAAGTGATGAGGTTTTAAGTCCATCTCCGGCAACGACGCCAGGAATGCCAGTTGGTATTTCTTAACACAATTACTAAGATTGAGTTAATCTTAGCAACGCTGCCAAGAAACACCAACTATGATAGTCCTTAAAGATTACAGACAATATCCGCAAGCCTACGAATGTATCGTTGTAGCATTTCACCCGGAAGTATTTAGGGTATCATTATTTATATTTTCCCAAAGGAGGGCAAGGTATGTAGAGTCTAGCATGAGCATGATCAAAATTACATACTTGAATATGGACCATATTTCATGACAGGTTTAAAAATGGTATATCATGGATAGTGGACACACATCTAGGCCAACCTCAATGATAAAAGGAAAACAAAGAATAAAAGAATGTTCCTATGTGGAGCCGACATGTTCTAATATAGCCTTGCAAAGAACAGTTAATGATCATACAAGTTATATAACTAGAGTTAGAACTATGATTAAGATGGACGGGGAGATCTCCGAGCACTGGTCTGCCAGCAAGCACGAGAGACTTTAAAACTCCTACACAATACCCGGACGTGGGGGATTACAAGGGACGGATAGGGCTGTCACCACCTGCCGCCTACCCCTCAACCGTGGGATACCATCATATCCAAAGGTTACCGTGCACCCGAGCGCCATGCCCATGTACAAGGAAACTAGCCATATCCATCCGGGACTCCAACCCTACGGATTGATAAGCAAGAATATGGGCAAACCCAAAGGAACGATGAACTGCCACCCCAACCCTAGCTCTACTTCTACTCATACAAGTCATATGAATGATTAAACATAAAGTTGGACATGTTAAGATCATAACACACAAACTATATGCTAGTTCATATATCATGATTATAGCATGAAAACTATACTCTAGTTCATATGCACTACTATATAAATGATATGAGAGCATGAATATGGAAGAACTCTTCATAGTATTATTCATACCAAAGTTGCTCTTCTTCCAAGGAGACAAGCTCTCCAAGTAGCTTTGCTAGATCCAAATACTACTAAGGACTAAAGCTAAAAGAGTACAAGAGTAGGGTAGTGAGGTGTAGCTCCAAATGATTGTGTGTGTTAGAGGTGAGCTCTAGCCCTCTTTATATAGTGGAGTGAGGACGGTTTGGCGCTGGAAAATTAGGAAACCCTAGGGAACCGCCTATGCATGGTGGCATGCAACCGCCCGAGCGAGGTGGGGCCGAGGCACCTCGGTGGAGGTGCGGCCGCACCCTGCAGCCGCACCTGGGCCTGCTCCGCTAGCCACCACCTTGTATGGTGGGCTACTGGCTGGTCTTGGGTCGCATCCTCGGTGGTATTCTGCCCAGGTAAGTTGTGTAGGTGGGCTTCTTTCTCCCTCTTTGGTATAGAATATGCTTTACGACTTCGTGTTTGCGCATTTTGCTATGTTTTCCACTTGTATTCGAATATGTGTCCTGCAAAACATGTTTTCTCCAATACAAGTGGAACTAGGTCAATAGTAAATGCATATGTGTCAAAAGCATGTTCATTTCTCCTGTTTTGGACTATAATTGGCAGTTAGAAATGGTCGTTAGTGACCGCCAACAAATCCCCTAAGCTTAACCTTTGCTCGTCCTGAGAAAATAGCTAAGTACTTGGTTGTTGATCAGGAGTTGCTACTATGCCGATACAATTCACAAGTGCCATGCCTATAACAAAGTATTCTTCCACAATTTAAATACGTTGGCATTTTATCCACCCTTTACCTTGATCCCTATGGGGCGTATAGCTTTTCCAAGTTCTTGGGCGGTTGCAAGATAGAACGGTTATAACAGAATCACCAATCATTCATTCTTTGATTAACCGTCTATCCGGAGGTTTTATGAATTTTGCAAAAACAAATGTAAGTTCCTCAAATGATTCTCTCGATCGCTCAATGTGTATGATACCTCACCAAAGGCATTTGAAATTTTGCCTTCTTTTCATATCCTACCACTAAAGGCTTTTGAGTGGAGTTTTGGGTAGGTATGAAAGTGGGGCATACTTGCATCACATATTTTGCTAAGTCAAAGACCGAACCTCAAGGAGATGCAAGTCATACACTTTGATCAAGACGTGCAAGTGTGTGGATTTTTTATAAAGTCCTAATGCTAAATATTTTTGGTACTCCTTTGGATCATGAATCTCTCTCTTTTTGGATGAATTCCTTTATTTGAAAGTATGGGCTATCTTTATTTTTTTCTTTCTTTTTTCTTTTCTTTTCTTCATGCTCTTTGACATGCATTTTTTTTCTCTTATGCCTTTTGGAATGGATATTTTTTTCTTTTCTTTTCTCTTCTTTTTTTAGCATAGCCCATACTTGTCATTTTTGGCATATGAAACTTTTAGAATAAGAGAGACTCATGATAAATGAATGGAGTAAATATTTTGGTGGACGAAAAAAGCATGTTTGTGCGTAACTCTTAGTGTAAGAGTCAGTAATTTATTTGTAGGTGTACATGTGTCTTGATCATGGGTGCATGTCGAGAATCTCAACATGGGTCACAACAATTTAACAAAGCTCAATGCTCAAACAAGTAGCATATGACTAAGGTTTGAATTTGAATATCATGTCATATGGCCTTGGTAGGTATTCATAATCATTGAGGAACTTTGAATTTTAGCATTTTTAAAAGTAAAATCTTCGGATATCAAGTTTCTCTTAGAACAAAATCATAGTAAATTCTATTTGTACCATATCATAACTTGCAACAACTTAGAAAAGGAGCATGCATTTGCAACCCACAAGTTTTCAAGTTTTAGGATGTGACATTTTTAGCTAACAAACTTAAATCTTGGGGAATACTAAGTTATAACCTAGACACGGATGAATTATAGACAAAGCAACTATTCATCATTTCAACTTAGGAGAAACTAAACATTCCTTAAACACATATGAGAGTGGAATAAATATTTTTGGTATTTTCATTATATTTTATTTTTTTGGTATTTTTGAATTTTTAGAGTTTTTAGATGCTAATAAATAAATAAATAAATGCAGAAAATAAATTATGAAAATAAAAGATACATGGTACCTCTGCGGGGGTCCTCCCCCAAGCTAGCTCGAGGCCTAAGGTCTGAGATGGCTTGGTGTTGACTCCGAAGAAGGTATATTATTTATTTATTTATTTATTTTTATATAGCTTTTAATAATAGTTTTATTTGTTTGTTCATCCTTCCCATGTCTAATTTTAGTAGTTTTGGAACAGTGATCAAACTAAACATCATTTTTAATTTGATCAAGGTAGACTAATCAAACTAAGCACCATGCTTAATTTGAAAAGCCTATGAAAGTATGATTGCACAAAAGATCATACCTCAAACCAAAACATACTTGTAGAGCATGGAAAAATAACCAAAGTTTATTTGAGTTTAGATATATGAAAGGTGAACTAAATTTTTATAGCATAATTTAAAGCATGATCTATAGTTTTATTGTATAAGAATTTTAATCAACTTTTTATTAAGCAAAGTATATAGGATAACTACTGATTTAGCTTCGGCAAGGGCTCGACATTTATAGTCCGTCGGCAAGACTTCTCCTCCTTTATTGGTCTGCAGCTGCATGAACAAATTTGGGGGAATTCTCGGGTTGCCCCGGGATTTTCCCCGAATGGTTGACAGGTATAGCGGCAGCAATTTGAGCAATTTCTATTTCAATCATTTTATTAAAACTTAGTTGGTTTTTCATGGAGGAGGATAATTTTTTAAGTTTTAAAATAATATTTTCTATGATTTTACCATTATAAGAAAGCTTTTTAGTAAGATTTTCATTTATTTTAGCTTGACCTAAAACAAGGTCTCTCAAGGATGGTTGATTCAAATTGTAATCAGAGTTATAGTTTGAATTACCTCCTTGCGGGCGGGACTGATTGTTCCACCCGTTGTTATTACCTTGTTGTCGGAACCCGTTGTTGATATACGCAGCATCTTCATAGGTTTTGGGGCAGTTGTTCCCCGAATGTCCGACCTCACCACAGACTTCGCAAGTCATTTGCGATTCTATTTCCTGAACGGTAGCCTTCATAGCTTCCTTTTCGTGGGCCCTTTTGTTCAGTCTTGATAACAAGATATCTATTTTTGCGGCAAGCATATCTATCTCCTTCATGTTATGCATGCCTTTTTGTTGTTTGCGTTCCTCTCCCCAAATTTGGTTGGCCACCATTTTCTCGATGAGAGCCTTAGCTCCATCGATGGTTAGGGAGAGGAATGCTCCTCAGCAGCGGCATCGATGTGTCCCTTCGACATGGGTGTTAACCCCTTGTAGAATTTTTGGATCATGAGCCAGACCTCCATCCCATGGTGCGGGCAGGCCTAGATGTAATCCTGAAGCTTTTCCCATGCCTCATAGATGGATTTGAATGAAGATTGCTGGAAGTTTGAAATTTTCCCCCTTAGGGCATTAGTTTTGTCCATGGGGAAAACTTCACGAGGAACGCCACGGAACATTTGTCCCACATGTCGACAACTCCCTTGCTCTGGTAAAACCACTCTTTCACCTTCCCTGCAAGGGAGAAGGGAAACAGATGGAGCCTGATGCTAGCTGGTGCAACGTCATTGATGACAATGGTGTCGCATAGCTCAAGCAAGTGTTGTAAGTGTGCACTTGCATCCTCGCTTGGCAAGCCACAGAACAGGTTTGCTTGCACCATCATAATCAGGCCAGTTCGGAGCTCGAAGTTTTCGATGCTCGTGTTGACAGCGGGCCCAACGGGCATGTTGGCAACAGCGGGGTGGAGTAGTCATGGAGTGACTTGGCCATGGCGTTAGTAGCGGATGGTACGGGGGTGACTGGTTCGACTGCTGGCGGAGTAGCAGAAGAGAAGCGGTGCGAGACCTATTCTTCCTTAGGAGTGCCTCCAGATTATCGGTGTAGTTGTTCGGTAGATCAAAACCACTCATACACTATCCTATTTTCATTCCACAATAGGAAGAAAATAAGCAGAATTAGCCTACATAAACTATGGCTACCATTACATGCATGTGATCATTGTTCATGTTATGCTAGATTCTTTTTAACCTATGCCCTCCCCGACAACGGCGCTAGAAATACTTGTTGGCATTTCTTAGCGCAATCACCAAGTGATGAGGTTTTAAGTCCATCTCCGGCAACGACGCCAGGAATGCCAGTTGGTATTTCTTAACACAATTACTAAGATTGAGTTAATCTTAGCAACGCTGCCAAGAAACACCAACTATGATAGTCCTTAAAGATTACAGACAATATCCGCAAGCCTACGAATGTATCGTTGTAGCATTTCACCCGGAAGTATTTAGGGTATCATTATTTATATTTTCCCAAAGGAGGGCAAGGTATGTAGAGTCTAGCATGAGCATGATCAAAATTACATACTTGAATATGGACCATATTTCATGACAGGTTTAAAAATGGTATATCATGGATAGTGGACACACATCTAGGCCAACCTCAATGATAAAAGGAAAACAAAGAATAAAAGAATGTTCCTATGTGGAGCCGACATGTTCTAATATAGCCTTGCAAAGAACAGTTAATGATCATACAAGTTATATAACTAGAGTTAGAACTATGATTAAGATGGACGGGGAGATCTCCGAGCACTGGTCTGCCAGCAAGCACGAGAGACTTTAAAACTCCTACACAATACCCGGACGTGGGGGATTACAAGGGACGGATAGGGCTGTCACCACCTGCCGCCTACCCCTCAACCGTGGGATACCATCATATCCAAAGGTTACCGTGCACCCGAGCGCCATGCCCATGTACAAGGAAACTAGCCATATCCATCCGGGACTCCAACCCTACGGATTGATAAGCAAGAATATGGGCAAACCCAAAGGAACGATGAACTGCCACCCCAACCCTAGCTCTACTTCTACTCATACAAGTCATATGAATGATTAAACATAAAGTTGGACATGTTAAGATCATAACACACAAACTATATGCTAGTTCATATATCATGATTATAGCATGAAAACTATACTCTAGTTCATATGCACTACTATATAAATGATATGAGAGCATGAATATGGAAGAACTCTTCATAGTATTATTCATACCAAAGTTGCTCTTCTTCCAAGGAGACAAGCTCTCCAAGTAGCTTTGCTAGATCCAAATACTACTAAGGACTAAAGCTAAAAGAGTACAAGAGTAGGGTAGTGAGGTGTAGCTCCAAATGATTGTGTGTGTTAGAGGTGAGCTCTAGCCCTCTTTATATAGTGGAGTGAGGACGGTTTGGCGCTGGAAAATTAGGAAACCCTAGGGAACCGCCTATGCATGGTGGCATGCAACCGCCCGAGCGAGGTGGGGCCGAGGCACCTCGGTGGAGGTGCGGCCGCACCCTGCAGCCGCACCTGGGCCTGCTCCGCTAGCCACCACCTTGTATGGTGGGCTACTGGCTGGTCTTGGGTCGCATCCTCGGTGGTATTCTGCCCAGGTAAGTTGTGTAGGTGGGCTTCTTTCTCCCTCTTTGGTATAGAATATGCTTTACGACTTCGTGTTTGCGCATTTTGCTATGTTTTCCACTTGTATTCGAATATGTGTCCTGCAAAACATGTTTTCTCCAATACAAGTGGAACTAGGTCAATAGTAAATGCATATGTGTCAAAAGCATGTTCATTTCTCCTGTTTTGGACTATAATTGGCGGTTAGAAATGGTCATTAGTGACCGCCAACACACATGGCTGTAAACTTTTAGAGCACAACGATGGACAGAATACATAAATGTATGAGCAGTGTTTATAACGATAATATAAGCATAAGCTAGATCACATGGGTCATAATATTAAATTATTGACCAAAAGAATCACAACTATGCCTATTAAGGCTAGAACAAGTGTTGAGAAAGAAGTACAAGTTAGATGCCAACATATAATAATTTTACTATTAAAAGTGGAATCTCAAGATATATATGCAGACACCATATAGTACTTTATTAGAGCACACATATATAGCAGCTTTTCAATAAGCTTAATTCATATGATTAAAGCTAGAAATATAATAATGCACTGAAGAAATATAGCTACTTTATTATCTACTAAATTGTTACAGCTTGTAAGAATTTATCAAATCCATGAAAAAATATAGCTACTTGATTGTTACAACTTGAGATAAATCATCACCAATAGCTAACTCATGAATAGGATGTTTCCTAAAGCTAAATACAGCTATTAATTATTAATTGCTCTCAGTTGTGATAGTGATAGCAGCTAGCACCTAGCAGCTAGCAGTAGAATGCCTGTACTCCCAGTAATAGCAACATAAGATCTCCCAAAATGTTACTTAATCTGCCACTTCTAGTATGCATACTCTGTAAATTTTATACAGAGAAGAATGAGGAAGGAAAAAAGATAGAAGAATCAACAAGACTTAGACAACGCAGAGCAACATAAGCAAAGTCAACAGACTAATGGCTGAGCTGAGCGGTGGGAACACAACTAACTGATTGTTATGTCTGTGTGTGGCTGCTAGCCGTTCTAGGCCCTGGCCGATCATTGGTGACTCAGTCACTAGCAGATACAGATCTAGTGCAGGGGAAGGGAGACACGCAGGACAGAGAGCGGAGTAGTAGAAACTTGTGCAAATCATAGAGGCAAGGGGCCGGGGGCCTGAGCCCAGCTTGGCCCCCACGTAGCTTCGCCCATGTGTACTCCTACTAGTCCCTGTCACTACAACTACCCATGTATTAGTTTTAGTTCAGTGCTCAATTGCTACTTGTAGTATTGTGATGTGCATTCTAAACATAAAGCTCACAAAGCATTGGCCTTAACCTAACCAACCTCTCAGTACAAAGCTTTTTGATCTAAATTCATTTATGGCACAACGAACATGTTTCCTGGCAGCAACAGCATGATTTAATTGTCACAAAGGAGAAAGCTATTTCATTATGTAAAGAAACTATAAGAGACATAGTATCAGCTGTTTCACAGACCACGGAAAAATAATTGCTCCTTCATTTTCAGTAAACTACTAGTAAAATAATTTCCTGCCTACTATGAATAACAGTACTGCGGTTTCAGGCAATTAAAAACTGGAGTGAGCAACCTAAAATACTTTAGGCTAAGAGCAGATCATCACTATTGTTCGTATGGCAGCTGATGGCTTATTTGAACAACAAACCAGATGATAATCCATATTGAAAGAACAAAGAATAGAGGGAAAGAAGTCTAATACCTGCGGCGTTGACCTTGGAGTAGTGGTGGCGGCAGCACAACCCTAGGCACGTAGAGGCAATCTTGGAGCGGTGGCGAGGCACCCAACGACGGGGTCCTAGCACGCGAAAGAGATTCATGTCGGAAGGGCTTGAGGGGGACGCTGGGCCTCCACCGGCACCTCCTCGCCAGATCAGGTCGCCTCCTAGCCAGAACTGACCTCCTTGGCTGACATTCGTCGGGGAGTGTGGCTGGAGGATGGCGGCGGATGGAGTTGGAGACAGAGGTGGGCATACGGTGGTGCGTGGATGGTGATGGCAGTTGTGATATGTGGCGGCGGCGGCGATGGTTAACGGTGGGCAGCCGTGCGATGGCGAAGAACCCTAGAATCTCTGGCATGGGGACTTGGACAAAAAAATGTGCTGAAGGAATGCCAGTGAGCTTCTGGCCTTAGCAAAATAGGGCGCGCAAAAAGAAAAAGGATGAAGACGCGTCTGTAATAATAACGCAAAAAGAAAAAGGATGAAGACACGTCTGTAATAATAAAAAATGAGCAAAAATTTGTGTTACCGCCCGGGATCAAACCTGATACCTCTAGGTCCACAAGTTCATGTGTTACCATTGCGCTATGTTCATGAGTTCAAACAAGTGGCGGTTTTAATTGTAAAAAAAGTGAAAATAATAACATGCGTCTGTGAGAATAAAAACTATATATTATCCCCCTGGATCCTCCTTCGCTCTCTCTCAGTCACATCCCTCTCTCTGTAGCTGCTCCTCTCGCTCTCTCCCCTGTTCCTCTCGCTCTCTCCCCCTCTGCTGTTGCCTGCGCCCTCCACTATCGATCTCCTCCATGGCGTAGCACACCGTCCCGGGCCCGAATCAGCGCATGCTTCACCTCCCTCTCCTCATATGCTCGGATTGCAGGCGGCGGAGGGTGGTGTGGTAGGTTTCAACACAGGAGCATAGCCAAAATCATGTTTTTTACTGTTGCCCCTTCCATAAGGGAAGTTAGGGTTTCGTAAGTTTGATTCTTGGTTGTTGCTGAGCTGCATCTGAATCTTGATTTCATTTTGGCTTCAGAGGAATTCAGGCTATCCTTTTTTATTCTAGGAAGATGAATATGAGGAGCATCTAAAGACGCTGGCTAGGCAAGGATAGTTGACTGCATTGTTGGCTGGTGATGGAGAGCAGAGCACTGGAGGTCCCAAAGTGGAGGCAGTAGATCCGACCGAAGAAGTCAAAGGAGTTGCTGAAGAGGTCAATGGCGACCTAAAACTCGAGATGTGTTAGTTGAAGCTAGAGATGTGTGAGATGAAGGTTCAGTTTCATGAAATGATGGTCAAGATCATGGAAGCGAAGGAAGAGATCAAGGAAGAGATTGCTAAGGGAAACAAGTCTCCACCAGTGTTTACTTGTCAGATTAGTTAGGTCTAGGTCTTAGCGCTGTCAGTTTAGTTGGCATTGTCATGGTTTGGTCATGTGATGTAGGTAGTTGTTATCTAAATGTGGCTATTATCTAAATGTAGTTGTTAAGAAATGTGGCTATTATCTGAATGTAGTTGTTAATGAATGTGGCTAAGAATATAAACCACTTGACACTTGTTATTGACATGCTTTTGACAGGCTTATCTTGAGAAGATTATCTCTAGTTAGGATAGCATTATTAGTCATGAACCTAGAGAAATATTTTGATTTTTTGAGGGATTTTACACATCCATATTTGTTGGTCCAACATCATTTCTAGTTAAAGCATTATGCATTGTTGATTTCACTAAAAATTTCCTATTCTTTTCAAATTCATATATATGACATAATCAGAATTTTCAAGTTTAAAATTCAGAGTGTCTATCTGCAAATAAGGAGTGAGCCATGAATGAAATTAGTGTCTTCCTATTCTTTACATTTGCCATCTCCTGAATGTAATGTGGGTCTTCCTATTCTTTACACTTGCAAAAGTTACCTCTTTCTAATCACAAAGATTGTATAGAATTGAATAGGATTAATCTCACAGATGGGTTTGTCATATAATCATGGGTCAGACCAAAATTTGGGTTTTTGTCCATTTTTGATTTTGATATTTCTACCCTGATGAAGGTATAAATCCTTCACCTTGAGCAGGTCATACCAAATGGGAGAATCATTTGCTTTTGAGTTATAGAGAAGATGGATTTCAAAAATTTCCTGCCATAAATCTGATCAATGCAGCAAGGATGACTAAACCAATAATTTTCAAACCTAAAAATATTTTGCTTTGGGATGCTTGTGCCAATTTGGATTTTGCAGGGAAGGTGGTCAGAGGTAATCCTAGCAAGAGGGAGGACAATAGTAAGGGGATACTGATTAGTCCAAGCAACTGACATAAAGAACCAATCAACTTGCTCAAGAAGTGAGGTGTCCTGCATATTACTCCAAGTATAACTTTGACCCTTGATAGGTAATTCTATGAGCCCCAAATGACTGATGATATTATTAAAGATGACTGAATCATTAAAATTGCCTCCTGGTCTATTTCTATTTTCAACAGATCTATAGAAATTAAAATCCCTAATTAATAATCAACCGAAGATCATCGTCTTCAATATTCAAGCTATATAACCAGCTAACAAAATTATCTCTGGCAAGTTGTCTGCAACAACCATACACTACAACAAGGGTCTAGGCTTAGCAATAGTAACATCAAAGTGTGAAGAAGCCCATCAACAAACCAAGATCCCCCAAATGCACCCTCAGAGGGCCAAAAGTCAAATTTTATCAAAACACTTAGGAGCAAACTTACTAATGAAAATTGCAAATCAAAATTCTCTTTCTTGGTTTCCTGAAGGCAAAAAATATTTGCACTACTCTCCACAATCTTGTTTCTTATAGAGTCCCACTTATCACTATCATTAAGCACCCTAATATTCCAGCACAAGATATTCCAATCATGAGAATGACTATTCATTGAGATGAAATAGAGTAGCATAGAGATAACATATGGTTACATAACCACCACTTGCAAAGTTTTACAATACTGAAAACAACAGTCAAAGCATAAAAAACAAGATGGACAGCAAAATTAGACAATATATAGCCACCACCAGTCTGGCCTAGTCCTCCATTTCTTCTAGTCTTGCTCCACTGATCATTCTTGAGTGCTTGGGTCCAGAGTATGCTTCTCAACCTAATCTTTCTTGAATCTAGAGCTTCTCCTATCCTCATCATCAACAATAGGGGTTATTTCCTTTGCTTTCCTCTTCTTTCTCCCAGGAGGAGTAGCTTCCACCATTATTTCATCTTCTTCTTGGCCCTCAGTTGATTCCTCAGGAGCCATGTTGACATCTTCATTAAGAGGTTGGCACCACATAACCACAACTATCAGCAAACATACCAGCATCCCAGGGAGCATGGTTATGGGTTGAGGGATGGAGATGCTCCAAAATCTGCTGTAGAGCAAACTCCTGGTTGTAGACAACAATCTCTTTATTCTCTTCCATTCTTGGGGCTTCAATTTCAGGTGAAGTATCAAAGAAAGCTTGAATGAGCTATAACCTGGGCCTCTTGTATCTAGAGGATGTGGAGGCCTTTACATTGTTTCTCTAGTTTGGATTATCAAGAGCAAGATCCCAGGAGTCCAATGTAGGGCTGTCAGGCCAGAAGTTGACAACTGGGTTTTTCATAGGAAGAAGTAACTAGGTCTCCTGGGCCTTCCTGGCCAATTCAGTCAAAGGCATCTCCACTGAAGGGACTAGACCAAAAGGCATATGCAGCCCAAGATTAGCTGCCTTTTCTCTGACCTGAAATTCACTCTCAAAAACATGCACATTGTTTGGAGAGATCACCAGTGCCCTCTCTGCCAAAACTCTACCTGTTGAATTAGGAAGAGGTAGTTCAAGAGTGATTGGGGCCCTAGGCTTTGAAGAATTCTCTGGTTTCTAAAGATACCGAAGCACTATCTTGAGGTTGATTGGGGTGCTGCATAACTGCATTGGCAATAGCAATATCTACAAGGTTGTTCACTTCTGCAAACTCATTCTCATCAACCAAGTCCCCTTCTTGTTGAAGCCAGGGTCCCCAGCCATTGTTGACATTTTGAGCTGCTAGGGGAGGAGTCGCCTCCTAGCCCTAATCCACATTTTCCTGTTGAACTTCAGCAAGATCACCCACATCCTCAAAGAAGCTAGGGAACTGTTGATTCTGATCTTCATTAAGAAAATGTGCATTCTCTAGATGTAGATTGCCATTTGGGGAGATTTGATCCTCATCAGCACCAAATTCATCAGCGAACTGAGTCGGGCCCAATACAAAGGCTAGGACTATCCATGAGAAGCCATTATTGCCCCCAACATTTCCTTCACACACCAGAAGACTCCTTCGAATTTTGCTCACCAAGGTAACCTTGCACCTTAACAGAAGCCTAGACTTGCACCTGGAGTTACTGGTCCAGGTGATGATTGTTCCAAAGTGCCCTACGGCCTGAGTGATGATGTCTCTAGTTTGGAAATCCAACGGAAAAGCAAGAAACATAACCCAACATGTTCTAGTGAAAGGACAGTTTCTCAGATTGATTCCTCTATCATGCTCTTGTACCACAATCTCACGAACAACATCTAATTAATGAGGACTTAAGTTAACCATAGCTTGTATAGCAACCGGTGAATGAAACTGAATCAAACAGAGCCCAAGTGGAGACAAGCAACTAGAAAGAACTCTAACATGACGCTCTTCCTCAAAATAATTCACAACCTCATCCATAGCATCATACAGATTGTGCTATTCTAGGGGAGGGAGAACTGTAATGATAGAATACTCTTTGTGGTGATGAGGCGGGTTGCCACTGATGATGATCCTTCCACGCGCAGGCTGTGCCGAGTCTTCAATCTCAAGGCCATCGGACACGAACGGAGCAGGGTTGATAGAAAAGTTGGCTATGTCTATCCACCGCTGCGTGGCCTGATCTTCCAACAAGATTGATCAGGAAATACTAGAAAGCACAATGTAGATGGACATATACGGTTGAGGCAAGTGATCGATCGTGTGGCAGAGTGCAAACTATCAAGCGATGAAGCCACTGCTAATGGGGGAGTAGAACTGGCCTAGAGACGAGAAGCAACTGCTAGCCAGCACCAGACTCTTCCCTCCCATGAGTCAAGGGACACAACGTATAATTGGAGACGATCAGCTAGCCTGCACACCGGCCTCTTAATTCCCTTCATTTTCAAAGGTGGGCTTCTCACTAATTTGTGCTAGCTAATTGGGCCTCCAAAAGCCAACTTGGAATGGTAGTTAGTATCATGGCATTTCGACAGTTGCGAATATTTGACAGAAATTGAGCTTCGACATTGCAGTGCCAAAAGCACACATCACATGATGAAGCCTACTAGCACTGACCGTAACCCCCAAGTATTTTGATAGGACAAAGGCCAACTTGGCAATTGAAGATATCAACATAAAGAGACCCAGTTATTATCATCATTAATCATCACCACTTCACTCTAGTTGATAGACACTCAAGTTTTAGAGCAAGAAAATGCTAACTGCATACAAACAACCAAATTTGAGCACAACCAACCATATCAACATATTATATCACAACAAAATATCCCAAGCTGTTCACATTAAGGTAGCTAGCTGGATTAGGACCTAGCTAGGTTAAAAGCTAACACCTAAGGTCATCCCAACAAACTTAGAGAAGTTCACCAGAGACAGCTAATTCTAGCCATAAATGACACTATACTAGAGAGCTAATTCTGGCCATAGTCTTGACCATTAGTATACACATAAGTTCATACATAGGGCCACAACATGTAGTTGCAAAATAATGTTTTGGCCATTGCATTACATATATTCGACAGAAATCATCAAAAGCATTCCCCAACAGCTGCCACTTGCATCAATTGCACTTCCCTCCTTTTGTTTTCTTCACTTTGCTTGGAAGTTGTTTCGTGTCATCTTCTTGGCAGGCTGCACAACCTTGTTTAGTCACAAGTCCTGTGGAACATGACAAGGCATTAGTCATCATTTTTAGCACATTTTTGCCACCACAAATAAGGTCCTGTGGAACATGAAGGCAAACAACCACGCCAATTGAAATAGTGGCGCCAAACAGATAACAAAACATGCATCATAAATGCACATACCTGAATTGCAGTCGTCGAAGTCCATATGTGATGCAGTCATGAACTTTTGACATAACAAGACTCCCAGCTGCCCTCTCATAAGACCATAGGCTGACTCTAGGTTGACACCTGCTGCTCACTGAAGACCCTCTGCTTGTTTGCTCCTTTGCAATTCCTGTTTGCTCCCTTACAAAATTATGTAGTGCACAACATGCAACAATTATTAGGGATTGCCTCTTACTTGGATAGGACGGTATTCCTTTCAATATTCTCCACTTTTTTTTGCTAACCCCAAATGTATGTTCAATTACATTATGAAGCTTAACATGATGGTGGTTAAACACCGCCTTTGAACTCTTCGAACTCCGGGTAATGGGATGTGGGCTCAAATATCCCGGGCACAGTGCGTAACCTGAGTCCACCAAATAATACCTACCTATAAAACAACAAACAAATACACTAGTTTAACAACAGAATCCATATGCCTTCTAAGTAGTACAATTAATCCAAGTACTCCATAAGTTAACCAACTAACCTCGCGGTGGGTGTGGATATTTGGGACACTCCAAACCCTGTTCAATACGGCCATGTCATGATTTGCCCTTGCCATCCCCACACCAATATAAGTGTACTGCATGTCAAAGTTGCATATAGCTATCACATTTTGGGTGGTCCTTCCTGTCCTATTTATGTAATCATCACGTTCATTGCGACTGACTTCAATAGGAATATGTGTTCCATCTAAAGCTCCTACGTAGCCATCAAAGTAAGGTGAGTATTTACTGAGCTTAGGATGAATGGTTGAGTAGTTTTCATCCTTTGGCCGAATAACCCTATGTGCGAAGGAGAACAAGGCTTCTAGCACTTCACCAAACTTCTAGCTCACGGACCCCTTTGACTTTCCAAATCTATATTGCATTTGTGTCTGTGACTGACTTGTCCCACAAGCCCATAGTACCATCCCTAAAGCCTCCATGGAATCAAATTCTTCAGTAGATTGCAAACCATGCCAATCTACTAAGGCTCTATGCAACTGATCAAATGTTTCGGGGTACATACGGAAGTTATCAAAGCATCTTTCTCTGATGGACAAATTTAGCTGAACCCATTGTAGGCCTAACAACTCTTGGAAATGGAACGGAGGGTTCAGCACTGGACCTTGACTTGAGCAGGCAACTAATGCATATGCTTCGATGGTGGCAGCGTACCACAAATCCCATAAATCACCATCACTCAAAGTTACACTTGAATTCTATAATTCGTCACTGCTTTCGTCATTGATTTCCGTGCCGATAACAATCTGCATAAAAAAAGATGGATAGGTTTAATCACTTCTCAGTACATATGAATGGATCTGTGATAAGCACACTACACACCTCACTGCTGCGCTATCCTGCCTGTTGAAGCTAGTCAAACCCAGTGGCCTTACTGCAAGTAAGAAGTCAAAACAATTCAGAGCAAATATTTATTTAGCTCACCCATTTCTCTGCCCAACATTAAGAACATAGTGCACTGAATGAAGATTGCACAGCAAATTACAAACAAGATACAATGACCTTAATTATTCAAAAATAGTTCGGCAAATAGGATACGATACATCGATGCAAAGTAATAAACTACTAAACAAGATAAAAAAAACAACTCAAACAGCTCGACGATAGAACAACTAGAACATGCAAGTTAACGCTAATGACCACCCTTGCAACTACTTCATGCCCTGGCTCCAGGTCCAATCGATCCATCCAATGCGACCCTTTGATGATTTCATCAGCATGTATTGCTTAGCGTGTTTCTCATCACGGAACAGATCTAAAGCCTTGTAATGCAGCAATGTTGTTTCTTTAACACCATCACGTGCTAGTAATTCCATCGCTTCAGCCATATAATCAGGCTCTTGGGTTTGGGGTCAGGATCGCTCATGAGAAGTCTTAGC
Organism: Miscanthus lutarioriparius; assembly: GCA_904845875.1. Classification (NCBI taxonomy): domain Eukaryota; kingdom Viridiplantae; phylum Streptophyta; class Magnoliopsida; order Poales; family Poaceae; genus Miscanthus; species Miscanthus lutarioriparius. The sequence goes on from CAJGYO010000007.1 coordinate 43,936,893, forward strand.
AACAAGGCTGCCTGATATGGCTTTCATGTTGCGCTCAGTGGGCTGTTGGCTGTCAACCATGTTGTCCATGCTTGCCCTTTTGGAAGAGGTACCACTGAAACAGCCGATGTGGCCCAATGACATCATTGGTGAAGTGGGTGGTGTACCAACACCACCAGCTGATAAGAAAGTACCCCTGTATGGGGTGCTCGATCCATAAAGAATGGACAGTTCTTTCAAGAAAGGAGGTCGTCTGCCACATGCTCCACCAGCCTGACTGGTTTCCTGCAAGGGAAGGCATGGTTAGCATCGTAAGACCGAACCACATGCACAATTTTGAAGAACTGTAAAAGCAGAAGCAATGTGGAGTGCACGTACCGCATAGTGGGTCTGCAACCATTCATCAGTAGCGGCAATGCCACCAGTTCTCTTGTCATGCGCGAGTCTAGTTCTTTTTTGAAGGTCCTTCCACTATCTGTATTTCTTTTTCAAATTGTTCAATTTGGTTTGTAACTGGCTTTGTTTATAAATCACGCCTGCTTTAGCTATGAAATTGCCAACCATGTTCGTCCAACCTTTAGTTGTGGGCCCCTGATTGGGGAAGTTGTTTTTGTCTTTCTCCTCAATGCAAAGTTCAAGCAATATTTTGGTTGTTTCATTGTCCCAATTTGCACGCTTTCCTTCCATCTGTTCGAACATGTACAATTTCTAGTATGTTTCCAGTACTTACATTACATACTTATGACAACAGCACATAACAAAATAGAGTAGTGGCATGTCAACGAATGTATACTTGCCTTGATTCTGCGCTTGTCTCGTTTTGCACGTAGGCTGTAGTCCCGAGCTTGAGGTGGATACCGTGGAGTGTAGGACGCTGTGGATGAATTAGGTGCCAGGGTGGACAACCTTGAGCAGCTAGCACCAGATGAAACTCGCAGCTGGAGACAACAATGCAGGTAGGACGAGGTGTGATTTAGTAAAGCATTGTTTACAAAAGAGACTCTGTGCTTAGCTTTTGTCATATTGATTTGTCCTTTATGATTAAAAAAACTTGGTTTGCTATTTGTTAGCTTTTCACAGCTCAAAGTTGAAACTTGTAGTTTTGTTTGATTGTACAGCTTACACATAGGGTCGAATAAAGACTATTCCTATCTCATACAAAGACTATTCCTTTCTCAAATGAACATTCCCACTGATTCTTCAAATTTGACACTATAGCTACCACCACATCTATACCGCCTAATATCCCAGTCATTTTGTTGTCCTTTCTGAAATTCCCTAAATGGGGCCAATAAACTCCTGAATACTCTATTAAGTCTTTATATAAAGTAGTCAATTTTAGAGGAATACAACCTATTTTGGTTTCTTCTATCTGGGATATCAAAATCCCCCTAGAGTTCACTATTGCCTTTGGCTTCTGTCAAAGAACAAGTTATTAACTAGAGATAACTATTTCGGGTACGGAACGAACCTTGAACAACCAGAGCTGGCATCGGGTGGGGTGGATCTGGCGTCGGTGGCGTCGGGTGGTGACTGGATCCGGCGTCGGTGGCTGGTACGGTGGCTAGGCAAGAGTGAGCTCACGTACGGGCGGTGAGTGGATAAGATTGGAAGCAGCGTCATTACACGGATAATACTGCGGAAGCATAGTAGTAAAATACAGGGCGGTGAGTAAAAGACACGTCTGTAATAAGGAAAAAAGTAACTATTTATCACCCCTGGGGATCCAACCTTAGACCTCTAGGTCCACAAACTAAGTATCTTACCGTTGTGCTACGCTACTGAGTTCGATTGAAGTGCCCCATAATATTTGTATGATGCTTTACCAGTGGTAGACTAGTTTGTGCTTTGGAAAAAAGGGACAAAAATATATCCCACACTAGGGATCAACCCTGAGACCTCCGCTTCAACAAGTTCCTAAGTTACAATTTTGCTACGATCGTGATTTCAAACAGGGAGCGGTTTTAATCTTTTTAAAAGGATTTGAATACATTAAAAATTGGGGAACCGCATCCGCATCCCTTCACCTACTCTCTCATTCAAAGGAATATATTGGAACTACCGCCGTTCATCACTGTCGCATTCATTCTGCCTCTCGCCTCCACTCCACTCCTCTTCGCCTCCACAGCCACCTCATCCACTCCTCTTGTCGCCCCCGCCGCCGCAACCGTCCCTGCAACCGCGCGCCACCGAGATGACGAGGCAAGGGAAGCGGTGGTGCCAGAGGGACCCAAGCACTGGGTGGTACACCCCTAGCTCCTTCTCGTTGGCCGCTCCCTCATTAGTGGCAGTGAAGGAGGAGGAGGATGCCCCGACCCCCCACCGGGGTTCAACAAGAAGGTGTCTGGGAAGAAGGCCGTGCCCGCCTCATCCTCGCCATTGAAGAAGGCCACGTGCTCTTCCTCGGCGGTGGAGCCCTCCTCAATGGTGGGGCCTTCCTCGACGGCGGTGCCCTCTTCCTTGGCGCTGATGAGGGCGGCGGCGAGGAAGGAGAAGCAGCCGGCGGTGCCAGCGGTGGCAGAGAAGTGCAACCACTGCGAGGCGGGAGACAAGTCTTTCCGCCGGTTTCTCCGAGAGGGTGTGAACTGCACAGGCGGTGAAAGCCCCATCCCTGGTCAGCTGGTAATGCACATTAGGGTTTCATTTTTCTTTGTTAGGAATAGTTAGGGCACACTCATTTGCCCTGAATTCATTTTCTTACAAAATCCAAATCTTCAGTGCTATGTTTAATATATCACCTTGTGAAAAGAACAATGCACATTCATCTTGTGAAAAGATTGACTTTGATATGCTTAGTACCTTGTAGTAATCAACCGTGATGAAATTATTTGGACTGTAGAACTGCTATGTACTATCCCCAGAACTAGGAATGCTACAGACATGATGTAAATGTGTTAGATACTTCCAACAATTAAACATAAGAAAATAACCTGAATGTCATAACTCATAAGGATTAAAATTAGTGCTAATAAAAATTGAGGTATTCGCAAATCAGTTTTGCTTTTAGTTAAGCAATAATATGTTGGTATTTCCATATAAAGTCTACTTTTTGATGAATCTCTATGGAAAGGAGGTGCTGAACGATGCGTGCTCTACAACTACTAGATTAATTTATTTAGAAATTGTAAACCATTGATACTGCACAAAAGCTAAATGGATCATTATATTATTGCATCATTTGAAGTTACAACGATAGGATGTCGTAATGCACCAAAATCACTAACTAATCCAAATCACAAGCAAAAGAAGACTGGAGGAGAAAATACCTATGATAATCAATTTGAGTTGGCATAGAGTTTATGGTATTATTTTCTTCTGTTCTGTTCCTGTATGCATGATCTATTCTGTTCCTGCATGCATCTTTTCTGTAAAAGGAAAAAGTTATGACTTTAAATTAGCTTTGCTTGCATTTTTCCACCTATAGTTTGCTGTTATAGTTGTTTTATTTCTAAAGACTGAACTGTCATGGCTATTTTCCTGAACTTTTTTTCTCGAAAACGCAGGAGAGCTGTGCTTCATTAAATTAAGAAGAGAATAAAGGGCAAGAGCCCAAACAACACCTCACACACCACACACACACACACGCTCATGCCCCAACAGTTTCAAGGATTACACTCACGCCGGTGACATAAACACACAAGACGACCACTACTAAGTTAGACACTCTAACTACCGGGGAGGAGGGCAGTCAGGAAAGATAATCCTCGAGCCCCTGCCATAGACCACAAGCGGTGGTCCTCGCTAGCTAAAATCAGAGCATCAGCTAAGCTTGGAGCTGCTCCATCAAAAACACACCTATTGCGATGGTTCCAAATAGTCCAGGCTCCAAGTATAATAAGCGAATTAACTCCCTGCCTTATTAGCCCATCAGCGGTGCTGCTGCTAGCTTTCTCCCACCAAGCATGGAAGGACAACTCTGTAGGTTGAGGGGACAGGATCTGAAGACCGACCTGTCTGAGCATATTGAACCAAAATTCTCTTGCAAACACACAATGGACAAGGAGATGGTCAATAGTCTCTTCTTCTTGGTCACAGAGAGGACAATATTCAGGATGAGCAAACCCACGATGTGCCAGGCGATCAGCTGTCCAGCACTTGTTGTGCGCGACCAGCCACATAAAGAAGCGACACTTAGGCGGTGCCCAAGATTTCTAGATTCTTTCCCATGGTCCAAAAAGAGTAGAACCCATCATATGCCGACTTAGCCGAGTATTGTCCATTGGAGGAGAGCCTCCATATGTGTCTATCCTCAACCTCCGGCTGCAGCTGAAAATCCATCAATAAATGCCATAATTGGAGAAATTCCACCAACACACCAACTGTACGAGCTCCTTGAATGTCCAAAATCCAAGCCTGGTTAGTGAGGGCGTCCTGGACAGTGCGCTGCTTGACCCTCCTCTTGGGAATAGCCGCGAAAAGGTGAGGGGCAAGGTCTGCAATGCATTGCCCATGGAGCCACCTATCTGACCAGAAAAGAGTATTTGCACCATCTCCAACTATAGAATTCATAGCTACAGAGAAGAAGGCTCTCACTTGCTTAGGCACATGTAATGGGAGAGCAGCCTAAGGACGATGAGGTTCTATTTTCTACAGCCAAACCCATCTCATGCCCAGGGACCAGCCAAGAGACTTGAGATCTGAAATTCCCAGACCTCCCAGCTCCAGTGGTCGACAAACTTTGACCCTGGCCACAAGACAATGTCCACCTTTTGCATCTTTACTACCTCTCCAAAGAAAACAGCGCCGAATTTTATCCACCGCTTTGAAAGCCCATGGAGGAAAATCAAAGGCCATAGCCAAGTAAATGAGCATCCTAGTAAGAACAGATTGTACTAGTACCCTTCTTCTAGCCCTTGTCACTAGATCTGCCTTCCAACTAGGTAGTTGGTCTGCAATGCGGTCAATAATGGGCTGCACTTGTTCTTTAGTTAGTTTTCTTAAAGATAGGGGCACACCTAAGTATCTGCATGGGAATTCTGAAAGAGGGTACGGCAGCAGGTTTTGTATGGTAGCAATCTCCAAATTAGCACACCTAATAGGGAGCACAGTACTTTTCTGTAGATTAGTCTTGAGCCCAGAAGCTTCATCGAACAGATTAAGAATATCCATGGTTGTAGTGATATCCCCAGACTCCGGGCGAAGAAAGAGGGCCACATTATCAGCATAAATAGAGATGCGGTGCTGTAAACCATGGGATGACAGGGGTAGCAGCAAACCTTCTCTGGTGGCCTTAGTAATCATATGCCCCAACACATCCATTATCAAGACTAGTATAATGCCCGTGCTAACGCCATGGCTTTATCTTGGGGATCCACATGAAAACAACCAATGATTTTTTTTCATTGTTCAACTTTTACATAATTGTATTTGAGCATGTTTACAATCCGAGAAACACTTTTGCATAAGAAGGCATAGTAAAGTTATTTCTCATATTAACCATCTAAGTTACATTCTGCCTAAGTCCTTAATCATGACTTGGAGATCTTTAGGGAAGCTGTCAAAACATTCGTTTGCACGGCTCTTCAAAATGTCCGCCAAGAATTCCATCCTCAGTGAAGTTGATAGCTGTACATGGCAGATAATAAGCTAAATTATTAATTTCCTCATCGTAATAGCTCCTGACACCTATCATTCATAAATCGTACCCATCAGTAAAACTCGCAAAGAGCAAGCAATGGCAGCGACGATCCTGGTGCTGCAGGCTGGGCATCCAGCAGGCGCCCGCCTCCACCATAAATCAAGTAGTGTAGTCCTAAAAATTATGGACCAATCTAAAAATCATTTTTCAGTAGTGTTTAATGATTAGATTAGTATTAGCAATTGTTTATAGTTAAACTCTAAGACATGAAAGTCATCAGGGATCAGAAAACTCACATAACCATGAGAGATGGCAGCTGTGAAACGACATCAGGAATTGAGCCCTCCAACTTATTGTGTGATAAATCCCTGAAAATATATCAGAATTCAGAAACACAAATTTATCTTCACTGACTAAAATTCACTGCAGAATTAACGTGACTGAAAACATGTAGTTACAAATACTCGAGTGCTTTGAGTTTGGCAAAGTAAAATGATACACGTTCAACCCGCTGAATAAAAGGTGTCTGTGTAAACATCCAAAAGTTTAGATGTCATAATTCAGACGAAAGTGCTGTTTATACTGAAAGCATACCTATGATGTTGGTGATATCGCTTAGTGCATCGCGTGTATCTCCGGGCGTAGACATTGCGAAGTACCAGCGAGGATCTTCAGCCGGCAGTAGCGGCGGGCAGCAGGGTTTCCTCCAAGATAAGATAACTGGGTACATATTTAAGTGAATATTTGGTTTGGCATAAAACTAATTTGACATTATGTGTCAAATACAAATTTAACAGACTCGTAAATTGATATACCTTACATCAAAATTAAGCCAAAAACATATGTTATCTTTGTTAGCTATAAGCTGTGCTAGTAACTGAATCTGTAACCAGAGTACCAGATAGAGCACATGACTGGAACTTTGAAGCATGAAAGTCAAGGAGGACCACATAGTAGGATCTTAAAAAACATGCAAGGGAGGTATATCTTTTTCCTCTTTCCTTCTACTTATTTTTCTTTTATATAGACATACCCCAAAGGTGAGTACTGATATGTAGCTCAAGCATTCATCAGAGTCATGCAATGAAATTCAGAACAATTAGAACAAACCAGGATTATTGATCATGGGATAGTTACTCTTGTCCCATCTGAATACTGAACTTTTGGTTTCGGTAAATTGAGTTGTATATAGAATTCTAGAGTACCTCAGTTCACAAATAAAAGGAATTCTGACATTTGCAACACATGAATATTATTTAGTATTTTTTTATATCAGTCAAGTTGTAGTGTTGCACACTGGCACTGGTACATATTGATCTAGAATGAAAAAAATATTGATGAAATATGGTAATCCTCTCTGTTTTTAGCTAGAACTAAAACATTATAAGAACATGTGAACTGTAGGCATATAGTTGGCACTTAGTTTACAACAAAAAACATTTTTTACAGGTTCCTAACATATCTACAGCTCCATCACAAGAATCATTTTCAAAATAAAATTTTAACATATAACATCCATTCACCGAACTCAGAGATCAGAAACCTGACTGCTATCATAATTCCTAAGTACAGAAGACATATGTCACCAAAGAAACTCCGGGAAAGAAAGAGGAATACTTACAGTGTTTAATGAAATGCTCGTGAGATAGACTCTCAAGCAGTTGCTTCAAGGCTTTATTTTCTAAGTCTAACATAATATTTTGCTGTCCGAGAAAATCCATTTAAGCAGTTACTTCTATCCCATCTGTCTGCAATCATAAAAATTTAAGAATTATATAGGATGTTTAAGGTTTCTAACTCATGCAACAAACGACTAATATGGTTGGTTTCGAGAAAAAAGGATTACCTGTAAGGGCTGAACTCTTCTCTCGAGCTATGCAATATACTGGAGCAGGTCGTCCAGCCACGACGGCGTCTTGGGTTCGTTGAGAAGGTCGTCCAGCGACGACGGCTACTCATTGGCGAGGAAGCTCTCGGACGACGTGCGCTGGTAGCTGTGCCAGTGGTGCACGTCTCACGGCCGCCGCTACCAGGAACAGGCTCCATGGCGAAGCAATGCCTGCTTCTATAGCCTCCCGTTCGCCATGATGGCATTGGCGTGCTCACCCAATCTGGACAGAGAAATTGTGATAGAAAATGGTGAGAAAAAAATCCCCAAGATTTGAGAAACCGTAGCAATTAAACTACCTCTCCGAAAAGCTAAAATTCAGGTGGGATTGTTGCAGCCCCAGCCACAGATCTTGTCCAGGAACCACAACATGTGCCAAAAATTGAAAACTTATGGCAAATTCGCATCAAGGACCTTCTCTTCCTCCTCATCGCGCTCCACTCCCTTCCACGTCGTGCCGCCCTACAGCTGCGCCGCTCCGACGCCGGCGGTTGCTCCTCCATAGCCCAGTCGAGCCAGCACTTCACGCAGGGCGCCCAGCTCGCCTGCGCCCACCGTGGCCCCCATGCCCCTAGCCGGCTCGCATCGGGAGAGAGGGAGACAGAGATGCGTGTGGGGAGCGGGTAAAGGGCTAGCAGCCGCCGGGGCCCGTCCATGTCAGAGGGCGGCCACCGCGGGAGCCTGGCGCCACCGCCGCCGCGTGCAACCCTAGAGCTCCGCAGCCAGGCGCCATAGCCTATCCGCACGTGCCTTGTGTTTTTTTCGAAAAAAGGAATAAGATCGGGGGAGGTGGGAATCGAACACGACGTTTCATTTTTTTCGGTGTTCCCAGGCTTCGATCTCTAGTCACAACGTGCATGGGGCGCGTTGAAGCTTGCGTGCGTGGGATGTAGGGCACAGGGTGGGAAGCTCAGGGTGAGAAGCCTAGCTTCCCATATCGAATCGTGGCGATCCAATTTGTCTAGGTGTTTTATTAGCCTTTGATTTTAATGGAGACGAATTTATGTGTACATTTTTCTTTGTGCACAATGGTTGGAGGCACTCAGCGGGGGATGTTTTCCTAGGGGGACCTAGTATAATTTTGATTGGTCCATTATAGTAGAGATAAAGAGCATGGGAGAGGTGTGGTCACCTTGCCGCAATCCTCGGCGATGATGAATAAGATCCCCAGGCACCCCATTTAAAAGAACTTGGGTTGAAGACGAGGAGAGCAGCCCACTGATGATATCTCTCCATAATTGCCCGAAACCAAGCTGCTGCAGTACCTCCAGGAGGAAAGGCCACGACACAGAATCAAAGGCCTTGGAAATATCTATCTTGAGAAGAATCCGAGGCTGCTTTTGTTGATGAAGAAACCTCGTCGTTTGCTGAGCCAACATGAAGTTATCCTGTATGAATCGCCCTTTTATGAATGCACTTTGAATCGGAGAGACCATTTGCTATAGACGACCAGCAAGGTGATTAGCCATCATTTTTGTGATTAATTTGGCGAAGCTATGAACCAGACTTATGGGTCGAAAATCTTTAGGCTGATCAGCACCATCTTTTTTAGGGAGGAGAGTAATATAGGCTGAGTTGAGGACGCCCAAGTTCACAAACTGCTGAAACCGCCGACATAATATCTTCCTTTATGATGGGCCAGCAAGCCTTATAGAAGCGTCCCGTGAAGCCATCTGGCCCGGGAGCTTTGTCTGAAGGTAAGATTTTAATAGTATTCCACACTTCTTCCTCACTAAAAGGGAGCTCGAGATCAGCAAGGTCATGTGCAATGATTTCTAACTCATTTAAATTGATAGTGTACTCCCTGTCTGGACAATTACCCAGCAATTTTTCATAGAAATCATCAATAGCTGCAGCTTTATCCTCATGACTAGTGCAAATTTGCTCACCAGCGACAATTTTTCCAATAAAGTTCTTCCTTTTCTGGTGACGAGCATGAAGATGGAAGAGCTTTGTATTTGCGTCTGCGTCATGGAGCCAACTAATCCTTGAGCGCAGCCGAGCAATTGTGTGTTGAAGGGAAGCTAGAACTAAGCTGTGCTTTTTTGGACTGTTTTTGAGCCACAATTCCCCCGAGGATAACTGACGACTATCTTGGGCGATCTCAAACTGATGAAGAATTTTCTTAGACAAAGCGAGCTGGAAATTCACCTAACCGACCATCTTGTCGCTCCAACTCTGCAAACCTCTAGTGGTAGCCTTGAATTTTCATGCCAAAGTTATGAAAGGACAGGGACCAGCAGGAACTGAGGTCCAGGCTGCGGAGACGGCTTCCTGAAAGCCATCTAGTTTGGCCCAGAAGGACACAAAATGAAACCTGTTATGACCCTGAGTGTTATCCCTTAGGCCAAGCAAAAGGGGGCAGTGATCCGAATCATTTGAAGCCAAACTCTGTAGCAAACAATTATGAAATCTGTCTTCCCAGTCCACAGTGCATAGAACTCTGTCCAACTTCACCAGAGTAGGGAAAACCTGCTGATTGGACCATGTAAATTTGCGGCCATGCAACAGAATCTCTTTGAGAACAAGATCATTGATAAACCTTCTGAAACGACCCATCATGGCCCTATTAAAATTAGCATTATTCTTGTCCTCATCCTTATAAATTAGATTGAAATCCCCGACAATCATCCATGGCCCTGGGCAAGCTGCTCGGATATCATGTAGTTCCTGTAGAAAATGGATTTTATCTTCATTACCTTGCGGCCCATAGACACAAGTTAGCCACCATGCTTGCCCATCCTCAGCAACAAACTGAATTGTTACACTGTGATTATCAACCCTCTGGACTCCAGAAACACCGATATGACGTGTCCAGGCAATCAGAATGCCTCCACTAGCACCAGTGGAGGGGACAACAGCATAATCAGAGAAATCAACCCCAAGAGCTAAGAGAATAATCCTGCGAGATAAGCCTGTAATTTTTGTTTCCTAAACACACACAGTATTCGACCGCGAAGAGTCCACAAGAGACCGCAGAGAGTCTTATCTGGATGAAGAATTCAAACCCCTAACATTCCAAATCAGAATTTTGGAAGGATCCATAAATTACAATCATGTCAAACGACCAAGAAAGACATCAGGTGGCTTAAAACAGCAGCACACCACCCTCTCCCTCATCTAGATTTTTAGGAAGAGACCAATGGAAAAGAGCTGCTAGAGCCTGGAGATGAGAATTAGGTAGGGGCTGCTCAAACAATTTCGCATATTCATCCAGGGCCTGTTGATCTATACCTTCATGCTCCTCAATGAGTTCTAGAGTCCTCATTGCCTTCTTCTTCGATCTCCTTTCCAAGTCATTGAGTCCAAATTCAGTCTTCGCACTAGAAGGCGACGACTGCATTGGGGGGTGTCACCTATTGGTACGGTCTTGCCTCGCTGCTTATTGATGGCTGGGACAGAGAGAAGGCCTCCTGCATGCCGAGCAAGTTTGTTGATGAAAGCAGCTCGCGAAGCCACTAGGACTACCATAGAGGAGGCTAGAAGCGGAGTAGGGGCCTCCTGAATGACACCCACACCTGCCGCCGAAGGGGAGGGCTCGCCAGCGGCTGTCGGAGGTAGAACCATTGTGGCCGCCTAGAGAGGTCCCGCCCCTAAGACAGTCGGATCAACCAGAGAGGAGGCCGACGGCAGAGCAGTTGTAGTAGCTGCCGCGGGCATCGGTGAGGAGGCTAGAGGTGGGGCAGCAAGCTCCGCAACCTCAACCCCGACCGCGGGTAACCTGGAAGGACAGAAGCGACGCCTAGAATAAACCAAGATTGGCTTCATCGAAGCTTGAGAATGCAGTGGCAGGGTGACCAGGAGGTTGAAAATAGGGATGGGAGGGGAAGGTGGAGGAGTCTGTGGCGAGGCCGGCATTACCGTCACCTCGTCGGAGGAGAGACAGGGCGAACGCGGTGAGGCCGGCAGACACTCCGTCGCCTCACCACGGTCCCTAGCCTCACAGTCGAAGTCCTAAAGCCGCTCATCAGAAGCCCAGTGGAAAGTTCGGCCACCTATAGGTCTGGAGTTGGGGAGTCCATAGGCCTATGAGAGGCCGGCCTAGGGGCAACGCAGCCAGTAGAGGGGAGCTTCAGATCCTCTAGCACTTTGAATCGCACAAGTGTAGGAGAAACCATTGATGGGCTGCCATCAATAGGGCCCTCCAAGCCATTGGCAGGCGCCGCTAAAGTAATGGCCGCAAGACCGAGGGGTTTAGCGTCTAGGGAGCAGCAAGCGACATCGCGCGTCCCCTAGGAACCCACGACCAGTTCCAGAAGAACCGCGGGCGAAGAGGCCACCATGATGATGTCGCTCGAAGGGTCCACCACGTGGACGACGCTTGACGAGGAAGGACCCACCCGCTCGAGGACAGGCTGACATCGAGAACCACCTCCGTCATCATCCAGGCCCACCGAGGAGGAATCAGACAACGACAGGGAAGATGGACGGCAGCGCCTCCGTCGGTCAGAGGGACCCTCACCGCCTCTGCTCCTAGCATGAGATGGTGGAGGGGGAGGGGGAGGAGTGTCGGGCCGAGCAGCATAGAGAACCGAGTCTCAACAGGGTAGGACAGAAGCCTCTTCACCAGGGGACCATCCATGGCAGCGATCGGAGGTTCAGTGACCAATAGCTCCTTGGTGGGTGGGAGAGCAAAAGGGTCCAGGCACCATGTTGAACATCTGAAAGAGACCAGGTCCCTCAACCCAATGGTGTCTGGGTGAACTTGTTGAATATAGGCCAGGGGCTCAAGAACTGCTCCATAGTTGAGGTTTCCCACACATGTGCAGGAATTCCCCGAAGCTCAACGTCGATCAACCATGGTAGCACCCGCCCCGAGGCACCGGCTACGCTCAGATGAGCAGCGAGCACCTCTGCCACCTCACTTGCAGGGGCCAAGGGCTCCACCCCACATACAATCACGATCATGGCATTCATGAGGTCTTCTTGTGCCCCGGCCATATGATCATCCCAGTTGATAATGCATTAGAGAGACTGCGTAGGCGCGGCAAAGGCTACAGGAGGAGCCACCATCATAGAAATTGAGGGCCTAGGATCAGCAGCTATGGAAGAAGCGGTCGGCTGTCGGAAATGAGGTCGACATTGATGACGCGGCTAGCTCTCCCTGTCGCCCATGGCTACCCTAGTCCCAGTGTCACAGCTCCACAGGCAGTCCTCGCCACCGTCGCCAGGGACCTCACCCACCGGAATGCCGTTGCGGGGATTGGGTGCGGCCGACAACTGGGCTGGAGATTGGCAGTCCTCGCCACCGTCACCAGGGACCTCATCCGCCGGAATGCCGTTGTGGGGATTGGGTCCGGCCAGCAACTGGGCTAGAGTTTTGCATCTCCAAACACGCATGGCAGCTCCCGGGGCACGCACAGCACATGCACCGGTGGCACCGCCGATCGGTCTAACCGCCATGACCCTAGACTCACCCGCCGGAGAACCGTTGCGGGGAGAAGCGCCAGGCGGTGACATGACTGGCCCAAGCCACCTCCAGAAAGAGATGTGCTCGGGCAGCAAGGCACCACCACCAGCCGACTCCATGGGACACACATAGGAATGGTGCCCCAACAAACAGCAATGGAAGCACCTAGTTCTCTGATGGCACAAGGCATCTGTATGACCGACAGACAAGCAGTTGAAACATTTGCCCACTAAATTAGCAGGGACTTGATGATGAGGGGGGCGTGCTTCATGTTGGTGCCGCTGTCGCTCGCCACGCGACATGAACTTCACCCAGCCGCCTGGACCGGGCCTCTCAGCACCACATCGCCTAGGAGCAGAGGGGCGGATAAGGACAATCCTAGGAGGTGGAGGCGCTGGGATAACTTCAACTATGGTAGAAACATCCATCGCCACGACCGCCAAAGGGGCCGAGGAGCTCAGGCCAGCAGACGAGATGACGACATCGCAAAAGGACGGAACAGAACCATCGGAGCACTCCAAGCCTGGACTATCGCAGTCCCACCGCTCATGCTTGGAACGACCGTGAGAGAATAAGGGAGGGGAGGAAACCGTCACCAATGGGGAGGGATTGGCCGCCTACGTGGCCGAGGTGGAGGTGGCCGCCGTGCTCAGGATGAGCATCGGTGAGGGGATCAGGGGGCAGGGCGAGGCGACGGGAGAGGGAGAGACGCTTGGCATGGTCATCCTTGGCCATTTATCAGTAGTGTAGCGAGTCGATACCATTTTCCTGAACTGTCATGGCTATTTCTAAAAGTTGTCATTGCTGCCTTTTGCTGTTAAGCCAAGTGAAAATGTGAATGTTTCTAGTGAAGCTTGCTCTGCTACCTTATATGAAGCTGTGATATATCATATATGTTGCTAACTGTTTGTGTTCATATATGTAGGTTCGATCTTATGACATCCCTCAATCTACCATGGAGGAGGCCCTGCAAGTGGCTGTGAAACCCATCATGCAAAGGCTAGACAAAATGCAACAGACTCTTGATGAACTTCTAAAGAAGGATGTGAATGAGGGTTTCGATAAGGAGCTAGATGACCTTGGTAGGCATCTGTCAGCCATGGTTAAGAATGTGCATGACCTCCACAACAAGCTCAGTAGGGCGCCACGAATCCACAGCCGGCGAACCACTAATGTTGTCATGCTATCATGTTGACTTTTGCTGAACTCTGTTGTTTTCTGTGATGTATGTAGTAACTATATATATTATGTCAGACCTTGGTGGTGATAGACAACTTATGGCTGGAACATCTATCTATCTATATATTAATATATATCTATTGTTTGCTGATTTGTCAATTGTTGGTATGAATCTCTATGGCTGCTGCGATGTTAACTGTGTTTGTATGTTTGTCAATTGCTCATAAGTTTGTGTAACTGGATGCTTCTCCTGTGATATGAATGGATGCCTATGTGTGTTGCTCATATGTGTGCTAATATGCATGTCATGAGAGATCAAATGAAGTAGTCTTCAACAGGGATTGGTTCAAGAACATTCAGACGCCTGATAACATATTAATTGGACTCTATGATGTACTTTGGCTGGAAATGCATCTATCTATATATTATTACATATCTATTGTTGTTGGTTTGTCAATAGCTGAAACCTCTCTTCCCTCATCAGATTGGGTACAGATTTGTGGTTAATTGCTAATGCTGTGTATGCATTCATCTGTATAAAGGAAAAAATAGTGCAAAAAATAGGGCAAAAAATTGGCCTCCAAAAGATTTTTGGCTACAGACGCGTGTTATTATAACGCGTCTGTAGTAATAAAAAAGGCAATCACCAAAATTTTTGTCCCCCATGGGGATCGAACCTGAGACCTCCAGGTCCCGAAATAAGTGTTACCATTGCTCTATGTATGTGAGTTCGATGAACAAGTGATTTCCAAATGGGTTCATGCCATCTGTGCTCAGTGCAAACCGAAGATTCCTTGGCTCATCAGAAAACGATTTATGCTGAAAATCAATGACCCGCCACTGAATACCATCTGCTGGGTGGCGTATATAATCATCAACCATCTGCCCATCCGAGTGCTAGGTGAACAGTCGTGCATCCCTGGAGGTTGCAAACAACCATTTTAGGAAAGGAATTATAGGGAAGTACCATGCGACCTTCCTGGGAACTCTATGACGCATCTCCTCGTCGTCACCACCCTCATCAGTTCTTCATTTGTAATGAGAGGTTCCACACTTGGGGCATTTTTTATCAGCTTCATAGTCACCATGGAATAGGATGAAGTCATTCTTGCAAGCATGAATTTTCTCAAACTTCAATCCCATTGGACAAACAATCTTGTTGGCCTCATATGTAGTCATAGGTATCTCATTCCCCTCGGGAAGCATATCCATGAGCACTTCTAGCAATTCTCTAAAGCCGTTGTTAGCCCAATGATTTTTTGCCTTCAATTGGAGAAGCTTTAGCGAAGTGGACAACTTTGTATACCTCTCATTGCTACCTGGATAGAGTGGCGTCTTCATATCTTTCAATAGTTGTTCCATCTTCTTGAACTTCAAACCAATGTACTCCTCAAAGCCAAAGGCATCACGCACCATCTCCTCTAGATTTTCAGCAAGATGGACTGCATCGTACTTGGCAGCAATATCTGCTACATCATCATCACATAGTTCCTCATTGCCAAAGGGTGCTTCCTCGCCACCAGCATCAATTTCATGGAGGCCTTCCTCACCATCCTGCTGACCAGCAGCCTGTGCTTGGTCTCGGGCATTGACACATTCTTCTCCATGTTTGTTATCCAACATCTGTAGTCATCCATGAATCCTCGCATTATTTGATGGGCATGGATTGTCAACGAATTCGAGTATTGCTTTTCATGCTTACCGTCAACGCATGGACACCACATAGATGACTTCTGTCCATTCAACATATCTGTCTATGTAGCAGTTAGGAAAGATTTAAGACCATCTAAATAGTCATCACAAGAACGGTTCCGAAGATACATCCAGCGGCTTCGATCCTCCATAGTCTACAAAAGAAAATTGAAAATAGAAGAATAATAAGTCAATCATATCAAGAAATTGTCTCAACACAACAATTTTGGCACAATTCAGCAGCATGTTGCATCATCATAGTTTGACACAAGCTCATGAAAGTTTAGAATGCAAGTTAATTAGTTGCACAAGTAGTTGCAGAGCTCACCTCTGGCCATTGCTGGGTGGCGAAGCACTGCTATGGCGATGGCGAAGAACTACAGAGATGGAGAAGAGTAAGCACGAGCGCACCCTGCTGAGATTGAGATAGAATTAGGCACAAGGATTCCATTTGGCAGTTGAGTTGATCATGCTCCACAAAAATTATGATTTTATTATTAGGAATGAATTTGCTCACTACCTGAGCTGAGCTGAGCTGAGCACGCCGGGGACCAATCAACAAGGAGAGGATGTCGTCGGTGGACGGATGGTATGCGGCCGCCGGAAGGATGGATATGGATCAAGAGCAGAGCAGAGCTGAAGGGGAATGGCCAGTTGGTGGCCTTAGCACGCCTGGGCACGCCCCTGGCTGCCCGCAGCCGCCGGCACCGGCGACGCCACATGCGTCGCGCGAGCCGGTGTCGCACTGCATCGTACCCGCCATGGCCGCATGTGCGCGTGCGTCGCGTCTGTAGGTGTCGCCCATGATGTCCCGTGCCCCCGGCCTCCGCCAGTCCGCCTCACCGCGCGTGCCCCAAGCAATGCCCACCGGCCTTGCCGCGCGTGCCCCTGGCCGCCGCCCTGCCCCATGCCTCAGAGGACCGCGCGCGCGCCCGCTGCGAGTACCATGGCCATCCACTGCCCTAAGCTTATGAGCTGAGCTCTCTGAGCCTCTTGCCGCCGGCCGGGGAGCTAGCGTCGTGCCGCCTTGACCTGGAGGTGAGGCGGAGCTGTGGTGCACAATGAGCAGAGTAGCGGCGCAGTTAATGAATTGAATTGAATGTATGTTGTACCGGCCAACTACCTAGCAAGTGCCAAAATGTTGTACAGACGTGCCTTCACAACACGCATCTGACCAAATAAAATTACTACAGACACGTCTTTAAAACATGCATCTGAAAATCAACACGCGTATGTGATAAGTCAATAACTACATACGCATTTATGTAACACGCGTATGTGAAATTAGTTCAGATGCGTTTGTATAACACGCGTCTGTAGTATTCTGTTATTACATACGCGTGTTGACCCCGTTGGACCGGTCACCTCGGTCTAGGAGTTACTATAAACGCTTGTTCGGTAACACGTGTCTGTAGATTGTTATCACAGTCGTGCTTTCGTCGGGCATCTGTAGAATCGCTGGTTGATATGACCCTTTTTTACACAGTGGATTAAAAGTATTGCACATAATAAAAATGATGTTAACATTTTTTGTAATTAATAACGGATGGCATAGATATCTTGCATGAAAAGATTGCAATAGTGGGACACTTAGTGGGAAATGATGTGTACGCCTTGCATGAAGAGAGAAAATATCTAGTGGGGTTTAGTTTTATAAGAGTATTAATATTATATATATATATATATATATATATTACCTAATAATCATAAATGGTCAAAAATACGATTTAGAAGATCGTGTCACTCAAAACCGCACCTTATAAAATCAGCAACTTGCAAAGTGGATTATTCTTTACACCCTTGCTTTGTTCTGGGAGGAGACGCACATGCTTGTTCTTTTCTTAATGAAAGATACATATTTCGTCAGGGTGTGTTGAAGCATTATCCAGTCTTTGAAACCTATAAAATGAGATCGAGGCAGGCACTACTATAACACCAGCTATGAAAATCTAAATTATTGTTACTACTAAATCCGTTCCAAATTATAGTTCGTTTGACTTTTTTGACCCTAAGTTTGATCACTCACTTATTCAAAAATTTGTGCTAAGTATCACTTCTTTTATTGTGGCTTGTTTTATTAACAAAAGTTCTTGAACAATGATTTAAATTTGACTATGTTTACACATATTTTTTGAATAAAACGAGCGGTCAAATTTGGGGTCAAAAAATCAAACGAATTATAATTTAGAACTGAGAGAGTAGCATTCTGTAAAGGTTCCTCTCTCATGATCTATTTTATTTTAAGAAAAAGAAATGGGGAGAAGAGAAGTGTAGTTTGGAACGAAGGAGACAGGTCCTCCACACATGACAAACGCGGTTAAGCTACAGACAAGTCTGAAACCATACGAACCAGCAAACAAACGCACCAAACAAAAGAGGTATGCTTTTGAGAGGCCTGTGCCATCCCCAGCAAAGTACAACTAAACAAGGAGTAACCAAGCATAGGTAGGAGATTCTTCGCCACTCTATACTAATACTACTAAGGGCTGTTTGATCACCTAAACTAAACTCTAGTTCTAGTTTAGGATGCCAAATAGAAAGACTAAATATAAGTTAATTATAGATTAATAAGAACTAATATAGGCCAATTGATGTCTAGAACTCATCAGAAAGAAATTGACTAGTTTATATTTAGCTTATCATTGTCCCATGACGCACTAAATTTTAGTCTGCTGATCTAAACACGCTCTAACCTTCTTCATTAGTACAGAATTTTTTTAGAGATGGTTAAAATCGGTTTTCAGAGGCGGTTTAAAAAACCGCTACAATGCCACCGATTGTAAAAATAAGTGATTTTCAGAGGCGGTTTTAAAACCACCTCTAAAAATCAATTTTCAGATGCGGTTCTCTTAAGACAACCACCCCTAAAAATATATTTTTAGAGACAGTTGACTTAAAAATAATTTTTAGATTGTTTAAAAAATCATTTAGAGTCTAATAAAAATAAGAAAAAAATATTTAGTGTGGCTAGAGGGGCAACCAGCCACTTATAGAATTTAATTTTTGTCACCATCCAGTATAGTGCAGCAGTTAGGATTCAAACTCGTGTCATCTCGCTCCTCGCGGTCCGTTCCTTACCAGTATACCATACAGTCACTTGTGTTGAGATATACAATGCTGTCCATTTGTACTAATACGTATGGATCTTGTAATCAATATTTGGGTTATTAAACGACCTTAAATGGGAAAATTTTCAAGTACAAAGTTTTAGATCTCTTCGAGCATTACAACTTTTATATAGAACATTTCTCCATCTAAGGCCATTTGAGAAATTCAAAAATTTAAAATTGAAAATCTGAGACTTAATTTATATATGTTGGGGCACGAATACATGAGTAGCGGAGGCCAATGCAAGCGAGAACAAACAATAACAGAATTGTTGAAGTAATGTCGTGCAGGGACAGCCGGCGGCGCCTTCGCCCACCATCAGGCGGCGGAAGCCGCAGCACCGCGAGCAGAGGCCGCCCGGCGAAGGCGGAGGCTACAACGCTGTGGGTGATGGATGAAGCTGACTCCACCATAGCAGGAAGGTTCATGGCACAGCGGGGACCTCGGGTCAGAAACAGGCCTCCCTCGGGCCGGTAACCAAGGCCCAAGGAGACAAGGCGCTGCAAAGAAGGAAAGGTCCAGCTTGCCCCGGGCTAGCCCTACTAGCGGAAGGATATCCAGGGAATGTAACATAGCAGTTATAGGGCAAAGATATAAAAAGGAAAGGTACTGAACAATGCCCTATAAACGGGGAGAGCTGAAGCCTGAATGGTTGGTTGGTGAATGCATTTATGAAACCCTAATTGTGCCAGGACCAACCTACCACTTTCTTGACCTTCGCCCGGGGCATCTGGCCGGGCGAAGGTTCCCTCCGTACCACCTGTTGGAAAACACATTTTCCAACATTGGCGCCCATCGTGTGTTGGCCAAGCAAAACCCACAATGCCGAGAAAAAGAGCAGCCCCCATCGAAATACCACGGAGCCTTCAATAAGGGGATGGCCGAGGCGTAATACCCTCAACGTTTACACTAGTGCCTAGAAGACCAAGTTGTGGAAGAACCCACGGTCGAAGATTAGCCTCCGGCAGCCAAAGATCAACAAGACTCAGATCCCACCCTGGAGCAGGTACTCCAACAATTACAAGCCTAGCTGCAAAGTACACAACAAGAAAGAGATAGGCTGGCAGCAACCTTCGCCACAAATCAGAGGGCAGCCCTAACATCATTGCAGGCAGCAGAGATCAGGCAACTGTTGGCCGTCCTACAGGCGAAGATTCAGATCATGCAACAAAGCGAACCCTAGTCCAACATTTCCAACCAGCTTCGGTCAGCAAATCAAAGCCAGCCTAACCCTTCGCTAGGTATGGCCGCCCAACCAACCTTCGACACACCGTTCAACTCACCGCCATCCCATAGAGCTATAGATTCAAGATCCCCACTGTCCGAGGGAATCCAAACCTCACCTTAGCCACCATCTTACAAGCCGATTACCCTACCTAAATTCAACAAAAGATCAGTCCTCCGCCAGTTCATCATGAGTTTTGAGGCAGCCGTAGCCTCTGCAGGAGGAAATGACACTGTCTTGGCCAAGTCATTTGTCATTGCAGCTAAAGATGATGCATTGGCATGGTACTCAATGTTGAGGCCAAGTTCTGTGTATTCGTGGGAAGACCTCTGAGATAAGATCATCGCTAACTTCAAAGGGTTCACCATCGAATCTATGATATCAATGAATTTATTTTAGTGCAGGCATAATCAAGGTGAAGCACTAAGGGATTATTTTCAGAGGTTTGTGTAGCTTAAAGCAAAGGCACCAAATGTCCCAGAAGATGTGGCAATTGAGGTCGCAATCAAGGGCCTCTGCATCAGAGGCTTCACAGCTCATCTAGCTCAGGAAAAGCCAAGCACTATAGAAGAATGATACAGAGAATTTGAGAAGTACTGCAGGTCAGACAATGACCTCCGATGAAGGCTGGAAGAGCAAAATCAGAACAAGCAGTACCAAACAAGTGGCAGGAATGTTCAGAGAGGCAACAGAAGCTAAGGTCAATCACAACCTTAGCAGACACCTGATCAACAATTTTTCAACATAGAACAACAAGGGAGTAGCTAGCAATGGCAGTAAATGCTAGAGGTAGAGCAAAACAAACCATTGCACAAGCAGTACGAAAGCAAGAAATACAATCGAAGGAAGAACTGGAACAAAAACCAAGAACCAAAGCAGCAGAGGCAGTATTGTTTCTTTCAAGGAGAAAACAAAGGGCACATCACCAGAGATTTCCTAGACGCGAAGGAAACTCATTAGAGGATAAAAAGCAAGGAAAACCCTCAACCTTCATCACAAAAACCCACCAGGGAAGTCAACCACACCTTTGCTTCGCTTCCACAGTAGACATATTGCCCAGTCTACCCAAGTCTTAACTCCAATCAAATTCACCCATCCACCTAGCAGCCGCATACTACCCCAACTTCCTACCTACATGACGACCAAGCACCCAACAGCAAGGATAGGCAAGTAATCAGCGAGCAGAAGCCAACCTCACCTACATTAAACTAGGGCCTCTGCACATAACATTCATAGAGACAAGCCAGCCAGCTTAGGTGCATAATAGACAACTCGAAGCACCTTCGCCGCCACCTCCACCACAGCTAGCTGCCCCCAAAAATAAGCCCAACCTAGAAAACCAGTTCAACCCACATACACCACTACCCACCATCGGCATGATACTCCCAATAGCCAGAGGCTCTTCAATGGAATTCTAGACAAAGAAGCAAAAGAAGTATCACCTCAGGCTTGTCAACAACATAGCAGTCCAAGGCCCAGTGCGCTGTATAGATTGGTCGAAGTCACCAATCACCTTCTCAGAGCAAGACCTGCAATTAGAAAGTTACCCCTATACCGACGCTATGGTAATTAGGGCCAACATAGCAGGTTTGGAGATCAACAGGGTTCTCAAAGACTCTGAAAGCTCAGCAGGTATCATCTTTGTTAATGCTTTCGACCAGATGAAACTAAGCAAAACCTAGCTGTAGCCTTTGGATTCACTGCTAATCGGTTTTGGGGGAAAGAGGATCGATGCATTGGGGAAAATATCCCTACCAGTTTCCTTTGGAGGTAAGGAAAATGCAAGAACAGAATACATAACCTTCGACGTAGTAGACCTCTATTACCCGTACAACGCCATCTTTGGCAGAGGGTTTGCAAACAAGTTCAGCGTAGCCATCCATATGGGTTACTTGTGCATAAAAATGCTAGCTTTGCACGGCACTATCACAATACATGGCAGTCAGAAAGAAGCAATAAACATAGAAAGAGTTGTCTACAAATCGCAGCGAAACATCAATTCCATTGATTCAGCAAAGAATAATGAGCCAGAGCCTACGGACACGCCGAAGGGCAAAATAGATCTCAAAGATCAAGAAGAAACAAAGTTAGTCCCTTTGGAAAATGCAGTCCCAGATAGAAAGGTCACCATCAGAGCCAACCTTTTGAAGGCAGAAGAAACAGAACTCATAGAAACATTAGCCAAGAACAAAGATGTCTTCGCCTAGTTAGCCTCCGACCTAAAAGGAGTCAGCAGGGATATCATACAACACTCCCTTGACATCAACCCCAAAATGAAGCCAAGGAAGCAGAAATAAAGGAAAATGTTAGAGGATAGAATCTTAGCAGTGAAGGCTAAAGTACAGAGGATGTTGGATGCAAACGTCATCAGAGAAGTCAAGTATTCAGAATGGTTAGCAAATGTAGTGTTGGTACCAAGGAAGAATGGAAAGATGAGAATGTGCATAGACTTCACAGATCTCAACAAGGCATGCAAGAAAGGTCCATTCCCGCTACAAAGGATAGACATCTCTGTCGATAAGGTGGCAAGATGCAAGCGCTTCTCCCTACTGGATTGCTTCTCAGGATATCATCAAATCTGGCTCAATAAAGAAGATGAGGAAAAGACAAGTTTCACTACCCCTTCGGAACTTACTGTTACACAAGAATGCCCGAAGGGCTAAAGAATGCAGGCTCAACCTTCACTAGAATGACGAAGGCAGTCCTTAGCCCACAATTACAGAAAACATCATAGCTTATGTCGATGACATTGTAGTAATGAGCAAGAATGAGGAAGATCATATAGCAGATCTAAAGGAAACCTTCACCAACCTCAGGGAACTAGGCCTAAAGCTAAACCTAGATAAGTGTGTTTTTGGTGTCAGCCAAGGATAGATGCTTGGGTACATCATAGGACCCAAAGGTATTCGGGCCAACCCAGAGAAGACAAAGGCTATAATCTCAATGGTGGAGCCATCAACCAAAAAGGAAGTGCAAAAACTCACTAGAAGAATAGCAGCATTGAACAGATTTATCTCAAAATAAGCAGAATGCAGCCTCTCATTCTTCAAAGCTCTAAGTGGCGGAGACAAGGTGGAATGGGGACAAGAGCAATCAGAGGGCTTCCAGAGACTAAAAAATTACATGGCCAGCAAACTCTTGGTAATAGTACCAAATCCGGAGGCCCCACTACTATTATATGTGGCAGCCTCCGACCACGCAGGTAGCAAGGTACTTGTTCAGGAGAAAGAAGGAGGGTCAAAGGTCATTCGGCAGCCTGTCTACTATATCTCAGAAGCCCTATTGAGAGTAAAGCTGAACTATACAGAAATCGAGAAAATTGCATACGCCATACTCATCTCATCAAGAAAGCTAATGCACTACTTCCAAGCACATGAGATCACAGTGCCTTCTTCGCAACCACTCGGAGATGTGTTCAACAACAAAGAAGCCTCTGGAAGAATAGGAAAATGGGCAACATAATTATCCTAGTTTGAAATCAGCTATGTGCTAAGAACAACAGTAAAATCCCAAGCATTTGCAGACTTTGTGGCAAACTGGACACCTTCGGCACATCAAAACCCACAGCCTCAAACCCAAATCTGGACACTCTACACAGACGGAGCATGGGGGCATTTGGGAGCTGGGGCCTCCACCATTTTGATAGCACCATCAGGCCTTCGTACAAAGTATGTAGCAAGACTAGAATTCAAAGCAACAAATAACATAGCAGAATATGAAAGCCTCATATTGGGCCTCAATAAGGCATAGGCACTCGGTGCGAAGGCTGTGTTAGCAAAAATAGACTCCCAAGTCATGACATGGCAAGTTGGAAAGGAATATTCGCAAGAGAACCGGAGCTGGCCAAATATCTGGCCATAGTAAGGGCACTTGAGCGAAGGTTCCAAGGATTCACTCTGAAGTATATACCAAGAGCAGAAAACACAGAAGCAGATGAGCTAGTGAAGGCAGCAACAAATAACACACCCTTTCTAGAAGGAACTTTCTACCAAATATTGCAAGCACTAGCAACCCAAACAACCGCAAAGGCATTCAAGACAATCATGATCACCAAATCAAAGGCTGGGGACATTTGATTATAGATTACCTGAACAACATCCATCACTCAGAAGATGAAGCAAGCACAGGAAGAATAGCAGCCAGGGCAAGAAGCTACACACTAATGGATGGCATTTTGTACAAAAGTGGGGTAGTCCAGCCATTACTCAAATGCATAACTTAGATAGAAGGTAGAGAGCTCCTCCAAGAAATCCATTCAGGGATGTGTGGCTCTCACATTGGCCTAAGGGCATTGTCTGCGAAGGCAATCAGATAGGGATTCTATTGGCCCACGCACATCAAAGACACAGAACAAATTGTCAAGACATGTGAAGCATGCTAGACCACATCCCCACACCACTCAAAACCTTCGGCAGTAGTACAACTCATCCCACCCACTTAGCCATTGCAAAGATGGGGCATGGACCTTGTCGGGCCACTACCACCTTCGCGGGGGGGGGGAGACAAATTTGTAGTAGTAGCGATCGAGTACTTCACAAGATGGATTGAAGCCAAGCCACTTGCAACAATCACCTCAGAGACAGTGAAAAAAATTCTTTTGGCAGAACATAATCTACAGGTTTGGAGTACCAAGAACCTTAACAGTAGACAATGGAAAGCAGCTCGATTCAAAAAAATTCAAAGAATTCTTCCAAAACATAGGCACAAAGATAGCCTTCGCATTAGTCTATCATCCAGAGTCAAATGGAGCGGTAGAAAGAACAAACAGGATAGTATTCGCAGCGATCTCAAAAACCTTATTCAACCTCCGCAAAGGCAAATGGATAGAAGAGCTATTGAAGGTAGTATTGTCTCACAACACCATGACATCCAGAACAACGTTCTTTACTCCATTCAAGCTTGTGTATGGTGAAGAGGCAATGCTACCAGAAGAAATCAAGCATCAGAGCCTCTGAGTAATGAAGCAGGCCTTTGCAGCAGATGAAGAATACTCCAAAGAACGATCAAAGGGTCAAGACCGAAAGTGGTAGAAAACATCACCAAGTATCAAGAGAAAACTAAGAAGTGGAGAGATAACCAGGTGGTCAGAAAGCTTATACATGATGGAGACCTAGTACTAAGAAGGAAACCTAATGCGGCTAATGCAGGAAAGCTACAACCTAAGTGGGAAGGCCCATACACCGTGAAGGCTGCTGGAAGGCCAGGGTCATTCTTCTTGACAGACGGCGAAGGTAAAACAACCACTCATACCTGGAACATGGACAGTTTGGGCAGGTTCTACATATAATTGTAAAAAGGTGGCCTCCACAGAATTATAAGCGAAGGTCATCTCACTCAGTTTTTGCATTTTTTTCTTTTCCTTTTATACTTCGTGTAAAAGGGCCTATACTCTTTTCCTCATAAAGGGGGCTCCTAGCGGAGGTGAGGTTTTTAACGAGGCAGGACCCATGTAAAACCCTCTAAAATATAAAGAGGAATTCCCCCAAGAATACAGCCAAAAGCGAAGGTCGAAAGTGGCTAGCAATGGAGCCACAACATTCGACAATGACATCTTGATAAAGAGGACCCTCCACCGCCTTAGCCGAAGGCTCTAAGACGTGGAATGACCTCTGTGGCTAAAATTAGCCTACAACCTTGACAAAGCCCTATCCATAATCAGGCATCAAGGATTCATCAAAACGGCCAAAAGGCCACAAAACCCGACAAGGCCTACCTCCACTGTACACATTGGGCAAGAAGAGACCTGGTGAAGACCTGTCATTATCAGGCACCAGGGGAATATCAGGAATTAATGACTAAAGTACAGCAGGAGTAAAGGCCAAAGATATGTTGGGTACACACAAAATCCGTCAGTCGTATCACCACTTTAAAACGTATCTAAGCAATAAATTTTTGTCAACCACCGAGACTCATTAAATCGTGCAAGTAGTAGACTATAAAACCCAGTGTCTTGCCCCAGCACTGGCCCTAGTCAGTGCATTCTCATACCCCTATCCCTAGAAGAGTGATAGGGGGGAAGTTGAACCAACCAGGAGCCACTCTGCTATAGGGCCAAACAAGAGAGCCATGGAAGTCGGAGTTTCCTTAGAAATGAGAGAGCAAAAGGTACCATGCGAAGGCCATGGAGAGGTTGTACGCATCTACCACATGGTGTTGTGCAGTCTCCACCGGGTGTCGTGTGACCACAGTCCGGCAGTAAGCAGACAGTGTCAGAGGTTGTGGGGGGGGTATCGCACAAAGGCTCGTAACTTCCTCCCGCAACCAAGGGCACCATCTAGCGCAACCCGGTATCAACCATGTTCGACGGGAGCGCAACTGCTCTAGCATAGTCGAAGGCAACAACAAAACAATTCACGTGTAAGCGGAGGCAATGTATAAGAAATGCTTCCTCAACCTCTGTTGCTTGCTCAAATTACTCTGTGGCCTCTAGAGAAGCAACAAAATCGAAGGCTACCACCTTCGATGAATGCTCAAATTGCGCCAAAGCCTTCGCAGCATCTGCAAGATCGAACACAAGCGCCTCAACCCTTCCACAATGACGTACCAAAGCATCCTGTTCTATGGCAAGCAAGCACAGATACGGAGGCCAGTGCGACCAAAAAGCCGCTGAAGCCTCCACAAGTCATGCAAGGACAAAGGCAACTACTTCCGCTTCTCCACTATGATGCACAAGCTCATCCCCAACAGGAGCCAGAGAAAAGAGCAACAGAGGCAAGAGCAAGAAAATAAGTAACGGAGCCTCCACAAGCCATATAAGGTCGAAGATGAGCACCTCAGCTTCTCCGCGCCAACACCCAGACTCATGCTCAGCATCGACCAGAGAAGAAAGAAGCCGGGGCTAAACAAATATTGTAAAAAACATTCACTAGGAACCTTTGGCCCAACCGATATTCATATCCAGCATCTTCAATAAAACAAGAGTTCAACCAAATCATCCCAAGCAAACTTTATTAACAAAAAACAGGTACATTACAACAAGGCACATCTTAAGTGCAAAACTCTAACACAAGATAAACCTTCCAAGGGAGCCCGAAGGCAATAAAAACAAACAAAAAAGGCATTACATCAAGGCATAGGGCGAAGGCGCAAAGGCCAACCAAGGAAAATCTATAAAGGAAGAACTTTACAACGGAGGTTGAGGACTTTGCCAGGCTAATGACCTAGTAAACACCGCACATTCGTCGTCAATCTCACACTTCACAAAATCAAACATTTCAAAAACTGAGCGTCGTGGAAAAGCTTCACGCCAATATTGCCATAGTTCACCATTAACATAAATCCCATCACGGTACATAGTAACAGGGGGTACGTCCTACACAGGCCCAGGGAAGGAAAACTACGTAGGACAATTTGTCAATTTAGACCTAAAATATATACAAAAGGGCGAGCATTTGCAGCACATCGCCTTCGAGCATACCAAGAAACTAGCTAAAAGCTAGGCACTATACCTCCAGATCACTTGGGGCATGCATAGGTTCTCTGGACCTTGGGACCTCAATAGCAGGGGAAGGGACCTTCGGAGCCATTGCCTTAGCAATAGGGGAGGGGGCCTTTGGAGCCATCACCCCAGCAGTAGGGGAGTTGACCTTCAGAGCCATCGCCTATACAGCCCACGAAGATTGCACCCCAGCAATACCACGTGCGGCCTCCATCACCTGCAGCTCCTATAGAACAACCCAAAGCCATGAACACAACAAACAAACAACAGAAAACCTAAGTAAAAGACAATAAACCACGAAAAACCAACCTCAGCTCGGCGTGCCTCCGCCATTGAGCGAGCCTCCGCCCAGCCCAATTTCACAACTTCATGAAGTGCTGGACGGATCTTCGCACACCACGGGAAGTCACTCTGTGCTCGGCCAGACCCCAAGGTCCCTTTCCTACACGCCTTCAACGTGCTAGCAACCGTCCTACAACAACATCTTGGAAAGGTTGATGGCGGAGGCCAGAGCTCCAATGTCCACAATGCCACCAACGAAGTTAGGAAGCTTCACAAAGTTGGCTTTCATCTAGGAAAAGAGATTCAACTCCGAAGGCTCGGAGGGCAGCAAAGACGTAGATCCCCTGAACTGTTCGAGTGCACCCACATAAAGCTTGGCTACGGCCACCCCAATAGCATTGGCATCCTCTAGGCGCTTAGTCAACAGGTCAACTTGTGCCTTCAAGGTAGTGCTGGACTCCCTCTCGGTGTCTACCTGCTTGCAAAGCTTGTTGGCCGTATTAATACCTTTCAAGGCATGTTCAACAGCCAATTGTTCAGCAAGTCAACCTTCTTTTGAAGCTCCCCCAACTCAGCTTGGGCATGCGAGAGGCCACCAACCTCCCTCGCAAGCTGGGTCTTCTCGACCTCAAGAACATCCATCTCTTTCTTCAAGGCCTCGATGACTAGGTTGCGGTCCACAACCTCTTGCGTACTACGCTCTTCAAGAGCTTCCGCCATATAGTGATTGTGTCAAAGTGAAGGTCAATCATAGCTTCCAAAACAAAAAAGTATAAAAAATAGGGAGGGAAAAGCAAGAAACAAACGGAAACACAGCACCCACTGCTGCTCTAGGTTCATGCACAGCAACTTAAAATAATCGATGTTCCTCAGCTGGTGGCGAAGCTGGCCTAACAAGAAACCAGGAATAAAAACATAAGACTAAAAATAAATAGCACGGAAAAAACAAAAGACAACCTCCTATATCTTTGTAAACAGCCTCAAGGGCGTCCGCCCACCCACTTATTGTGCTGTTAGAGGCCCCAGCAATAGCAATTAAGTAGTCAGCACAACACAAGGCGCAGAAAATGAAAAACTAAGGAAAAAGCAAAAACTACAACCTGTGCTGTGTTCCATGCCCGGACCAGATGGGCGAGGGGTCTCACCAACGAGGGGAGGCCTCGAAGGATCATAGGGGTTCTTGCCGGTGTCCATAAGGGCCTTCATTAAATCCGCTAGGACAATCAAATCAAATCAGGATAGAAACTCAAAATATGAAGTAGTTAAATAAGGCGAAGACAAACAACAAGTCCTCACCTAGATACAGAGAATCTAGGATGGCACCAGGTGTACCCTAGTTGGTGCGCTGCGCCATGGCTTGGAATGCCGCACTCTGGAACAGAGCAGGAGATTGCGCCTCCGCATCATCCTCAGACTCTTCCAACACTAGGGCGTCCATTGTTCTGTGATGGTTGTACCACCGACCTCCACGTCAGAAGGAGAGCGTGCACCATAGCCTCCACCAATGTCCTCGCCCTCTGATTCAGACAAGTCGTCACCAAGAACACCGGGCATAGGCGCTGCGACAGAACGATCAGCAGTAGACCCAGCACCCATCCCTTGGAGGGCATCTTGGATGAAGTCGGCGCCGCCACGGTCCAAAGAGGTGGTAGAATGCTCACCTTCTACCCTAACGCTGGAGGTAGATCCTCCGGCAACATTCTCCGCAACCTCTTCATCAGTGTTAGCAGAGGCAGCTGCAGAGGCAGTGCGCGGAGGTGGCGGCAGATGCGGGGATGATCTTCTATTTCTTGCTAACGACCTTGGGCCCTCCAGCTCCCCTCCTCTTCTTCGACTCCGCCACTGCGGTGGTGTTCTTGGCAGCGACCTTCGACGAAATCTTGTGTTCCATGTGGTGTATCCCTAGCTCTTCAAACACATGATTTAACCGGGGCATAGAACCCGAGATCGACCTTCGCGCAAGAAACTCCTTCTCGGTTATGTCACCAACAATCTCGCATGCCTCCTGTTGAACAGCGGCAACAAAATCATTGGGGGTCTTCCCCTTCGATAAAGCAATCTCAAAACGAGGGAAAGGAATGCCTTCAGCCTCGCCAAAAACAGGAAGGTTCACCATCACTATTTTGAACGAAGGCTTAGAGTTCCCAAGAGGCTAAAATCTCGTAGCAACCATCTCTTCAACAAGGTCGCACCCTCCAGGGTATCGATAGTCCAAGGCGAAGGCCCTATCGCAAGCTTCCCTCTCAGGAGTCATCTCATCTCTAGGATTCACCTTCGCCAAGGGCTTCATTTCTGTCATGACGGAGGCCAAGGGGTAACTAGTGCTCTTCTTCCCATCTTCATGCGTAGTAGTAACGCCGAAGGTCTGAACATAGAACCAGTAGCGCATCCAGTCCTTGTCCCACTTGTTCTTCTGACACCAAGAAATCTCCAATTGAGACTCCCCTTGCTACCTCTTTGCCATAAACGCACAACTGCCATATTGAGCTACAAGCCCCTGAGCACCCACCTTTTTCGGCTGGTGCTAAAGCTCAAAGTATGAGCAAAAGGTGTCCAAATTAGGCTCAGCTCCATAGGATTGACAGGCCTAGCAAAACATACTCAAAGTAAGAAATCCATTGGGAGTAAGGTGGTGGATTTGGAGATCAAATTCCTCAAGAACCTGACGAAGGAACTTAACAGAAGGGAGGCGAAGGCTGCAAGCAAAAAAGTCCTTGAAAATGACAGCATAATCCCTACCGATGTTAGGGACCGTCTTGCCCTGCGAGAGCTTCGCCCAGCCTAGGGGGATGCACCCCTCCTTCTCAAGATCAGCAAGCATCTTCTTAGTCATCAGAGAAGGCCCAAAGTCCTAGGTTTTTTGGGCCATCGCTTCAGTCTCTTCAGCGCCAACCAAATCACCAACTGATGCCTCAACCCCAGCAAGATCCTCCTCAAGCTCCTGAGCTTCCACACTAGTGATCATGCACTACTCAAAACGCGCAAGCCACCTGCTGGCCCTAACGCTTAGAAGCTAGGAATAGGGACCAAAGAAGGTAGCCCGGCAAGGTGGAGGACTGGCAGTAGGAGCCACCGCTAAGACCAAAAATAGCAAAACAGAAAAAGAGTGAAGGTAGCAAGGCGATGAGCGAAGGCTAGCAAGGCAAAAAGGGAGGGCTGTAGGCGTAGAGCAAAGAAAGCAACGGCTTAATAAGGCATAAGGGGACCTCCACCACCCTCCTTTATATAGGCAGCGACTGGATGCTTCACCTTCCAGGCGCCAACGGTCACGACTGTTCCTTAATGCATCGGTTCTAGAGCCACCGCAGCGAGTTAGGAGCCAACACGTCACACCACCAATGGTCCGATCTGGCAATCCAGGGGAAAACAGGGGAAGCCTCCGCCACTCGGCACTAGCGCTAGAATTGAGGCTCATGGCCCAGTCGCATCGGACTGCACCCTCAAGGGGGGAACTGTTGCGGCATGAATACGCGAGTAGCGGAGGCCAATGCAAGCGGGAACTAATGATAACAGAATTGTTGAAGTAATGCCGTGCAGGGACAGCCGGCAGGGCCTTCGCCCACCATCAGGCGAAGGCGGAGGCCGCAGCACCACGAGCTAAGGCCACCCGACCAAGGCGGAGGCCGCCCGACGAAGGCGGAGGCTGCAGTGCCGTGGGTGGTGGATGAAGCTAACTCCACCATAGCAGGAAGGTTCATGGCACAGCGGGGACCTCGGTCTAGAAACGGGCCTCCGTCGGGCTGGTAACTAAGGCCTAAGGAGACAAGGCGGAGCAAAGAAGGAAAGGTCCAGCTTGCCCCGGGCTACCCCTACTAGCGGAAGGATATCCAAGGAATGTACCGTAGCAGTTACAGGGCAAAGATGTAAAAAGAAAAGGTATTGAACAACGCCCTATAAAAGGGGAGAGCTGAAGCCTGTATGGTTGGCTGATGAATGCATTTATGAAACCTTAATTGTGCCAGGACCCACCTACCACTTTCTTGACCTTCGCCCGGTGCATCCGGCCGGGCGAAGGTTCCCTCCGTACCACCTGCTGGAAAACCCATTTTCCAACATTATATATTTGGAACCCTAAATGTTCTCAAACAAAAATTTTATCAACTACAAAGTTTTAAATGTCGTCGAGCTCTACAATTTTGATATAAATTTTGTCTTCATCCGACTTCATTTAAAAAGGATATGAATTTATTTGTGCTGCAACTATTTTTAAGGACAGTTGACTTAGTCAACCGCCTCTGAAAATCGATTTTTAGAGGCGGTTCTCTTAAATCACCCATTTTCAGAGACGGTTGACATAAGCAACCGCCCTTGAAAATTGCATTTTCAAAGGCGGTTCTCTTAACGGAATCACCCTTAAAAATGGATACATTTTTAGAGGCGGATTTCTTAATGGAACCGCTCCTGAAAATGGATTTTCAGCGACGGTCATGGAGCTACAGTCCTCCCCAGCGATGTTAGAGGCGGCGTGCTAGTTTAACCGCCTCTGATTGAAATGGAGGCGTTTCTAAAAATCTTTTTGTCTTAGTGCTTGTCTCTTCGATATTCTTTCTTTCGTATACTTTTAGTTCCTATATATTGGATTTCTCTTCCAAAGACTTCATCTAAGAAGTCATAAACCATGTTTAGATAGTTTCAGTCTTTTTTTAATAAAAAATAGTTCCTCAGTTTCTCTCGTAGTATCGTTTCATAAGCTAGCGTTTGGTAAAGTTTTATCTAAGAAGTCAGAGAAACCAAAATTGGAACCACTAAAAAAGCTCTATTAAAGAGGACCTTACTCAAAGTTTATCTAAAGTTTAATCAAGTTTGTTGGAAAATTATAATTATATTAATGTTTATGATATAAAATATGAATTTTATGAAAATATATTCCACACGAGTCCTATTTGATATGATAAACATTAATATATTTTATATAATTTTTTTCATACTTAAAAAAGTTTGATTTGATACTATGAGGCAGTATGCTTTGGACAAGAGAACAAATCCAAAACCAGCAGTATACTATACGTAGCATATATTGGAAGGTAGCAAGAGTGAGATGCACACACAACGGCTGTCCACGCAAACATAGATAGATTCACAGATATATGATCTTGGTGGCACAGGAATATATATATGATCTGAATGAGAGCAAAGAGGACAAATGGGGTGGTAAACGCCGGGGTGCAGGAAAGCTGGGACGCCGTTGTTTCCATCTGCGTCTCGTAGTATGTCTCTGGCAAGGGAGAAAAGTGGTCACGTCGCATGTTTTGGAGAGAGAAAGATAGAGAGAGGACTGGTGCTGGCCTGGTGTTGGTATACACGGCCAGCCCACCAGCCGGAGCAAGGAACCTTTCCTGCCTCCTCGGTTCGGCAGAAGGAGAATCTGTGCAGTATGGGGTTCAGACTCAGGGGGCAGTGCTTGGTATGCATGCTCAGCAGTCGGCACCACCGTCTACGCTCTCATGCAGTCCAGCACAGGAGCTAGTTAGCAGGCTAGAAGCTGCAGCGACAGCGGTATCCATTGCCAAGGCCCTCCTAAGTAGAATTAATTATCACCCAGATAATTTTTAACACTGTATATCCCATCTAAATAGAAGGCTGATAGCTGCACTAACAATTAGTCTTTGCCTAACTATATGTTTATTAACTTATTAGTTGACAAGATTTAGCTAATTTGGGCAAAAATACTACCGGCTAATGGCACCAAAACAGCACACGCATGCAGGGACGGAACAATTCCAAGGGTAAATCTACTTTGGCATGATTCCAAGGGTAAACCAACACGCATCCAAGAGTTGGTTTCCTAATAGGTTATAATCAGGTCTGAGCTAATCCGTTTATAAGTATATCAACATAAGCATTGTGCACCGAAGAGATGAGGCAGCCTCGGGGTCAGATCCACCATTGGTTAGTTGGTCTAACTCACCCTAGTCGTAGGGGCTGGTTATGGCCTCGGTGATGTAACACCCCGACCCATTAATAGCCTGTAGTAGTTAGCCTATGTGGCCCATATATGGATGTGGTTGGTGAGTTTAGTACCAACTTGGTTTAGGAGGGTGAGAGCCAGCTTATAATCCTTGTTGCTCCAAACATAGCACCTTCGGATTAACCCTTTTACACAATGGATGACAAAGGTGTAAGAGAGGTGCTATGGAATAATAACCATGTATCAAGGGGTGCTTCTGGTCATCTACTGTGTATGTAGTAAGCTGGCAAGGGTGTCAGTCCTTTAGGGGGGGGGGCAAGAGGGGTGAATGTAAGACCCCAACTAATGAGTAGCATGTAGTAGTTGGCCCATGATCTTCACTAACTCCCTTGGCAATAGCTTGAACAACTTGATGCACCATAGGATATGCACCTCAACTTTTCCAAGTCTCCAAATTGCCCAAAGTCCACTAGAATTCTCACTTCTCCTTCATGATCCAAACATTTTTGGTGCGATTCATTATTGAAATAGTCTCCTTTGGCACCCACATAGACTTGGTTCACCCCTTGTGGCTTGCTTGTTCACCTTGATAGCCACCACCTTGCCATTCTATTTCTTCAATAGGAAGGGTGTGGTGGTCTTCTTGTTCACCTTGTTGGTGTAGGCGTTGAAGAGTTTGCTTCTTTTGTTTTTCTCTTTCTTCTTTTCTCCCCCTTCCACCTTGTGGCCTTCCTTGTGGCACAAGTAGCAAACCATAGTTGCTCCCTCATCAAGCTTCTTCACTCCCTTGACGATGTTATCTTGATGAGGTTATGATTGCTCACTCTTGCCTTTCAACAAGATCAAGTCCTTAGTGAGGTGATCCACTTCTTGCTTATAAGCATCTCATTCTCCATGGCAACTTCGTCGGTGCATGAATCTATGTTGACGGTCGCTAACGTCAACTATAAACCATCATTTTAACCCGCATTTACCCTCAAAATCAATCACCGACATAGGAATAGAGGTTTAAACTAACAAATTCCACAAGTCTTGGTGAATATTTGTATGCAGGAGGATTTATCCAGAAAACATATCTAGTGGGCCATGTTATCTCAACAAATCATGTTTATCCTCAACGAAACCGACTCCACTGGACTCCAATCCACCATCACTAAGTTATCAACGAAGATCGACGGCAAAGGACACCATAGGGGGTCCACCGACCTATAGGTGGGGTCGGCCAACCCCCTATTTCCACCAAACGCTATGCCGTCAAATGTGGATCCTCTACCGACCTTAAGGATCAATCTCCACCGTGCTTCATGGTCAGTTTGTAACGGA
This sequence comes from Miscanthus lutarioriparius, assembly GCA_904845875.1. Classification (NCBI taxonomy): domain Eukaryota; kingdom Viridiplantae; phylum Streptophyta; class Magnoliopsida; order Poales; family Poaceae; genus Miscanthus; species Miscanthus lutarioriparius. The sequence continues at coordinate 43,971,903 of CAJGYO010000007.1, forward strand.
GAGTCGAGATGAAGTTTTGCCATGGATTCATGGGCCCACAGGGTGCCAAGTGCTCCCTGTAAAAGGACCCCTAGACCCCCCTCTAGAAGGCATCACATTCAAGAGAAGAATAGTCCTCTAGTAGGTTTTACTCTTATTGAACATAGAAAATAGAGAGATAGAGAGTGAGGGAAGAGTTTGGAGATAGTACCGGGTTTGTCGGTACTTTCTCTTCGACTTGTACCTTGGCGGATCCAGACTCTATCCAAAGTCTGCCATTGAGATACTTCTGGTAATTGATTTCTATCTAAAGTAAGTTTTGTATTCTCTTGTTCACGGTTCACATTTCTTTGAGTACTTTAATCCTTGCTAGGCCTTGGGATTAAAGCAGTAATCGTTAGCATAAGCGTGGTGCTTAGGCTTTTGGCTAACTGTGTTTGCTTCCCGCTCCTAGTCGCGTGGTAGGTAGTGGGTGGTGACAGCCCCATCTATCCTCTGTATTCCACCCCGTGCTAAGCAGGTTCTTAAATTAGTAGGACCGTAGTCGATTGGTTGAGTTATTTTTAGCGGTGCTCTACCTTCTAGCGGCATCCCAAAGTGAACATTAGAATCATAAGTCTTGCTTTACTTAGGATCATAACCATAGGAATCTTCTCTACTCATATTTTAACTTATACCTTGTTTGATATCCCTGGCCGAACTAGTTCTTAGTTACCACACATATGTTTTCCCATGGATACGATACTCAAAAATACTCCGGGTGAAAACTACTTCAATACCCGTGCGCTTGCAGATTTTGTCTGTGTGCCACCACAGGAGTCAATAATCTACCACAACATGCTGAACATAACTTGTTGAACGGGTGTGAGTCTAAATCAATAAGATCAATGTAATAAGTAGAGGCATACTTTTTAATTATGTCATAAAGTGAAACCTTTTTACGGGTGTTTGCACTAGCTCCAAGTTTTTCAGTTTTGTTAGCTAACTCAACATTGTAATCTGCAAGGGAATCAAATTTGCTTGCTAGTTCTTTATAACTAGAAGTTGAGCTAGCTATTTTTTATTTTAGTTCTTTTAGTTGTTGTTTTTGTTTAGTGCAGACTTCAACATAAATTTTTACTTCTTTATGTAACACCCAGAATACACAAAGAAAAATATGCTTTTAGGAGAAAAGCACACATGGCAAAAGGTTAATTGGGAGTTTTATTAAGTAGCAAAACAATGCCTTTTTATATCCATCACTTGGAGATGATCGGAGACCATGGATGCATAGAACTCATCAAATACATTCTATTTGACTACTTGTACATATCAATTGGATTTTTGATAGTTGAGTTACGTCCTTTGCTAGGTGGAGGGAAAAAGCTATAGTACTTGCAGGCTGCTACAGTAGCCTCATTCTGCTACAGTGTGCGAGAGTGCAAAGTAAAACACATGATGGGTCTCACGTTTGTGTTACTCACATGATCCATCTGCGCCTCGCCGGAGGCGAAGAAGAACCTCCCGGGGATGGGGATTCACTCACCGGCGGGTGTAGAAGAGGGTTTGAGGCGGTGGTCATGACACGGTGGTGGTGGCGAGCGATACGGCAGCGGGACAGGCCGGTAGGGGCGCCGCTCGCCAGGGCGATGGAGATGGCGGTTGGGTGGGGCTGGAGGCAGGGGCGTCGTGTCAGAGTAGTCGGCGGCGGCCCTGTGATTAGAGGAGGGTGGGGTCGAGGAGTGGCAGTGGGAGATGGGTGGGGTGGGGACGTGGCGGGAGCCGCCGACCGTGGGTGGTGTATGTGTGAGGGAGCGTTCGGAGGAGGAGGGGTGCCAGTGGGGGGGGGGGGTTGCAAGGGGCAGGGGGGGGGGGTGGCGCTGATGAGGAGGAAGACGGGTCGCGCAGTTCCCAGTCACGCGACCCGTCACGCAATATCTTTGTCCACGCGAGAGCGGTGGAGCTGCAGGATTGATTGCTTCAGACTGTTTGCAAGTGCATTAAGGCAAGCAAAGCCCCTGACTTCAGTATGGAGGATGGGCATATTTACTTCGGAGGTCATCTTTGTGCGCCACAAAATGCTGAGTTAAAGATAGTGATGCTGAGGGAACCTCATCATACTCCATATACGGTCTATCCATTTAAATTGGTCAAAACTGAGGGTTGGTGTTACTAGCTTGGCATGGCCAATTATAAGTCATTCCAACTTTTTTGGAGAGTCAAAGTATCTCAAATTTGATTAAATTTATATGATAAAATAATAGAATTTATAATACCAAATAAGTATCATTAGATTTTTCATTCTTCATTAATTATATTTTTATATTATACCTATTTGACGTCATAAATCTTTGTAATTTTTTCTATAATTTTAGTCAGACTTGAGATGCTTTGACTCTTAAAAAAGTTGGAATGCTTATAATTTGAAACAAGGGAGTAGAAAATAATTATTTTTATGCGACCATTCATATGCATTCAAGTTACATTCCTCGGTCGTACTGCCTACCTAATTCTTTTGAGGAAACTGCTGTGCGTAATTTGTACAGTGGACCCCCAAGACAGTTCAGTATGGAGACCGTATTTGGAAATGATCAGACTGTATGTTCATCTGTATTTCTTTCGTGCATGGCGGGCGCTATATGCTTTGTTCGTTCATGTACACACACATACGAACAGTATAATGCAGCCTTTAGAAGGAAAATACGGTGAACAATGCAAGTAAAGAGTTCAAAGAAGTATGAAACCTGCGGGCCAGTTTTCAAGAGAGAATAATCTCGGCAGGCGCGCAGATGGAGAACCATCCAATCCTCGTCAGACAACGCGCGCGCATCTTTGGCTGGCTTTGGGGGTGGTCACTGGTCAGACATGGATGGGATGGGACACATAGCCGAGTTGTTTCTAACTTTCCAGTGATGCAAAATTTGACACATTTGTTCTTTTGGTAGCCATGGACAATGTGTCCAGTTTCACATAACTAGCTGCGCACACCTGTACTGTGTACCTAGCTAGTTTCTTCTTTAACACCAAGAGCCACTTATGTTACCACGTCTAAGTTTAGGCAAATTTTACTGAGTATCTTTTTATTTGGTTCTTAGCGAGCTACATCTGTAAACAAGATTTAGTTTGACTGAGTTATGCTTTTATTTGGTCCCATGGGCTAATCATTTAGAAAAGTCTGGTGAGAAGTGTGTAGCAGAATTTGGTGTGGTAACCTTAGGTTGGTTTGGCGCGCCTAACAATTTGCTCGCGCTACAATTGAAAGGGGCTGTACAACCCGCCCTTTAATTATAATCATTAATGGATGTACCGGCCGGTAGCGATGTTTGTTGAAACAACCCTCCCTTTGCAACATTTGAAAGGTTCAACATCCCTATCACAAGAATTTGGTTAGCCAAAAATCAGTTGTGATGCTACCAATCACAACTAGTTCATAGCACCAACTAGTTATGACGAATTGGACGAGAATAACAAATGTTCTGAAACACAAACGGGTTGTAAACATGTCAAACGCAAATTATTGTTCCACATCGAACTGGTTGTATGCTCTTAAAAAACAGGATGCGTCCACTGTACAAGATTTTGGGAAAACCTCTCTCCAATATTTTGAGGTTATAAATTAAGCTTTAATTTTATAAATACACTAGAAGAGCCTTTTGTTATGTTTTGCATGCAAGGTTTGCTATCTTATTTCGCTTTAAATATACACCAAGGCATTGTGTCTATCTAGAAGACCTAATGCGTTGCTCTCTTTTTTTTGTGGATATGCATTTTCATATAATTTTGGTTACAAAAATGATATCACATTATATCATTTTGACTTAATTGTCAATATAAATCAAATATGAATGCTCACATGTTACTTTTGATATATAAACAAGGTTGACACTTGCAAAAGTTGAATAGTATTTGAGAGAGATCGAATCATCACTAGAGCATTGCATTGGCTGATTGCATCTTGGTGGCACTAGTGATTGTTGAAGCTTGGGTGTTCTTTTTACTCTTGGTGGTTGCCTCCACCGAGATGATTGGAGCTTCAGTGATTGATGAGGCGCATTGGTGATTGTTCCCATCCCCAATCAAGTTGATTGTGAAAGGTTCTTGATCCCATCTTGCGGAGTGAGAAGGGATACTCTAGTAAATTGCTCTTGGCTAGAAGGAGGGCTTATGGGCTTAATTCTTGTGACACCGATCCAGCTTCAGATCACAAAGATCCGAACTCTGCAACCTTACCACCACGTCTCCTTTGGTTATCAACCATGTCGCAGTCTAGTTGACCTTGCCAACAAGGCTAATCCTGCTGCGAATCGAAGAACATAAGAAAAAACAAGATAAAACACAACTCAAGTAAAGTGACAATTGCGGATATATGATTAAGATCTCAAATATGGGGTTTCACAAACCGATAGCAATGACTGTTCAATGACAGATTGATCTAAAATACCCCAAATCCTAACATGGGTGGTGATTACTCAATATAAGGTCTAAGGGTCATCACACCCCCTGGACACGCCCCTTAACAGGCTCTAAGACGATAAATGGTCGAACAGACCAAAAGCTGGTGATGCAGCACCTTGACAAATTCTAGACACCGAATTGTTTCAACGATTCCCATTGACTCCAGTCGAATTTGGACCTCAAATAAAGCCATTGGTTACCTTATGAAATTAGCTTTCTATGCATATGTGGATCATCGAAAACGGAGTCTGTATGCATCCTGGCCGTTCATTTTACTAGAAGCTATCCTAAAGGCCGAGGGAGACTTGAACTCAAGCTAAATTGGGCCTCCAGCTTGGCTTGGACATCCTTGCTGATCCTCCACAGCTCTCGCCAAGTACTTCATGATCCTCTCCAATGTTCCTAAGTAAGATAACATCATTAGATAGCAATCTATTCTCAAAACTGTGAAAAGGACCGCTTAAGAACAAGCCACATATCTAGATTTAATTGTCGCATTCGAGCTCGGGTCATTGGACCTTGCATAATAGTTGGAGGATTAGTGGGTGCATTCGAAGGAGTGATGTCCTCATCATTCTCCCCCTCTTAAAGTGGAGTCATCCTCGACGAAAGCTCATCTTCTTCTCCCAAGCATGGCTTCAAATGTGCAATGTTAAATGTGGGACTAATCCCGAACTTGGGTGTCAACTCAAGTTTTTATGCATTGTCATTTATTTTCTCAATTATCTTAAAAGGAGCAACTCTTGGCATTAATTTAGACTTATGCATCTCTAAAAATCTATCTTTTCTCAAGTTCAACCAATCCAAATCACCCGGTTCAAGTTTAACTTCCTTTCTACCTTCATTACCAGCAATTATATATTTTTCATTCATCTTTTCAATATTTGCCTTATTGGTTTCATGCAATTTAAGAATAAACTCAGCATGCTCTTTAGCATCATTATGTGTTCTTTCAGTGGTAAGCAAAGGCAAAAGATCAATAGGAGCATGGAGGTTAACTCAATACACTACTTGGAAGGAACTTACCATGGTGGTGGAGTGTTCGGCCTTGTTATATGCAAACTCCACATGCGGCAAACACGCTTCCCACATCAAATTGCACTTCAAGATTTCTCTCAACGTGTTGGACAATGTTCAATCAGTTTGGGGATGACAAGTTATAGAAAACAACAGCTTTGTCCCCAATTTATTCCAGAAAGTGCGCCAAAAGTGACTCAAGAATTTTGCATCGTGATCTGAAATAATAGTAGAAGGCATACTGTCGTGGGGTCGGAACCGCGGCAAGCATAGTTGTTTGAGTCAATGTCAGAGTACGGGTCTCCGATGGCTCAGGTGGACTCAAGAACACAAGAATCACAGAGAGGACGCAATGGTTTATCCTGGTTCGGGCCAATCGATGCCCTATGTCCAGCAGCTGATGATCCTTATACTCAAAAGCACCCAAAATCGGAGGGTTACAACAGAGTGTAAAGAGAGATTTGGTAGGGGGTTAGCTCGGTGCTAATCCTAAGGTTGGCTCGCCGCTGGTGGAGTCTTCCCCTCGTCGGAGAGGAGGAAGACGACGTGATGCGGTGGAGGAGCTCTCGGTGCCCCTCCTCTGGGTTGCTCTGCTCTTGGTGCTGAGCAGGAGCGGATGGAATGGATGGAATGTCATGGATCCATTCTGGGTTGGTCCTCCCCAATAGGTCCGACCTTATCCCTTATATAACGAGATAGGTCGGGTACATGGCGGTTTGGGGAGATGATTCTACGGTCTACATGCGCTGGAGTCTAGGAGGTTCTTGCAGCGGCGCTCTATGGACCGTGGCGGTGTCATGGAGCCAAAGAAGCCTTGGGCGTCGTCCGGCTGCTCTTTTCTAACACTCTACGTGTTAGGCTATGTCGGCTTGGACCGGCCTCCAGCAGGTGGACCTTCTAGAGTCTTCTTGGTGGCGAAGGAGGTTGGCTCCAGGGGCTGACGCGTGGGCTCGGGGGCCGCTCAGCCCTTGGAGGCTATGGGAAGCTTATCCTCTTGTGTCACACCCCGTGTGTGACCTTGTCGTGGGAGTGGCCAGCAAGGCCATGCCTGAAGCGCAGTGTCTGGGAGCCCCTGAGCCTCGGTAGCTCGGGGCTTGTCATCTTGCGCCCGGGCCTTGGCTGGCGTTGTAGGCTGTTGACGGTCACTAACACCCATTTTAACCATCAACATTCCATCCAAAAGCATGGCAAAGTGAGGTAAATCATCATCACATCTGTAGAATTTTGCTTATAATTCACCTAGTTCTACTTGTGTTTGTAGAATTATTTGTATGTAGGAAATATAGCAAAAATTGGCCAAAAAGGTGACAAATATGGACCAGGGGAGCAAGTGGACGTGACAGGTGGGCTAGGGGTCCACATGCCATGCCAGCCGGCCCCACAAGGGCATCGCCTGGTGCAACCTTGGCACTAGCCACGTCACCGATCCGTGGGAGCTGCTGCACAAGCCTTCCCAAGTGTTGATCCAATGTCGGTTTGATCAATGGTTGAGGTTGGATGGCGGTGGATCCATGGGCCCATTGTCATAGACTTGGGAGCCTCCAACCGACTTACCAACCGACTTCCTGCCCGAATTTCGACATGTGCTGCCTCTACAACCGCCATTGGGAGCCAACCAACGCCGTAGGATCGTAAGGCGATGGAATGGAGGGCAGGCGGCGCCCTCCCTAGGCCGCCCAACGCCCAAGTCACTCCACCGACCTTGCCACTACCTACAAGTACCCCCATGCCTCTCTACACTATAAATAGAGGGTGTGGAGCTCGGTGGAAAGACGCCCCATTTATTTCCAAGCTCTCCAAGCTTCTCTTAGATTTCTAGCTTAGCTTAGCTATAGAGTAGTAGTCTATTAGTGGAGTAGAGCAAGAGCAGAGCTTCTCTCAGAGTCCGGAAGAGTCTTCTGGGTCTGGTATTGCTCCTTTGTAATTCTTTTATTTCAGCATTTACTTTATTCAGTATTTATTTAAGTACTTTATTCTAGTATTATTGCTTTGCTTTACTTTAAGTACTTACTCATTAGTGTTTATCATTAGTGAGCTTAGTAGCTTGTTGTTTGGCATTAGTAGACTAGGTTATCTTATAATTAGTAGCTATTCGTTAGTACCGGTTCCACTGTCAGGTTAGGGTACTTTGATCTCATTTCATCGGGGCTCAGATCAAAGTAGTAAAGCCTATAGATTATGTGTGGTGCTTAGGCTATAGATTACCTGTGGATATGCCTAGGCCTCCGGATAGATTGTGGTAGGTGGTAAGTGGTGACAGCCTTGTTCATCCTTTGTATTCCACCACGATAGGTCTAGTTATTAAATTGTAGGGCTCGTGGCAGACCTTGTCTACTTAACTCTCCTAGTTGGTAGGCAGGCTGTGCCCCGAAGTACTATCGCATTTCTCCTAGTCATTTGTTTACCTTAGTTACTAGAAAAATAAAACACTCGCTCTCCCACCAAGCTATCTCTAGGTTAGCTTGTTATTTAGTAGTTAGTTTAGGTAGTTCACCTTCAACTTCCACTATCGTTCACCTACCTAGGATTAAGTTAGGCTTTACCTTAGCAATTCTTTGCTAAATATAAATTCTAGCCTTCCGCCTTCCTATGAGAAAAATATAAATTCGACACTCGGTACTCACCGAGCAAAGTGCTATGCGATAGTTCTGTGCGCTTGCAGAATCCTCCAATAGTCGTTAAGAAATATCAACATAGGACGGGCAGGAGCCAAGGCCCGAGCTCTGGCGTGTCGTTGATCGGGAGACTGAGGTGCGTGTAAGGAAAATGGGCCCTAGGATCATTTACTTTGGATTTTGGTGTTTGATGACCAACACAACCAAATTGGACTAATGAATTTGCAAGTGATTGTTTTGTAGTTCAATAGGGTGCAAAACGTGACTTGGACGAAGGCGATGTGATGATCCCTCGATCAACACCATAAGCAAGATCCTAGAAGCACAAGAGAAGACCCTAGATATCAAGCAAAGTCCAAGCACAAAGATAGGAACCAAGCCGGATGCAAGATCATGAAGAAACGAGCTTCATAGAGGTGACCGGACGCTGGTGGATAATCGACCGGACGCGTTCGATCAGTTGCTCGGCAATAGCAGGCGTCGACAGCAGTGACCGAACACTAAGAATTTAAGTGACCGGACATGATGATGACACTATTCACTGTCGCGACAACAGCTCAGCACTGACCAGACGCTGGAGGGTGATCGAACGGACGCAGGAGCTGCAGCGTCCGATGGAGTCCAAAGAGGTTCCAGAGCGACGACAGCGATACCGGACGTGTCCGATTGACAGTGACCGGACTCGGCCTGAGTCTGATCAATGCGCGCGCTCCAACGGTCAGGACGAAAGAAGTGTCCGGTTAGTAGCAAAAAATTGGGTTTCGTCCCAACGGCTACTTTTCTCAGTGGGGCTTATAAATAGACCCTCCAACCAGCCATTTGAGTAGAGTGGAGCTAAGGAAAGATACCAAGGGTGTTGATACACCATTTTAGTGATCTCCAGTTGCATAGTGCTTAGTGATTCATTAGGTGATTAGCGTAGGTGCTTTGCGAAGTGCTTAGGTTGATTAGACCACCGCTTATGCGCTTGCTCTAGGTTTAGACCTAGCGTTTAGTGAGGTTTGCATACCTCTTACCACTCGGTGCTTACACGCACCATTGTTGTACATCGGAGGGGCTTGTAATCTTGTGATATCACACAACCCACGTTTGTGGTGTGGCCGCCACCGTGTACCGGAGGGAACAAGGCCCGTGGTGGTTCGGCCGAAAGCTTGATAGTGAAGATGGCGGGGAGCATTCGGGAGAGGCTCGCCAGAAGGCACGTCGGAGACCCACTTGCATGTGGGGAAGGCCCGAGGCTATCCACGGAGTTACCCAATCGGGAGCTTGGCCCTTGCGAGCGATTTCATGTGAGGGGCTCCAACGAGGACTAGGGGGAAGCTTGCATGCTTCTCGATACCTCGGTAAAAATACCAGAGTCGTCGACGAGAGTTTGCATATCTCTACCTTACTTTTTAGCTTCCACATTTACATTGTTTGCATTACTCCTTTTGCGGTAGAGATAGCAACACACTAGCAAAACCGTAGTTGCACATTGAGATAGTTTATCTTTTGCATAGGTTTTGCTAAGGGTAGAAAAAAGGCCATAGTTTAGAGTTAGAATTTTAAGTTGCCTAATTCACCCCCCCTCTTAGGCGTCACGGTCCCCTACAAGTGGTATCAGAGCCGGTTGGCTCAATTTGGACCTTTGGATTCAGCGCCGTTGAGCCGATGCTATTTAGAGTGGTTGGGATGGATACCTCTAGTTCTCCGCACTTTGACGGCACTAACTTCCCCTACTATAAAGCTAGAATGGCTTGTCACCTTGAGGCAGTAGATTTGGGTGTTTGGAGAGTCACTCGTGATGGGATAAAATCCATTAAGAATCCCAATAAACCCACAAAGAGTGAAGAAAAAGAAATTCATTTTAATGCTAGAGCTAAAAATTGCTTGTTTGAATCTTTTAGTATGGATGTGTTTAACCAAGTGTTCACTTTAAATATAGCAAATGAAATTTGGTTAAAACTCCAAGAGCTCCGTGATGGCACATCTAATGTCCATGAGCAAAAGCATTGTCTAGCTAAACAAAATTATGATTCCTTTAAAATGAATGATGATGAGCTTGTTCGTGATATGTATTCTCGTTTGAATCTAATTATCAATGAGCTCCATTCAATAGGATTAACAAAGCTAGATGATGCAGGCATTGTGAGGAAGATCATCTCCGTGCTACCACAAAAGAAATATGCAAGCATCATCACCATCCTTCACAAAATGGAGGACTTGAGCACCATGACCCTGGCCATAGTCATTGGCAAGATAGTGGCATTTGAAATGACACGCAAGATGGGTCAAGAAGAAGCCTCTTCATCAAGCAAAGGCAAAGCTCTCGCATGTAGCAAGAAAAAGAAGATGAAGGGCAAGCAAGTTGAGACAAGCTCAAGTTCAAGCTCCTCAAGTGAAGATGAAGAAGAAGAAGATGATGATGATGAAGATTCAAGTGATGATGATCAATCTTCCTCCTCCACCTCCGACCTTGATGAAGAATCAATCCAACTTATCAACAAGGTGGAGAAGATGATCCAAAGGCTCAATGTCAAGGGTGTGCCCATCCAAATTCAAGATATCATCTTCACCAATCAAAGAAATGAGCAAAGAAAGAAAGGATGCTATGGATGCGGTGAGTTGGGGCACTTTGTGGAAGTTTGTCCAAACAAGCCCACACCCAAGACAAAGAAGAAGGCATGCAAGGACAAAACCCTCACATCAATAAGGTCATGGGATGATTCTTCAAGTGAAGAAGAAGACCATCACAAGAGGTGAGGCCACAAGCACTCATCGTCAAGCTCTTCTCGTGTGTCCCTTATGGCATGAGGTAACAAAAGCTCATCCTCTAGTGAGAGTGATAGTGATGATGAAATGCCTTCTTATGATGAAATTGTGCAAGAAAATCTTAATTTTGCTAAAGTTTGCACTAGTCAACAAAATAAGCTTGAAAAATTAAAAGAAAAGCTAGATAGTTCACAAGAAGCATACAAAACCTTGCTTGAACAATATGAGACATTTGCGAATCTCAATATTGAACTATCTACTAAAATTGAGCAACTTGAGGCTAGTGCAACAGCAAATGCATGCACAATCAATGATGAGCAACTTGTTAAGAAAAATGAAAAATTAAAAGAAAAGTTAGCTAGCTCACAAGATGCTTATAAAAGTTTGCTTGCTAAAATGCAAACCATGTGCAAACATTGTGATGAGCTAACTCATAAAGTTGCTAATCTTGAAGCCATCGATAAAACCCTCACAAAGGCATCTAAAAAGAAAAGTTCTATCTTTAACAATCCTAAAAAGCATGCTTCTACTTCTTGCAATGATTTATGTTTAGACTCACCCTTGTGCAACCAAGTTTATGTTGAGAAAGTTGTTGTAGATACATGCACACAAGAGGCTGCAATGTAGAATGAGCAACTCAAGCAAGAAGTGGCTCGCTTCACCAAGGACTTGACTCAAGTGAAAGGCAAGAAGGAGCAAGCCCAACTTCATTAAGATAACACCATCAAGGGAGTGAAGAAGCTTGATGAAGGACAAACCGTGGTTTGCTACGTATGCCATAAGGGAGGCCACAAGTCCTATGAGTGCAAGGTGAAGAATGGGGGAGGAGCAAAGAAGAAAGAGAAAAAAGCAAATAGGCAAGCTCTCTAACACCTACACCAACAAGGTGGACAGAAAGGCCTCCACACCTTATCTCTTGAAGAAGAAGAAAAATGACAAGGTGGTGGCCATCAAGGTGAAAAAGCAAGCCGACAATCGGGCCAAACGCATTTGGGTGCCAAAGGAGATCATTTCCAACATGAAGAGCACCAAGAAGGTTTGGATCCTGAAAGGGAAGTGAGAAGTCCGATGGACTTCGGGGAATTTGGAGACTTGGCAAAGTATGGATGCATTTCATGGGGTGCATCATTATGGACAATGTAAATTGATAAGTGGGTTAGTGAATACTATTGACCCAAATTCCCCTTCCCATGTTAGGTAACTAGATGTAATTCCTTTCAATTGGTATCTTGCAATCTCAATTAGCATCTAGTTCCTTTTTCATGCCTAGGTTTGCATTTGCATGCTTATATCTTTTGTCATGCATACACTTGGTATATCTTATGGTAGGCTTGCTCGGTTTCACTCCTAACTCTTGGAGCAAACCTACATGGTTTAAATTGTTTAGGAGCACGGCACATAGCTTGTTCTACAATTGTTCATCTAATATGTGCCAAATTCCAAATTGTAGATAATTTCTCCCGAATATCTCCTTAAAAAATGAATCTCACATTCATGTGATGTCATCTTTCAAGTGGTATTTTTTATTCTAAAATCAATGTGCATGTCTTCTACAAGTATTCCATACTTGTGTGCACAAATTTAGGGGGAGGTTACTCTACAAGTTGGATGCTTTGAGACTAACACCTTTTCAAGCTTATCATGTGTGTAGTAGTCTCATTGCAAGGAAAATGGAGTCCCCGGAGTTAAGCAACATACTTCAAATATCCACCATCTATTACAAGTGGTATAAATCAAATTGGTTTCCACATGTGGTATTTCTAAACCAATATCATCATGTTGATTTCACTTTGGTATTTATATGCTTTCTCCATGCATTATATAGATTAAACTCCCTTGAAGCATTAATTTGCCAATTATGCATAAACTACATTCTCCATCATATGTATGCATATATTTAGGGGGAGCTTAGTCTATGTAATGCGAGAGTCAAATTTTGTGACCTATTCCACTCCACATACAAAGGATCACAAAGTTTGACCCTCCCTTGTGCTACTAAGGTCTTCCTTTTTGGTGTTTGATTCCAAAGGGGGAGAATTTGTAGGACCAAAAGCAAACCCAATCAGAATACTATTGCCCCCCTCTTGTCCTTGGCAATCCCAAAACAAAGTCCATAGATATATCAACCTAAGGAATAGAAGGAATAGGAAGAGGTTGGCATGTGGTGCACTGAGCCACGAACCGCTCTACATCTCGTCTCATCCTTGGCCAAAAGAAGTGTGTGGCCAGCACCTCCTCCATCTTCTTGGCACCAAAAATGTCCCACCAATCCTCCTCCATGGGCCTCCTACAACAACAAAAGATGAACAAAAGATGAACAACAAAAGCTCATCATGTATCACATATTTGTTCCATGTATGTCCATCTTTACAATTTTCCATCACAACTTGATTGTCATATATTTTCAAGCCAAAATATGTGACAATCAAGTTGGGACAACATAGTATTTTGTCTAGTCAAAGCATTAGTAATAATATTCAACCCACTTAGCATGTCTTGTGTTTAGACATAAGGAAAAGATTCAATAAATTTAACCCACTTAGCACACTAGTACAGAAAGCTAAACACCACCGGCTCCAGAACACCCATTATCGATGGTTTTAGCCCCCATTGGTGTATGTCGGTGGTGATCGGTGACCTTTTATCTCTACCAGTTGCGTGCCGACGGTGATGGTATTTTACCACCATCAGTCCGGCGTACCATACGGCGGTGACGGTGTCTTATGACCGCTGGCCCGGCGTATGATACGGCGGTGATGATGTAACCATCGACGTTGGTCCGGCGTACCATTTGGCAGTGATGATGCATCCATTGACGCTGGTCCAGCGTACCATTCGGTGGTGATGATTCATCCATCGACGCCGGTCCAACGTACCATCCGGCGGTGATGATGTAACCATCAATGTCGGGTCGCGCGTAGGATCCGGCGGTGATGATTGTTGACGGTAGTTAACGTTCATCATAAACCGTCAATATAACTTATACAAATGCATAAAAAGGATCACCAACATAGGTCTAGGGTTTAAACTAATAAATTCCACAAGTTTTGGTGAATCTGTGTTTGCAGGAGGATTTACTCAGAAAACCGTCAATGAGGGCCTATTCGTCAAAGCAAATAACGTTTATCCGCAGCGAAACTGACGTGGGAAGACTCTATAAGACTCCAGAAGGCAAACCACCAAAGCAGAGGGCATATGGCTGCCATGTGGGGCCGGCTAGCCCTACCTGTAGGCTGCCTAGCCCCCTAGGCTCCCCTGTCAGCCCCTCCTTTTAATGTCGGTTCTCCACCGCCTCCTAGTTTGCATCTACGCCGTTCTTTCAAATTGGTTTGATCTGAGGGTCCAGAATTGATGCTCCGGCCTATATATAGCAGCCCCTACCCCCCTCCCTAGAGCATCGCTAAAACCCTAATTCATACCTCTCATTCAAAGATCAAGATACACCAGGAGGATTAGGTCTAGACTCTCCAATGTAGTAGATTAGTAGCTCAGGAGTGAGGGTCGAGTTGGGCTCATGCTCATGTTCTGGATCTAGCCTTGGAGGCTCGACAAAGCCTTGTATCTTCACTTCCACATCTTGTAAGACTTATTATAAATTCATCATATTCCTATCTACATTGCTATGCTTACTTTAAATATGTATATTGCTTAGTTGAGGTTATCATACTTTTGTGTGCGGGTTCATAGAGCGCTTAGCATGCTAGTTTATCGATTGGGCTAAGTAGCCGAGCCTCATGTAAGCATGGTGCTTATACGATGCTCTGCCTGTGAGTACACCCTGTTCTCTGGTTGGGTGGTAGCAGCGGGAGGTGACTGCCCTGTCTATCCTTTGTAGTCCACTCCGAATTGAGCAGGTTCTTAAATTGTAGGACCGTAGTCGCGTCGGTAGAGTTATCTATTGTGGGTACTCTACCGTCTAAGCAGGGTCCCGAAGTGCACAATAGTAGAGTTAGTCTTAACTATAGTTGGATGTATATATACTTTGACCATGTAATAAAAATGTCACAGGAATCTACCTCACTCGTTGCTCTCTCGAGTTGACTAGTTTACGTTATCTTATAGATCTACCCCCTGAGTATCATTATCCTTTATTCCTATCATTACCTTCACCCCTGCTCTAGCCATGCTGGTATGTTGACTGATAGATACTCCTTTGATATTCAATAAGTCTTTAATCCATTGTTTCCCTATGGTAAATATAAATAACGATACCTAGAATACTCTCGGTAAAATGCTACAATGGTATTCTGTGCGCTTGCGGAATGCTTCATATTCTTTTTGCGTTAATAAATACCAACAAGTATTTTTGGTGCCATTGTTGGGGAAACAATTGACGTAAAGATTTAGATCATTAACATACCACTAGCTTTAGTTGGATTACCCTTGTTCTATTGAATTGTGGAATAAGACAGGATAGCAGACGCCGTTTAGACCTTCCGGCAAGCTTCCACAAGAAAAGAAGAAACATTGAAGAACCCAAGGGTGCCTAAACATTCAAGATCCATCAACATTGGAACCCTGCCATCTTGTAGGTTTGTATAGACGTATATATTCTCTAACCATGTGTAGATTGGAGAAAAAGCTCGACGTCACAAGAATATAAATCACATCTCAAGTGACGGAAACAAATGCTGCACTACTCACAAATTCCATCATGTCAGTCATGGTAAGTATGATCAAGAAAGGTGAGATAGTCTTGCTCATGGACTTTAAACTTGATGAGTAGTTATCTTTTAATTTTTGCATTCCATTGCATGTTTATTTTCAATGATTCATGCATCCACTCCATTTAGTTTAAATTCTCTCATATCAAATCCACAACATATTTAGTTCCTTGCATACATTTATACCACTTGCATCTTTTATTAAAAAAAGAATCTCACCATGATCATGCTCTTTCATCTCCATTTGAATAAATCTCTTTTATGCTTTCATGCTACCTTTGTTTGCTATAGTATGCTTAGGTTTGGAGTATCTTCATACACCTTTTAAAGTAAGCATAGTGCTTAGTTTAAACTATTTTCTTAAATCAAATTAGACATGACGTTTAGTTTGATTTTTTAACCAAGAGGTGTGTTGATCTTACTTCCAAAGGCTTTTTTAATTAAGCATGGTGCTTAGGTTAAAATGCTTTCCTAAATTAAAATAGACATGGTATCTAGTTTAATTTTTGAGCCGATAGTATGGTTTAGTAGATACTGGTTATTTTTTTGGACTAACCCCTGTAGAAAACTCTCAAATTCAATCTGGGTAAGTCCTGAGATAAATTCACATTGGAGATGAATCAAGGCATGTGATGAACTCCAATAACTTTGCGCAAAGAAGACCTATCTCATTCTTCATGGAAGGAAGAATTGTGAGTATCTAGGTTTATTCACTTATCTTTTGTTACAAGTTATCTTTGCCTTGAACGATACTAGAATGCAGCAAATACATAAAACATTATAAACAAAATCTATGTAAACAATCCTAAAACCATCCTTCCATTAGCATAGAGGAAAATCACAAAAAAATGGACAACACAACCCATGTTTCAAATTCGTTATTTCCCTCGGGTATGTGTCTATTAACATTTTACAGGAAAGAATGAATAGAAGCTATGCCTATTCAAGGTTTGGTATGAATCCACAAACCCTAAACCAAACCACCACTATAGCTGTGGAAGTGGACGAATAGATCGACAGGCTATGAGCAACATGAAAGACAACCTAGCTTTTAGCCTTCCCAAGACTCAAGCTAGGATGCTGATGAAAAGCAGGATGAAACCCACCTTGTATTAACCAGAATATGCCTACTTTTAGCATCTTCAAAGGGACCAGCTCGTGCATTGGCAACAAGGACCAAGACAATGAGATGCCACTACATCATGGTGTGCAATCTCATGTCAACAAAATGTCATCAATCAGTGGTGGTCTGTCGATGGTATCTCATGGAATCATGAACAACCATGGGCACAAGAAGACATCCCTAAGTCATTGAATATGAAGCTTCTATGCAAGTACCAATGAGGTTCCTTCCGTGACAATCAAGAGGGCTAACATATCGCTTACACAGAACAACTCTCTACCATGCCGCTAGAAGATAAAGACAATCAAGGAGGAACTTGAGTTTGCATCTCCAGTGAACCCCAACTCGTCAACCAAGGATCAACAAAAATCAAGAAAGGTTGATGGAAGAAGAGCATGCAATTGGATGGTGCAAAGAAAAGCTAAAGGCAAGAAGAGGTCCGGCTCAATGAACCTAAAGCCATGAAGCCCTCACTGATAGGTACATCGGACGAGTTTCCTTCAGGTATGTTTGTCACTAATCATTTCAACAAAAAGAAGGAAAACATAAGGTATATTCAACCAAGCATTATGCAACATAGAATCACATTCATAGGAGAATTCTATCATCTAAGCTAGATTTTGCATTCTGCAAAATTCAAGTCTCGGGGATGGAGTTCATTAAAAATATCTCATACCATGTTGCTAATTTGTCTTGGTCATCTTTACCTTCATGATGTGCTCGACTTGCTAAATCACTAACAAACAAAAATCTAAATAATCATGCTCCCTTGGTTCATCATACATATTCTTGTTTTTACTTGAATGAATCTTTTTAGTCTTTTAAACTTCCTTGTCCTGTTACAAGTATGCTTCGGAATATTATTCAAACATGATTATTGAATCAAAGCATACTTGTATAGAATTTGATTGTATATATGGACTAACCCTTGCAGGAAAATATTCAAATTTTGTTGGGAATATTAGGAGATCATTCGTAGAAACAGATCAAGGTTTGAGGTATTTTTCAAAATGATTTTACACATCTTTGCCTTAACCTTGTTGAAAATTTGAAGTAGTGGTGAAGAATCAAGGTGCACTATTTAAAACATGGGGTAAAGATTCTATGGAAATTAAAATGTTAAAACAAACTTTTCTATAGCATAGAAGGTGACCTTTGGCTCTATGACAGCACTATCCTTGCTTTGAATCATTTGTATATTCTTTTGGGTATGTGTTGTTCACTAATCCTTTGCATAGAAGAAACAATGAGTAGAGCAGAAGGTCTAACACAATGCCAAGATCCACAAAAGAAAGGACAAAAAGATGGCATGACAAAAGAATAAGAAAGAAGGAGTACGACATAGGAGACAAGATGCTCATGAACAGCTCAAGCAAGGAAACCTTCAAGTAGGAAGAGAAGACCACCACAAGTCATCTATCCTTCATCACATGGTGCCATTACGCTCCAATAATGAAGGTAACATCTTAAGGTAAGTGGTCATCATTTTCCTCTTGATCTTGGTATGCACATAAATGAAGAAACAAACATATTCGAGTTACAACATAGCTTGATCCAACCCGATTAACTCAACATGTTTTGTTCCTTAAGCTTGTTCATAGTACCACTTTCTTGATCTCATAGTATTAACCAAATGAGCTAAAATTTTGCATATCTTACCCTTGGAAGATAATAGTCATAATCATCTAAAGTTTGATACATTATAAAGATGGACAATCCTTCCATAGGTTAAGCAACTCCACTCTTTTTGTCACAGTCAAAATGCTATATCCTTCTGATCTTATCACCCATGTTATAAGAATAAATAATGCACATAACATTAGCTCTATCATGATTCAATGTGCCTAAGGCTAGAGAAGAGTAAATAAAGTTTTGGTTATGTTGGTGTTTTTCCACCAACAGAGTCCATGCACTTGATCTCTACCTTGTCTTTATGAGCAAAATACACTTTGAGTAAAGTGTGGGCGAGTCGATCCCCCAAATTCTACAAGTGGAAGTTTTGAATTCGACAACATGCTCATAACCATTGATGAGACGATAGCTGCCATCCATGGTATGTTACATAATCACACACAATGGCAGGCTACTATGGGACACAAGGTGGCTAGCCTTCAGCAACAACAGCAACAACAAAGCTAGAACTAGGAGGCTCTGTTCCAGCATCTCCACATTCGGCCATCGCATTGAGAACCACGACAACAACCAGCTTTAGGGAGAGACACCCCATTGTATTGAGCTAAGTATTTTCTTTCCCTTTTTATTTTATTATTTTTAGGTTTCCTTTATAAAAAAGATGAATAACTAAAAATGAAGTAAAAGTTATCTTTATAGAAATATATATAGTTATTATGTGTGATCTAAAAAATGAAAACAAAATAAAGAGAGTGTGTCCAGTTTGCTTTAATTTGTTTTAAGAGCTAAATAAAATAAAAAGGACTCTGAAGATAATCTCTTAAAATGGAAATGATGAATAGTTGCTCTGTTGTAATTCCTTTCAAGTACCTAGTTTTCAGCCTTGAATTCTCCTAAGTTTTGGATAAAAATGTTTTGATATAAGGATTTACTCTAAACTTGAAACTCGTGGGTAGCATATGCTTGATCTAAGTCTACGTAATTGACGGATATGATATGAGAAGGTCTGAGCTGCTGTTTATCTTGTTCCAAGTGACACTAAAGTTCTGGAGATTTATCTTTTGAAAAACATAAAAATGCTACATGATGAGTTCCTTTATGATAAAGCTTGAATTCCTACTAGAGCCATACATGTTATTTAGACTACAAAAATTTCCATATATATGCTACTTGCTTTTGCATTGAGTTTTGTCAAGCCTTGTTGACTCTTATGAGAGGTTTGTCATGCTCTTAAAATCAAGATCACGTACGCATCACCCAAATATGCACTACTCCTACACTAGGGGTAGGCGCAAAAACATGCTTTCCATCTAGATCCACCCAAAAATGTTCTACTCCTACACTGGGAGTGAACACAAAAACATGCTTGATAGGTTTTTTCATCCACCAAATAAATGCTCCAAGTTCTTATTGCTATCTCTCAAAGTTTTGTTGCAGAAAAGAGACATGGGGCTATGCAAAAGTTATTCAAAAAAAAGAGAAAGAAAAGAAAAAAAGTCGAGAAAAAATGGACACAAAAGTGTACGAGATATCTAAAACAATGGGTACTCAGATGCTCGCCTGAAAAAGAAGAAGAAGAGATGAATAAGATAGCCCCTACTCTCTAGAAAATGTTTCCAAATTTCAAAAGAGAGATATGTTTCCAAGGGGCATAGTAGAATTAGGTTAGCCACCATACATATATCCACTATATACATCCACACACATGCACATCTTGATTTGATTGTATGACTTAACTCTCTTTGGATCCGAGGTTTGACTTTACAATATATGTATTGCAAGTATGCTTTAGCTTTCTCCCTACCTATGAACTCCACATAAGCCTTAGTGGTAGGAAGAGAAAAGGCATAACATCTTTATTGCCTAGTGAGGATCCACAAATACCACATATATTGAGAGACTTGAGAGTGTCATACAATGGAATCTCTGAGTTTTATTTTGAAAACTTATAAAAACTATGGAACAATGGTGGAACAAAGACCTTGAGACATAGTGCTTGACTTGATTGTTCTGTCTTTCAATTGCCCAAGATCCAAGTGAAGGCTAAGGTGCCCCATGGTTGAAGGTAATATGGGTAAGTTTGAAAGTCAGATCAGTTTATTCTAATCCGGAGGAGAATTTTTGATTGAACACCTATGTACTTTTGAGGAGTGAAAGCATTGTAGCAACTCTTGATCCATTGCTGAGTTTGGCTTCGCTTAGGGACTAACAAAGGTTAAGTGTGGGGGAGCTTGTTGACGGTAGTTAACGTTCATCATAAACCATCAATATAACTTATATAAATGCATAAAAAGGATCACCAACACAGGTC
Source organism: Miscanthus lutarioriparius (assembly GCA_904845875.1). Taxonomy (NCBI): domain Eukaryota; kingdom Viridiplantae; phylum Streptophyta; class Magnoliopsida; order Poales; family Poaceae; genus Miscanthus; species Miscanthus lutarioriparius. The sequence continues at coordinate 43,992,429 of CAJGYO010000007.1, forward strand.
TAGGGGTTTAAGCTAATAAATTCCACAAGTTTTGGTGAATCTATGTTTGTAGGAGGATTTACTCAGAAAACCATCAAGGAGGCCCTATTCGTCAAAGCAAATCATGTTTATCCGTAGTGAAACCGATGTGGGAAGACTCTATAATACTCTAGAAGGCAAACCACCAAAGCAGAGGGCAGATGGCTGCCATGTGGGGCCATCTGGCCCCACCTGTAGGCCGCCCAACCCTTGGGCCCACCTGTCAGCCCCTCCTTCGAATGTCAGTTCTCCACCACCTCCTAGATTGCATCTACATCGTTCTTTCAAGTTGGTTTGATCCGAGGGTCCAGAATTGATGCTCCGGCCTATATATAGCAGCCCTTACCCCCTCACTAGAGCATCCCTGAAACCCTAGTTCATACCTCTCATTCAGAGATCAAGATACACCAAGAGGATTAGGTCTAGACTCTCCAATGTAGTAGATTAGTAGCTCAGGAGTGATGGTCGAGTTGGGCAAATTCTCAAGTTCTAGATCTAGCCTTGGAGCCTCGGCAAAGCCTTGTATCTTTGCTTCCACATCTTGTAAGACTTATTATAAATTCATCATATTCCTATCTATATTGCTATGCTTACTTTTAATATGTATCTTGCTTAGTTGAGGTTATTATACTTTTGTGTGCAGGTTCATAGAGCGCTTAGCCTGCTAGTTTATTGATTGGGCTAAGTAGCCGAGACTTGTGTAAGCATGGTGCTTATACGATGCTCTACCTGTGAGTACACCTATTTCTCTGGTTGGGTAGTAGCAGCGGGAGGTGACAGCCCTGTCTATCCTTTGTAGTCCACTCAGAATTGAGCATGTTCTTAAATTGTAGGACTGTAGTCGTGTCGGTAGAGTTATCTATTGTGGGTACTCTACCGTCTAAGCGGCGTCCCAAAGTGCACAGGAGTAGAGTTAGTCTTAACTATAGTTGGATGTATATATACTTTGACCATGTAATAAGAATGTAACAGGAATCTACCTCACTCGTTGCTCTCCCGAGTTTACTTGTTTAAGTTATCTTATGGATCTACCCCCTGAGTATCATTATCCTTTATTCCTATCATTACCTTCATCCCTACTCTAGCCATGCTGGTATGTTAACTGATAGATACTCCTTTGATATTCAATAAGTCTTTACTCCATTGTTTCCCTGTGGTAAAATATAAATAACAAAACCTAGAATACTCTCGGTAAAATGCTACAATGGTATTCTGTGCGCTTGCGGAATCCTTCATATTATTTTTGCGTTAACAAATACCAACAATGATGTGTCCATCGATGCTGGCCTGGTGTACCATCTGGCGATGATGATGCAGCCATCGACGCTGGGCCGGCGCACCACCCGTCGGTGACGATGCGCTTATCATCGCCGGGTCAGCGTACCAAATGGTGGTGATAATGGACCTATCGACGCCGGACCAGTGTACCATCCAGCTGTAATGACGAGACATCAACGCCGGTTCGGTGTACCATCCATCGGTGATGTAGGTGCCATCGCACGCGGCTAGTGTTCCCTCCGGTGGTAATGAGGGGCAGCGTCCCCGCTGCCGTTGTGTTTGTTTTGGCAGTAATGTTGTGTCCATTACCGCCGGCGTTACCACTGTGCATCATTATTGTTCACAATACATTATAGCACCAACAATATAGAAATTTCATGGCTTACGCATTGCCAGCAACATATATATTTTTCACGACACCACCGACACAAATATCCATACAAAACGACAGCAACATACATACTTTTCATCCACAGCGACATAACATCCAAATCCAACCACAACGAATATATAGTTTTCAAAACACAAACAAACGTCCAAAATGAAATCGGCATAACTAGGTCAGGAACTATAGCACCTTGATTAGATAAGGTGATGGTCTCCATAATAAAACCGCCAAGATCTTCTTGCAGCCCAGATATCTCCAAAATGGTCAGCTCCACTAAAGATGACACTACTGTCTGCAACACAAGAAAAAAGGTGAAACACATTTAAGACAAGCTTTGCTGCACAGTCTAAGTAGGTCGCTAGGTTGTCAATTGACTGAAGGGCTTCAGGGGCCAACCTATGAGCCAGAGGAAAGATCATAGATGAGGATGCATGTGCATCAAATTCATCCCACTCACAAAGTCACTCCAATACTCTTGCTGATGTGGGTATTCACTCCATTCTGGCTCGATGCCCTTCCTTACATATTGGGAGTTCAGGTAGTACCTAAAATACTTCAATGAGTTGCCCTTGATAAAGAATGCCCGATCCTTTACCACCTCTTCATCAAACCCATCAGGAAAAACAAATAGGTCCTTCAGCTTCTCCCAGCAAAGATTCTTCAGACTGGATGGAACCTCCCATTCGCTGCCCGGTTGTTTCCAGTGCCTGTACTTGATGGGTATGTTGTCCTTCACTAACACCCTGATGGCCATCTTGTAAGGCCCCATGACACCAAATGGCACCCTAGGTTCTCCGACCAGATCCAACTCGGTGATAAACTATTTACAGGTGTGCAACTTGCTCCGCCCTCGCCTAGACTAGCGCCTAGGAGGCTTATCTGATGTGGTTGTGTTACTCTCGGTGGGTGCTTGCTTTTGCACATATTGATCAAATACTCAGGCTATAAGATTGTTGTACATATAACAGAGTAATTGAATTAGCTATGGATATATGCAGATGGATTACCCTGCCAATCCCCTAAGGTCGAGGTACCATGAAGGGGATGGCTCCATAGGTTCTTTGGATGAATCCAACTCGGTGATACCCCGACACCTAGCAGGCCTATCTGCTGTGGTTGTGTCATTCTTGGTGGGAGCTTGCTCCTGCACATACAGATCAAATACTTAGGCTATAAGATTGTACTATTTATAATAGAGTAATTATCTCAGCTACGGAAATATGCAGATGGATTACCCTGCCGATTCCCCCAAGGTCGACGTATGAGGAAGGGGACAGCGGGCAAACACCCTTAGGCGCTGGTACTTCATGAGCAACGAGCCTTGCTTTTTTCCTACATAAAATAGGAGGGTTTCCCCCTTAATAGGATTTTTTAAAATGAGCTATGCATATACTCCTACCATCCCTGTACAAGTCCTAATAGAACATAATGTTTTTGACCCAAAAAACTATGGGGAGATCCCCATAGTGAGAGATTTTAATATTAATTAAAGTAAAGCATTCTTACATCCATGATTACTAAATGCATCAAGCCAAACATAGAAGGATGACCTCAGATCATCCTTAAAACGAACACATTGAAGATTACATTGATTCTTAATATAGGAAAGCCACACAGAAGGGGTAGGATCACGCCTCTGGAAACCTTGTTGTTGCATAGTTTCCACAATTCCCAAGCAGCAATCAGCCCTACATCCACGAAGAAAGGAAGGTTGTGGACTATCCATACATGCATCAGTCTATCCCAGAGATCGAGTGAAGCGTCCCACTGAAAGTTTAGCATTGTTCATCATACCTTGGCAAAGGGGCAATCAAAGAACAGGTGCTCTTTGGTCTCTTCCACGCCATCACTGCACATGACACAGATGTCGGTGCCCTGGATTTTCAAGTGCCATCTTCGAAGCATTGACTTAGTGTTCAATGGTCAACTAGCACATGCCATGCAAAGAACCCAATCCTTGGGGTGCATCTTGACTTCTAGACAACCTTGAAGATGGGATGTGCTTCTATATTACTGAAAACATGATGATAGAAGCATTGTGAAGTGTACCTGCTACACCATACAAGTGCCCAGTGATCCATGGCAGTATCATTGTATGGCAAGTTCTGTAGCCAATTTTGGAGATGTTGGAATTCTTCATGCGCCTGTTGGGAGAGTGGGTGGAAAAATATTTCATCGACATTTTCAGCTTGCATGATCTACTTAACCGAGGCATCTGCCCTCAATGCGAAGGATGCTAGCCTTGGGTAATCTTGAGAAAGAGTGGACATATCCCACACATCATCCTAGAAGCAGAGTGTTGCACCATCACCTATCTCACACATTGCAATGTTAAGAAAGATGACTTGAAGATGGAGAACATCTTTCCACTAGAAGGATCCCACCTCCCTTGATGCATGTGGAACTTTGGTCTCGTAATATTTGCCCCATATTAGTTTTACCCAGGGGATATCAACATTATTGTAGAACTTGAACAACTGCTTCAAAAGGAGTGTATCATTTTGAAGATGTAGGTTGATGACACCTAGTCCACCTTTCTCCTTGGGCTTCATCACAACTTCCCATGCCAGTAGATTTCCACCTTTCTTCTGTAGATCAATGCCCCTCCAGAGGCATTGCTTCCTAGCTCTGTCAACATTTTCAATCACCCCTTTTGGTAATTTAATGGTGCACATAGCATATGTTGTGATGGGGTTTATAGCAGAATTCACCATCTCTAATCGACCTGAATAGGACATCCATGTTGAACATGCAGACAATCTTCTCTCTATTCGATCCATCATCGGTGTGAAGTCTTCAATCCAAGGCTTGGTCGTCCCCATAGGCAAACCAAGGTAAGTGAAGGGCATTGTGCCAATGTCACACCCTAGGGTGGCAGCTAGATGGATCATTTTCTCACTAGCAACACTAATTGGATACATGTGTGACTTGTGGTAATTCACCTTGAGGCCTATCGACTCTAAGAAGCTATGCAGCAAACTCTTGAGGAAAAATAGTTGCCGTGCATCAACTTGCATCAACAACAGCGTGTCGTCCACGTACTGCACAATGGGGAAGTCATTAGAAGGTTGTGGGATTGGGAATTTCAGTAGATTCATTGAGGCAGCACGGTTAACGAGGATCTGTAATAATTCAGCCGTGAGGACAAAGAGCAGCGGTGACAGGGGATCGCCTTGGCATACTCCTCTTTTGCATCTAAAGAATTTCCTAGGGACACCATTTAGTAGAACAGTAGATGATCCCGAGGAGAGGATGGCCTTTACCCACATCAACCATCTCTACGAAAAGCCCATGTGTGTCATAACTTGTAAAATGACCGAATGCTCAACAGTGTCAAACGATTTCTCAAAATTCAGCTTAAGTATAACCACTTCTCTCTTCAATTGGTGGCACCGGTGTATGTACTCATAACTCCACGCCAGGAAATCTTGAATCACGCATGATCGGATGAAACCATACTAGTTCTGATGAACAGCTCGGAGAATAATTATCTAAAGCCTATCAGCCAATACTTTGGTGATGATCTTAAGCAAGATGTTCATAAGAGAAATAGGGCAGTAGTCACTGACTGTTTCTAGGCTATCCTTCTTAAGGACAAGTGTGATGAATGATGTGTTTATACACTCCAAGTTCAGGTGTCCAGAAAAGAAGTATGCACAAAGCTTGTAGAAGTCACCCCTGACAAACTACCAACATTTCTTTAGGAACATGCCATTGAAACCATCCGGGCCACGAGCCTTGTCATTCGGCATGCGCTTTATGACCAAGTCTATTTCTTCATGCAGGATTGGGGCTACGAGCAGTTCAAGGTTTTGAACTTGTGGGATCAGACCAGCAAGGTCAAAAAGCATAGTGGGCGATGAAGTAGTTCCCATTCTGTTTTTGAATGAGTTCCACAGGAGACTGGCCTTCCCCTCATGGTCCTCGATCTAGACTCCTTGATCATTCATAATCTGAGAGATTGCATTCCTTGTCAAGCAATTCAATTCAAAAGTCAAAACATAACAAAAAAAATGACTTGATGCTAACTAGCAAGCTCCCACCGAGAACATTCAAATATGTGTACACATAACTAAATTAAGAACTTCATAGGTGATGACGAACCTTGCGATGAAGGTGCTGTACAAGTTGTTTTGGACCTGCACAAATAAAGCAAGCCTCGTTCAACACCAGATGTATGCCCAAGTTCCAGATGAGTACATATTAATGATGTGAACTCAATAAAATATGAGCAAACCGAGTGTTCTGGCCATGCCTGGCACTCGGCTGCATTTACAATGTCTTTTTACATATTCATAATGCCTTATTACTATATTTACAATGAATTCTTCACATATATTGTTGCACTACTTCTATTTCTATGGATTGCAGATCTCAGAGAAATATATGCCAAATTATTCAGAAAAAATTATAAATTATTTCTATAGATTGCAGATCTCAGCCAAATGTATTCCAAATTGTCCAGAAAAAATTACAAATTATTTCTATGGGTTGTAGATCTTAGAGAAATAAATGCCAAATTGTTCACAAATGTGAGAGACAGAACATACCAAAACACAGATGCAAACGGATGCAATGGATCAGAAGCTCAAAGAACAAACGCCGATAATATCTAATGGTCATAAAATCACATGCTAGGGACGTCCAAAACAACCGAATGCCAGTTAGCTTTTCTCTAAAACGTACTGAATGAAAACTAAAAGCTGCAACGGATGTACCCATATGATAGTTCTACTTCCAAATAGAGGTCTACAAAATGTTATCTTTAACTATTGGTCCTAAATGGAATGGAAACACAGTGAGCACAAAGAGTTGCTGTTCTGCAATAGGGTGGAGGATAGGTTAGACTCAAAGGGGGCCAGGGCCAATCCAAAGTTTGTTTACCTCAGATGTGCAGGAAACGGTAGCTGGAGAGATGGAATTGGATGGCCAGCAAAATGGATAGCGGGCTTGACTGCCGTCGGTGAACGGTGGAGTGGGGTGTGGGGAGCCGGTGAACGGTGGAGAGGGGTGGGGGGAGTCGGTGAATGGCACTCCGAACCAGATTTATGGAGGATAGTGGGCAGAACGGCCGGGTAACAGCGAGAGGGAAGCGGCTCCGGTGAACGGTGGAGCAGGGTGGGTGGAGCCGATGAACTATGCTACGAACTGGATTTATGGCGGAGAGCAAATGGAACGGCAGCGACGGGCAGGGCAACGGCGAGCGGGGAGCGGCTCCATTCTAAGCGGGGCTGGAATGGGAAATTTGGGGAAAAGTTTTTGCCGCACGCACTTATATACCAGTTCATTTTACACTGTCGGTCGGAACCGTAGGACGGCGGTGCTACATCAAACATCACCGTCGGTCCCACCATGGACTGTGAACAAACAAATGGAAGTGGACACTCAGCCACAACCAGCAGTGATGTTTTCCACTCAGCTAGATTAGGGAGGGGAACGTCCGTATCAAACGCTGATACCGAATTGCCATGTTTTCATGGTACTTTAGAAACTCTAATTTTGGTTGCCAAATTGATACTTGATACCCAAAATTGCCATTACAAAATATATTGGTTGTGGCCAAAATTTGTGACTACCTAATTGGTTTGTTGCCAAAATTTGCATTCTCATATATCCTACTTCTACATGACTTGACAATATATGATCAGTGCCATCCCACTAATCAAAGTCATGATTGCTAATCTAGATTTAGCTCCCATGTGAATTGGTACAAGTCGAGTGGGTACACAGAACTCCTGGCGATGATGCATGGCACCCTCATTACTCACCAGATTCCTCCTTGTCAGCAATGGATGGTAGCATCGTCGGCGAGGGGGAGCGTGCTCATGAGGGCGCTAGTGCGAGCGAGGGCGCCGAGATCAGCGAGGGCATCGGGACGATTGGTGCCGGTGAGGGCGAACCAGAGCACGCTAGGACCATCGGTGCCGACAAGGGCGAACCGGAGCGCATGGGGACCGTCGGTGCTGACGAGGTTGATGGTGCCCGAGATGCCAGAGAACCGCAGAGCACACGGGAGGGCAATGAAGGGAGCTACGAGCAGGGAGAGTAGGACGGTGATGGAGTGAGCTATGAGCAGGGAGAGTAGGAGGGCGATGGAGGGAGCTACGAGCATGGAGAGCGGGAGGGCGTTGGAGGCACCAGAGAACAGCATGAATGGTTGGGAAGCGAACAAGAATGGGAGCATGAGGTTGACATAGCAACGCGATGGGGATTTGGGAGGGCGTGGGTGGTGGAGTTGTAGTAGAGGGTGAGGAGAATGTAGTTTCTCACTAGGCCTGGCGTGTGTGGGTAGAGAAACTGGTAGTAAGCGTTTTAATAACGAGAGCGGCCCTCCGCTTCAATGTGAAATGATGGGGAGCATTGGAGCGGTGCCTCAGGAACCACAACCGGCTGGCATGGCCTCGGCGTGGGTCGCCTCGGGAACCAAACCTCGTTGTTTTGGGCTAAGCCATCCAGATCGTGTGCAACGTCCATGATCAAGTGCCATAGTGCAATTCATGGCCGGATGATATGCCTCCCACTAGATACCCGCACGGCATCACTATGACAAGTCAATCTGAGGTAGCACGACATGTGCACTAGATTGTATGGAATGGACAGTCTTTGAAATGTTTCAACATACGAGAGGCGTATGCCTAGATCACACATCTTAAGAGCGAGTACAATAATGGGCTTATGGCCAAGCTTAGGCTGATGTGGAGGAGAGAAGAGAGGAGAGAGATGATAGCTTGGCTTTCATGCAAGAACCAAGCTGGGCACAAATGCATATGCAGTGGTGGACCCAAATAGCAAGTGTTGTGAGGGGGAATAGGAAAGAGAAATTTTTTTACAAACAAATAGGAAACAACTATTGTATAACTTGCCTCTTATATATAACTTATAAGTTTATAGCCAAGTACCTAGCTCTATTATTGACCTTGCTCTATCTGCTCCTTTCCACTTCTCCATCTTCAAGGATGGCCTATTTAAGCCGGGTCTGGGTGCACCTCTTAGCCTCATTCCACACACTCTTCCTCCTTTAATCTTTTAGAGTAGATACACTCTTCCTCGTCCTTGCTCTCTGAGCTATGGCCTAGTACTAGTGGTGCAAGGTGTTGAACAGAAGAGCACCTAGATGATTGCACATCTTCTTTCTAGAACTTCTATTAACAGATGATGCGCAATCATTGGGATAATCTTTTATTCAGCGCCTCCATACTCCACAACGGCATTGGGAGAATTACTTCATGATTGGGTGCTTTATATTCCATCTTGAATCTTTCATGCAGTCAAGAAGTAGATCTACATCCCTTGACTATGTGAGGGTTGCAAGATGGAAGGTAGAGCACCTCACTAAGGGTGAAGTTTTGTGAGGTGTTGTGTCATTCTTGGCCTTCAAGATTAGGTGTTTTATGTTTCATCTTGCTCCTCTCACGGTTGAGATGTAGATCTGCAACCATCGACAATGAGAGCTGCAAGATGGAAGGTAAATCACCTATGCTAGTGCATGTTTGCGAGGTGCTCCTTCTCCATCTCCTTCGACGGTAGCAAAGCGGCATTGGGAGAAGTACTTCAAGGTTGGGTGCTTTATATTCCATCTTGGATCTCTCACAATCAAGAAGCAGATCTACATCCCTAGACCGTGAGGGTTCCAAGATGGAAGGTAGAGCACTTCATGGAGGGTGAAGTCTTGTGAGGTGCTATGTCATTCTTGGCCTTCAAGGGAAGAACAGAGAGATTCATGCGTCGATACAGTTTTGGGTGCATACAGAGGAAAACTAAAATGATAATAAAGCATGATAATGAAGCAATTTTTCACTGTCAAAAAAATGAACATAACATTAATTACATATTTTACATGTCTGCTACTGTGGTGGAGTAAATTTTCTCCGTCCAACTTCCAATGCCGCTTCAATGTGAAATGACAGAGAGCATTTGGGTGGTGCCTCGGGAACCACAACTGCACCGGTGTGGCCTTGTTGTGGGTCGCCTTGAGAATAGGACCATGTTGTTTTGGGATAAGTCATCCACATCATGTGCAATGTCCAAGATCAAGTGCCATAGTGCAATTCATAGCTAGATGATACACCTCCCACTAGATAACTGCACCATATCATATGCCTATCCTTCTATAAAAGCGGAGGCTAAGGCAGGGAAGCAAGTACGGTTCCTTTCTAAACTCGTTACAGTTATCTTCCTTCTTGTTATCTTCTAATTCATTCGGCACTCCACCGAGACACCCCATCTTCCAAATCTCATCCAATGGCAGAGCGGCAGAAGCGCCCAAGGGAAGACTCGACAGAGGAGCGGGTGTTCGGTGGTCCTCCCATCCTACATGATATGATGCGATGGGAGTACAAGTAATACGGATCTTGCATTTCATCTTACTCTGGTGGTCTTGATGCTTCCCATTTGTACAGTGCTATCTCCATGGCGCATCCGGCACCACGCTTCTCCGCTGATGGGGTAGGCACCTCAGCGTCGCCATAACTGGTGCCCCGATCCACCCTCGTGGAGGAGAGCCAGGAGGCAGACCGGCTATAGCTATGCCTCAACGCCGTGCGGATGGTGCTTTTCACGTCGAAACACGAAACGGCCATGGCAGAGGCTACGCCCCAGGCGTGGCTCACTGGTAAGGCATTGGCCATGATCTTGCTCTTTTACTTCGTGCGTTGTTGTGTGCTCAGTTGTAGGGTTTTCTTATCACCTTTTTCAGGCATCGAGGAGCAGCTGAACGCCGTGCAGGCTGAGGTGGCAGAGTTATGTTGGGTCAATGATGACCTAGTCTGGCAGACGGTGGAGTTGCGTTGGGCCAATGCTGACCTGGTTTGGTAGATAGTGGAGGTGATCCTCCTTCGCCGGGATGCCAACAACAACGCCTGCAATGCTGCCCGGTTGTCGGCGGAAAATAGGCGTTGATTCGATGACCTTAACAAGGCAGGAGTCGCCGCCTTTTGCGCGGTGGTGCCTACGGGGGCGACCGTGGAGCAATGTCTCCATGCCTTGCTAGTGCGCGTCATGGAGGTGACCAACTATTGCATTCACCAAGGGGCCGCTAGGGCCCTGGCCACCGCCCAGTTTCGGCGAGGGGGCCTGCATGGGCTGGAGCTAGGGTTCCCACCACGGTCATCCTTTCGTGAGAGAGAGGAGCTCATCGTCTACTTTTAGCCCACAGGCGAGGCTGTCTCGGCATTGATGGATGTACGGGACATCATTCTTAGTGCTCCCCATGAGTAGTTGGATTGTAACCTACCTCTAGATCGTCCTATACAAAAAGTGTTCATACTACTATAGATGAGTACTTTAAGTTTGAACTTTGAACACCTTTGTGTTTACTGTTGCCTGGAACATTGTATTTGTGCGTCTTTGACACATATGACCGCATGACACGGTGGAGCACCAGCAGGAGGGCATCCAAGTACCACTGATCTAATTGCGCATATGTATACCATATGATGCGCCTGTGGTACTAAATAGATAACCTTTATTTACATTGGCAACCCTTGTCGCTTGATGAAATAGCGCACATGTACACCGTATCATCTGCCTGACTCAAATGAGGCAAACATTACTATTCGTATTTATTAACTTGTCACTTGTTTAAGTAGCCACCTAATGTAGTTGACATTTTTAGCATCACTTTTACTAAGTTGTCATCCCTAGCTATGATGCCAGAAATGCTTGTTGGTACTACCTAGTGCCACTTCTAGAATGACACTAAAAAGTACTTTTAGTATTTTATGTGACTAAAAAGAATATATATATGAATGAAATCTGCAAGCGCATAGATAATATACCATTGTAGCACTTCACCCGAGAGTATTTTAGGTATCGTTATTTACATTTTTACCACAGGAAAGGACGGGCAGTTGGAATATATTGATAACTTATACACATGTTGGAGAAATAAACCATAACCAAACTTTTCCTCACAATAGGGGTAAGTCAAGAGATAAATGTATATGATTGGTAGGTAATAACTAATCATTGATCACTCAGAGTACTCCTTTCTATGGCATTAGCATGGCTAAGTCATTCTTAATTACAAGTCAAAGCATACGTTGATTAGTGCAATTACACTTAGTAATCATGGTTAAGATCAACTTCATATCTACACATAAGGGATATTACTAAGGAAGATTAAGAATAGAGCATGTCTTCCTTCATAACTAGATCCTACTTGTCCTATATTCGGGGAGTGGACTACAAAGGACTCAATGGGAGTGTCACATCCGTGATCTACCACACGGTCTAGAATATAGGGTGCATCCGTAGGTAAACAACGTATAAGCACCACGCTTACACAATGTCAACCCACCCTGGATCCAAAGAGCAAGCGATATATGAAGTAATGAATGAACATGATGATAATCTAACTATACTAAGCATCTAATCAAAGTAGACGATGAACATAATAACTAGGGACATGAATAATATTAAGAACAATACCGAATCAATTGTAGCAAACATATGAATAATCAAAGATACAAAAGAGGATACAAGGGGCTATACCAAGCCACGCTCTTGATAAGATCTGGAATCCAAGCGAAGCTTCCTTCCTCTAGACCTAGCCTAGCTAGCTATGCCCTAGAATACTGTGGAACTTTGAGGATTAGGGTTTCTATCTTCTTGACTGACTTGATCAGGGATTGATTGATATCAGGCGGGTGGCAGGGGCTGCTATATATAGGTCGGAGCATCAATCCTAAGCCCTCGGATCAAACCAACTTGAATAAATGGCGTAGATGCAATCTAGGAGGCGGTGGAGAACCGACATAATGAGACGGGGGCTGACGGGTGGGGCCATAGACCGGCCGGTCTGAAGGTGGGGCCCGCTGGCCCCACCTAGCGGCGTCTCGCCCTCTGCTTCGGTGTGGTGTCCTCTCGAGTCTTCTAGATCCTTCTGGTGTTGTTTATGCTGTGGATAAGCGTGATTAATTCTGACATCTAGGTCCACCTTGTTAGTTTTTTGGATAAACCCTGTAGAAGATATAGATTCACCAAAACTCATGGAATTTGTAAGTTTAAACCCCTAAGTCTATGTTGGTGATTACATTCATGCCCTTACACAAGTTATGTTGATGGTTTATAGTGTTTGTTTTCTACCGTAAACAAACTCCCTCAAGCTGAACCTTTGCTCGTCCCTGAGCAATGCTAAACTCAGCAAAAAGATTAGGACTTTAAGATTTTTAAAAACATTGCAGCAACTCCTTAAAAATACACGTATTCAAACAAGAATTCTCCTCCGGATTAGAATAAACCGATCTGACTTTCAAACTTACCCATATTACCTTTAACCATGGGGCTTTTTTGCCTTCACTTGGGTCTTGAGTATTTGAAAGATAGAACGATCAAGTCAAGCACTATGCCTTAAGTCCTTTGCTCAACCATTATTCTGGAGTTTTTATAGATTTTCAAAAATAAAACTCAAAGCTTCCTTTGTATGACCCTCTCAAGTTTCTCAAAATATGTGATATTTGTGGATCTTCACCAAGGCAATAGTGATGTTATGCCTTTCTCTTCCTGCAACTAAGGCTTATGTGGAGCTCATAGGAGTGGAAATAGCATGAAAGAGCATACTTGCAATACATATTTTGTAAAGTCAAACTTCAGATTCAAAGAGAGTTGAGTCATACAATCAAATCAAGATGTGCATGTGTGTGGATGTATGGTGGATATATATATGGTAGCTAACCTAATTCTACTATGCTCCTTGAAAACATATCTCTCTTTTGGAAACTAGAAAAACCACTTTACAAGAAAACATGGGATATCTTATTCATCTTCTTTTCTTTTCTTTTTCAGGCGGGCATCTGAGTACCCATTGTTTTCAATATCTCAGACACTTGTCCATTTTTTTCAACTCTTTTTTTCATGAATAACTTTTGCATAACCACATGCTTCTTTTCTGCAACAAAACTTTTGAGAGATAGCAACAATAACTTGGAGCATTTATTTGGTGGATATCCTATCAGGCATATTTTAGGTGTTCGCTCCTAGTGTAGGAGTTAAGCATTTTTGGGTGGATCTAAATGGAGTGGCATGTTTTTGCGCCTACCCCTAGTGTAGGAGTAGTGCATATGTGGGTGGCATGTATGTGATCTTGATTTTAAGAGCATGACAAACTTCTCATAAGGGTCAACAAAGCTTGACTAAACTCAATGCAAAACAAGCAGTATATATGTAGAAGTTTTCCTAGTCTAAATAACATATATGGCTCTAGTAGGAATTCAAGCTTTGTCATACAGGAGCTCATCATGAAACATTTTTATGCTTTCAAAAGATAAATCTCTAGAACTTTAGTATCACTTGGAACAAGATAAACATCACCTCAGACCTTCTCATATCATATCCATTAATTACCTAGACTTAGATTAAGCATATGCTACCCACGAGTTTCAAGTTCAGAGTAAATTCTGATATCAAAATAGTCTTATCCAAAACTCGAGAGAGTTCAAGGCTCAAAACTAGGTACTTGAAAGGAATTACAACATAGCAACTATTCATCATTTCTATTTCAAGAGATTATCTTCAGAGTCATTTATTCAGCTCTTAAAAATCAAACTTAAAGGAAGCTAAACACACCTTTTACTTTATTTTCGCACTTTTAAGATCACACATTATTGCTAATTATCACAAATATGAAACTTTTGTTTTGCTTTTAGTTTGTTATGCATCTTCTTTTTTTAGCAACTATATAGCAAACTTAGAAATGGTAAAACAGAAAGGAAAGTAATACTTAGTTAGATACATGGGGAATGCTCCTCCCCCAAGTTGAATGTTGGCGTGGTCGAATGTTGAAGTTGTGTGATCCTTCTTAGAGCAGTTTTGCCAGCTGATGTCTTTCTCGTCCATGGGTGGAACGAGATGAAGACGACCGGGTGAACTTGCTCTTGATCATGTGTATTATCCTACAAAATGTCAACAAGAACACCAATACTCGTGGAACAGATTAGGATGAAGGGTTAGTGGTCAGCCATTTAGGGATCAGTCATTCTTGAGGTTTAGAAATATTTCTGATTTGGTAGAATTTTAGCAGGATGTCTGTCTAGTATTTTTTTGGATCTTCATATTTTGGTATGCAGAAAAGCAAATATGTATGCATGGTATTTTTATTTATTTTTATGCCACCATGGTGAATGTTCATTGCGAGTTCTTACACTATAAGGAATCATCCACATGGGGCTTAAGATTTTATAATGCAATGATAAGATTTTTATTTTCTTTTCTAAATGTAATGTTGATGTAGAAAAGTAAATATGCTAAAGTGAAAATAACTCATGCAATGCGGAAAAATAAATATAGATAACTACCGATGTTACCTCCCGGCGAGGGTTCAGAATTTTAAGTCCTCTGGACAGGACTTGACTGGAGAAAGTCCTTTATTCTCTAGGTGAATCTATCGGTCCTGGGGATGGAGACCTTGATGGTTGCACCTCTAGTGATGGTGACTCGGATGATGTCACCTTTTCCTTCTACACCTACTTGGTTTGTGGACTTGACTTTGGCGGAGTAGGTTCATCTTTCAAAGGTTCTTTAGGTTCTTCGTCTTCTTCCCATCCATTCTTTGGGGATTGATTCTTTTCAGCATTGGGATGATCGACGTCTCCTCCTGGAGCGGGTCTTCTTTGGCTGCTCATAAGTGGTATAGCTATTGAAATAGCAGCGTACCTTTTCTCTAGGGAATTAGAAGTGGACTTTTCCAGATCCAACGTAGATGCTTGCGCATGTGGTATTGAGGAACGACCTTCCAAGGATGATGGGTGTATCATCTTCTTCTTCTCCCATGTCTAGAACCATGAAGTCAGTAGGGGCATATTGATCATGTATTCTCACTATGACATCTTTGGCTATTCCTTCTAGAATTGGATTGATTGATCCGCCATCTGCAATTACATATATGTAGGGAACAAAGGTTCGTCACCAAATAAATATTCATACGTTACCTTAGACATTATATTGACACCTGATCCCATGTCGTAGAAGGTCTTGTGGAAGATTCTTTGTCTAATGGTACACTCGATCGTGGGTACGCCTGGATCGTCCTTCTTGGCAAGATATGGTGAAGTGAGGAGGTGGTCGTACTCCGATCAGAGTGTGTTGATCATGTTGACTGACTCTTCTAGTGACTGCCTAGCTTTGTTCTTTCTCCTTCTCCTATTGCTTTTCTTCTTGCTCACTGTTGTCTCTTTGGGCAGGTATGGCATTTGTGGATATCTAGGAGATTGCATGATATGATTCTTGAAAGAAAACTTCTTTTTATCCTTGATTATGAAGCAGATCTTGGCATTATCCGCATAGATTATGGCTTTTGCGGTGCTTAGGAAAGGTCGGCCCAAGATAATGGGTGCCCTTTCATCTCCACCTGTTTCCAAAACCATGAAGTCTACAGGAACATATGATTGTCCCACTCGAACAATGGCATCTTCTAGAACTCCCTTGGGGTAGCAAAGTGATTGATCTGCAAGCTGCAAACGCATATTTGTGTACAACAAAGTATCTCCATTAATTTTATCATAGTTTACCTTAGGCATGATGTTGACACTTGCTCTGAAGTCACAGATAGCTTCTTGGAAAATGTGAGGTCCAATGATGATGGGATGATAGGTCTTCCTAAATCGCTCATCTTTTCAGGCAAGAAATAATCTATCCACCTTCCCGTTAATGGTTGTATACAGTAGTAAGCTGCAGTGTGAATATTGATAAAATTGGCTGTTTCTAGATCTTCCGGTTGCCCCGAAATCTTACCTTTGTTGGTTGGAGGAACAACAGCCGCCAGCTGAGCTATTTGTGATTCTATCATTTTATTAAAGCTATGCTAGTTTTTAATAGCTGACAAGAAGCTATCCATTTTATTATTTATGTTTTCTAAAATTTTATCATTGAAGGCTAGTTTTCTAGATAAGCTCTCCATTATTTTAGCTTGGCCAGAAATCAACTCTCTCAAGGGTGGTTGGTTATTGAAATTATTATTACCTTGATAGTTACCTTGGTAATTACCTTAGTAGTTTGGCCTCTGTTTCTGATTTCATCCTTGATTCTATTGAGGACGAAAGTAGTTGTTGTTGACAAAGTTCACATCCTCATGGGTTTTAGGACAATTGCTCCCTAAATGCCTAGTGTTTCCACGCTCTTCACACATCATGCGGGGATCATGAATGTGCATGACTTTTTGCTTCTCATTAGCTCGGTCTTCGAGCTTCTTCATGAGCAGGTCCATCTTGGCAGACAACATGTCTACCTCCTTGAGTTGATGCATACCTCCACATCTCTTGCGGGTCTAAAGACGTTCTTCATTCCAACCTTGGTTGGAGGCCATCTTCTCCATAAGAGCTCTTGCACCTGGGACTGTGAGTGACAGGAAAGAACCTCCAGCAGCAGCATCCATGTTCTCACGGGTACTGTTGGTCAACCCATGGTAGAAAGTCTGCATGAGTAGCCAATTCTCCATCCCATGATGAGGACATTCTAATATGTAATCTTTAAAGCATTCCCATGCCTCAGGGACGGATTCATCATGTTGCTATTGTTAGTATTTGTTAACGCAAACAGATAAATCCGCAAGCGCACGGATACCGCTATATCTTTCACTCGAAGTATTCCTAGGTATCGATTTCCACGGAGAATGAGAAGTGGACTAGAAAAGATCAAGGTCATCCAAAGAAGAAGTGTTTTTGTAGGTAGAGAGCGGTTTTCTCAATATATACTAGATAACCAAGGTTTAGACTTACTAAACTCACTTACTTCGGAGCAACAATACCTTTTCGATCCTCGAAAAGACTCGGAAGAGGTGATCGGGGTCAGGCTCCCAAAAAGCTATACAAAAACACCAACCCGATTGTGGTAAACTACAAAGGCCTAGTCAGAGTTGTCACCTCTAGGGCTACCACAACTATCCATAGGGTTAGGCGCAAACTCAGGTAAACACTAGCCCAGACACCACGTCTACTCTAACGATTACTACTCTAGCCTGAATTCTTAGACTAGAGCACTTGATCGAGTGGAGTTCCTATGAGTGGGCAAAGTAAGGACTAAACTTAGTCAAATAGTGAGCTTGAAAATACCAAAACAAAACCTAGATATTACTCAAGTCGAGTCAGCTCCGTAGAGGTACAAAGTTGAGGAGGATCCGATAGACCTAGCTCCTCCTCCGCTCTATTCCTCTCCTCTCTTCCTCTTTTCTCTATTACAACTAGGTAGGAGCACCTAGAGGGACACTATTACTAAAAATATGAAGGAATGCTCAAGTGTAGAGTGTGTGGAATGAGGAGGCCTCCCCCATCTATTTATAGCCATGGCATGGCTAGTTTGGAGGCACTTTCCATGCATGTCCACATGCAACCTACGAGGGGGGATCACCAGGAGATACCACGTGGAAGCCCGAGGCAGTTGGCGCAGCCTGGTGTGCGGCTGCACCCAGGTGGAGCCTCCCCATGACCACCTTCCGCATGGTGGTTTGTTGATGGGCCTGGGTCGTGTCTATGTGGGTTTTGCGCCCAGATGTGATCGGTAGGTGGTCCTTCTCATTTATTCATTGCGCTAATATGCTTTTATGCTTTGTTTGAATGCACACTTTGATTATTTTTCCATGTTTTCCGGATATATCCTCCTGCAATTTAACAATCACCAAAACTCATGGAATTTGTTAGTTGTAAACCCTAATACTAAGTTTGGTGTTTATATGGGAGGATTTTATGCGGGAGTTGATGGTTATTTTTAGGCGTTAAGGACCGCCAGCAAGCTCCCCCACACTTAGATCTATGCCCGTCCTGAGCAAAGGTTGAGGATAAAGTAAACATAAACATAGCTATTCAAGATATGGGCTAACATAAGGTTTATTCCAAAACTTCACCTCGTACTTGTGGGATATGTGGAGTGGCTAACATATCTTCTTGAGTGGTTGAAAAGTGGAATAGCTTTGAAACAAAGTCATCTCTTCCCATTTTCTTATCTTAGTAACTTGGAGATTTTTGTAAAGTTTTTGAAATAAAGCATAGTTCACATGTACTCCTCGAATGGTACTCTCGAATTGCTCAAAGGTGTTTGGTTCCTCACCAAGGCATATCATAGCATTGCCTTCTTTTTCTTCCTACTTCTAAGAAGCTTATGTGGAGCTCAGGTAGGGAAAAGCATGAGGGCATACTTGCATTGCATATTTTGCTAAGTCAAACAATGGATCCAAGGAGAAAGATGTCATACAATCAAATCAAGATGTGCATGTGTGTGGAACATTTATATGGTGGCTAACCTAATTCTACTATGCTCTTTATTCTCTTTTTTTCTTTCTCTCTCCTTTTTTCCATCTCTTTTTTTTTCTACTTTCTTTCTTTCTTTCTTTTTGATGATAAACTCATGCCCCTTTTTGCAACAAAACTTATGAGAGAGATATCAATAAGGATTTAGAGCATTTATTTTGATGGAACCTAACAAACATATTTTTGTTCACTCCAAGTGTAGGAGTAGAACATTTTTTTTGAATGGATCTAGGTAAAAGACATGTTTTTGTGTCTACTCCCAGTGTAGGAGTAGTGCATATATTAGGTGGCGTGTACGTGATCTTGATTTTAAAAGCATGATAACTTTCTCAACACGGGTCAACAAAGTTTGACAAAGCTCAACACAAAAACAAGTAGCATATGTAGAAGGTTTTCATCATGATATTTGGCATTGGTAGGAATTTTATTACCATTGAGGAGTATGTGTGAAACTATGGATTTTGATATTTTACAAAAAAGAAAATTCTCCAAGTACTTTGAATAGAAAAGGTTGGATTTCCATGTCAAAGCCATATCTCACTTCACAACAACTTAGTCAATATGTTTTTCCTATATGATATTTTTCCCACAAGCACTAAGTGTATGTAAGGAATAAAGATTATGCAAGCCAATCTCAAAGAGCTATATTCATGTTCACTTTCAAATTTGACTCTAAGTGTGAAACTTGGTTCTTTTTAATTTGCATGTTTAAATGAGTGTAGAACCAGGAGCAAGCAAATGAATAAGTGGGAAGGAATCAAACTGAGTTGTGAACAGGCTTCTCCACTAGTTCATGATGTGGTTTGGTGCTTTTGTTTCATATTTTAATTTTGATTATCATGTATGGCATTTCAAACACAATCAAACTTACAGGTGAAGGCATGGGTGAGAATATGGAGTGCAAAGCAGTGTGCCCGAGAAAAAGCATGGTAGGGTCAGGTCCCCCACACTTGGACTTTTATGCCATTCAATGCTAAAAGCCAAGTGTGAATGTTGGAGCACCTCCTTAGTGTGTATTGCAGCTCCCATGTTCTTCGACATCGTTCATCCTTCGTTTTTGTAATTGTTAGTGACAAAGAATACCCGAAGGGAACATGTCTAGCACCTGGTTTTTTATTGTGGGAGAAAGGGAGGTCATAGCTTTATTCTTAAAAAAAACTAAGTTTAAAATGAGTTTATTATGCAAATATATATATATATTTATTTATTTTATTATCATTATTGAAAAGTTCTAATAATTGAAAAGAACCAAAGAAGCATGGTTTTTTTATTTTATTTTAATTATCATTATATAATACTTTTTGAGTGACTTTAGCATAGTGAGCAGGGCATAAAGGTGAAACAAAGTAGAGACAACCAAGACAAAATCAATGAGTGAAGCATGTCATGAGATGTTTTTAGAGAAGTTCTCCCCCACACTTGAATTTTGCAGTATGCAAAATCAAGTTTGGATGGTAGCACTTTATGATGAATGTGCTTCATTGTTGAATGATGTTTGGTTGAATCTACCTTGCATTTCAACCCTTCGTTCTTTTTGCTCAAACCTAAAAGGTTAGTGACAAAAATACCCGAAGGAGCGAATTCACAAATATGTCCTTAAGCTCATTTTCAAAAAGTCATGTTATTAACTATTATTATTTTTATTTTTATTTATTTTATGGGAGTAAAAGTATTATTTTTTTTTACCAAGAGAATACTTTTATTAAAGGAAATGACAAAAGGACGGGTTATCTCCTGGAAGTGCTTGTTTTAGGACAAAAGCTCATCCTTGGGAAACGTTTTTGAATTGCATCTTATGTTGGTGATGTGGTTTCCCCTCCAACACCAACCTCTGTGGACTTATCTGTAAAACTCATGACACTATGAAATTTGCAAAATTTATGATAAACAAAAGCATCTACTATAACCCTTTCAATGTTTTTATTGACCGGGAGCAAGAAGGGGTTGTAGATTTTGTCGGTGATGGCAGAGCTACAGATGAATTTGGGAAATTTTTCATATGAGCATGGAATTGATGGGATGGTTAGAAAATAACTTCCATGCTCATCAAAAAAATCTTCCATTTCAGGGGGAGCATTTTCTTTCTCATGACTCATGGCTGTTATGGAGATGGACATAAGTTCACCCCTACGAACAGATTTTGATGAGACATTGAATGCGGGCATAGAGGGGAGAGGATAGAAATGGCTTTTACATGAAGTGATTCTCCCTCTATATGTTTTCTTGATATTTTGTAATTCAATTTTCCATGTTGTTTCATATAGGAATTTGAGGCATGAGATGATGTTGAATTGGGATGGTCTAAGGTGTTCCCAAGATCAGCATCAACGAAAAGGTCATCTTTGAATTCAAAGGGACATATAAAAGGATGGGGTTCATCATCCCTAGAAGTGTGATATGTTCTCTGAATGGGAGGTTCTTTGGCAACCGGATCATAAGAAGGATTTGAAGGGATTTTGTATTCAGCTACATATACCTCCTCTTGTTGGTCGGGGCCTGACTCAACTGTTTCTTTAGGAAACTCATCATAAATGCCAGTATAAGGGGTGTTTTATGGATTTTCTCAAGAATGGATTTCCCCTCACTAATGGTTTTGTGTGTGAACGAGCCTCCAGAAGATAGGTCAAGCTGGAGAGCAGCTTCCTTGCTAAGACCAAGATGGAAGTGGTAAAGAAGGACATGGTCACGCAAAGAAAGGTTTGAACCAGTATAGATAAGGCTCAAGAACCTAGCCCAAGCTGCTCCTAGAGTCTCCTTCTCCTTCTGTTGAAAGGTAAGAAGTTCTATTCGAAGGGCAGCAATTCGAGAAAGAGGGAAGAAAGCAAGACAAAATTTGTCTCAAAGTTCATCCCAATTTCCATGAACACCTCCTATGGTATGAGCATACCATTGTTTTGCTCTTCCTAAAAGGGAGAATGGAAACAATTTCCATTTAATGGTCTGTTGTGTCATGCTAGAAAAAATTAGGCACGAACACAAGTGCTCAAATTCCTGAAGGTGCGTGTAAGGATTTTTGTCATCTCGCCCAGAGAAGGATTGCTCCCGAACCATGGCTATGAAAGCATGGCGAAGCTCATAGCCATTTGTAAGAATGGGATGTGATGATGGTGGTCGCTCCAACAATTCACCCTTTGGAGCAGAGAATTTATAGATAGGAGTGGAATCCATGTGGTAGGGATGGTAGTGGTGGTGGTGGTGAGGTGCATATGATGGGGGTAAAAGAAAAAAGGATACATGGATGAACTTGGTTCGATTCGAGAACATCTACCGTTCTTCGGCAACGGTGCTAGAAAGCTTATTGGTATTTCTTAATGCAAATAGATAAATCCGCAAGTGCATGGATACCGCTGTAGCTTTCACCCAAAGTATTCCTAGGTATCAATTTCCATGGGGAACGAGAAGTGGACTAGAAAAGATCATGGTCATCCAAAGAAGAATAGTTTTTATAGGTAGATAGGGGTTTTCTAAGGTTTTTCCAATATATACTAGATAACCAAGGTTCAGGCTTACTAAACTCATTTACTTTGGAGCAATAGTACCTTTTTGATCCTCAAAAAGACTGGGAAGAGGTGATCGGGGTCAGGCTACCAAAAAGCTCTATGAAAATGCCACCCCGGATGTGGTGGACTACAAAGGCCTGGTCGGAGCTGCTACCTCTGGGGCTACCACAACTATCCATAGGGTTGGGCGCAAACTCAGGTGGAAGCCCGAGGTGGTTGGCGCAGCCTGGGGTGCGGCCGCACCCTGGTGGAGCCTCCCTATGACCGCCTTTAGCATGGCGGTTCGTTGATGGGCCTGGGTCATGTCTATGTGGGTTTTGCTCCCAGATGTGATAGGTAGGTGGGCCTTCTCATTTATTCTTTGCGCTAATCTGCTTTTTTGCTTTGTCTGAATGCGCGGTTTGATTATTTTTCCATGTTTTTTGGATATACCCTCCTACAATTGAACAATCACCAATACTCATGGAATTTGTTAGTTGTAAACCCTAATACTAAGTTTGGTGTTTATATGGGAGGATTTTATGCGGGAGTTGGTGGTTATTTTTAGGTGTTAAGGACCGCCAACAGCTGTTGGAAGCTTGAAATTCTCCCACACAGAGCATTGGTCTTGCCTGTGGGAAAGAACTTCGCTAGGAAGGCAGTGGAGTAGTTATCCCATGTAGTATTTCTATCTTTGTTGGTGTAGAACCATTGCTTCGCCTTCCCCAAAAGTGAGAATGGGAAGAGGCGAAGTAATATGGTGTCTCTGGTAACTCCTTTGATGGTGAAAGTGCTGCAAATCTCTAGGAAATGTTGGAGATGAGCACTCGCATCTTCATGTGCCTTTCCACAAAACTGGCTAGCTTGCACCATGTTAATGAGAGCTGGCTTGACCTCAAAAGCATTGTCTTCGAGGTTGATCGCTGGTCTAGTATAGATGTTGGTCGTAGTTGAAGCAGATAATTCATGGAGAGTCTTGTGGGCCATGGCTTCGAAAACTAGTGTTAAGCTTCGCCTTGTCTGGTTGTCTTCCAATTCTAAAGCTGAAACTTTCTTGAGTTTAGCTCTAGTTCTCCTAATTAATGCTTCTAGATCTTCAATGTAGTTTGTTGAAAGGTCAAAACTGGTCATACATTACCCTATATAAGATATAAAAGTAGACAGAACAAGGGTAACTCTGCTTGAGCAGAGGTCAATGGTTTTTCTTGATCACATCAATAAGTACAAGTTTATCTATATTCCTTTTTGCCTAGCTACCTCCCCGGCAATGGTGTCGGAAATGCTTCTTGGTATTTATTAACTTGCCACTTGTTTAAGTAGCCACCTAATGTAGTTGACATTTCTTAGCATCACTTTTACTAAGTTGTCATCCCTAGCTATGATGCCAAAAATGCTTGTTGGTACTACCTAGTGCCACTTCTAGAATGACACTAAGAAGTACTTTTAGTATTTTATGTGACTAGAAAGAATATATATGAATGGAATCTGCAAGCGCACAGATAATATACCATTGTAGCACTTCACCCGAGAGTATTCTAGGTATCGTTATTTATATTTTTACCACAGGGAAGGACGAGCAGTTGGAATATATTGATAACTTATACACATGATGGTGAAATAAACCATAACCAAACTTTTATTCACAATAGGTGTAAGTCAAGAGATAAATGTATATGAATGGTAAGTAATAACTAATCATTGATCACTCAGAGTACTCCTTTCTATGGCATTAGCATGGCTAAGTAGAATCACTACTACAGAAAGTCAATTCACCGCCAAGACCTTCACCAATGGTTTTGAGATAACCGGTGGTGATACGTATCACTGCCGGCTTATGACCTATGGAACCCCTCCTGGCCGAATAACCTGCGGTGATGAAGGCTTTCACCACTGGCTCAGCGTATGATTCGGCGGTGAACAAAATGCCGGTCATCTCCACCGTATCGTACGTTGAACCGGCTGTGCAACGCTTACCACCGCCGGCCATTGATCCGATGCACGACGCATGAAGAAGGCGTCCGAGATAACAAATTTTCACCGCTGGTGCCAGGATTGATGGGCCTTACACCGTAAGATCTGGAGGTGACGGTTACGTAACACCATCGGTTCATTGTATGGTCCGACGGTGGAAATCGCAATAATTAAAGACGTCTTCCTGCCCTTTCATGCCAGTGGTGATAAAGAAAGTTTTACAGCCGTTTTGTTCGGGCACTGAATACCATAATCTATGATCTGGCGGAGAAACTTAGAATCATCACCGGTTGTCCAGTTAACCCGGCAGTGATAAAGGGCTGCAAGAGCAATGAAAACCCCATTAACCTCCTCTTCTTCACTCGGTTAACTTTTCTTCCGCCGTGGCTCCCCCACCATTTTTTGGGACCACCAAGCTAGTGAAGCTGTTGATTTTTGAAGGATGTTCTATATTGGGTGGTATGTAATTAACAACTCTTTTTGTGTAGCTACCTTAGTTTGATCATGTGGTTAAATTGTGACCGAAAATCATCCTTCTTTGTTTTAAAGTGCTTCTCTTGATTTTGGAGGCGGCTTCTCTGATTCTTGATTGTTGCGCACGCACCAAATTACCCTACAGTTAGTATGTATCCTATAGTTTTGATTGTATTAAATTAAATGACACATTAGTAAGTTCAACCTATGTCGATCAGTAAAGTTGCATTGTGTTAATGACAGATGGATCGTGTGGATGGATGTACTTGCTGCCCCGTTCATGGAAGGCATTGACTCTTTTGTGAATGCGTCCCCTGTGGTTAAAATGTGACCGAAAATCATCCTTCTTCCTAAGGGAGTGCTTATTGATTTCTTCTGACTATTGATTGTTGCGTGCACACCAGATTACCCTATGGTATAGTCAGATTGTATCCTCTAGTTTGCTTATATTAAAGTGAATGACTATAGTTGATATATGTCACTAAAGTTGTGTTATTCACAGATGGATCGTGGATGGATGTACTTGGAAACTGTGACTACCCCGTTCATGGAAGGCATTGACTCTTTTGTGAAAGCCACCAAGGCGTATGCAAGAAATAATGTTGCGAGTAGTAAAGGATGCATACACTACCCATGTGTTGATTGCAAGAATGAAAAGGCATTTAGGATCCACGACGTCGAGCAGATACGATATCATTTGCTAACTAGGTGTTTCATGAAAAACTATAAGGTTTGGAACATGCATGGCAAAGAGGGTGACAACTTACCTAAGGAAACTGTCCAAGGACCATTACCGAAGACTGCAGCGAATGAAACCATGCAGCAAACCATCCATGAAATAGTCTATGAAACTGTGCAGGAAACCATCCACAAACCAGTGAGTGAAACTGGGAAACCATCAATGAAATAGGCCACGACACTTTGCTGGATACTGAAGTGCTTAATGCTCTAGACAAGATGATACGTGATGGTGAGCCAGAGTTCCTTGATGCAAGAAATTTGAAGAAGTTGGAGCAAATGAGAAAGGATGCAAAAACACCGCTGTTCAATGGTTCTTCTATGACCAAGTTAGAAGCTAACCTTTTGCTACTGGAGATGAAATCAAGGAATGGACTTTCGGACAAAGGATTCGATGATTTTCTAACTCATTTGAAGAGAAAGATGCTTCCACGGCCAAATGAGTTGCTAGAGAACACATATCAGGCGAAGCAAATGATCTGTCCATTGGGGCTAGAAGTACAAAAGATTCATGCGTGCTACAATGATTGCATATTGTACCACGACAAATATGTAGAGTTGGATTAGTGTTCGGTGTGCGAACTCTCACGCTACAAGTTTGAGGACTATCTTGAGGCGATGACAATCGTTGACCGGAACAAAAGACCACCCAAGAAGGTTGTGTGGTATTTCCCTATAATTCCACGCCTGAAGAGATTATTTGCGAATGAAAAAATAGCAAAACTAATGAGGTGGCATGCCGAAAAGCGCATGAATGATGGAAAACTCAGACACCAAGCCGATGGATCACAATGGAGGGCTATTGATTCTAGATACAAGACATTTAAAATAGAAATAAGGAATGTAAGGTTCAGGTTGAGTACTGACGGGATGAATCCTTTCAACATGGTCAGCACCAATCACAGCACGTGGCCCGTGACTCTGTGCATATACAACCTTCTGCCTTGGTTGTGTATGAAACGCACCTACATTATGATGTCATTAGTGATCCAAGGGCCACACCAACCTGGTAATAATATTGATGTCTACCTACAACCAGTGGTGGACGAGCTAATGGAAATGTGGAGAACAAAGGTCAAGGTGTGGGACGAGTACAAGAAAGAACACTTTTATCTGAGAGCGTCCCTGTTCGTAATAATCAGTGACCTACCGGGCCTTGGTTGATTGTTTGGACAAGTTATGAAAGGATACAAAGGATGTGTGGTTTGCATGGAGGACACGTGTGCTAAATGGATGAAGAACAGTAAGAAGATGGTGTACATGGGTCATTGTCGGTTCCTAAGCCTGGATCATCCATACCACAAGAACAAGAAATCCTTTCATGGCATAACTGAGGATCGCCAAGCTCCTTGGACTCTAACTGCGAAGGATATCTTAACAAAAGTGAACAAACTAAAAGTCATCCTTGGAAAGGGCAAAGGAAGCAAACAGGCACCGAGTTCCTCAATGTTCAAAAAGAAATTGATATTCTAGGATCTGCCTTATTGGCGGTTCTTGGATGTTTGCCACACACTTGATGGGATGCACATCACTAAAAACATGACCGAAAGCCTGCTCGGCACCTTAATGGAGGCAAAGGGCAAGGGGAAAGATTCACTTACCACTCGTTTGGACCTGCAAGAATTAGAAGTGAGGCTGCAGCTACATCCTAAACTTCAACCTGATGGGACACAAAAAAATTCCAGTAGCCTCATGGACCTTGGGAACTGAGGAGAAAAAAAGCTCTTAAGCACTGTTCGCCTAAACGGCCGTTTAACCCATTTACACACCATTTAAACGCTACACGGTGGTACACCGTTTCTATTTAATCGGTTGTTTTGACCGTTTAAACGGCCGTTTTTCCCGTTTAAACACCCGTTTTGTCCGAATAATGGGCTAAACGGTAGGTGACCGATTGTTTACCGTTTAGCGTTTAGGATAACACTGCTCTTAAGTTTCTTCCATGAACTCAAAGTGCCTACTAGCTACTGCTCAAACATCAGGAGGCTAACAAACATGAAAGATTTGAAATTCAACATGCACTTAATGAAGGCGCACGATTGCCATGTTATCATGACACAGCTGCTGCCAGTTGCAATTAGGGGTGTCCTACCGGAGAAGCTGCGTGACCCAATCATAAAGCTGTGCTCATTCTTCAACATAATCTCACACAAGGTTATAGATCCGGCTACACTTGACAAGCTAGAGAAAGGAATGCACCATACTTTGAGTAGGTTGGAGATGCATTTGCCACTGATATTTTTTGATATATCTGTACATCTCATATCGCATCTCGTTCAGCAAATAAGAGCACTTGGTCCGCTGTTCTTGCATTAGATGTTTCCTTTTGAGAGGTTAATGAGCATCTAGAATAGGTACAGGCCCGAAGGGTGCATGGTGGAAGCATGGTCGACAGAGGAGGCAATCAAGTTCTGCACATACTATTTGGGTCTAAATCAAATTAGTGTTCTTGTGTCTCGATATGAGGGAAGGCTACATGGTAGGGGGACGATTGGGGTAAGGTTAGAACGTGTTGAGGTTGATGCTTTCTGGCAAGCTCATTTTGCCGTCCTTCGCCAAGCAAGCGTA
Organism: Miscanthus lutarioriparius; assembly: GCA_904845875.1. Lineage (NCBI taxonomy): Eukaryota > Viridiplantae > Streptophyta > Magnoliopsida > Poales > Poaceae > Miscanthus > Miscanthus lutarioriparius. The sequence continues at coordinate 44,020,577 of CAJGYO010000007.1, forward strand.
CTTTCTCCCTATATCGAGGAGCATAAGGTAGAATTGTGAGCTACAAACAGTGCTAGGTCAGACACATGGTTGGCAAAGCAACATAGAGAAAACTTTGGTCCCTAGTTAAAGGAGAAATTTTTGGGTCAGCAAACTAATTCAAATGATCTTTATCACTTGGCAATGGAACCATCCTCGACAGTAATGATGTACGAAGGATATGACATAAATGGGTACACATCTACACAAGAAAACAAGATTCCAAGAGCGCTAACCAAAACAGCGGTGTCCAAATCGAAGCTTATGACATCAAAAATCATGCGCAGACGTACTATGGATTCATAGAAGAGATCTGGGAGCTAAACTACGTATTAGAGAAACTGAAGATCACTCCTTTCTAGTAAAAGTACTCTTTTCCAGTAAAAGTACCAAAGGGCATCATGACGGACAAGTATGGTATGCGTACCATAGATTTCAAGCATCTTGCCTACCTGGATGAGCCTTTCAATTTTGCGAAAGATGTAGTCCATGTATTCTATGGAAAAAACCTAGGTGATGGAGGCAGTGGGCATGTGGTGCTTCAAGGTAAAAGGAAGATCATCGGTGTCGAAGATACAAATGAGAAAGAAGAGAATGGCTATTGAGATATGCCTGCTCTTGATCCAAATGTGGATCTCCCTCTGTTTGTGGAGGGCGACGAACTAGCTTACGTGAGAAGCGATCATAACGAAGTCACCTACATCAAGTAAATGTACCTAAATGTGAATCTAACATTTTAGTTGGATAAAAAACTATACCTGCAGTTTGAAACATTTCAGTTTTAAACAATTATGCGTGCAATTTGATCACATGTCACTGGTTCTCGTGCGGTTTAGTCAATCTGCGTATCATACGGTGCACATGTGCTTAGTGTTCTAATGCATATCATATGGTGCACATTTCAGTTTTCCATCTCAGTGGGGGTTTCATGGCTCAGTTTCCAACACATCAATATTTTGGAAAAAAGTGCAGAAGAGTTTCTTCGCCATAAAACTCTCTCTACTCCCATGAAACTTTTTTCATCTCTCTTCATCAATACGGTTCCACATCAGCATATTTAATGCCATGAAACTCTAATGAAACCCCCATTGAGCCTGGCCATATCATACAGTGTGCATGTGCTCACCAGATATGTGAATCATATGGAGGGGAGCAGGCAAAGCAACATAGAGAAAACTTTGTACATGTGCTCAATTACGTGCACACTTATGCGAATCATACGGTGTGCATATGGGCATCCTTTGATCCGCTAGATATAACATGTTGTTTCCAAGAAAATAAAACATAAAGGACCAACAATTGTACATATAGTCTATTTTTAATTCGTCTTAAGTTACGGGGCACTACAAATAATATTCAAACAAAAGAACAGAAAAGCAAAAGCAAAAGCAACAAAAAATCAAAAGCTAACTACATATAGTTTCTTATTCCCATTTCCCATGCGAACAACTCAAATTCTTAGGAAAGCCTGCAGTCCTTGCTGCAAAACATAGCCCTTGATGTCATCTTCGTCGCGCTGTCACTCGTGACCCGCAAGGGTGACCGCGCAAATCATGCATCTTGACGGTTCCATCCCCGCTCGTGTCTTGAGGTGGGGATATTTAAGCAAAGGTAAGGTGAGCCTTTGAAGCACACTCCGATCCCAACCTTCTTCATCCCTTACTATTAGACAAACTAGAGAAACCCTTCAGTCACACCTAGTCTCTCGTTGCCATGGATACCCTAGTCCTCCATTGACTCCAGCACCGCTGGGAGAAGGCCTTCAAGATTAGCTTCCGCCATCACCTAGGCGCGGCTATGTCTAGTCATCCTGGGTGTTAGAGGATGTTTCATGAAGATAGGGAGGAACGCCTCCATGGTACGGTCCCGCTACTAACGCCATCCACGGTTAGAGCATGCAGAATCGAAACCATGGAGGGCCTAGCTAGACCCGGCGAAGACCTCGTCGGTCCTTGTTAGTGTGGTAGTCGAAGGGCTTCTGCCACAGCGCAAAAGTTTGCCATCGGCTCTAGGCCCCGTGTATCGATTCGGCATGGGTGTTCCTCTCTCCTATGGTCTGTGGAGTAATCGGCTGAGGGAATAGATGGCCTCGTGGTTCTGCTTTTCCTCATCCTCCCACTGCTCCTAGGGGGATGTTAGAGGAAGTTTCGTGAGGCTGTTCCCCATCTTGATTCTCCTATGTTGTCGGGTATGGGTTACCCCAATACACGTAAGGTCTTTGTTATTGTACATGTGGTAGTATTATTGAATTTATCAATAAAGAGTTCCTTTAGCGACTTTATTGTTGAATGTTCGACTCAGTTCTAGTTTATTTCCTACTTAATCTAACATTTTTCTAGTTACAATCTCACTGTGATAGGTGTAGGTAAACAGCCGTATTAAACTATGAACATATGTGCAATTAGATCAAAATTAAAATGGCACTGATTATCATAGTAAGTAATGGAATCTATTCACCAACCAATCCGACTGCCCATGTATTCATGCGTGCTTGCTTTGGTCTACCAAATATTGTGCGTACCGCTATAGATGAGGATGAAATATGCCATGGAATCAAATGTGCCAGGGAATCAAATGGATGCTCCACCTCGTCTTCCCCGCTGCGTCGCCCTTGACCCGCAGAGGTGACCGCTCAAGTCAGGGAGTTCACTATTTCCTTCCCCACCCGCGAGACGTGGGTCACATGGAACAAGTGTTGCTAGGAATTAAGTGTGCATAATTAGATCAGAGCACACTGGTTTTCGCAGTATCTCACGGTGATCGGTCTTGGTAAACAGTCGTATCAGACTATGAACATATGTGCAATTAGATCAAAATTAAAATGGCACTGGTTATCTACCTTCCATCTTCACCCTTAGTGAGGTGTTCTACCTTCCATCTTTGCACCCTCACGGTCAGGGGATGCAGATTTGCTTCTTGACCGTGAGAGGACAAAGATGGAATATAAAGCAACTAATCTTGGAACCTTAGTCGATTGATGACCTATCGAGTATGGAGGCGCTGAAGAGGAGAACACCTTAATAATTGTAGACCTTCTATATTTGGAAAAGAAGATCTGCAATCATCAAGGTGCTCTCCTATTGAGCACCTTGCACCATGAGCACGGATGAGGAAGAGTGTATCTATTCTAAAAGGTTGAAGGAGGAAGACTGTGTGGAATGAGCCCAAGAGGTGCATCCAGACCCGACTTAAATAGGCCAACCTTGAAGATGGAGAAGTAGAAAGGAGCAGTAGATCCATGATAGGAGTATACACATACACATACACCTCGTCTTCCCCGCTGCCATGGAATCAAATGTGCTAGGGAATCAAATGGATGCTCCGCCTCATCTTCCCCGCTGCGTCGCCTGTGACCCGCGTAGGTGACCGATCAAGTCATGGAGTTCACCGTTTCCTTCCCCGCTCGCGAGATGTGGGTCTTAGGGAATCAAGTGTGGCAGGGAATCAACATATATTCTGCAATGGAGTGCACCGGCGGTGGACCTCGGCAAGTGGGGTATTCTACAATGGTGTTCCTATGACAAGTGGTTGTCATGGAACCAAAATGTGCCCTACTCAGCCTAGCGTATCAACTCATCGGCTTGGCCGTCATTTTGCGTCGGTTGTTCCTCTCTTTTGCTTGGTTTTCGGTGTGGGTTGGTCTCCCCGTGGCCCCTTCTGCTCCTAGTGGGATGTTAGTGGAAGCTTCGCGAGGATGCTCCCAAACATAGGGCTGAATTGTAGTCAGGTATAGGGAAATCCCTAACTTGATAGGTCTTTGTTATTGTACATCTCGTAATCTTTGAATGAAATGCAATTTATCGATATTATTATATGATATTGGACTCGGTTTGAGTCTATTTCGTACTAAATTGGCTGATGGATTTGGACTTAGTAATCCTTGTACTAATGGTGACTAACTCCTCTTGGTGGTGGAAAATAAAAAACAAAGAGGTAGCAAAATCCAAGATTACATCTAAGCATGAGAGTACATAATTCAGCGGTAAACATATATTACAAGTCTTGTGGAATTAATAATTTAGTTATCAAAATATAAGCACTCCCAATGTAGAAACTACCATAGTTTCTATGGATATGAATTGTACTACCACCTAATCATTTTGCTGATATGGCAAGGTAGTTATTGAAGATAGAGCAAAAATCATAGAAACAGGGTAAACCATGTCTACACGAGACACCAAGACATGAAGGGATGTCATTGGTAGAGAATGGAGAGAGATTATACGTGATTGGATAAAAAATTCATACAAATATCAATGTGGTCGCTATGAGCATGAGCATGCAGTACGGTAGGTGGGTGCCTACAGTACTCTACAATATGATATGGTGATGAAGTGCTGAATCATCGGAGTATTATCGGTATGAGATTCACTCAATTCGCATTGGGGGCCTTGTTTGGATGCACATGTATTCATCTCAATCCACATATGTTCAAATGGATTGTAGTGCAATTGAACTAAGTTTCATTCCAATCCACTCCAACACGTGGATTGAAGTAGATACACATGCATCCAAACAAGGCCAGAATGAATGTTTTGCTTCCATTGGCATCATCGTTGTCTTTGTTTTCCACAATTCCACATTGCTTTGCACATAACGTAGTTCTTATAGCCGCATTGTCCTTGACTCATACATGTTGGATATAGTATGTTTCATTGGAGAATAAGGCATTCAATCCAAGTTGAATTGTACATGCAAGTTGAATTGGTCGTGTCCCGCTGCTCGTTACATGACGAACAAAGACGGTGCAATAAGTTGAATTTACCAAGATTGTATGCAAAACGTCCTCAGAACATTCATCATTGCTTCACCGTTGTATTCACTGTTTCACTTCCCCAGTGCGTACATATGGTGATCCTATCATCCTGCTTTAGATTGCTTTGACAAAGTGATCTGGTGCTGCTATACAGTGAAAGACATATAATACAGCTTGTAAACGCACTGTACCACTGTGTGGTACGTTCAACTCGATGTCGACGGTGGAGCCCAAATCGATGCCGCTTGGGTTTCACAGGCGACACTAGCTGAGGAAGCAGCGGTTGCAGTCCCCAAGGCGCAACGCTTCCCTTCAATGTTCACCTGATTATTTAATTGGCCTCACTCATCTTCCACCACACACCACTGTGAAAAAACCCCAAACTCCTCCGTCATACTATAGAGAAAACCCCAATCTCCTCCACCACAATCTGCTTCACTGGCACTCCTCCAGCGACTCCTCCAGCGATGGATCACTTTTTGCCGTCATGGGATGACTCCTCTAGCGAGGAACACTCGTTGCCGCCGCTCCACTCGTAGGAGAGCGACATAAGCAGCTACTACGACCCTAACGAGGGGTGGTCGGACGATGAACTCTACGCCCTCTTTGGTGAAGAGCCAGAGCCGATGGAGGAAGATGAGGAGGATGACAAAGAGGAGGAAGACGAAGAGGACAAGGACGACAATGAGGATGAGGAGGACGATGATGACAATGGCGGTGCCGGTGACAATGGCAGCAGTGGGGACAACGGTGGCGGCGGTGACAATGGCGGTGTTGGGGACAACGGCGGTGGTGGGGACAGTGGTGGTGAGGCCCCGCCTCTAGCAAAGAGGCACAAGAAGGAATGTGGATACTCCGGCACCAAGGATTAGAATTAGTTTAGTATAGCTTGTCCCATTGTGCAGTCTAATCTAGTAAGTTAGTTTTAATTTGTTCGAAATGAAGTAGTTATGTTTGGTACTTTTGTGCAGTCTAATCTAGTAAGTTAGTTCAAAATGTAGTCTAATCTAGTAAGCTATGAGGGAAAAAAACAAATCCCTAATCAGTGTCTAAACTTCGTGGATCAGTGGCTTAGCATTTTGGAAAGACCTTAATGTAGTTGCTAGAAGGGGAAAATCCTCAATCTAGTAAGTTTAGTGTAATTACATGGTAATCTAATACCAATGTGTGCTACTTTTGTAATCTAGTAGCTTGGAGTTTTTGGAAAGAATGAAATTAAGACATATCTGAGAATAATATGTTGAATTCATGGATTTGTTAATGTTAATGGCTTGGATTTTCTGGAACAAACGAAATCAAGTCATCTTTGACAACAAAGTTCTCTTTTATTAACTCATGGCTAGAGCAAAGATTGTAACTGAACTGATCTTTTTTGTTTGCTTCTTTGTCTCTTAACCCCCCTGATTTCCTCCTTTTGTAATTAGGCATGTTTGGTTCCTATCCATAGTCTACCACAACTAACATTAGCCAAGTGTGGCAAGCCATAAAAAGTGTGGCTAGCAAATTGTATGCCACACATTGCCATGCCTAAGGGAATCCTGCCACACTTATTTACTCTATGACATGTGGAGCCCAAAAGAATCATGCCTAACCTTAGTTCAAAACCAACAATTGCCAACTTGATCAAACTTGGCTAAGGCAAAGTGTGGCTAGCAACCAAACAGGAAAGTACAGTAGGGGCGCAATCCCCTCCTATTTACTAAAAACAAACAAACAAACAAACAAACTTCTCTTGGAAGCTATCGTTCCACAGGATCCATATATCCTTCAACACACTTTTTGGTCATGAGATTACATCAATCCTTCAACACAACACATTGAACATCAACAAACAACACGCCCTGAGATTACATCAATCCTTGAGCACAACACATTGAACATCAACAAACAACATGCCTTGAGATTACATCAATCCTTGAGGACAACAAATTGAACATCAACAAGCAAGGTTGAGTTAATTAGCCAAGACCCGAAAATAGTACATTAATCAAGAATAAACATGGTTCAGCAAATAAGTTCTGCTCCTCTGTAACCACAGATGAAGATCATAGCAAGTATAGATACAACACTATTCGAAAAGATACATTACTACAACCACAACAGCAGCACCAACCACTAGTGTGAAAAGCCTAACAATTGCAAGCAAGGATTGCACTCTGTTTGCCTTAGCAGACACCAATCTCTTTGTTGTTGAATTTGCTTCTTCATTTTCACCAACTCGTGCATGAGAATCTAGAGAATCTGCTTGTCAAGGTTCTAGGTGAATCACAACCCTACCCATTTTCACTAGTTTTTTCAGATAGTCTCGTTGCCATTCGTAAAACTTGCATCTCAGTCGGACCTGTACAAAATCAAGGGAAACAAAAAAAAATAGATACACTCAAGAAACCAGATCCAATCTATGACTGCATCTAACGAAAACAAGAGATGATCAGATGCTTACCCAGGGATTGTTCTTTCGGCATTTGAAGAACATATGACCAGGATTAGTGTTAGTCTTCGACTGAAGCTCAATCACCCTCTCCATCCCACACTCATTGCAAATAATTAGAGGGAGGCCCATCTCTTCCCCAACCTCATCTTCTTCTGCATATGGTGGCCTCCAAGGATGTCTGCTCTTTGACGATGAGCGATCCATTTGACAAGACATAGTGTTGCCAGAAGCAGGGGAACAAAGAGGACAGGAGCAGGGGGACAAGGGTAGTGGTTGGCATCATCAGGGGCAACAAACCCTAGCACAAAGGGGAAAGAAAGCCACGACTGTTATAGAATAACGGCCAACGGCCAATTTTACCGTTGTATTGTACCGTTGCAAACTAGAAGGGCATTTTTGTCTTTGCTCATGCCCCAACGTCAAAATAGACATGGCACCGTGTCTATCCTATGGTGTACCCTCTTCCATGTCTACCATCTTCATAGTATCATACAGTTGTTGCTGCAATTATATGTCCGCATTCAGCGGACATGGAAATGAAACAACACCGCCGAGCCACCACGAAACGATGGTAATGATAAAGTATCTATGCTGGCTGCTATGACGCACCGGCAGTGATATTTAGCAGCTATAAAATAGCACTCGGGTGGGAGGGGAAATGCCTCCTCCAAAATTTCCTTTCCCCGCCCTCCCCTCAGGCAAAATGCTCTCCTCAGGTTTGAGATGCTCCCGTCCCCGCTCGCCCTCGAGCTGCCCCTGACACCACGGGGCGTCGACATTGGCTCTTGCTAGGGGTCCCCCCATCTACCGGCGCAAGGGCCTCCGGCGAACTATGCTACGAGCGTGAGGGATGGCGGAGAGCGGGTGGGGTGGAGGGGCAGCTCGACAGCGAGTGTTGGATAGGAGCATCTAGAACCTGAGGGCACAGGGCAAAGACCTCTTCTCTCTCTTGGGGTCCTTCCACCCACCGGTGGAAGGGCCTTTGACAAATGGTACCGCAAGCGTGAGGGATGGCGGAGACCGAGCGAGTTGGAGGCGCAGCTCGATGGCTAGCGGTGGACAGGAGCATCTAGAACCTATGGTTGTGGGGCGTTGACCTTGCCTCTCGCTGGGGGTCCTCCCATCCGCTGGCGTGACCTCATGGCGGTCATGTCCGGCTACCCGCCCGTCATCCCGCACAGTACCTCTGAGGTAATCAAAATTAATTAGCTTCAGAATTGTGGATTTTATTTTAATTTCCCTTTCGAATGTTGTGGATGTTCTCGAATTGTTGTTAACACATTTCCTATAGTTCAGCCTGAGTCCTTCCATAGAAAAAATTGTAATTTGTTTATTGTGAGTTTTGCTAATAAATTTGGACCATTGGATGGAGATCTGATGGTTGTTAGCTATCGCCTGAACAAATGCTAAATTTCAGGCACCTGAAATATAGCATATCCCCAAAATTTTGGGTTAAAAACTTCAGTACACTTAGGTGGTGTATTCTAAAACTGTATATATGGTCCGTTGTAGTACTTAGCTTTTTTGTCGATCGAGAGAGTTCATACACATAATATGTTGACACCGTGCATATTGTTTTTTTGTTAGGACTTATTCTACAAAATTAGGGGATGATGTACACTGTGAATGAAGTAGTAGCGGCTGATGGTTTTGCTGGAATCATCACACTCAACCTAGAGTCGAACGACAAGGATGGCAATTGTTGGCGTTTCTTAGTGTAATCACCAAGTGAGGAGGTTTTATGTCCATCACCGGGAATGGCGCCGAAATGCCTGTTGGTATTTCTTCACACCATTACTAAGATTGAGTTAATCTTAGCAACGCTTCCAAGAAACACCAACTACGATAGTCCTTAAAGATTACAGACAATATCCGCAAGCGTACGGATCTATCATTGTGGGGGATATACCCCCGGGTACCACAAGATGGTACATGGGCCGCACCATCCGAGGTGGCCCGGCCCGTAAGATCGAGGCGTGCATGGCAAGATTACAAGTTGTACTAGATATTGTAATAGTACCAAATAGGATACTTTACTTGTAACCCTCCTCCTCTAGAGTATACAAGGAGAGGCAGGGGTCCCCCTCAGAGATAACCTCAATGAATACAGAATAATGAGACACAGGACGTAGGTATTATGCCAACACGGCGGCCGAACCTGTACAAATCTTGTGTCTTGTGCCTTCTGTAACCATCTGGTTCCTGATTACACGCACTGTCTACCGACAATCTACCATCATGGGCATACCCCTAGATGGACTGTCGACTATATTTCGTCGACAGTGGTGCGCCAGGTAGGGGTCCCCTTTAGGGGTTATGCGTGCTGATCCTTCGGCAAGCCAGATGGGAAATTTCTCTTAACATCTGCTAAAAATCGGGTGAGTCGTTCTTAGCAACATTGTTGATTAGATCAATCTGTTCTTCGAATATCTAATACAGATTAATTGTTTCTGCATGTGCCAATCCGTCTCTCTCATCCGCGATCTGATTCATCTTCATCGCTCGACGGCGAGCGTTTTTCTTTCATGTCACATGCAACTACACGAGGAGACGGAACTGGACGCCACACGCACATGTCCACGGTGGACCGGTGGTTACTGCGTCGATGATCAGTAGCACGGCTTTGGATCTCGTGGCCACTTCACGGTGGACAGCCAGATCGGCGCACCCGTCTTCGGCCTCACGGTGTTCGTGCAAGCGACCGACTCCTATTCCTGTACGGTTCGATCATGCATGCATGAAGATTTCAATCCGAACAGAAGAAGATTCAACAAGCCAATAAGCAAGGATGATGTACATCTTACATGCAAGATGATTAGCAAGACAATGAGCCGGAACCGAGCAACTACGTGAGCCATACAAAATATCTGGCAAACCATGTCGAGAGCCATCAAGCTGCTGAGTGAGCCGCATCGAGCTGTCTAGCGAGCCACATCGGGTCAAGCGGGCCGATTGAGCAAGCCGTCCGAGCTCACGTTGACCACGGACCATGTCGACCACGTCCCGAGCGGCTCCGCCGATCTCACGTCGACCACGAACCACATCGACCATGTCCCGAGCGGCTCCGCCGAGCTCACGTCGACCATGGACCATGTCGACCACGTCCCGAGTGGCTCCACCGAGCTCACGTCGACCACATCCCAAGCGGCTCCGTCGAGCTCCGACCACGTCGACCATAGACCACGCCAACCACGTCCTGAGTGGCTCCACCTAACTCCGACCACGTTGACCACCAGACCACATCACAATGATGATCGCCGCAAAGAACGGCGCTATGACAACCGCGACCACCGTCATGACGACAGGTCAGAAAGCTCGAGGACCAGACAACTTCATCACCGCCAACCAGATTTCTATCCAAAGATAAGTACACTTCTAATATTTATATTTAATATAATTTTTCATTACGACGTTTCTCCACAGACGTCCTCGTCATGATTATTCTTCAAATAACGTTTGTCCATGTATACCATCTTAAAGATAACATATAGCTATACTTAACGCAAATCCCTGACTAGTCACGTTGACGCTCGATGTCTCCAGAAATGGCCCTGTCTACCGACTCTCTCTACACGTGTACGACCGTCCGCCCTCTGCGTTATGGGTCGTCGGCAGCAGCTCCTTAGCGATGCGTTCCTACATGCACACGGGCTCTGCGCTCCATGCTACAGTGAAGCTAGCTAGGGCTGGAGGCTCAGCTACATACTAACTGGTCGGACGATTTATATTAAGTCTAAACACAAACTTCACATTAACACTGACGTTTACAAAGTACCAACTACTTTATCACATCATGCTCAATTACAAGTGACTGCTGAGCGTCATACACTATTTCTTCACCGCTGATTTTTCTCCATAATTTATTATTTTATACATCATGTACTACCATTCTACATATTTATATTGCAGGAATTTTGAGCTATGTTCGGGGACTTCGTCACTCGCTTCTCGACCTACGCCCGGGGACTGCCTCAATCACTCTCCGACCACAGCTCGGGGACTTCGTCGCTCGCTTCTCGACCTACGCCCGGGGACTGCCTCGATCACTCTCCGACCAAAGCTTGGGGACTTCGTCGCTCGCTTCTCGACCTACGCCCGGGGACTGCCTCGATCACTCTCCGACCACAGCTTGGGGACTTCGTCGCTCGTTTCTCGACCTACGCACGGGGACTGCCTCGATCACTCTTCGATCACAGCTCGGGGACTTCGTCGCTCGCTCCTCAACCTATGCTCGAGGACTGCCTCGACCACTCTCCGACCACGGCTCGAGGACTTTGCGTCTTAACTACATGCGACTGGCAACTCACATATAGTTGGGATATTTTTTCTCACTTAGACATTCCTACAAGGCTCATACCTCACCTTCCAGCAAGCTCGGGGACTACATCGGTACGATGCACCTGCCGGTGCAGCTCGTATCGCCAGTACGACGATTAGATTCTCAACTTAACTAGGACCCTGGCACCATGTGCCTACGTCACCTACTACCAGGCTCGGGGACTAAGTGGGCACACTTCACCTTGCGGTGAATGTGCTTGTTTTTCGACCCCTACGCCTCTGATGATCAAAGACGCTACGCTTCAAGACACCCTTACGTTTCTTCACAGAAACCCAAGTGGGCACACTTCCTAGGACGAAAATCTTTTTCTTTCTTCTTAAGAGCACCATACATTCTTCGGACAGCCTACTTCTCTGGCGACAACGGTGGTCGGAGATGTCAAGAACTCAAGCCTCACTATTTGGAGAAGGTTAAAATGGCATGTTGCATCAGAATACATGGCGCTCGGGGACTAGCTATGGGGGATATACCCCCGGGTACCACAAGATGGTACATGGGCCGCACCATCCGAGGTGGCCCGGCCCATAAGATCGAGGCATGCACGGCAAGATTACAAGTTGTACTAGATATTGTAATAGTACCAAATAGGATACTTTACTTGTAACCCTCCTCCTCTAGAGTATACAAGGAGAGGCAGGGGTCCCCCTCAGAGATAACCTCAATGAATACAGAATAATGAGACACAGGACGTATGTAATACGCCAACACGGTGGCCGAACCTGTATAAATCTTGTGTCTTGTGCCTTATGTAACCATATGGTTCCTGATTACATGCACCGTCTACCGTCAATCTACCATCATTGGCATACCCCTAGATGGACTGCCAACCATATTTCGTCCACAATCATTGTATAATTTCACCCGGAAGTATTTAAGGTATCGTTATTTATATTTTCCCAAAGGAGGGCAAGGTACAATGTGTCTAGCATGGGCATGAATAAGATTACATATTTGCATAGTGGACCATAGTTCATAACAAGGGTAAAAACAATATTTCATGGATAGTGGACACACATCTAGGCCAACCGCAAGGATAAAAGGAAAAAAGAATAAAAGAATGTTCCTACATAGAGCCGGCATGGTCTAATATAGCCGTGCAAAGAACAGTTGATGATCATACAATGTATATGGTTAGAGCTAGAACTAAGTGTAAGATAGGTCGAGAGGCCACCGAGTACTGGTCTGCTAGCAACCTCATGTGACAATTCAACTCCTACACCCTACCCAAATGTGGGGGATTACAAAGGACGGGCAGGGCTATCACCACCTGCTACCTACGCCTCAACCGTGGAGTAGGAAATGCATTCACCTGTTCCTATGTACCCGGGCACCTCGCCCGATTACACAGAAACTACCCACATCCCCCCGGGACTCTGACCCTATGGATCGACAAGCATAGGACATGGGCACACCCAAAGGCATGATGAACCACCACCTCAACTTAGCTCTAATTCTACTCATATAAGTTATATAAATGATTAAGCATAAAGTTCTACATGTCAAGATCATCACACATAAACTATATGCTAGTTCATATATCATGATTATAACATGAGAACTATAGTCTAGTTCATATGCACTACTATATAAATGATATGAGAGCATGACTATGGAAGAACTCTTCATAGTATTATTCATACCAAAGTTGCTCTTTCTTCCAAGGAGACAAGCTCTCCATGTAGCTCTTTCCTTGCTCTCAAATACTACTAAAGCTAAGAACTAAAAGAATACAAGTAGAGAGGTGAGGTGTAGCTCCAAATGTTGGTGTTGAAGAATAAGCTCCTCCTCTTCTTACATAGTGAAGCTTGGCTGGTTTGGTGCAGGTAAATTAGGAAACATCCATGAACCGACCAAGCATGCCGCCATGCAACCGCCTGCAGAGGCTAGGCCTGGGCCACGCCGACTAGGGTACGGGTGCACCGACTGGGGGACTGGGGCCAGGCGAGCCAGGTGGGCTAGTGGCTGGGCCTAGGCCTCTCCTACGTCAGTGTTCTACCTAGGTAAGTTGTGTAGGTGGGCTTCTTTATGTATTTCCTTTGGGCATTCCTGCGTTACGCTTTCTTCTTTGCGCCTTTTGCTTGGTTTTGTTTATTTTCCACTTGTATTCGAATGTGTGACCAGCAAAACATGTTTTCTCCAATATGAGTGGAACTAGGTCAATAGTACATGCATATGTGTTAAAAGTATTTTATTTCTCCTGTTTTGGATTATAATTGGTGGTCTAATGTTGTTGTTAGTGACCGCCAATAGTAATCCATGTGCATATCCATTGCAGCTGTTTCTGGGAACAATCTTATAGCCTGAGTATTGTGCAAGCGCTCATGGTTAGTGAACACAATTTTGGACAACCCGTGGAAACAATTGGTGTCATGGATTGAGTAGAAGTTGTATCAATTTTATAAAAAGTTTGCCCTTGGCAGGCATATCAGGTGGTGGATCGACCATTTCAGTTTCGTTTGTATATATAAATGCATTTATGTGAACACCGAGGTGAATGTGTCTCACTACACATTTAATTGTTTTGTAGGTTCAACGTACTCAAATGTAGGTTGAGATGGGGTTCTTAAACCCGGCCAGTGATCGCTGTTTTTGATGAATTGACAAAGGGCTTGCTGTTTAACAAGTCAAATATCCTCCGTACTTGTACCAATGCCATGTAAGTTTGTTGGAAATGCCTCATTTTGTAGTACACATTACATGTTGAGTGGTTCAACCCAGCTATTTTTCATGGGGACATTGTGAATACAGGAACCATTATTTATGTCCATTTTGACATCCTCTTACAGGAATGCACTCTCACTATTTTTAGCTGACCAATTTGGAGATATCTGGGTTGCAAGCTCTTGGCGGTTTCATTATGGAGTGATTTCGTGAGTGGGATGAATCTAATGCGCATGTAGCCTCATCCATCATCTCTCCTTTGGCTCAGAGGTTGTCCCCTGAAGCCCTTGATTCAATTGACAACCTAGCTATCTAGCCATAATTTTGAGGAAAATAGGAGGGGTTGCCCCCTACTGGACTTCATTAAAATTTAATAACAATGTTTGCCAAGTACATACTTCAGGAAACAAAGAAAATAAGCAAAATTACACATAGTTGTCTAGCCATACTTGTAACTGTAACTAGAGATCACTCTTAGCTCTGAGTTTAACTCGAGCTAGCTCTTGTTTGAAAACTACTTTGTAGGTTTGCAAAGAGTGCTGTTGATTTCTATAGATGTCTTAACTGTGTTTCACCTTTTTTCTTGTGTTGCAAACAGTAGTGTCATCTTTAGTGGAGCTGACCATTTTGGAGATATTTGGGCTACAAGAACATCTTGGGGGTTTTATTATGGAGATCATCACCTTATCTAATCAAGGTGCTACAGTTCCTGACCTTGGAATGCCGGTTTCATTTTGGACGTCTGTTTGTGTTTTGAAAACTATATATTCGCTGTGGTTGAAAACAATGTATGTTGTTGTCATTTTGTATGGATATTTGTCTTCGTGTTCTAAAAATATATATGTTGCTGGCGATGCATAAGCCATGGAATGTCTGTGTTATATGTTGGTGTTATAATGCATTGTGAACAATAATGATGCACAATGGTAACGTCGGTGGTAATGGAAAAAACATTACTGCTAGAACAAACACAACGGCGGTGGCGACGCTACCCCTCATTACTGTCGGAGCGAACACTGACCGCGTGCGCTGGCACCTACATCACCGCCGGATGGTACATCGATCCAGCGTTGATGTACTCGACATCACGGCCAAATGGCACGCTGGTCCGGCATTGATGCTCTCATCATCATAGCTGGATGGTACGTTGGACTGACATTGATAGGTCTATGGTCACCGTCGGTTGGTATGCTAGCCCGGCGATGATAGGTGCACTATCACCGCCGGATGGAACGCCTTGCCGGCGTCGATGGAGGTATCATCACCGCCGGATGGTACTGTAACAACCCAGGTTTTCCAATAACCAAAAATCCCAACTTAAAATTTTTCTAATAAAACCCATGCATGGTGAGTGTGCATACTAAGAAACCACCCTTGTAGTTGCACAAGTAGATCCCAAGTTAGCATGGTTGAGCATTTGCATATTTAAACAACATGTGAGTTGCATCTTCTTGATTTTATGTGATGTAATAAAATCAACTAAACCTTTTCACCAAACTTGTTGCGTGTGTGTTGCTGATCCTTGGCTTTGACCCTAATACCCTAGTTTATCCCAAGTGGACCCCATAAGGATGTGTACATGCTTGGCAACACATGTAAATGGAAATAGAAAAGGAATTAGAAAAAGGGAAATAAATAGAAAGGACAAAGTAGCCCAGCTAGCGCCGTGGCCCAGCAACATGGCCTAGCTCCCTCCAGCGCGCGCCCGTGCCCGCGTGTGGTCGAGCTGGCCCAACAGCGACCCACGCCATGCCCACCCACGTTGCGACATGTCATCATCGTCTTCTCCCCTGACGCTGACAGTCCGACCCTACCTGTCATCCCAACCCTGCCCTTCCTCTGCTTTTCCAAAAGCAGAGCACTAGCGACTGAGGGGATCTCATGATCCCCCATACACCCTGGCCATTCGATACCCTAGCTATTGCGCTCCAATGCACGGATGTGTGCCATGTCCGCAGTCCCAGCGTGCCTCACCTCCCTAACCGACGTCATGACGTGCATGACGTCGCGCCCCTGACACTACCCATCCTCGCCTTGACCGTCGGGGATTCAAAATTGGAGGTGCCTATGCCTGCACAACCACCCTATTCTCCCAAAACCCTATGCCAGAGCCCTTGATCGCCCTTCATGTACCCCCTTCTACTCCATCCACCGCTCACTGGCCGCCATGGCTGAGCTCAGGCTATAAAAGCCCTGAGACGGTGCCCTAGCGCTCTTCCGTCCACCCCGCCGCCACTGGTGGCTTCACCAACCACACGCCAAGCTAGAGAACAGAAGGGAGAAGGAAGGAGAAGGAAAGAGAAAGAGGGAGGGAGGGGCCCCGAGCCGCCGGAGTGGAGGACAGCGCCTCGATCGGCTACACTGATGTCGCGATTCTCCCTGCACTGCCCTGACTCGCCACTGCCTTGACTTGCCACCGTACCCTAGCCTATCTACCCCACCATTGACAGTGAGCACCCAAAGCCCCCGTGCTCGCCGCCATGGACACACCTTGTTGCACCACCATGTTCTCCCCCTTGGGAGGGCCAAACGCCTACCTTTTTCACCATTGTGTTGCTCAACACACACGCACACACACACACGAGCCAAGGCCTGGGCTTACCGAGCCACTGGTGCTTGGGAACACCGGTGCCAATGCAGCGCATCTGCTACGGTTGCCATGCCGGTGTCCACCGCGTCGACGCCTCGTTCCGGACACCTCACGCCGGTAGAGTCAACAGGGATGCCTCGGTAGGCTTTGCCTCACCAAGGGACACATCGTGCGCTAGATGGAATAAGAAGAGAAGCCCTGAGGGCCGCTGGTCATGTCCACCTCCCTGGACCGCCGCGTGCCCATGTCGCCGCCGTGTCGGGGATGATCTGGCCAACTCCAGCCGCCTCGCGTGATGAGGTTTGGACATTGATGTTTGCCGTGACCTTGCGCACCTCACCATGTAGCTAGTTGAATGAAAAGCCCCCGCCTTGCCTTGTTTGGCCATAGCCACAAGCTCCTCGGACCTCCACCGCGCACCTCACCATGGTGCGGACTCTGCCGTGTTTTTGGTCAACGCCGGTAGGCCGATCAGCCACCCTAGGACCCCAATTGAAGGAAAAGAGCCTTTTTAGGCTCTGATCATGGCCGCAGCCACCTCGCCATAGCCTGCCTTCACCGTTGAGCAGCTGCTGCCGTTGCTAACCTCGCCGAAGCCCCTAGAGCTTCATCTAGTGCCCTAGCCATGCTCACTGGAGCACTAGGAAGCTAAAGGACCCCCGTCGGAGCCTTGCCAAGCCCCAAACGCCTTCACCGCTGTTCTTGTGCTGCCGTTCGCTGCCTCGGCTTCCTTGCTGGTCACCTAGGACCCCAAGACGCCGCCTTTAGCCCCTTGGCGAGTTCGCCGTGAGCCCACGAAGCCATAGAGCCTTCTAGAAGCCTAGCTGAGTCACCCTAGCGCGAGAATGCATGAGCTCATCGCCGGCGAGGAGTGCTGTCGCATGATAGAGAGAGAGAGGGAGCTGTTGTGCCACTACTGCCCTGTGCACCCAACGTACCATGAGCCAGAGAGAGGAGAGGGAGGAATGGACGTGGTCCACCACGGACCGTGCCTGTGGTCCATGGACCCGCACCGCGCTGCCCACCGTGGACCAGCCTCGTTGACTCGAGCCCAGTAGCAGCCCACTTGCACCACGTGGCCGCCTGCCTGTGCGACACGTGTCCAGGCCTGGCCGGCCCAACCTGGCCCAACTCGGCACGTTATCCGACCCGCTAAGCCCAGTCCAAGCCCGGTCAACGTTGATCATTGACCAGTCAACATTGACCGTTAACCCGGTCCCACCTGTCAGTGGCCCATGCCACTTTGACCAATCCGTGCTGCCACGTGTCAAGCCCTGGATTTTCCATTTCTTTTTCTTTTTCTTTTTCAAAATATGATTTAAACTTGGAAAATTCATAGAAAATTCATACGACTTCAGAAAAATATGAAATCAGAGTCCATTTTTTTTCTAAAAATGAGCTCTACGTCATACGCTTATGTTTGAGTGCATTTGGATCTTTTGAATTTCTATTGCTTCTTTGTGATCATCTATAGGAGTCACTTATTACGGCTATATGTCTCATTTGATAGACCCGAAGGAGCCGCAGACTGAGGAGCACGACGCCGACTACACTGAGGAGCTTGGAGATGACCTGCCAGGTGCCATGTCCCACCCAACCTCATAGAATCCTATTAGACATACTGTAATGTAGATGCTAGTGCTTTATTTTATGCAAATAATCTATGTTAGGTTGCATGGTAGATTTGCTTGTGAGCCATTACCTTGTCGCAACCTATACCCCTACACACCCGCTGTTTGGCTAGACGCTCTCTTACTTACTTGCTACTGCTTCTACTACGCATTATATCTTTGATGTGATGCTTGGTGGAGGGTTGTTTGTGAGTGGTTAAGGCACTTGGTGCCGATAATGTGATAACAACCAGGGAGATCTTGGCGTGCATCTTGGGTGTATGGTGAGGGTTGAGTCGATCAGGTAGGATCTTACGATGAGTCGTTGGATGAGTCTTGCCAGGGGGTGTGACCTGGGCATCCCCTATGAGTGGTACCTGTGACGGGTGCATGTGAGATGAGGAGATCCCATGGTAGTGTGTCTTTGTGGGATGAAGCCCCAGGATGGAGGTGCCGTTGAGGCATGGGGCATTGGTTGGCCCCTTGTGAAGATATCTTGTCTGGTCCCCCTAAGGACTGGTATGTTGAGAGAACCGGATCATAGGACCCTATGTGCATGCCACTCATTCCTGAATGGGCGAGGGACGGATGTTGACCAGCTAGGATGGTGCCACTACTACTAGGTTGGAAGTGGATAGTGTAGGGAGGTACAGGCATGTGACCCACACCCTCCTAAATAGCATAGTGACCTCTTAGCATTTTGGTGGACTCCAGGGTGGCCTAGGGCTAAGTGGTAGGGTGGCATCGCACCAGTTGGAAGGTAGCCCAGTATTAGCCTAGGCAGGGCACCAGTGATGATGCTGATCTTGTGGTTCTAGGTGTACAGGCTCTGTAGAGTTGATCTATCTATATGTACAACCGCGTCCTCAGATATGGATATTTCTATGACCTACCCTTCCCTTGATTAGTTAGTGGAGTCCTTTCTTCTCTCCCCCTGGGTTCTTGTGTTGGATTTCGGCTTTAGCCGATGAGGCAAGGCACGAGAGGGAGTCGTCCTTGTCACCTAGAGAGTGTGAGAGTGGAGAGATGTGTGTGATGGGGATGTGAGAATGTGTGGATGAGATGGGTTAAAACTTGACATACTCGCATAGGAAACTACTACCACAAATAGGTCTTTTGGTCTACCCTTGCATTCCACTACCATAAAGCAAATACAAAGCATTGGGTGGGAGCTAGTGGCCTGTACAAATCATACTGATAATTGTTTGGCAGGTTCTGAGTTTGAGTACGACTACCAGGGAGACGGTTGGGAGGATTAGATGTCTTGTTCCTGCGCTCAAGTTTGGTTCATGAAGATGGAGTCGATGCCCGCTGCTGTTCTACTTGATGCTGTTCTAGTTGCTGCATGCTCTGAGTCATTCCGCCAAGTGGCGATGTAATAATGAGTAAACTTTGCTATTTGTACTCTCTTTAAGATAGGTATTCGATGTATGACTATGATATCGACTGTTATTGGATAATGTGATGGAATGATCACCTAGGACTATCACGTTATACTTCGAATCTATGGATTTCCCTTTGAGGAAATCAGGATTGTTTCAGGTATGCCAGACCGGCGTCGATGGACGCATCATCACCGCTTGACGATATGCTGGGCCAGCACCGATGGGTTCAATATCACCGCCGGATAATGCGCCGGGCTGGCACCGTTGGACGCATCATCACCGCCTGATGGTACGTTGGACTGGCGTCGAAGAACAGATCATCACTGCCAGATGGTACGATGGACCGGCAGTGGTAAGATACCATCACCGTCATATGGTACGGTAGGCCGACGGTGGTAAAATACCGTCACCGCTGGCTCTCTACCGGTGGAGATAATGGTCACCATCACCGCCGACATACACCAACGGGGGCCACAACTGTCAGTAATGATGGTTCTAGAGCCAGCGATGATTAGCTTTCTATAGTAGTGAATATTAGAGGAATAATTCCTAAGTCATTCTTAATTACAAGTCAAAGCATATGTTGATTAGTGCAATTACACTTAGAAATCATGGTTAAGATCAACTTCATATCTACACACAAGGGATATTACTAAGGAAGATTAAGAACATAGCTTGTCTTCCTTCGTAACTAAATCCTACTTGTCCTATATTCGGGGAGTGGACTACAAAGGACTCAACGGGAGTGTCACATCTGCTATCTACCACATGGCCCAGAATATAGGGTGCATCCGTAGGTAAACAACGTATAAGCACCACACTTACACAATATCGACCACTCACCCCTGGATTTGAAGAGCAAGTGCTATATTAACTTATGCATGAACATGATGATAATCTAACTATACTAAGCATATAATAAAAGTAGACAATGAACATAATAACTAGGAACATGAATAATGTTAAGAACGATGTCGAATCAATTGTAGCAAACATATGAATAATGAAAGATACAAAAGAGGATACAAGGGGCTATACCAAGCCACGCTCTTGACAAGATCTGGAATCCAAGCGAAGCTTGCCTTCCTCTAGACCTAACCTAGCTAGCTATGTCCTAGAATATGGTGGAGCTCTGAGGATTAGAGTTTCTATCTTCTTGACTGACTTGATCAGGGATTGATTGATATTAGGGGGTGGTAGGGGCTGGTATATATAGGCCAGAGCATCAATCTTGAGCCCTCGGATCAAACCAACTTGAATAAATGGCGTAGATGCAATCTAGGAGGCGGTGGAGAACCGACATAATGAGACAGAGGCTGACGGGTGGGGCCACAGACCGGCTGGTCTAAAGGTAGGGTCGACCGGCCCCACCTGGCGGCATCTTGCCCCCCACTTTAGTGTGGCATTCTATCGAGTCTTCTCGATCCTTCTGGTGTTGTTTGTTCTGCGAATAAGCATGATTAATTCTAACATCTAAGTCCACCTTGACGGTTTTCTGGATAAACCCTGCAGAAGATACAGATTCACCAAAACTTATGGAATTTGTTAGTTTAAACTCCTAAGTCTATGTTGGTGATTACTTTAATGCCATTACACAAGTTATATTGATGGTTTATAGTGTTTGTTATCTACCATCAACAATTACACAATAATAAAGTGATGCAACTCTTTATTGATAAACTCTATTACATTAAACAGGTTTACAATAATAAAGAGCTCTCAAACAATAGATGTACAATAACAAAGATCTAGTGAGTATGGGGCTAACCCATACCCAAATGTGGCATGTGCTTGTGCTTGTGCTTGAGAAACTGGTCACTTGTACCATATGGACACCAGAACCCCTTCAAGCGCTCTCTACCGTGTACCTGATGAAATCTGGTGCGAAGAAGGAGCATCATGAGGAGGAGCCCCAAGAGGAGGAGGAGCCCTGCAAGGAGACCAACCCGCATAGGAAACCATGGGAAATAGAGGAACACCATTGCAAAATACCCCAGTCGCTGAGGTCCACCTCCGATGCTCTGGCTGTAATGCTACAACCGATGTCTCGGTGGAGCGCCATTCAATGGCTGCATTCCTCTCAATATTCGTGAAACTTCCACTTACACCTAGGATGAATGGACATATAGCCGCGTGCAAGTGGTGGCGGAAGCTGATCTTGAAGGCCTTCTCCCAGTGGCGTTGGAGTCGATACAGGACATGGGAGGCCATGGCGACGCGAGACTACGTGCAACTCTAGGTTTTCTCTAGTTTTTCTTTGAGGCACAAGGATTGGAGTTTGCTAGAGAGGCTCCCCTTACCTTTGCTTAAATTGCCCCACCCCCAACTCAAGACACGAGCGGGGAAGGCAATAGTCAAGGTGGGTGACTTCCGCGGCCACCCACGCGAGTCACGGGCGACTCAGCACAGTACACGATGCGGTTCAGATTCCCTATCACATTTGATTCCCTCCCACATTTCATCCTCGTCTTAAACAGGACTTAATGATGCACAATACCTGGCGGACCAAACAACACGTGCATGCGTACATGGGAAATTAGGGTCCATGGGGAAGATTCAAATACCCTCGCACGTGTATGTACAACATAAGATACGATGATTTTTGAAATCAAATCACCGTTGTTTACTATGAGAACTAGTGTCGTTTGACCTAATAGCATACATGTACCATATTATACGCCCATGTACCTAAACCATGCAAAGTTAAGGAGGAAACCAGTGCCACAAAGTAGTATGAAAATACATGCAAATAATTGAACACATAGTGCCACGAAGTAGTACGACAAACCAGTGCCACAAAGTAGAATGATAATTAAGCAGTCTCACTCTGTTTCATGATTCACCATTGACACAAGTCATTCAACAAATAACAAATAAAAAATCACCTCTACTCCTCATCATCGAAATCACCGTCCTCATCCTCATCCTCGTCCTCGTCGTTGGTATCAATGTTGTCGTCCTTGTTAGCGGTGAAGCGGTTGGCCACCTGCTCAGCATCGACATGAACCAGGTTGCGCCAGTGCTTCTCGGTGTTGCTGGTAGTGCTGATTCCCTGCATCATGACTCTAGTGTTGAAGCCATCTATCCGGCTCTGGTAGGAGGCGAGGATGTACTCTACGTTGTCCGCGTGACTCTTGTTCAGGTAGGCTAGTAGTTCTTCTAGGACATCGGCGAGTTGGTAAAAAATGAAGACGTAACTGCTCACCTTTTCCTCCTGAGGCGAGTTGAGGATGCCCAGACTGGTGTTCTCTATCACACGCCTGATCTTCAAGAAAGCCTTACTCATGATGCCAATGGCTCAATTGTCTCTATCTCCAAAGGGATCCACCAGAGCTCCATCTTGATTCACCACAGGCACAGCATCATCCTCCTTCACCATGGGCATGGCGTCGTCCTCCTTCACCACAGGCATGACTTCATGCCCCTCCCATGCGCACTTCGCCAAAGGCTCGCCCTTCACCATGGTGGTGGCTAGGAGAGAAGTAGGTTTGGAGAAGGCAACCGCATGTTCCTAGCAATTTTAGATCTGCTGTGGGAGTGAGGAGAGCTCTGGGAGGGAAGGAATACAAGCGAAGGTACATACAAGATCACGGCCATTAATATATCGCTACTATAGAACGACAAAGCAGAGGACACGATACGGTTCAGATTCTCTTGCACTTGTTATCATTACGTACTAATAAGAGAACCAATGCTATTTGATGTAGTAGTACACATGTAAACCGTTTGATATGGCTATTTACATAAACTGACCACCGTTAGTTACTTCGGAAACCAGTGTCATCTGATCTAATAGAGTCAAACATACAACAATAACTTTTTATTGATAAACTCTATTACTTTCAACAGGCGTACAATAACAAAGACCTATCGAATACTTCTAGATGTACAATAACAAAGACCTCTCAAGTATGGGGTTTACCCATACCCAACTACATAGGACACCTATTCTCTCAGCTGATTACTCCACACGAGAGAGGATCACCCAATGCCGATGGACAACCAAGTTGTTTGGATGTTGTTGGATTCACCTCAATCCACATGTGTTAGGGTGCATTAGGGTGGAATTTAGTTCAAGTTCCACTCCAATCCACCCCAACACATATGGTTTGATGCAAATCTGACTACATCCAAACAAGGCCCAAGTCATTGAATTTAGAACCCCATGGACTGCCCCACTCGTTGAGGTCCACTATGGGTTTGAGGAGGACCTTACATGCATGGAGGCACTCAGGCATGGTGGTTGCTTCACCATCACACAGCACCATGGTAGCATGCTTTTCTCCCTATCTTCACGAAACTTCCACTGACACCTAGGACGATCGGACATATGGCTGCGCATAGGTGTTGGCAGAAGAAGCTATGATCTTGAAGGCCTTATCACAGTGGTGCTAGAGTCAATGCAGGATGAGGGAGGCCATGGCAATAGGAGACTTGTTTAGCACAGCTCACAACAGCTTCATGAGAAATGCTCATGGACATCCTCTTATCCTCACTAGAAGTTGGCATTAGCACAATGCGTCTCACGTTGGTGCAAACTTTTGATGAGGATAAGAGGTAGACCAGGAGGGAGCCCATGGCGATAAGAGACTACTACGTGCAACTCAAGGTGTTTTCTCTTGTTTTTCTAATGCGAAGGGGAAGAAGGATTGGAGTTTGCTAGAGATGCTCCCCTTACCTTGGCTTAAATAGCCCCACCTCAAGACATGTGCGAGGAAGGCAACAATCAATGTCTATGACATCTGCGGCCACCCCACGTGAGTCATAGGTGATGGAGCGGTGAACACGATGCCACATTTGATTCCCTGGCACTTTTGATTCCCTGCCATATTTCATCCTCATCTATAATAGTTCTTAATGATGCGCAATATCTGGCGGACCAAAGGACTCGTACATGGGAAGTCGGAGTGCATGGGGTATAACCCGAATACCCTTGCACATGTACAACATATGATACACCTATTGTTCAAATCAAATCACTGTTAGTTACTATGAGAACCAGTGTCGTTTGATCTAATAGCACAGAAGTACATCGTATGATACGATGATTTACGTAAACCGCTCACATCATAGCCATTCAATTCTTAATTGTTCTGTAAGGGAAAAACTATATATAAACAACACAGTAACAATCATCACAACAATTTTATTGATAACTTTAGTGACATTCACTACTAGAAATATCCACTTCTATGACGAAAATGCTAATGACGAATCTAAAATCGTCATAGATGATCGTTTTTATGACAAATATTTCCGTTTCGTCATAGATCAGTGGTGATGATCTAGCAACCCTCCATTTCTATGATGAAATTAGGCATCATCACAAAAAAATGTCATAGAAGAGAGGAGGGTTTCGTCACAGATCACTCGCACGACACATCTGTGATGATCTCGTTTAAACCTATGACTAATAGGGCTTCGTCATTGAACTAATTCCACATCAGTGATGGACAATATTTGATCTGTAACGAATGGCTTCATCATAGATCTCCACACTATACTTTCTCCATCTAACGTGTACCTATGGGACCTGCAGTTACTCATCTGTGACACTTGCAATTCATCATAAATGTCTCCGCTTGATCCTTTCTCCATGCGATGTGCACCTGTGGGACCCTTCTCCATCCGACGTGTACCTGTGGGACCTATAGTTACACATCCATGATGCTTGCAATTCATCATTGAAGTCTACACTCGATCCTTTCTCCATCTGATGAGTACCTTCAGGACCCTTCAGCATCCAACTTGTAGGACCGATGGCTTACGTGTCACGTGTACCTATAGAACCATTCTCCATCTCCATCCGATCTATGGGACCAGACAGACCTATGGGACCCGATGGCTTGCGTGTCATGTGTATTGTGGCAGAATCACCCAAATTATGTGGCCCACATGTGCCCGTCATTGTCTCACATACCTCTGACTGCTGCACACGAGAGCCAAATAACTTTGGTAGTCTATCGGGTGTCCTCGGGAACCCTGAATCATCCTCATTTTACAACTCATACAGAATCAATATGGAGTTGCCACAACATTACAACATTGGGTACAAAAATAACTTACACCAGAGTGCGGAATAATTATGATAGTATATTACAAAACATGTTCAAGTCAAATTTATCTTAAGTTCCAAAAGATGAGTAGAACTACAGAAGCAACTCAAGTGTAGCATCTAAGGAAGGAGAGACGACCAGATCATGTCAAGCCCACTTACATGACCTCGATCAGTAGTACGAGTCAGCTCCTACAACAGGGGTCAACAAACACTAAGTACTTGAGGGTACTCAATAAGTCTTACCCAACTAAAAGAAAAGACTCCAAGGGCATGCACGTTTAAAGGTAAGGTAGAAGCAAGAATAAGTTTTGTAGAAAAGCTTACTACAAGCGGATCCTTACTTTCAATGTTTTAGTTGCGTATTAAGTTATCATCGGCATCCAATTAGCACCTGGTCTAAATCAATCACTTCCTTAAGTATCTCATCCAATCTCAACTTATATCATCTCATATCCATCAGTAACCATGTTTTATTAATTAACTATGATGCAGGTCAAAGGATCGAGTCTTCATCTCTAAAAAGCAATGGTGATTCAAATCAGTTTGGCCCAACTGGGGTTTCCTTACCACATGACATATGCAGGTCCGAGACCTACATATATCAACCTTCACTCGGATCCCCCAAAACATGAACCGGTCTGCGCTACCTGAGAGCACAGTACTCCACCTCCCTATGCCACTCCTGATGGATCCACAGGATGTGTACATGCTACTCTCACCATCTCCCATGCCCGATGCATAGTTGTCTTTTCACATAATGGAATAGCCAGGGTATCAGGCTTACCAGAGTATGTGACTAGTACTGCAAAGTCTTGACCACACAGTGGCCTACAATGGTATGGTCCTCAATCGACACAGGAGGGACGATGCACAATAGGCTCTCCCCATTGGCCTACCCGCCAGAGACATATCTCATGTTCCGTACTAGAACATTACCAATATCCCATACGGAGACACAACCATGTCCTACCCCTATCTCAATTTAGATATTTAACATTATCTGGGTAATCTCATGAGCCATTAATAGAGTTGAGAGGATCAAGGTAAAACCTATTTCTCATGAATGATGAAACCATCCTTCAACTTTTACCAAAATCTAAGCCTTACTAAGCATAAGAGGTATCGACCTATCCATACTAGCAAGGTATAACTAAGGATACCTGTATATCAAGGTAATCATGCAACAACGGTATTCGACCAACTCCTAATTACTTAATGCACATCTCACAAGGCGTAAAGTGTAATAAATATTTATAAATACTAGAGAAGGGTTTATGCTCTGAGGCTTGCCTGTGTTGCAGAGAAGGTTAGTTTCCATAGGAAAGTCCAGAAGTTAGACTTTGGCACCAACACCACTGGTGGATGGATCTTCTCTGAAACTTGATCAACACGAATCTTCTCACTCTCGTACACTACACGTAATAAATGATGCTTTGCTTAACATGATGGACTACATGCCATGATGCATGATGAAAGACACTCAAGTGCATAACAGAACTTAAACTAATCTAAGAAAGTTGAATACAACTTTCCTTCGTGGTACAAATAGGGTTATACTTCGCAAGGTATTCTAATTATTGATTTGCAAGTCATTCATGCTTACTAAGAAAGCAACACATATTACATTTTAAGAGTCTAGCAAACAAGGGCACTATTACCTTATATGATTTAAGCACTAGAAGACTAACTAGTTAACTAAACATTAAATAAACTTATCATGCTAGGATAGGAAGGCACATCAAGCTTAGGTAAACAAACACTTCATGCAACATAAATCATTATTTGGCATAGCTACCCTTTATAAGTTAAAGCTATCATGAATACCTTAAACATGCTTTAAACATGGAGGTTACATGTGGTATTTATCCACTAACAAACTTGCATAAGCAACACACTCACTAACCATTATCTTAACAAGAGATCACACATATATATTACCCAAAAGATCATCTAGCATAAACACAACTGAGCAATCATATAGGATTTTGATATACAAACAGTAAGCACAAGAATCACATACATGTACCTAATAACTATTTACTTAAGTAAATCATTTTAATTATTAAACAACAAGTTGATTATGAGCCTAGCATGATTGCAATCAAGTTGCCAAGGAACAGCAAGGGATCATTGTTCCAAGGTCCACAATCAAACCCAAATTCACATCAAGGTCATTTAAGGATTTATAGAAATCATTTTGTTATTTTTATTAATTCATAAAAGGCATTTAAACATGGTTAAACTAATTGACCAAGTTACATTTATCAAAATAGTACCAATTTTTTTTTGAAGGCAGGTATTAGCATGTAAAGCATACACAAAAAAGTTTCATAATTAAATCATAATTATTTTAGCCTATAAAAATCATGCAAGGTCCATTTTTAATTAAAATAGATAATTTTTAGACCTAACAAAACTACTGATTTTCATCAACTCATATTTTTCCATGGTAGAGCACATCATAGCAAGGCTACACAAAAAGTTTCATAATTTGATCATGCTCTAGTAATTAGTTATGAAATAAACAAGAATCAGCATCTAAAAGCATTTTTTGAAAAGAATAAAATCATTTTCTGCGCCAAATCATTTTCTCACCCAGGTCACCCTTACCCACCGCCACTGACATGCGGGTCCTGTGCTCAAACCTACCCTGCTCGCCTTTGACCATGGCCTCACCGGCGGGTAAGTGGCGCAGCTCACCAGCGGCGACTTCGCCGGTGATGAGGCTTAGCCCAGCGGACTCTCCTCTCCCTCGTGCACACACCTATGGCACTAAATGAGCACCTAGGGCATAGCAGCGTGCACGACGGTGACCATGGGGGGTCTGGCGGATCTCTGGCATGGCGGACAAGCTCAACGGTGAGCTCGCTGGCATTGCGAAGGTTATTGGCACACTCGCTTCTCCACGCGAACACAACGGTGACACTAGTTGAGGCCCTAATGCGCTGTAGCATACACGGCTGCGATGACAGTGGCTTGATGGAATAGAGCACACTGGTGCAGCGGTGCTCCAGCCACTAGGGCATTGTAGAGGCTAAATGAGCGGCACGGTTAGCACCAGGAGCTCACCATGACTTCGATGCACCCGCTGGTATGGTTGGGGACATGATGGAGCTGGGTGGCCGAAGTCTGAGGCGATGGCGGTGGCATGAACTCATGATTGTGATGGCATTCTGATGCTTCCTGTGTACCAAACAAGAAATGGCTGAGCCGATGAGCATCACCGCAACACTACGGAGCTAAAATAATTATTGAGAGGGATAGAGCTGTGGCGAGGCGAGCTGGCCACAGTGATGTGGAGCTCGGCGGTGATGGTAGTTCGGTAGTGGCGGTAACCGGTGCTGGGGCTAGTTCTGGTGGCCATAGGTGATATGAGCATGTTCAACGGATGCGCAAGGAGCAAACAGAGCTAGCCATGAGGTGGAGCGAGTGGAGGTGGAGCGAGGATGGTGAATTTAGCCGGCGAGATGAGCTCAGCGGCAATGGAGTTAAGGGAGGAAAAGAGAATGAAGGCGACCGACTCTACATTAAGATGGGCGCGGGCAAAGCGTCTAGGTGTCCAGCTCCTGCTTGAGCATGGCCACACGAATAGCTGCATGTTGCGTGCGCGTTAGGCGGTGACAAAGCGGTGGCGGTCAGTGGTGAGCTGGCAAGCTGCCTGCTGCCCAATCTGACACTGAACCCAACTGAAACCTAGCTGTTCATCATGCTCTAAGTTTCGATTTTTCTCTACTAAACTTGATGGGCATCCTTAATCAAAGTTGTTCCTTATACCAAGGTCTACAACTTTGGTAAAAAGACCATCATCAAAGGATAACTGGTTTTGAATATTTTTGGACTGAAACATAGGTACTTTGAATCTGTTTTAAAACTGGAAATAGAGTTTTAGAGTTAGGGTTTCAAAAATAGTTTTGGGTTAGCTACTTTGAGCAATTAATCAGAGGTTAATTGTTGTTCCATCATCACAAACAAGTTTACCACTTCAAAGTACAAACTTCATACATTAAAATAGTACCAAGGTTGCACACATGTTTATATATGAAAAACATTTTAATAAATCCCCAAAGATTGAATTAAAACTAAAATCCAAAGACAGTCAAATATTGGCTAAGTGTAGATTCCAATGCTTAATTCACTTTTGGAGCTCAAATTAAAACATATTTCATATGCTAACAGTGTCCAACCTTGCCACTAGTGTAGAGTATAAACTTATTACTTCAATGTTTATTAAAACAAATTTTTAATTGTTTCAGCAAAATCTCATATATAAAACCACAAAGAACTTTAAACATTACATTGTTAACATTTCATGCAACATATGAAACAACATATGCAACATATGAAACTCTATAAATGCAACATAGCAAAGCTATAAATGAAACATCACTTATGCAACACATATGAAACACTACAAAACAACACATGAAACATCACATGTGCAACATGGACATGCTCTTGTTGAAACATAATAATGCATTAAAGAAACATTACTTGATAGTTATGCTTTATCATGCTCATGATCCAGTTTTAACTGCATTTTAACATCTGGGATGTTACATGTACCTATGGGACCCTCTGACCTTTGGGGCCCAACAGCCAGTGGGACCTTTCTCCATCTCGATCTGACCTATGGGACCCGATGACTTGCTTGTCACTTGTTGCCGTCGGGGTTTAATAAATTTAAACTCAAAAAAACCATGAGACCTGGGAGTCGAACCTAGGACCCATATCAAGGAATAGACTGTCTTCACCATTGCGTTAGACACCTGGATGTGTTGACATGTCTTTGGAGTCCTAATAGTAGTATATGTTGTCTATGTGGACATGTTGACTTATATATTGGATGTATCCCCTGCAAGTGGAAACAAATCTATGCCCGTTGGACTTGCAGCAGCGACGGCGATGGCAATGGAGGATCCCTAGTGTGCTGTGGTGGCTTAGGCGTCCTTTTGGAGGCTAGGCGTCGGGTCTTCCCGGTGGAGCGCGGTGACATTGGCATCCGCGTCTGTCGTGTGCCACGACAGAGGCTACAGATCCAATCCGCAGGTCTCCTTTCTCGCCTTTTCTTGCCTTCACTGTTTTGGTCCTTGCTTGAACATGAGGTATACAAGAAGCATTGTAGCATTGCAGATCTAGTTAGGCCAATGCTGATGAAAAGAACTAGGAGGTGGCACTAGTTGGTTTTCTGCTGGTGTCTTGGTTTTCTGCATATGTTTAGTGTTCTTACTGTAAATGCCTATCTGCAACTAGGCCTGTTAATTATCAAGTGTTGCTTGATTATACCTATCTGTCTAGGCAAACATACCGGCCCTTCTCATCTGCCTTAAACTATTTTATCTGTCTAGTGCTTGCTTGATTCTACATTTCTATTTTGTATGCTCTAGTGCCACCGGTGAGTCCTTATGGTATTTTGAACTTGTAACATATTTGAGGCCACATTTCTGTGCCAATGGTGTCTACATGGCTATTGGATGTATTAGAATGCAGCTCAGATGTTTGCTTTCTGTGTCTTCTCCTTGTTGACAACCAAGTTATCCATTTGGTTCCAAACAAGAGGAAGGCATCAAAAGCAAAAGAATGCTTTGTGTCCATCATTAACATCACTAAGGCCAATAATGTTTAAGTTGCACATGTTGCTACTGATGCCAATGATGATCACTACCACTTGTTCACTGACATTCTACTTGTGAAAACTGAGGAAGCTCAATTAATTGCTGAAATTGTAATGGTTACAGCTCCATTAACTGCTACACTAGTTTGAGTTATATATATCTATGTGGTGCTACTCTAAATTTACATGAGGTCGTACCATTAAAATTGTTAATGGTTGTTCAAGTTGCACTTTGGTATGAGTTGTGGATTTCACCGATGGATCTTCCTTGGATTATTTTCCTCTTCAGTGATCTCATTACTAAGGAAGCTCTCATCGTACTGCACACTGACGAAATGGAGGAGGCCTCCAACAAAAAGAACGCACTAGCCAGCCTCACGGAGGATGTCATTTTTTAGATCCTCTGCCACATCCCCACCCGCTCCTTGTTCTGCTACAAATGTGTCTGTCACTCCTGGAAAAACCTCATCTTGGACCCCAACAACCATAAGAAGCTGCCCCAGACTATGGCTGGCTTCTTCTACGATAGTGAGAACGGCAATCAAAACTTCACCGACGTCGTCCGTGGTGTACGCCCCCACTCCTTGGAATTCTTGCCCTTCAACATTGACAATGTAGCTCTCTCGGATTGCTACAACAGCCTCATCCTATGCTGGTGCCTTGGGGCTGATGGATACCACTATGTCGTCTGCAATCCAATGACCCAGAAGTTTAAAATTATGTCGCCTAGCACCCATGATGTGTGGCCATGCTGTTGGTGAGGCTCACTTGGCGTTCGATCCAATAGCCTCCTCGCACTTCCATGTGATTGAATATGTGGATGTCAACGCTGTGTGCGTAGGTGTGGAGATCTACTTATCTCAAATTACAGCATGGATCTATAAGGAATCTGAATGGGGCGAGCGTACTGATGTGACATTTTACACACAACTAAGTGTGTTTCTTAACGGTTGTCTACACATTATGGGTCACTCTGGGAGGTACTTTATGATATTTGCTGTGGATATGGAGGGAAACACATGGAGGAAAATTGATAGGCCAGATGGTCTTCACCACTCCATGCATCAAGCTCAGGGTCACTTGTGTTTATGTACTGTTGATGGTCCCAATGATTCCAAGTTCTCAATCTAGATCCTTGAAGACTATGGTACTGATAATTGGACATTGAAGCATACGGTCACCACGCGGATCCTGTTTGGAAGGATTAATATTAGATATGGTTACCTAGACTTTGATGATGAGGACATAGTGATCACAGTTCACCTAGAATGGAATTTGATTTTTCTTTGCTAGGGAGGATGGAACAATCATCGCATATAACATGGACCTAAAAAATGTTCATGCCATCCCTATCTGTGTCTTTCGGTATGGTAGACGTACCATTAAAAAAGAGTTCATCTGCAGACCATACAATCTTCCTTATGTTCCCTTGTTCTTGGATTCATTAGCAGAGCAGTAAATAAAGCTACGTTTGATGTATCTCTCTGTCATGCATTTTAAATGGACCAATGTTGTTTGCTTGTCTATGGACATGTTAATTTCCTCAATGATGGATGTTGTCATTATTTTAGCTAAACTAGTGCACCATCTTTGTTTTGTTTACAAATTGAATTATTTGTTTGGTGCACACATGTGTTACAGTGGTGTTATAGCTCTCATCGCCGTTTCATCCATTAATTCAGCTGTAGTACAATACTTATAATGATTTCTAATGTCATGGGTACATGGGGTATGATGATGAGGGCACTCCAAAATACAAAAAATGACACTTCAAAAGCACTACAATGCACCCACCAAATTGTACTACTAGGCTATGCTACTAATAAGTTAGCCAAACTTAAAATCGTAAACGACACAGTAACAAGCATCACAGGAAGATGAGGAAAACTACAGAGGATACTGTCAGACATGTTCAAATGTATAGAGGTCGGACTTTCTTACATGTGCAATAACATTTCAACATGAATGGTTTCTTTGCTCTGCATTAGACTAAGGCGAGACTTGCGGTCAGACTTTCTTACGTGTGCAACAACATTTCAACACCAATGGCTCCTTTGCTCTTCATTACACTGAGACAAGACTTGCTCCTCACTGCAAGGTTCTTGCAAGTTCAACAAAGATTGACAAAGACACCAAGGCAACAAAAAAACAAACAAAAACCAAATGACCTGAGCTACACCGCGCTGAATGTTCAAGTTCAACACATTTTATCAAAGACATGAGTTGGCTTCAACAGAGATCAAAGGCACTCATGAATATTTAGCATATTATAGATTAGATCAAAGACAACTAGAAAGGAATCTACAGCGAAAAGCAACCAACAGGGGCTACAAACCAGCTACAAAATGACCCAAAGGACCTGAGCTACACCACACTCAAAAGAGTTTAACCCACCTAAGGCCTTGTTTGGATGCGCATATATTCATCTTGATCCATATATGTTGAAGTGGATTGGAGTGGAATTAAACTAAATTCCATACCATTCCACTCCAACACATGTGGATTGATGTGGATACACATGCATCCAAACAAGGCCTGATACAAAGTTCAACAAAAGTTAACACCAACATGCAAATAAGAGTTGACATATTTTGCAAGGGCGTCCCGTAGATCAAACTTATTCATAACTACTAATACTATAGATATGTCCCACAAATCAAGGGTCAAGGTTGGCATGCAGGACCTCATCCATGTCCACCTTTGATAAGACAGCGTTGGCGGCCGGCTCAAAACTCTCGATCAGATTGGCAATGTCATCGTCTGTCGAACGTGGTGGAAAACCCTGCTCCTCCACTCTAAGGTTCACTACTATGCCAATCTGAAGCTAGGGAGCACCCAGCACCGTGGTAGCCCCCTGACGAACGGCTTCGGTCACCACAGCTCAAATTCAGGCCGGCAGGGCTCGGAGGTGCTCCACTACGGCCAACAGATTATCCAATTTTCCCACGGGGAAGGCTGTGTTATAGGCGGCTAGCACAGATATCTGTAGGGTGTCAGCCCACATGCTCAGTTCCACAACAAGGTTCATCATGTGTTGGGCCTGCTCCTGGGCAATCGCCAAGTCAGCTCGCGCCTAGGAGGCCAGATTCTTGGAAGCTGGAAGTGCGTCACGCGCGGCGTCCAGCTCACCGCACAGTGTCTCAGCGTTCAGCCTGGTCGATGACAAATCTGCTTGGACCTCACGGTAATCCTTCAATAATTGATGGTACTCTACGTCATCTGAGGATTCATGCTCTTCTGACGATTCACCCACTTTAGAACCATAGGGCTATGCGGGGATAGACGGGCTCGGTGGTGGCAAGCGGCGACGGGATGACTCTCCGGAACCACCGAGGGAAAGCCCCATGACCTAGGATGGCGCCACCATGGAGGAAGCGCTACACAATGTAAGCCAACTTCAAGCCCATATAGGATAAGGGGGAGAGCGATCTGATTGAGAAGTCAAACGACTTTTACCAAACTGACCGGCGCAGCATGTCATGAAATCGCGGGTGGCTGCCTCCATCGAGGGATGCCTCATGGGGCCGCTTTCCGAGCACGACCGTGGACGAAGAACCAGGAACCGAGGAGAACAAGGCTCGAGATGCCATCATGCCCATGAACACCTGTTGATATAGTAGGCAAATTCAAAATACTAGTTAAATTAAACAGTAAGAACACAAATACTAGTGTGAGCATTGCTTGCATACTCTAGTTAAATGAAGATAAACAACATGAAGAGCGGTGATGATCCACCTCGAAAGGGGGAACTGGCGGGTTAGAGAGCAGGCCAACAAGAGATCCGTCTGTTGGTGAGGATTGACAGCGTTGATGGCCTCTGGGGACTCCACATCAATAGATGACCTCGTCCATTCCACCATGGTCCTAGCAGGAGGCATCGACAGTGCAGTAGGGTGGAAGGCAAAAACTTTGGGATGAAATCAGGAGCTCTAGAGAGAGAAGGCAATAGGTATAACCTTCCCTCTCACCCCTTGTCTCTGCTGTTATAGTTTGGGGGCCATCGATCACCCCACGCCTTCTGTAAAGTATAAAGTTTATGAATAAAAATAATCCTTGATGCATGGTTCTTGTAAGTTCAACAAATCTTATTAAATACATGAAAATAAGACGAGTTGGGTTCAACATAGATCAAAGCCACTCATGACTACAACTACTACTGATACAAATGTTGTGACCGAGTGCACTTCGTAGGCAATAGTTTTACTCATAGCTCTGTACTGTATAGTGTCTAACAAGATCAAATGTGCCGTATTCAGACTTTCATGCGAGCATAGTAAAATATGAGAGTGAAGTGAACACGTTAGGAAATCTAGAAGCAAGAAGTGATTCGAGAAAAGGAGCTTTTGACATGCTTGAGACTTGAATGCCTAGTGCGGTTGTGATAGGTCTTTTCTGTACTTACTTGATTCCAATCCAAGCTGTCACAACAGTCGAGGGACAGACTGAAGGTGTGTCTGGCTTGGTCAGATTTACAATGCTTGGACCATCACAAGGACTCTAGGGCAAGGCAAGATAAAGATTTTTTTCCAACCGGTGTGCTTCACCTCGGGTGCTATTGCACTCCCTTGGGGACCTCAACCAGTTGTACCATAGAAGGCATGTTCGACCAGAGATGTAGGAGTATTAATGTTCCCAATCTTACACTGATGAAAACAAAGCATGTCTCCTCCATTTACACCGATGAGATGGTGTCAGTCTCGGTGCTAGTTTTTACTACATGTTAGCTCCTCCACTGATACCCCAACAGTGTGTGCACTCCTTGCGTTTGTGACAACATAGAAAAAGAAAGCCCCCCCACCACCACCACCACGAGAGGAGAATGAGAATAGAGACATACTAGCAAGGATTCCTCAAGACTATCAAGTTCCCTAGTTGGCAATGCGGGGCTGCAAGAAGCCATGGCAAGATCGAGCCAGAGTGACCTAGAGTGCATGAAGATCCTTTTTCCTAGATTGTAAGCAAAAACATTGGTAAGTGCCCGTTTTTGTGTGTTGAATCTGATCTACTGGGGTTTGCCTTTGGGAATGAACTTGTCCCTCTACCTGGCTATGTTGATCATTGTGCACGCAGAAACTACCAGCTACAATGGCCCAGGCCATTGGAGGTCGCCGAAAACTCGAGCTTTGTCTAGAGGACGAGTAGAGCCTGGCCTGGTGGAAGGTGGAGGTGTTCCCCGATGGTGGTCATTTGTACCTCCACCGGGGATGGAAGCACTTCACCCATGCCCTCGACCTCCAAGATGGGTTCTCTCTTGTATTGCGGTATGATGGCTGATCATAGATTAACGTCAAGGTCTTCGACCTTACCACCTGCCGCAAGCAGTACCCGCACGACTTCGAGGCCAACGGTAGTTAGCTCTCCTTGCTCATCGTGGAGCCAAAAAGTTTTGTAGTGATCCTGAATAAGTACCACGTCAAAGCAAAGTATATGGTGAGCACTCACGCGATATGCAGAACGTACCGACGATGTCGCAAGTTACCATTGGCCTCTTTGTCATCAGTCTTTTTTTGTGCGAGGCCAAGAATGTGCTAGTGGACTTTGAGCGAGCACACGACTACAAGCAGCGGTGCATGGTCGAGCTGTAGATGGCTGGGCAGTCCTGGTTTGTGGGCTTGGAGAGGACCCACATGAACAAAGTCTTGCGAAACTCGTTCAAGTACGGGTGGGATGCCTTCTGCACTGACAACAACCTCAACATCGGCGACACCTGCTTCTTTAGCGTATTAAGGACAGCAAGAGCAGCTGTGAATCTAGATCATGGACTTCAACCATCTCTCATCCCACAGTTAGTTCAAGAGCTCTCTCTCTACCATCCTGAGGTCAATCTCCAAACCCTAACCCAAGTCTTTTCTCTTGCATGGATGGATCATGGGGATTGCTTGGTAAGAGACACCCCAAGGATGAGAATCAAGTATGTTGCAGCTCAATCTCTCTTCTCTATCAAGGTTTCTCTTGGAATAGTAAGTCACTAGTTCTGCTAGCTAACCAACGCCTTAACCCCAATTATCCTAGGTCTAGCAAGTCAGCTAAGCTACACTAGAGATGTCTAGCACATGCATGCAAGACACTACTAAGAATCTAGACATGAATCCCCAAGCCTTTACCCGAGAACCCAAGAGCATAGGTTCTGTCGCCCGATTGACGGAGTGTCCATCGGTAGGATGGAGTGTCCATTGAACCAGAGGTTTAGCCACCAACGGCCTAAATACCTTTCGGGGGACAAACTAGAGTATCCGACGATCGATTGAGGTATCCACTGAATTATAAAGACTCATAGCCAGAGACCCCGAGGGCATTTGGATCCCACTGGATCGTCCGTCACACACATCAGAGTATCCAATGAATTATATGCACCTAGCAACATAGTAACCTAAGAATACCCAAAACACATCGAAGCATCCGTAAACCCCGCGGAGCATCTGCTAGAGCCGAACAGAGTCAACTTGAGGCAACCCACCTTGGCATCCAACATAGTGGAGCGTCCATCAGTAGGATGGAGTGCCCAACTACCACAGTGAATGTTAGAGTTGGTCAGCTAGTGCAGTCAATAAGTCACCAAGATTAGGTTATATCCTATAGCAATAGAGTCACAGTAGATGTCTCTTCCTAAATCCCAAGTAGGAATCCTAGTTTCCTTATCTCTCTCACGATCGTCTCCAATCATCGGTTTTCTCCTTTTAGGCTTGGTTGTCCCACGTAGTGAGGAACATGTGCGGGTCACCGCTAGCTTGGAGTCATTAGGGTCGGCAGCACCATCAGGCAGGCACCCCACTATTATAAGTCCTACTTTGGATACTTATCAAGTTGCATTATGAGTTATGCATTACATGTAGTCTTGGATAATGATCACTCTTATACTACACCTAGAGTAGTCTAATAATCTGTAGACGCCTCTCATCTAAACAATGGGAATGAGAAGGCTTAATGCTTATTGCTTAGTTGCTTGGGCAACGGTAGAAGTCGAGCATAAGAAGGGAACTCATACTCGCGCATGTAGGATGCTACACTTGGATAATTAATTACTAAAACCAATGAGGGTACAACTTGACTTAACAAACTAATCTAGCTAAGGCCTAATATCGCTAATATGATAATCTTGATGATAACTTGGATATCTTGCTCATGCGAGAGGTAGGTCATCATTAGTGTAGGATCTCAGATGGCATAGCTCGTGGAGCAGTAAGGACCATGTATTGGGATACGTAAGTCCGAGTAACCACCCGTACAGACCACATGTCGCAGATGGGGTCAACAAGCCAAGTAACTAGTTGCGACGTGTTTATCCGTGAAACTGGCAAGGGGGTGGCGTCGGTCGGGAATGTCCAGGACATTGACCGGGCACCCTCTCAAACCTTTCGTGTGACACTCAGGCCAGATTAGGGAAAGGTTGGAGAATGTGAGGCAACCCTTACTACCGGGCCCGGTGGAAGGAGGTTAGTCCCGTTTCTCCATGTGGGTATAGTTGTACACCTCTATAGAGTCTTGAAATCCTAGAGTCCCTCAAGATAGAACTATTCGGTTGTTCTTTCTTTCTATACCCATGGTAGCATGGATAATGGACTATGAGCACCTTTATTATAATGGTAAATACCTTTACATCTAATGTTGAGCATAGCATGTCATACTCTTAACAAACATCATTGCTTTTCGCACTTATACAAATGTCCGATAACTACCCTGTGAATCCAACAAATACTATGTGTTGGAATTAAGTCCTGCGAGTACGCAATGTACTCACGGTGCAGCCGTTAAGTTGTTTTGTAGGTAGTACAAGCCTCTTCCTGGGTCTAGCTCTAGCGAAGACAACAGTTAGCAGACCTTGGAGCTTGCATCTTCCAAGATGAGCTACATGTAACTCAATGAGTAGATGAGTGATAAGAGTGGCAACCCAGTTTAGCAATATAACTGTTTGAAGTATCAGACTTAGTAGTCATACACCTTCTAACTCTATTTTGTTATTAATAACACTTTGGGAAATAATGTAACAATTAAGCGTGTATGTGATTGAGTTGTCTAGAATGTGTTGTATTGGGTATGTGTATGTATCTCAGCGTAAAGGTGCTGAAGAGGAGTTGCTATGTGGGCTCCTGGGGGCCTCAAAGTTGTAAATTCGACAACCCCCATCGGTGTCAATATCGGTTCCTGACAGGATATATATTGGGGCACGACAGCCTGGGTATCAGAGCAATTGACTGACTTACACCCACAGCTATCGCAGAACCGACTAATTTATAAGAGCATAAGTACAATGGTAGCCCGCAAGCTGTCGCACTATCATACTTGAGCCCATATAAACCTGTTAGTCTGTCGAGTACCACGACGGGTCTCGATAAACGATCCACATACAACCAAGATCGTACATGATTCAACATAAATGTCACATGTTACATAAAGTTCATAGATACATTTCATTCATCAGAGTACGAAATAGAGTTATTACAAACTAAGTTCGATAGAGTAGTAGTAGCGAAGCAAATTATGTTCGAAACTAGCATTTGTCACATAGTTCAAATACAGTGCCAACATATGATCACCGTCCACAAAAGCATATAGAAGGATTAATAAAGAGGCCCGCCCAAGGCTCACTCCTCATCCACGGCGGGATAGAAGCAATTCTTGTAGTATCCATGATAGACGGTACCATCTGCAACAATGGGAATAAAACCTTGAGTACGAGAAAGTACTCAGCTAGACTTACCCATCATAAACTAGAAATAAATTGACTCCAAGGATTATGCAAGGCTGTATAAGTGGAGGTAGCTTGACAACATTTTGCATAAAAAGCGATTAACTCAATTATACAATTATACTTCGGTCATCAAGTTAATTATAGCTATTCATCACTAGATTAGCAACTATCCTATGCCAAACATGTGGGATAGCATTTTAAGACATACAATAGTAACCATAGCAGGTGTAGTAATTCTATGTTTATCCGAACCATCACATTCCATAATATAATTACTACGATGTTGGAGCTAGCCAAGTTTATCACTATCCGGGAGAGACGGTGATTCGAATCGATTTCAACCAGCTAGGAATTTATATCTAACACAAACCCATGTGAACCAGATCATCGGTCACCTTAAGTCACCTTTGGTACAACTCAAGTACACATTTCATGGGTTCACCCAGCGCCGCATAATCAGGGACAACAAGCTGCCAGGATGATCAGGACTACCCTGCCCTTGGGCTCACGCCTAGCTCCCCACACATCCTTACTACCATCCAAAGTGTGCACTCTTATAGAGGGGGCCCAGCTTGAGTTGAGCTACTCGGCTTCATGGTTGGAATGTGTTATCCGGCCAGCTAAGTGATAGGCATGCGTTCAATCTTGTCAAAAGTTCCAACAACGGTACGGTCCATGATTGGCACAGATAGAATCACATGAGTCAACCTACACATAGACTCCGCCCGGCCTCCATTTACATTACCCCATGGTTCTTTTCCATGATAGCAAATATAGCCAACCGTGTTCGGTATCCCCCTATATCTCGTAGGTGATAGGAAATCACCCGACTTCTACCAGTCTAAGCTGGGCTAAGCATATATTAGATCCTGGACCTACACAGGGTTAAAGGTGTATATAGCTAGACAAGGTAGTTCTATGCATCAAGTGTTTCCAGACAACTCTTATAACCTAATGCATCAATCATAAAGAACTCAAGTAGTATTTTGTAACACACTGGGAGACTTAGAATGCTCCGGGGCTTGCCTTTCAGAAAAGAGGTGGGGCGGTGATCAAGGCCCTCCGGGAGCTCTTCTAGATTTTGCTCCTCTTCTTCAGGAGCTACGCCTTGAGGAATCTCCTACTAGTCCCCTTCCTCTTCTTCGTTGAATTCCAGCAATGCTATCTTCTCGGTCGATCCTATATGCATGATCATGGAATAAGATATTGAGAATGCATGTATGACGACACGTATAATATGATAAGAAGTGATGAATGCATCCTAACAAGTATTTTCCATAGCATGGTATTAAAGTAAGAACAAGTGTATCCTATTTTACTGAGTAGGTGCATATCTCTTCTCTATTACTTAAGCAAATACTTCCGCAAGTTATTTATAGAACTACAAAACAGCAGCTACTTGTTTTAACCATAACTAGAGTTATATACATCGAAATCATATGGTTGTGGACATTCTAGAAAGCTTATGAAATTGTCTACACGTTTATTTTAATAATCTCAAAGTGATTCAACAGTTATGTAGGTCAAACAAATCAGTCAAGCAAATCTATCCAGAGAACAAACAATTAGGACAGCAAACTTCTAACAGCCATAACTCTTAAACCCTAAGGCCTATGATCATGAAAATTTAACACAAGGTATATTAGTAAGATATCTACAACTTTGTTATTAACAAGTTTTATAGAAAAGACCATTATCAACATGAACTCATACACACAACCGAAAGTATACATGCAACCCTTTATTTCAATTATAACATGATAATTAGTTAGTTGCCTACAATCAATTGCTTCTAAACCTTACTATGAACATCAATAGTTACTATGCATCACAACCACCATAGAAAACATCATGGTCAATCACAATGTAATTACTTAAATGCCTTTATTAATTTAATTAGATAATTAGGGTAAATAACAAACATACAACAAATTTGCACAATAAATTCTCATAAAATTACATTGGCTTCCTAGTGCTCACAATAGTCTACTGTGAAAATTTCAAACCATTAGGACATGTATAACATCCTAAGAAAAAATGACAAGCTAGCAAGGGTTATTTTAGCAAAAATAGTTAACCCTATAGAAAAGTGTCAAACAACAGATTATATAATTTTTTCTAGCTTCATGCTAGTGCCATACTACTGTATAATTTTTTTTATATCAATATGTTACATATTTTTATCCCTACAATTTTCCTTAGAAAATGCCATTTATTAATAGATAAATAGAAAGACCATAATTAAATCAAGTTTACTGCAGGTTTAATATTTTTCCTAGCTAGAGGATGTCAACACAAGACTAACAAAATTGGATTCACAATTTTATCATTTTTCTAGCTCAAGATATCTAATTTACAAGTTTACTAACATTCAAAAAGCCCTTATTTAAATACATTTTAATCACGCAGAAATATATCAGAAACTGTACATTTCATATTTTTACAAAACACTACACTTCATTAGGATTACAACAAAATTTGGTTCACAAGAATTGGACCTTTAGAACTCCACTTATCATTTTTCAAAGTTGCATGCAAATTTGGAAATAAATGAACTAGCTCTTCACTCTAAGCCACTGACAGCCGGGACCCACGCATCATACAGGCCCGCATGTCAGCGACAGCAAAATAGAGGAGCAGCGCGGGACAGCCAGAGTTCATCGACGGTGAGCTTCTCCGGTGAACCGAACTGCACCAACGTGATCTACACACAAAGACGCATCGATTGACCTAGGTAGTGGAGGCGTGGATGCACAGGAGCCACCTCGTCGTCGGCCGTGGCGGCACGGCACTGCGGTACGCCAGCCGTTACAGGCCATGAAGAAGCTAGGTGAGGAGCGCATGAGCTCCGTGGTGACGAAGCGGATCTAACGACGCGAGGTGCTCCGACGAGCTCTGCCCGCGTGCGAGGCGGCGCGGGTCGTCGTGTTCTGCCTCGGCAAAGCAACGACTCGCAGTAACATCATTCCATAAGCAAGAACACATCCTAGACAAGCCCTAGCATGAGGAAGGAGGGGAAATGCGCATGCGAGCCAAGCGGCGGTGAGGTCGCCCTGGAGGCGGCCATGGGAGCCGTGAGTCCGATGAGGACGAAAATGGCGAATACGCCCTCACCGAAGCTCATCCGGTGCTACAATCACATCGAGGAGGTGGAGGGGAATGTGGCACAGCTGTGGGCTAGACAGAGATGGTGACGGTGCGGTGGCATGGGCGCTAGACGACGGCGGAGCTGCACGGTGCTCGGCGGTGCTCAGCTGGTTCCGTGGTGGACGTGAGAGAAGGTGATGGAGAGGGAGTGAGTGGGCATGAGTGAGTGGAATTGAGGCGCGAGGCTCTCAAATAATGAGCGCCAGCACATGGCATGGAGGGCCTAGTGTCAGCCAGTGGCGGCCACGCGGCAGCCAGCTCCTGTCCGCGGTCAGCCACGACCCGGCGCGCCCCGGTGTTCATCAGGATGAAAACTCTAGTCTGACAGCGCAACTTCGA
This sequence comes from Miscanthus lutarioriparius, assembly GCA_904845875.1. Lineage (NCBI taxonomy): Eukaryota > Viridiplantae > Streptophyta > Magnoliopsida > Poales > Poaceae > Miscanthus > Miscanthus lutarioriparius. The sequence goes on from CAJGYO010000007.1 coordinate 44,064,214, forward strand.
CGCCACTAATCTCCTAAACCATGGCGATTTAGTGCACGGTGCTAAAACCAAACTTGTAGAGCTATGTACCAGCTACAAAACTTCTTTAGAAATCAAAGTCAAATTCGCAATGGTTAGGAAGATAAATCAGCCCAAAGTCGAGCTCCAAAAAGACAGCAAAATTTCTAAGTGCTAAAAACCATGAAATGCTGATTCTTGTGAGCCAAATTCAAGCATGTTAGTTGCTAAACTAGCCTCTGACCCAAAAATAGAAGTTGTTGCTCTACTCAAATACTACAACTTTGCTTTAGTGAACACATCCATGCAAAGTCTCTATGACATAGTTCAAACTAGGTCAAACATACTACATTTAAATGATGTCTAACACTTGAACTATGACTTAGTGACCAAATTAGCCCTAGCCATGAGTACCAAAGTTGTTCATAATGACATTCTAAACATGTTTAATGTATTCCTAAGGTCACACAAGCATTTCATACATTGGTTACAGATAAAACTTCCTAGGTCAACATGCATATCATCACTTAGGAGCTTAATTAGACAAAGTGACCTACATGAACAATGTTCCACTAGTCATCCTAAGTGTAGCTAAGGTGTTTTAGTGACTAACATCAACCACTTACACTCATTCACACATGATCATAAGCATACATACAAGGAAACATAAAATAACAAGCATGTTTCATATGTTTCAATCATATGTTTCATATGTAAAAGCTCATATATGAATGCTTGATGCTTATGCTCATGCAATGCAAGTCAAATTATGCAAGCCTAACACCTAGGGTGTTATAGCCCCTCCCCCTTACAGAAATCTCATTTCGAGATTTACAAGACCTACCATTCTTTGAAAAGGCGGGATAAACTTCACGTAAGTAATCATCTCGTTCCCACATGGCATCTTGTTCACTGTGATTATTCCACAGCACCTTATAGAACTTAATGACTTTACTCCGTATTACTCTTTCCATCTCTTCTAACACTCGGATTGGTTTCTCCTCGTAGGTCAAATCCGATTAGAGCTTAATGTTGGCAGGTGCAATGGCTTCCTCAGGATACGAAGACATCTCTTCAACTGAGAAACATGGAAGACATAGAATATTGCACTCATCTCTGGTGGAAGTTGTAACTTGTAAGCGACCTTCCCTTTCCGTTCAGTAATATTGTATGGCCTACATATCTAGGCGCAAGCTTTCTTTTCACTCCAAATCTCTGTACTCCTTTCATGGTTGACACTTTCAAGTATACATAATCTCCCACTTCAAAAGTCAGTGGTCTTCTTCCTTTATTAGCATAACTCTTTTGTCTAGAGTGAGCTGCTTTCATATGTTGTTGGATAATGTGCACTTGCTCTTCAGCTTCAGTGACAAAGTCAATGCCAAAGTATCTTCTTTCACCAAGCTCAATCCAATTCAATGGAGTTCTACATTTCCTACCGTACAAGGCTTCAAACAGAGCCATCTTGATGCTTGCTTGATAACTATTGTTGTAGGAGAACTCAGCTAAAGGTAGCCATTTCTCCCATGAACCATTGGAAGATATAACACAAGCTCTCGGCAAATCTTCTAAGATCTGGTTCACTCGCTCAGTCTGTCCAGAAGTTTATGGATGGTATGCTAAACTTCTAATTAGCTTAGTCCCCAAAGCTTGGTGCAAGTGTTCCTAGAAATGAGCTATAAATTGCGGTCCTCGATCTAAGATTATAGTCCTGGGTATTCCATGCAGTCTCACAATCTAAGAAACATACAGCTCAACATACTTCACCACGTGATATGTTGTGTTAACCGGTATAAAATGTGCTGACTTGGTCAGATGATCTACAATGACCCATATTGAATCGTGACCTTGTTGTATCATTGGAAGACCGGTGATAAAGTCCATACTGATTTCTTCCCATTTCCAACCCGGAATAGGCAAAGGTTGAAGTAACCCGATAGATTTCAAATGAACGGCTTTTATCCTACTGCAATTATCACACCTAGCGACATAGGCTGTGATCTCTTTCTTCATCTTAGTCCACCAAAAACGGGTCTTCAAATCTTGATACATTTTGCTACTACACGGATGGATAGACAACTTGGACGAATGAGCTTCATCTAAAATTTGATTTCTAAGCTCACGGTCTTTCGGTACCACAAGTCGGTCCTCAAACCATAGCACACCTCTTTCATCTAATCTAAAATGCTTTGTTTCTTGCTCTTGCATTTTTCTCTTGATGTGAAATATACCTACATCTGTCTTCTACAGTTCTATGATTTTGCTCTCAAGTGAACAACTGATAGTGATATTGTGCAGTACAATAGGATGTAACAAATTAAATCCATCTTCCAACAATGCTTCCACAGTGTTGCAATGAGATTTCTGACTAAGTGCATCTACTACAACATTGGCTTTCCCTGGATGGTAGTGCACTTCCAAATTGTAGTCCTTAATTAACTCTAACTATCTTCGTTGTCTCGTGTTCAGCTCAGGTTGGGTAAAGATATATTTGATACTCTTGTGGTCAGTATATATATGACATACATTGCCCAACAAATAATGTCTCCATATCTTTAATGCATGAACAACTGCTGCAAGTTCTAAGTCATGAGTAGGGTAATTGACTTCATGTTTTCTCAACTGCCGAGAAGCTTAGGCAATCACTCTTCCTTCTTGCATAAGCACACACCCCAAACATATACCCGATGCATCACAGAACACATCGAAAGGCTTTCCAATGTCGGGTTGTGCTAAAATAGGAGCTGTAGTTAACAAGGTCCTTAGGGTGTGAAAAACTGCTTCACATTCTGGCATCCAATTGAACTTTTCATCTTTTTGAAGGAGTCTAGTCATGGACTTAGCTATCTTGGAAAAATCCAGAATGAAACGATGATAATAACCTGCTAACACTAATAAACTTCGAACTTCATGAACCAAAGTCGGGGCCTTCCAATCCATGACTTCTTGTACTTTAGACGGGTCTATAGATATTCCATCTCTTGATAAGATGTGACCCAAGAAAGGTACTTTACTCAACCAAAATTCACATTTGCTAAACTTGGCATATAACTTATGTTCCCTCAATCTAGTCAAAACAATCCTTAGATGCTCTGCATGATCTACTTCATTCTCCGAATAAATCAAGATATCATCGATAAACACAACCATGAACTTATCGAGCTTGGGCATGAATACCAAATTCATCAAGTACATGAAGTAGGCAGGAGCATTTGTCAGTCCAAAAGACATGACCAAATACTCATACAAGCCATACCTTGTGGAGAAAGTGGTTTTAGGTATATCCTCTGGCCTGATCTTTATCTGATGATAGCCTGACCTCAAGTCAATCTTGGAGAATACATTTGCTTTTGCCAACTGATTGAACAAGATATTGATACGAGGCAAAGGGTACTTGTTTTTGATGGTCACAACATTAAGTGGCCTATAATCCACACACATTCTCAAGGACTTGTCCATCTTCTTCACAAATAAAGCTGGACATCCCCATGGAGATGAACTAGGTTAAATGAGACCTTTGTCCAATAGTTCTTCCAACTGAATTTTGAGTTTAGCTAGCTCATTTGGTGGCATCCTACAGGGTCTCCTTGAGATAGGTGTCGTACCTGGCACTAACTCAATCTTAAATTCCACATCCCTATCAGGTGGTAAACCTGGTAACTCATCTGGGAATACATCAGGAAACTCACAAACCACTGGGATATCACATAGGGTAGTGGCTTGGATAGCACAAACCAAGTGTTGGAGTTCAAAATTTTGGGAAAGTGGTACTAAGAAAGCATTACCTCCCTTTGATTCTCTCAACATAATAGTATGAGTGCTAGTGTCAATGAGAACACCATGATCTCTCATCCAATTCATGCCTAAGATTACACTTATGGATAATCCGGGCAATACTATCAGATCTGTTGTATACTCCCTCTCTTCTATAGAGATGAGCACATTTCTAACCATCTTATTTGTAGAAATAGTAGCCCCAGCTGAACTTATACTATAACCACCCTTGCTTACCTCAATTACTTTCTGATCATGTCTAGATGCAAATGATTGGCTCATAAATGAATGAGAAGCTCCTGAATCAAATAAAACAATGGCGGGATGCTTGTTAACAAGAAACATACCAGCAGTGACAACTTCTCCTTCGGGCACCTCTTCAACAACAGTGTAGTGCACGTACCCAGGACATGCTTTTGGATTTGCCTATCTCTGATTGTTCTAGTTCTGATTGCTGTTCTTCTTAGGATGGGGGCACTCTTTGGACCAATGACCCAACTGATTATAGTTGAAGCAGGGTTGATTGTTCTTGGGTCCTATGGAGCTTCCTTGCCCTCCATTCCCCTTGGGTAAGGCAATGGTGAACGCCTTACGAAACACCTTCTGAGGTCGGCTATTTTGAGCTTTTGGTGGAGGAGGCCTGAACTTGGGCGCTGGTGGTCGAAATTGTGGCCTAGCTACCACTGGAGCTTTGGACTATGACAACCCTGAGGCACCTGCCTCAGCTACCCTCTTGTGGCCCTTTGCTGCCGCATGCAGATTGTTATGGTTCCCCTGAGTCAACGTATCACTGATGAACTCATTGTAGGTAGTGCACTTGGAGTTGGCCATAGTCTTCATCAGCTTCGTGCCAAGACCTCTCTTGAAGCTTTCTATCTTCTTTTCTTCAGTGTCAACAAAACCTAGGGCATACCAAGATAGATTGTTGAAAGCATGCATATACTCAGTAAGGGTCTTGGTCCCTTGGGTGAGTCGCATAAATTCAGCCGCCTTCATGCGCATCAGCCCTGGGGGAATGTGATGTCCCCTAAAGGCTAGCTTGAACTGCTCCCATGTGACCTATGCATTGGTAGGTAGAGAGGATAGGAAATGGGTCCACCAAATCCTAGCTGGTCCCTACAACTGATGGGACACATACTCTGCCTTCTGGTGCTCGGTGACCCTCAGTAGATGGAACTTTTGCTCAATAGTGTTGAGCCACTCATCCGCCTGGAGCGGTTCCTCTGCCACCTTGAAGATAGGAGGCTTTGTATCTAGCAAATCCTTGAAGGTGCTATACTGGTTTGGCTTAGGCCCCTGTTGCTATGGGTGGGCACGAGCCATGTTCTGCGCGATGAGGCGCAGGGCTTCCTCCATAGTCCTCTGGCTCCCCAAGAATTGGGCAAAGAACTCATTAGCAGACGGTGGTGGCGGTGGTGGTAAGTCACCATCATTGCCCCCTTGGCTGCTGCTTGCTCCAGCACGGGTGCGAGTCATCTGCAAAGTTGCAACAATAAGTGATTATTGGATGATGTCAAGAGATTGCAGATGAATTGTATAATCTTGCCAAACTGAAATTATTGGAGAGAACCTTAAATTCATACAATAAAACAGAGGCACAATAATTCATTCTCGCAACATGACATCACCAATTTGATCACTTATCGGGCTTGCAGCGCATTAACATACAAGTCATAATCACCAGTAAAACGAAACTGAAATTGCATTAACGTTCAACCAAATGTGAGATAACATGCAAGTACCAATATTACATGATCGGCCCAACACAAATACCAAACTTAAACTACAGGTCCATTACATAAATAGCGGGGATACATTTAGCATTTCCACTAGTCACTAAGTGATTCTAATCCTCATTATGATCACTATCGAGGTTGAAGATAGGATCATCCCCATCCTCTAGCTCCACTTCTTCCTCATCCCAGCTGTCATCTTCCACTAACATATCTGGATCTTTGTCATCAAGGATCGGGTGCAATTGATTGTTCAGATAATGCACCTCATGCTAAAGATCCATCACTACATGTTGGGCCTATGCAAGCTGCTGACGCAAGTCCCTCTTAGCACGATCCTACATGGTGCTCATGACACGAGTCCTATCTCATTCTGCTTCTGCTACAGCGGCACAGTTGTCGGCTAGGTTTTGCTGGCGCGTAGCTGTGGACGCCTCAGCACGGGTGGCCTCCAGCTACTCCCATAGTCCTGCTAGCATCACTTGATCATCTGCTCTTGCTTCTTGGGCTACAGCTCACTGTTGATCCACTTGCTCCATTTGGGTGTGGAGATTGCCCAAAGCTATATAGGATTGATCGGTTTCCCATCGAGCCTCACTTGCTGCCTTCTTGTGCTTGCGCACACGCTTCTTGAGCTTACATTGTGCGGCTTCGATTCTCATTAGCTTATCCATGCAAGTAGTGTAGGATTCCTACCAGAAATCCCTGGTCTCCTAACGAGTATAGAACATTTTCATCACTGCAAACATGGCACTCATAGCGGGACTAGAACTATTTGCCCGCTCATCCCGATCTCGAATCAATGCATTGTGGTTGCGTTGTTCCCATATTGCTGTGGATGGATCTACTCGAGGAAAAACACCAGCGGCACTGCCAGTAAGTTCATCCCCGTGTTGCTGACAGATCTAACTTAGTACCTCAAAGGCTACTACTTGGGTAGCCTCCCAACGGGTTCTTCCTTCAGATTCCGCCTTCCACTCCTGCCAGAAGGGTGCTTGTGTGTGAGCTGGTATGGTTAGCCGCACTTCATACCATGGCTGTCCCTCCAGGTACTCTTCATTCCAGTGATAGAGGGGTGGTTCATAATACCCCACAAAGTGCAAGACTCTCCAAAGCAAAGTAGGAGTTCCGAACATCATCAGGAAATTCTCACTTCTAGCTGGTGCTGCCATCTGTACCAACATGTACAACTTTTGTGAGACAAAGTCATAATGGATAAGAGTTACATAACTGAGTAAGAGATCTATAAGGGGAGGAACAATGCAAGTATTTGAATAATGATTTATCATGATGCATGCATGTTCCGTACGTCCTTACAAACTTAGGAAAAATTTATCTAACGACATACATGGTGGCATACATATGTTCTCTCATATATAGCATAGCTAGTCGGGCTACACATTTTGTTGTTAGTGTACCTGCATAAGAGTTTCATTTCAGCCCAACCCCACAATTATATATGCAGAATGTAAATCTGGGCTCTATGTTGCAATCTAAATACTTCCATATATGTACACCCATACATATACTTCCGTATCAAAGCTACCTGATGATAGCCCACAATTAAATACGCACCATACACAATGCAAGCATGCATACATAGTCGTACCAAAGCTAGCTCTCCCCGACCGCACGCTCACATCTTGCGGTCATGCTACTCATCAACTTACTTTCTTACCTTGGCATAGAGGCAGTTGATCCATACATGTGAGGCAACCCTTACTACCGGGCACGGTGGATGGAGGTTAATCCCATTTCTCCATGTGGGTACAGTTGTACACCTCTGTAGAGTCTTGAAAGCCTAGAGTTCCTCAGGAAAGAACTATTCGGTTGTTCCTTCTTTCTATACCCATGGTAGCATGGATAATGGACTATGAGCACCTTTATTATAATGGTAAATACCTTTACATCTAATGTTGAGCATAGCATGTCATACTCTTAACAAACATCATTGCTTTTTGCACTTATACAAATGTCCGATAACTACCCTATGCATCCACCAAATACTATGTGTTGGAATTAAGTCCTGAGAGTAAGTAATATACTCACAGTGCAGCCGCTAAGTTGTTTTGTAGGTAGTACGAGCCTCTTCTCGGGTCTAGCTCCGGCGAAGACAACAGTTAGCAGACCTTGGATCCGGCGTCTTCCAAGATGAGCTACGTGTAACTCAATGAGTAGATGAGTGATAAGAGTGGCAACCCAGTTTAGCAATATAACTGTTCGAAGTATCAGACTCAGTAGTCATACACCTTCTAACTCTATTTTGTTATTAATAACACTTTGGGAAATAATGTAAGACTAAAGCGTGTATGTGATTGTGTTGTCTAGAATGCGTTGTATTGGGTATGTGTATGTAACTCAGCGCAAAGATCCTGAAGAGGAGTTGCTATGTGGTCTCCTGGGGGCCTCGAAGTTGTAAATTCGAGAACCCCCATCGGCGGCAATATCGGTTCCTGACAGGATAGATATCGGGGCGCGATAGCCTGGGTATCGGAGCAATTGAGTGACTTACACCCATAGCTGTCGCTGAACCGACCAATTTATAAGAGCACAAGTACAATGGCAGCGCGCAAGCGGTCGCACTATCATACTTGAGCCCATATAAACCCGGTAGTCTGTCGAGTACCATGACGGGTCTCGCTAAATGATACATATACAACCAAGATCGTACATGATTCAACATACATGTCACATGTTACATAAAGTTCACAGATACATTGCATTCATCAGAGTACGAAATAGAGTTATTACAAACCAAGTTCGATAGAGTAGTAGTAGCGGAAGCAAATTAAGTTCAAAACTAGCATTTGTCACATAGTTCAAATACATTGCCAACATATGATCACAGTCCACAAAAGCATATAGAAGGATTAATAAAGAGGCCCGCCCAAGGCTCACTCCTCATCCACGGCGGGATAGAAGCAATTCTTGCAGTATCCATGATAGACGGTACCATCTGCAACAATGGGAATAAAACCCTGAGTACGAGAAAGTACTCAGCTAGACTTACCCATCATAAACCAGAAATAAATTGACTCTAAGGATTATGCAAGGTTGTATAAGTAGAGGTAGCTTGACAACATTTTGCATAAAAAGCGATTAACTCAATTATACAATTATACTTCGGTTATCAAGTTAATTATAGCTATTCATCTCTAGATTAGCAACTATCCTGTGCCAAACATGTGGGATATCATTTTAAGAGCATACAATAGTAACCATAGCATGTGTCTTAATTCTATGTTTATCCCAACCATCACATTCCATAATACAATTACTACGATGTTGGAGCTAGCCAAGTTTCTCACTATCCAGGAGAGACGGCGATTCGAATCGATTTCAACCAGCTGGGAATTTATTCTTAACACAAACCCAGGTGGACCAGATCAACGGTCACCTTAAGTCACCTTTGGTACAACTCAAGTACACATTTCGCGGGTTCGCCCAGCGCCGCACAATCAGGGACAACCAGCTGCCAGGACGATCAGGACTACCCTGCCCTTGGGCTCATGCCTGGCTCCCCGCACATCCTTACTACCATCCAGAGTGTGCACTCTTATAGAGTGGGGCCTGGCTTGAGTTGAGCTACTCGGCTTCACGGTCGGAACGAGTTATCTGGCCAGCTAAGTGATAGGCATGCGTTCAATCTTGTCAAAAGTTCCAACAACGGTACGGTCCTTGATCGGCATAGACGGAATCACATGAGTCAACGTACACATAGATTCCTCTCGGCCTCCATTTACATTACCCCATGGTTCTTTTCCACGATAGCAAATATAGCAAACCGTGCTCCGGTGTCCCCCTATATCTCATAGGTGATAGTAAATCACCCGACTTCTACCGGTCTAAGCAAGGCTAAGCATATATTCAATCCTAGACCTACATAGGGTTAAAGGTGTATATAGATAGACAAGGTAGTTCCATGCATCAAGTGTTTCCAGACAACTCTTATAACCTAATGCATCAATCATAAAGAACTCAAGTAGTATTTTGTAACACACTAGGAGACTTAGAATGCTCCGGGGCTTGCCTTTCAGAAAAGAGGTGGGGCGGTGATCAAGGCACTCCGGGAGCTCTTCTGGATTTTGCTCCTCTTCTTTAGGAGCTACGCCTTTATGAATCTCCTGCTGGTCTCCATCCTCTTCTTCACTGAATTCCAGCAACGTTATCTCCTCGGTCGATCCTATATGCATGATCATGGAATAAGATATTGAGAATGCATGTATGACGACAAGTATAATATGATAAGAAGTGATGAATGCATCCTAACAAGTATTTTCCATAGCATGGTATTAAAGTAAGAACAAGTGTATCCTATTTTACTGAGTAGGTGCATATCTCTTCTCTATTACTTAAGCAAATACTTCCGCAAGTTATTTACCGAACTACAAAACAGCAGCTACTTGTTTTAACCATAACTAGAGTTATATACATCAAAATCATATGGTTGTGGACATTCTAGAAAGCTTATGAAATTGTCTACAACTTTATTTGTCTCACAAGAATCAGCCCTTTGCTAAGTCTTTTTGGAGCTCGACTTTGGGCTGATTTATCTTCCTAACCATTGCGAATTTGACTTTGTTTTCTAAAGAAGTTTTGTAGCTGGTACATAGCTCTACAAGTTTGGTTTTAGCACCGTGCACTAAATCGCCATGGTTTAGGAGATTAGTGGCCTCGAAGTTGCGCTGTCAGACTAGAGTTTTCATCCTGATGAACGCTGGGGCGCGCCGGGTCGTGGCCGACCGCGGACAGGAGCTGGCCGCCGCATGGCCGCCACTGGCTGACACTAGGCCCTCCATGCCATGCGCTGGCGCTCATTATCTGAGAGCCTCGCACCTTAGTTCCACTCACTCATGCCCACTCACTCCCTCTCCATCACCTTCTCTCGCGTCCACCACGGAACTAGCTGAGCACCGCCGAGCACCGTGCAGCTCCGCCGTCGCCTAGCGCCCATGCCACCGCACCGTCACCGTCTCTATCTAGCCCACAGCTGTGCCACATTCCCCTCCACCTCCTCGATGTGATTGCAGCAACGGATGAGCTTCGGTGAGGGTGTATTCGCCATTTTCGTACTCGTCAGACTCACGGCTCCCATGGTCGCCTCCAGGGTGACCTCACTGCCGCTTGGCTCGCATGCGCATTTCCCCTCCTTCCTCATGCTAGGGCTTGTCTAGGATGTGTTCTTGCTTGTGGAATGATGTTACTATGAGTCGTTGCTTTGCCGAGGCGGAACACGACAACCCGCGCCGCCTCACACGCGGGCCGAGCTCACCGGAGCACCTCACGTCGTTAGATCCGCTTCGTCACCGCGGAGCTCATGCGCTCCTCACCTAGCTTCTTCATGGCATGTAACGGCTGGCGTACCGCAGTGCCGTGCCGCCACGGTCGACGACGAGGTGGCTCCTGTGCATCCACACATTGCTTTAGTGAACACATCCATGCAAAGTCTCTATGACATAGTTCAAACTAGGTCAAACATACTACATTTAAATGATGACTAACACTTGAACTATGACTTAGTGACTAAATTAGCCCTAGCCATGAGTACCAAAGTTGTTCATAATGACATTCTAAACATGTTTAATGTATTCCTAAGGTCACACAAGCATTTCATACATTGGTTACAGATAAAACTTCCTAGGTCAACATGCATATCATCACTTAGGGGCTTAATTAGACAAAGTGACCTACATGAACAATGTTCCACTAGTCATCCTAAGTGTAGCTAAGGTGTTTTAGTGACTAACATCAACCACTTACACTCATTCACACATGATCATAAGCATACATACAAGGAAACATAAAATAACAAGCATGTTTCATATGTTTCATATGTAAAAGCTCATATATGAATGCTTGATGCTTATGCTCATGCAATGCAAGTCAAATTATGCAAGCCTAACGCCTAGGGTGTTATAGCCCCTCCCCCTTACAGAAATCTCATCCTGAGATTTGCAGGTCCTACTATTCTTTGAAAAGGCGGGATAAACTTCACGTAAGTAATCCTCTCGATCCCACATGACATCTTGTTCACTGTGATTATTCCACACCACCTTATAGACCTTAATGACTTTACTCTGTATTACTCTTTCCATCTCTTCTAACACTCGGATTGGTTTCTCCTCGTAGGTCAAATCTGATTAAAGCTTAATGTTGGCAGGTGCAATGGCTTCCTCAGGATACGAAGACATCTCTCCAACTGAGAAACATGGAAGACATCGAATATTGCACTCATCTCTGGTGGAAGTTGTAACTTGTAAGAAGTGATGAATGCATCCTAACAAGTATTTTCCATAGCATGGTATTAAAGTAAGAACAAGTGTATCCTATTTTACTGAGTAGGTGCATATCTCTTCTCTATTACTTAAGCAAATACTTCCGCAAGTTATTTACCGAACTACAAAATAGGAGCTATTTGTTTTAACCATAACTGGAGTTATATACATCGAAATCATATGGTTGTGGACATTCTAGAAATCTTATGAAATTGTCTACAACTTTATTTTAATACTCTCAAAGTGATTCAATAGTTATGTAGGTCAAACAAATCAGTCAAGCAAATCTATCCAGAGAACAAACAATTAGGACAGCAAACTTCTAACAGCCATAACTCTTAAACCCTAGGGCCTATAACCATGAAAATTTAAGACAAGGTATATTAGTAAGATATCTACAACTTTGTTATTAATAAGTTTTACAGAAAAGACCATTATCAACATGAACTCATACACACAACCGAAAGTATACATGCAACCCTTTATTTGAATTTTAACGTGATAATTAGTTAGTTGCCTACAATCAATTGCTTCTAAGCCTTACTATGAACATCAACAATTACTATGAATCACAAGCACCATAGAAAACATCATGGTCAATCACAATTTAATTACTAAAATGCCTTTATTAATTTAATTAGATAATTAGTGTACATAACAAACATACACCAAATGTAAACAATAAATTCTAATAAAATTACAGTGTCTTCCTAGTGCTCACAATAGGCTACTGTGAAAACTTCATACCATTAGGACATGTATAACATCCTATGCAAAAATGACCAGCTAATAAGAGTTATTTTAGCAAAAATAGTTAACCTTATAGAAAAGTGTAAAACAACAGATTATATAATTTTTCTAGCTTCATACTAGTTCCATACTACTGTAAAAAAATTCATATCAATATGTTACATATTTTTATCCCTACAATTTTCCTCAGAAAATGCCATTTATTAATAGATAAATAGAAAGACCATATCTAAATCAAGTTTACTGCAGGTTTAATATTTTTCCTAGCTATATCATGTCAACACAAGACTAACAAAATTAGAATCACAATTTTATCATTTTTCTAGCTCAAGATATCTAATTTACAAGTTTACTAACATTCAAAAAGCACTTATTTAAATACATTTTAATCACCCAGAAAAATATCAGAACTGTACATTTCATAGTTCTACAAAACACTACACTTCATGAGGATTACAACAAAATTTGGTTCACAAGAATTGGACCTCTAGAACTCCACTTATCATTTTTTAAAGTTGCATGCAAATCTGGAAATAAATGAACTAGCTCTTCACTCTAAGCCACTGACAGCCGGGACCCACGCATCAGACGGGCCCGCATGTCAGCGACATCAAAATAGAGGAGCGGTGTGGGACGACCAGAGTTCACCGATGGTGAGCTTCTCCGGCAAATCAAACTGCACCAACATGATCTACACACAGAGACGCATCGATTGACCTAGGTAGTGGAGGCGTAGATGCACGGGAGCCACCTCGTCGCCGGCCATGGCGGCACGGCGCTGCTGTACGTCGACTATTACAGGCCACGGAGAAGCCAGGCGAGGAGCATATGAGCTCTGCGGTGATGAAGCGGATCTAACGAAGCTACCTAGGTGACGTGAGGTGCTCCGACGAGCTCTACCCATGTGCGCGGTGGGGCGTCGGTGAGAGCGCGGCGGCGCGAGTCGTCGTGTTCCTTACCGGCGAAGCAACGACTCGCAGTAACGTCATGCCACAAGCAAGAACACATCCTAGACAAGCCCTAATGTGAGGAAGGAGGGGAAATGCGCATGCGAACCAAGCGGCGGCGAGCTCGCCGTGGAGGCGGCCATGGGAGCCGTGAGTCCGGTGATGACAAAAATATCGAATACGCCCTCACCGAAGCTTGTTTGGCATTGCAATCACGTCGAGGAGGTGGAGGGGAATGTGGCGCAGCTGTGGGCTAGACGAAGATGGCGATGGTGCGGTGGCCTAGGTGCTAGGCGACGACGGAGCTGCACAGTGCTTGGCGACGCTCGTCTGGTTCCGCGGCGGACGCGAGAGAAGGTGATGGAGAGGGAGTGAGTGGGCGTGAGTAAGTGGAACTAAGGCACAAGGCTCTTAGATAACGAGCGTCAGCACACGGCGTCGAGGGCCTGGTGTTGGCCAGCGGCAGCCTCACGGTGGCTAGCTCCTATCCACGGTCGGCCATGACCCAGCTCGCCCTAGCGTTCATCAGGGTGAAAACTCTGGTTTGACAGTGCAACTTCGACGCCACTAATCTCCTAAACCACGGCGATTGAGTGCACGGTGCTAAAACCAAACTTGTAGAGCTATGTACCAGCTATGAAACTTCTTTAGAAATCAAAGTCTAATTCGCAATGGTTGGGAAGATAAATCAGCCCAAAGTCGAGCACGTCACACTGCAAACTCCAAAAAGACTTAGCAAAATTTCTAAGTGCTAAAAAACATGAAATGCTGATTCTTGTGAGCCAAATTCAAGCATGTTAGGAGCTGAACTAGACTCTGACCCAAAAGTAAAAGTTGTTTCTCTACTCAAATACTACAACTTTGCTTTAGTGAACACATCCATGCAAAGTCTCTATGACATAGTTCAAACTAGGTCAAACATACTACATTTAAATGATGACTAACACTTGAACTATGACTTAGTGACCAAATTAGCCCTAGCCATGAATACCAAAGTTGTTCATAATGACATTCTAAACATGTTTAATGTATTCCTAAGGTCACACAAGCATTTCATACATTGGTTACAGATAAAACTTCCTAGGTCAACATGCATATCATCACTTAGGAGCTTAATTAGACAAAGTGACCTACATGAACAATGTTCCACTAGTCATCCTAAGTGTAGCTAAGGTGTTTTAGTGACTAACATCAACCACTTACACTCATTCACACATGATCATAAGCATACATACAAGGAAACATAAAATAACAAGCATGTTTCATATGTTTCAATCATATGTTTCATATGTAAAAGCTCATATATGAATGCTTGATGCTTATGCTCATGTAATGCAAGTCAAATTATGCAAGCCTAACACCTAGGGTGTTACAACAATCCTCATACAAAGCATCATTCAACTCAATCGATATGCACTTCGGTCTTCGACTTTAAAATTTTTTATTCTACGCTATAAGCAAACCCTAAGTGTTTTAACTCTCTTCTCTAGTTCATTCTAGCCTTTCCTTGACACTATAAATTGGAAGGATGACCAATTGTGTTGTTTTGAAATGGTAGGAAGTTAGTTAGTGTTGTCATGGTCTTAAGGTTGATAGTAAGGTCTACCTAAGTGAGGTATAGTAGGAATTCATTAGAACACCCCTAGGACGAGCGTGTCGTATTGATAGTGCCGTTAGAATAGTCTTGATGCCCTTATCTAGACCTTTCGGAGTTCCTTCTTGAGTTTGCACCATTTACCCCGAAGGCTCAGCAAAGGATGTTGGCAACATCTCCCATGTATCTTGGCCTTATCTTCCAAATCGCAGCCTAGCAACACAGACAGGCACCTGAGAGCACAGGGGAATGACGTGCCAAGCAAGCTCAATGTTCAATTGCAGTGGTGAGGATGGGGTGCCCAACCTATCCCCTCATTAGATAGTACACCAAGTCCGCTGTAGAGCCAACCAAGTTCGAGGTGTTAAGCAAACACTTCCCCAACGGACTAGAGCGACGTTGATTTCGGAACACGGTGATAACAATGCATGACAATGCCTATCTATTGACTAAGGTTTGGCAAGACTATCATGACAGTGGCATCCGTAGACACTATAGAGTATGGAATGCCCCTAAAGACATCATGGATGGTTGTCCATCTATGAGACGACCCTAACAAAGAGTAGCTAGCAGAGCCAAGGGCAGAGAAGTAAGAACCAAGGTTGTTGTAAGAGCACAGGTAGAAGGAAACATGCACGCACCTAGAGTACTTGTGGGAAGAACAGTAGTTCACCGAGCAATCGAAGACAAAGAAGACATTTGAGGTGAAGTAGACTCTATATGGCCAACAGAACATAGAAGTGTAAGTACTCGGTAGCCAACCAACATCATGGATAGCATAAGAAGTCCACACAAATGATCCGCAAGGACATCCAATGTCTAACCAGTTCTCAGTCGATCGACTACGGCCAATGTGAGAAGTTAGTCACCTCGGTGGATGGCTACTCATTCAATCAAGCACTCAGTTGATCAATACTAATACCATGCCCAAAATGGTGGAACAACACGCAAATCATCCAAGTCTAGTTTCCCAATCCTCAAGTGAAGATGGTCAGAAGAGTAGAACACGTGTCACTATTGTGGAGGCGGCAGAGGGAAATGCTGCTGTTGTGAGGAATACAATGATGGCGGTGATGGTATCTGTGGATACGGTAGAGGAAGCCAAGCTAAAGTAGGCATCATCGGAGGTACCCCTGCAACTGGAGTTCATAGGCCAGTCCTGAGTTACAAGAGGAAAAGTAAGGAACAGAAGTCAGGAACCAAAGGAATTTAGATATCTACCCGACATGGTAGCACTGGATGAAGTGTAACCCTAAGGGAATGACACCTAGGGAAACACAGGGACCACACCTATAATGAGGGCAAGTTTAGATTAATTGGACTAAGCATTCTAGGATGTAACCCCTAGCTAAGGAACCCAAACCTAAGAAGGTGGATGAGATAGAAATACCTGAGTTCGCCGGCGGGAAGTGACGATAGATGTGAGCGGCAAGTTTCTCATGGGAAAGCCTGAGCTACGAGATGTTCTAAGCACTAACTGCAATGTCATTGAGAACTCCATGTAGCTCTTCCCTTGTAGAGAGACGCTCCATTTTCTCAGTCAAATTGAGTACTGAAGCCTACAACGGATCGATGAGGTGCTCCTGCAAGTATTCCCATTCACGCTTGAACCTCTGATCAAAGTTTCCCGCCATTAGAGCGATCATGTCCTGAACCTGGGTACGAATACCTTCGAAATACGGATCAAAGTAGCCATCCGGAGGCATCCGATTATTCTGACCAACAGCACTTGCATTTTTCCTATGACCACGAATACCACATCGAGCCAAGGACTCACCCTCACCCTCATAACCACCAGTATTATCCTCCTCACCCTCAAAAGAAGATGGAGCACGCGAAGATGATGGCAACCATCTCGATAGAACTTTCTTCTTGCTCCGTATCACCTCCTCCTCGATTTCACAATCATAGTCCATAGGGTCATCGTCCTCAACAACCCAATGGCTTGAGTCATTAACGACCCTCTTTGACTCCTTTTCACAGTCGGCCCAATGATGAAAAAGACTAGAGGAACGCCTGCAACCAAGAAGGGAAACAACAATGATTGGTCAAATTTGGATAAAGAATACTAAATGCAAACTTGAAGCGAGTAAATGAGTCGACCATGTCTGAACTGATTTAGTAAGAGGTAGAAACTATCGGAGCATCCATCAAGGATCACGGATCGTCCACCAGTGCAACTGTTGGTATATTTTAAATGCACATAGATAAATCTGCAAGCGCACGGATACCACTGTAGCTTTCACCCAGGAGTATTCCAAAGTATCGTATTTATCCATAGGGAAACAATGGTTAAATTAAGAAGTTGATAGTTCACCATCATGTATCTACTAACTAGTATACCAACTAAACTAAAATGGGGGTCAGTGTTGTTTATGATAAGAGTTATGAATAATGATTCACACTTAAGAGAATTACATAATAAATGAGTAGTCTAGCTGAGTTGAGGGGACAACGGGTGAGTTCAAGGTTCCTAAATACTTCTCTATTGCTTTGGTTCTATAGGGTATAACTAATCATGGGTAAATATAGCGATCATACACAATAACACTTTGGAGCAACAGTAACTTTCCAACTCTCGAGGGGGATGAGAAAGCATAGTTGGGGGAAGGCTGCCTAAAGTTCAACGAACATCAGTCCTAACTTGGTGGATTAGAATGGCCTGATAGAGCTGTCACCCCCGGGGCTACCACAACTAACCATAGGATTGAGCGCAATCTCAGGTAACCTATAGTCTAGACACCATGTCTATACTATGGATTACTACTCTAGTCACATATGATAACTAAAGCACTCGATGCGAGCGGAGATCCCATGCTAAGGTATGATAACTATAATAACCATACACATGAAAGGCATAAAAATAGTTAGAGAAGATAAATATATTAAAGCATAAGTCTTGCAAAGGTGAGATACAAAGATATACCTGACCCCCAAAGATTTCTCCAGAACCTGAGCATGGCTCAACTCTCCCTAACTCTCAACTAGAGCTATTCTACTTCTACATCTTGAGAGCTGGCTCTAATCCTCACGAGGTGGATATGAATTAGGGTTTCAGGGATCTGGTGAGGGAGGGGGGTAGGGGCTGGTATATATAGGCTAGATGTAGAGTAGCGACCAAGGAATCTAGGTGGAGTAATGGGCAAGGACTCTAGGAGGAGTAGGGGGCAAGGAATTGCCATGTCATCGATCCGCATCAACTCTCCCGATCACTATTGGATGAACCACCTAAAACCGCCTTAGAATCAATGGTGTAGATCATAGGAAGGAGTACGCGGCGGCGGAGGGTGATGGGCCACCCCCATGGGCTGGGCAGCCTCTCTAGTGGGCTGGCCAGCCCACTATGGTGCCAGGTGGGCTCCTCCTTCTAGTGGCGAGGCTTGGGCACTGTCTTGAGTCGAGTTTCATAGGTGTCGCGGGTAAAATCACTTGTTGATGTCGGTTTGCTTGTTTGGATTGTATGACGGTGGTCCTAGGAGCTATTTTCTAGATAAATCCTCCTGTAGTCATGAAATCACCAAAGCTCGTGGAATTCATTAGTTTAAACCCCTAAACCTTCATTGGTGATTACATTTATGCCCTTATACATATTTAATTGATGGTTTATAATGGTTGTTAACTACTGTCAATAACTCCCCCAAGCTTAACCTTTGCTAGTCCCTTAGCAAAGCTAAACTCAACAATGGATTAGGAGTTGCTACTATGATTTCACGCCTCAAAAATACACATGCATTCAAACAAGAATTCTTCTCCAGATTAGAATAAACTGATATGACTTTCAAACTTACCCGTATTACCTTCAACTATGGGGCTTCTCAGTCTTCACTTGGGTCTTGAGCAATTGAAAGACAGAATGATCAAGTCAAGCACTATATCTCAAGTTCTTTGTTCAACCATTGTTTCACATTTTTTATAAGTTTTCTAAATAAAACTGAGAGATTCCATTGTATGATACTCTCAAGTCTCTCAATATATGTGGTATTTGTGGATCCTTACCAAGGCAATAAAGATGCTATGCTTTTTTCTCTTCCTACCACTAAGGCTTATGTGGAGTTCATAGGTAGGGAGAAAACTAGAGCATACTTGCAGTGCATATATTGTAAAGTCAAACAACCGATCCAAAGGGAGTTGAGTCATACAATCAAATCAAGATGTGCATGTGTGTAGATATATGTGGTGGATATATATGGTGGCTAACCTATAATTCTACTTTGCTCCTTGAAAACATATCACTCTTTTAAAACTTGGAAACATTTGCTAGAGAACAGGGGCTATCTTATTCATCTCTCTTTCTTTTTTAGGCAGGCATCTGAGTACCCATTGATTTAAATATCTTGAACACTTTTGTGTCCATTTTTTTCAACTTCTTTTTTTCCTTTTTTTTATGAATAACTTTTGCATAGCCCCAAACCTCTTTTCTGCAACAAAACTTTTGAGAGATAGCAATAAGAACTTGGAGCATTTATTTGGTGGACGGAAAACCTAACAAGCATGTTTTTATGTTCTCTCCCAGTGTAGGAGTAAAACATTTTTGGGTGGATCTAGATAGAAGGTATGTTTTTGCGCCTACTCCCAGTGTAGGAGTAGTGCATATTTGGGTGGAGTGTACGTGATCTTTATTTTAAGAGCATGACAAATCTCTCATAAGGGTCACAAAGCTTGATAAAACTCAATGCAAAAGCAAGCAACATATATGTGGAAGTTTTCCTAGCCTAAATAACATGTGTGGCTCTAGTGGGAATTCAAGCTTTGTCATACAAGAACTCATCATGTAGCATTTTTGTGTTTTTAAAAGATAAATCTCCAGAACTTTGGTGTCACTTGGAACAAGATAAACAACAGCTCAGACCTTCTCATATCATATCCATCAATTACCTAGACTTAGATCAAGCATATGCTACCCACGAGTTTCAAGTTCAGAGTAATCCTTATATCAAAACAATCTTATCCAAAACTCGGGAGAATTCAAGGCTAAAAACTAGGTACTTGAAAGGAATTACAACAGAGAAACTATTCATTATTTCCATTTTAAGAGATTATCTTTAGAGTCCATTTTTATTTATTTAGCTCTTAAAAGAAATTAAAGCAAACTAGACACACTCTTTTTATTTTGTTTTCATTTTTAGTTCATGCATTATAACTATATATATTTCTATAAAGATAACTTTTTATTTTGTTTTAGTTATTCATCTTTCTTTTAGATATATAAAGCGAACTAAGAATAGTAAAAATAATAAGGGAAAAGATATACTTAGCTAGATACATGGGGGATGCTCCTCCCCCAAGCTAGTTGTTGACGTGGTTGCTCAACGAGGTGGCCGAATGTGGTGGTGCTAGAACAGAGCCTCCAGTTTTGATTTTGCTGTTGCTGTTGTTGCTGGAGGCTGGCCATCTCTTGTCCCATGCTTACCTACCATTATGTGTGATTGTGTAACGTACCTTGTATGGCAACATTTGTCTCTTCAATGGTTGCGAGTCTATTGTCAAAGTGGTAGAAGGCCTCCTGAGAGTCATAATACTCTCGTCCAGAAAAAGACATGCGTCCTCCCTGATGCCCACTTGAGGTTGCTTCATGATCTTGCCTTTGGTAGCTATGGAAGTGCATTGTACCTCAGTTTGCTCTTGAAGATGAGGATTCTTGAGGTGGCGCCTCTAGTAGTGGCGCTTCCAATGGTGATGCCACCTTCTTTTGTCAAACCTGTCTTGGTTTTAAATTTGATTTTAGTCTGACAAGTTCATCTTTCTTGACTTGTTCTCCCTCTTTGTTTAGGCATTAGTAGTAGAAGCTGGAGGCATCTTGTGTGCATCATTATTGCCGGTTCAGAACTTTCACTTATAGAATTTGGGGGATAAACTCCCCCACACTTTGCTCGAAGTGTGTTCTGCTCATAAAAACAACGAAGAGATCAAGTGCATGGGTTCTGTTGGTGGGAAGACACCAACACAACCAAAACTTTATTTATTATTATTATTATTTCTAGCCTAGGCACATCGAATCATGTTACAGTTGACGTTATGTGCATTCATTCTTACAACTTGGGTGGTAAGATCAGAAGGATGAGTATTAATGTGGCATTTGAATACATTTGTCAATAAGAGTGGAGTTGCTTAACCTATGGAAGGACTATCTATAATATATCAAACCTTACATGATTATGACTATCATCTTCCAAAGATAAGATATGTAATATTTTAGCTCATTTGATTAATAGTATGAGATCAAGAAAGTGGTGCTATGAACAAGCTTAAGGAACAAGACATGTTTAGTTAATTAGGTTGGATCAAGCAAAGTTGTAACTCAAACATGCTTGTTTCTTCATTTATGTGAATACCAAGATCAAAGGGAAGCTTTCTAAATAATGACCACTTACCTTAAGATGTTACCTTCATTATTGGAGCGTGATGACACCATGTCACGAAGGTAGATGACTGTTGTGATCTTTTCTTCATGTTTTGAAGCTTTCCTTGCTTGAGCTGTCCATGAGCATCTTGTCTCCTATATTGCACTTCTTCTTTCTCATTCTTTTATGATGCCATCTTTTTCTTCTTTCTTTTGTGAATCTTGGCATTTTGTTTGGACCTTCTGCTCCATTCATTGTTTCATTCCTATAAAAGATTAGTGGACAACACATACCCGAAGGGATGTACAAATAATTTGAAACAAGGATAGTGTTGTCATAGAGCTAAAGGTCATCTTCTATGCTACATCAGAATTGGTTTTAACATTTTAATTAGCATAGAATCTTTATCCCATGTTTTAAATAATGTGCCTCAATTGTTGCAAAAACTTCTTCTCACAATGATTGATTTTAATTTATATCTTAAGTTTGATTTTCATATATGAAATTAGTAAACATATTCAAACTTATAGAAACAAAGCAATACTGAGTAGAGGGATTGCAAACCAGCATGCTAGAGCGACGGGAGCCTAGGAGGAAGAAGAGCATGGTTGTATCAACTGTGGAAAAGTCAGCCTTCCTCCCCCACACATTGACTTTTATGTCACTCGACACCGTCGGCGAGGACTCATGGTTTTTAGGTCCATTGAGCAGGACCTCTCCCTTGCATCTAGCTTTTCTTTGCACCATCTAATCCAGGAGACAAAGATGTGGACATTAGCATGTTCTTCTCCCATCAACCTTTCTTGATTTTTGTTGCTTCTCGGTTGATGAATTGGTGTTCATTGGAGATGCAGACTTGAGTTCCTCCTTAATTGCCTTAGTCCTCTAGCAGTATGGTGGAAAGTTATTCTTCTATCTTTGATAGTGATACGCCAACTATCTTGATGGTCAAGGAAGGAACCTCATTGGTACTCACATGAAAGTTTCATCTTCAATGACTTAGGTGTCTTTGTGCGACCATGGTTGTCACATGACACCGTCGGTAGACCATTGATCAATGATGTATGTTGGCACGAGAATGTTTGCCATGATGTGGTGGCATCCCATCATCTTGGTCCTTGTTGCCGATGTGCGAGCTAGTCTTTTCAAAGATGACAAAACTAGGCATATTCTAGCCAATACGAAGTGGGTTGCATCCTGATTCTCCTCAACATTCTAGCTTGCATCCTAGGAAAGCTCAATGCTAGGTTGTCTTTGATGTTGCTCATAGCCCGTTGATTTGGTCATCCAAGTCCACAGCTGTAGTGGTTGATTGGTTTGGGATTCGCAAGTTCATACCAAACCATGAACAAACCTAGCTTCTATTGCTTCTTTCCTATAAAATGTTAGTGGACACATACCCAAGGGAATACAATGAATTTGAAACACGGTTGTTGTCCATAACTTTTGTGATTTTTCTTCTATGCTAATGAAAGGATGGTTTTAGGATTACTTTAGCATAGATTTTGTTTATTATTAAATTTTATGTGTTTGTTGTATTCTAGCATGGTTCAAGGCGAAGATAACTTGCAACAAAAGATAAGTGAATAAACTTTGATACTCACTATTCTTCCTTCCATGAAGAATGAACTGGGTCTTCTTTGTGCAAAGTTATTGGGAGTTCATCAGTTGCCTTGATTCATCTTTGATGTGAATTCATCTCTTGACTTACCCAGATTGAATTTGAGAGTTTCCTGCAGGGGTTAGTCTAACAAAATAACCAGTATCTACTACAACATATTCTTGGTTCTAAAATCAAACTAGACACCATGTCTAATTTAATTTAAGAAAATATTTTAACCTAAGCACCACGCTTAATTTAAAAAGCCTTTGGTAGTAAGATCAGCACTCCTAAACTAAGCACCATGCTTAATTTAAAAGATGTATGAACACACTCCAAACCTTAAGCATACTATAGTAAACAAAGGTAGCATGAAAGCATTATAGAGATCTATTCAAATAGAGATGAAAGAGCATGATCATGGGGAGAGATTTTTTATTAAGCATGAGCCTTCATGTGCCCATATATATTTTTTTAATGCAAATGATATGGATATATGTAGGTAACCAAATATGCTATGGATTTGACATAAGAAAATGCAAACTAAACGGAATGGATGCATGGATTATTCAAAGTAAACATGTAGTGGAATGCAAGAATTTAAAAGATAACTACTCATCGAATTTAAAGTCCATGAGCAAGACTATCTCACCTTTCTTGATCATACATACCATGACAAGATGGAATTTGTGAGTAGTGCAGCATTTGTTTCAGTCACTTGAGATGTGATTTGAATTCTTGTGACGTTGACCTTTTCTCTAATCTACAAATGGTTAGAATAATATATATATATGCAATACCTATGAGATGGCAGGGTTCCAGTGTTGATGGATCTTGAATGTTCAGGCACCTTGGGTTCTTCAATGTTTCTTCTTTCTTTGTTGAAACTCACTGAAAGGTCGCAACAGCATCTGCTGTCCTGTCTTTTCCACAATTTAACAGCACAGGGGTAATCCCACAAAAGCTAGTTATAACTAGATTAGCAAATATCAAGCTAGTATCAAAATCTTTAAGCTAGTTGTTTCCCCAACAACAGTGCCAGAAAGCTTGTTGGTATAATGCACACAGATAAATCTGTAAGCGCACATATACTGCTGTAGCTTTCACCCAGGAGTATTCTAGAGTATCGTATTTATCCACAGGGAAACAATGGTTAAAGAAGTTGATAGTTCACCATCATGTATCTACTAATTAGTATACCAACTAAACTAAAGTGGGGGTCAGTGTTGTTTATGATAAGAGTTATGAATAATGACTCACACTTAAGAGAATTACATAATAAATGAGTAGTCTAGCTAAGTTGAGGGGACAACGGGTGAGTTCAAGGTCCCTAAATACTTCTCTATTGCTTTGGTTCTATAGGGTATAATTAATCATGGGTAAATATAGCGATCATACACAATAACACTTTGGAGCAACAGTACCTTTCCAACTCTCAAGGGGCATGAGAAAGCGTAGTTGGGGGAAGGCTACCTAAAGCTCTACGAACATCAATCCTAACGTGGTGGATTACAATGGCCTGACATAGTTGTCACCCCTAGGGATACCACAACTAACCGTAGGATTGAGCGCAATCTCAGGTAAGCTATAGTCTAGACACTGTGTCTATACTATGTATTACTATCCTAGTAACATATGATAACTAAAGCAATCGATGCGAGCGGAGATCCCATGCTAAGGTATGATAACTATACTAACCATACACATGAAAGGCATAAAAATAGGTAGAGAAGATAAATATATTAAAGCATAAGTCTTGCAAAGGTGAGATACAAAGATATACCCAACCTCCGAAGATTTCTCCAGAACCTAAGCATGGCTCAACTCTCCCTAACTCCCAACTAGAGCTATTCTACTTCTACATCTTGAGAGTTGGCTCTGATCCTGACAAAGTGGATATGAATTAGGGTTTCAGGGATCTAGTGAGGGAGGGGGGTTGGGGCTGCTATATATAGGCCAGAGCTAGAGTAGCGGCCAAGAAATAGAGGTGGAGTAATGGGCAAGGACTCTAGGAGGAGTTGGGGGCAAGGAATTGCCATGTCATCAATCCATGTCAACTCTTCTGTCCACCGTTGGATGAACCGACCTAAAACCACCTTAGAATCAACGGTGTAGATCGTAGGATGGAGTACGCAGCGGTGGAGGGCAATGGGCCACCCCCATGGGCCAGGTAGCCTCCCTAGTGGGCCAGCCAGCCCAGTATGGTGCCAGGTGGGTTCCTCCTTCTAGTTGCGAGGCTGGCTCCGTCTTCAGTCGACTTTCGTAGATGTCGCTGGTAAAATCACTTGTTGATGTTGGTTTGCTTGTTTGGAGTGTATAATAGTGGTCCTAGGAGCTATTTTCTAGATAAATCCTCCTGCAGTCATGAAATCCCCAAAGCTCGTGGAATTCATTAGTTTAAACCCCTAAACCTTCATTGGTGATTACATTTATGCCCTTATATATGTTTAATTGATGGTTTATAATGGTTGTTAACTACCATCAAAAGCAACTAGGGAAGAAATAATTGCAATAGAGAGTACCCAGTCCCTATCGGAATCTTTCACAAGAACATCGGGATCTTCCGATAGTATGCAACGCACACATAAGAGAACATCTATAAGCTACAGACCGACTAGCGGGACGTCTGCAAGTATCACGGACCATCCATTAGTGTAACTAGCAACAAGAAATGGATAGTACAAGAGAAATTTTCTAAGTCTTTCAAGAATGGCAGAAGCACCCACCAGGACGACGGATTATCTATCATGTTAACAGCAAGACAGTAGCCCACATTGACTGACCTACTATTGATTCTGGAAAACCTTCGATTCCATCAATGTAACGGCTTCAAGTGCTGTATAAGGACACATCCGAGCATGCTCTACAAGATCCCCAAGGTAGATTTGCAAGAACTACTAGCCTTGGATAGATCGAGCTAAACATAGCTTTGCAACCTTGAGAAATGGAAACCAAAAAGTGAAGGAAAAGGGAATCTCACCCGGTACCCCACATTTTGAAGGAGCCCATGGAGGAGCACGTGACCGCAAGCCTCTGGGGAGAACATCTCAAGGGGCAGATGTCGCAGAGCGGGCGACGGTGTAGGCATGCATGCGCAATGGAGGGGGACCGACAGTTGAAGGTGAAGAAAGTGACATGTCCAGGTGGTTGTCGGCCTATATATAGTCTGGTCCTTATCGGATAGTCCGCGAGGACCACGAAGCATCTGCCAAGTTGGTAAACACACCGGTTAAAATTTAGGCCAGTGGAGCACTGAAGAGTCCGTGATGACAATCGGATCATCCGTCAGGCTGAGTAAAATCTCTAAAAATGAGAATTCAAGGTACGGAGGTTTGATTGTTTGGCAACATGTCAACTTTATCGTCAGCACGTGATCCAACCCAGCGAGTCACCAATAGTATCATTCTGATCCATTACGCCCAAACCTAATGACTACTAAAATTTTTGAGAAGGACCTCAATGGAACTCAAGGCAACCCCTTGACAAGCTCGGGGACGAGCTTAAATTCAAGTGGGGGAGGATTATAATGACCCAAGATCTATTACACCGTAAACTCTCACCTTTTGGTCAACTAGGGTCAAGAGGGATATCACTCGAAGGGCCCAACTTTGGACGTTGTGATCATCAAGAATAACTAAAGCGGTTATGGACTCTAACATGACCTTAAGATTGGAGAGATTAGGTTTATGGACTTCGAGTCAGCAGGACAGTAACCTACCAGACAGTCCGCCGTGACTATTGGATCATCCGATAAGACTCCAGTGACTTCAAGAAGAGTAGGAAATGAGTTGTCATCCATTATTATGCTATGGCCCACATGTCAGCACGAAGTGGAGACATATCCCATCAACTGACCCTTAGCTCCACTCACTCTTCCACTCTCCCCATTTCCCTCATTCCTCTCTCTCTAGAATGGAAGGCAAGAAGGAGAAAGCAAGAACTAGAGTGAGAAAGTGGAAAGGATGGAGAAGAGAAGGTGGATCTAGCGTATCAAGGACAACAAGAGTAGCTATGAATCAAGATCATGGACATCAACCATCTCTCATCCCATGGTTAGTTCAAGAGCTCTCTCTACCATCTTGAGGTCAATCCCCAAACCCTAACCCAAGTCTTTTCTCTTGCATGGATGGATCATGGGGATTGCTTGGTAAGAGACACCCCAAGGATGAGAATCAAGTATGTTGCAGCTCAATCTCTCTTCTCTATCGAGGTTTCTCTTGGAATAGTAAGTCACTAGTTGTGCTAGCTAACCAAAGCCTTAACCCCAAGTATCCTAGGTCTAGCAAGTCACCTAAGCTACACTAGAGATGTCTAGCACATCCATGCAAGCCACTACTAAGGATCTAGACATGAATCCCCAAGCCTTTACCCAAGAACCCAAGAGCATAGGTTCTGTCGCCCGATTGACGGAGTGTCCATCGATAGGACGGAGTGTCCGTTGAACCAAAGGTTTACCACCAACAGCCTAAATACCTTTAGGGGGACACAACGAAGTATCCGACGATCGATCGGGGTATCTACTGGATTATAAAGACTCACAGCCAGAGAACCCAAGAGCATTTGGATCCCACCAGATCGTTCATCACACACGTCGGAGTATCCAATGAATTATATGCACCTAGCAACACAGTAACCCAAGAGTACCCAAAACCCATCGGAGCGTCCATGAACCCCACGGAGCATCCGCTAGAGCCGAACAGAGTCAACCCAAGGCAACCCACCTTGGCATCTAGCACAATGGAGCATCCGTCAGTAGGATAGAGTGCCCGACTACCACAATGAATGTTAGAGTTGGTCAGCTAGTGTAGTCAATAAAGTCACCAAGATTAGGTTATATCCTATAGCAATAGAGTCACAATAGATGTCTCTTCCTAAATTTGAAGTAGGAATCCTAGTTTCCTTATCTCTCTTGCGATCGTCTCCAATCATCTATTTTCTCCTTTTAGGCTTGGTTGTCCAGTGTAGTGAGGAACGTGTGTGGGTCACCGGTAGCTCAGAGTCGTTAGGATTGGCAGCACCATTAGGCAGGCACCCCACTATTATAATCCCTACTTTGGATACTTATCAAGTTGCATTATGAGTTATGCATTATATGTAGTCTTGGATAATGATCACTCTTATACTACACCTAGAGTAGTCTAATAATCTGTAGAAGCCTCTCATCTAAACAATGGGAATGGGAACGCTTAATGCTTATTGCTTAGTTGCTTGGGCAACTATAGGAGTCAAGCATGAGAAGGGAACTTATACTCGCGCATGTAGGATGCTACACCTGGATAATTAATTGCTAAAACCAATGAGGGTAAAACTTGACTTACCTAACTAATCTGGCTAAGGACTAATATCCCTATTATCATAATCTTGATGATAACTTGGATATCTTGATTATGCGAGGGGTAGGTCATCATGAGTGTAGGATCTTAGACGGCATAGCTCGTGGAGTAGTAAGGACCGTGTATTGGGATACGTAAGTCCGAGTAACCAGCCATACAGACCACATGTCGCGGATGGGGTCGATAAGCCAAGTAATTAGTTGCGACATGTTTATCCATGAAACTAGCAAGGGGGTGGCGTTGGTCGAGAATGTCTGGGACATTGACCAGGCACCTGCTCGAACCTTTCATGTGACACTTGGGCCAGATTAGAGAAAGGTTAGAGAACATGAGGCAACCCTTACTACCAGGCCCAGTGTATGGAGGTTAGTCCCGTTTCTTCGTGTGGGTACAATTGTACAGCTCTATAGAGTCTTGAAAGCCTAGAGTCCCTCGGGATGGAACTATTTGGTTGTTCTTTCTTTCTATACCCATGGTAGCATGGATAATGGACTATGAGCACCTTTGTTATAATGGTAAATACCTTTACTTCTAATGTTGAGCATAGCATGTCATACTCTTAACAAACATCATTGCTTTCTGCACTTATACAAATGTTCGATAACTACCCTATGCATCGACCAAATACTATGTGTTGGAATTAAGTCCTGCAGAGTACACAATGTACTCACGGTGCAACCGTTAAGTTGTTTTGTAGGTAGTCTGAGCCTCTTCGTGGGTCTAGCTCCGGTGAAGACAACAGTTAGCAGACCTTCGAGCCGGCGTCTTCCAAGATGAGCTGCGTGTAACTCGATGAGTAGATGAGTGACAAGAGTGGCAACCCAGTTTAGCAATATAACTGTTTGAAGTATTAGACTCAGTAGTCATACACCTTCTAACTCTATTTTGTTATTAATAACACTTTGGGAAATAATTTAAGACTAAAGCATGTATGTCATTGAGTTGTTTGGAAACCCTTGTATTGGGTATGTGTATGTAACTAAGCGCAAAGATCCTAAAGAGGAGTTGCTACGTGCTCTCCTGGGGGCCTCGAAGTTGTAAATTCGACAACCCCCATCGGCGTCGATATTGGTTCCTAACAGGATAGATATCGGGGCGTGACAAGATATGCCGTCAGATTGTGCCTGCCATCAGCGGTGCGAGCAAGATCGTCAAGGCATGGCCGGGGGCTGTGCTTTTCCATGAATACGGTTTATATCCTAGTGAGGAAGCAAGCCTCTGAGTTGCTAACTTGGGCCAGGCTAGCAAGGAGGGCTTCATAGTGGACGGGGTCGTCCCACGTCCTCCCGTGTCTAAACTGATCCAGTGCCAGACGCCGACCGACGGTGGGGTCACCGCAAATGCGGCGCATGGACGAGCAAGTCACCCATAGGCTATGGAGATCATCCATGGGCCGCTCTGAGGTCGCAGCGAGGTGGTCCACGATCACAATTTGCACCTCGGTAGGGAGTGCCATCAGCGACATGATTGCCGCATGGATCGAGCTACGACATGTGGATGGCGGTGAGCCAGAGGGCTAGAGAGGCGAAGTGGAGCAATGTACGTTGATTGAGGAAGAGGTGGGGGAGGCCACCGAGCAGGGGCAATAGTAGGAGTCAAACAATGGGAGTGTGGCCAGGCTTTGTACACACAGGGACGCCAGGGCTAGAACAGACTTTTGACACGAGCGCACCACGTTCATCATTACTAGTATCCGAGTAATGAATATTTTAGTCAGGTCGGACCTTCTGTCATTCGGTGAACTATATAGTGCAGTCCTATCCAAGCAGTCACAGGCTCGCAACAGCCGAGGGGCAGCAGCTAGCTAGAGATGGCCACATTACATGGTTTCATAGGTTCTGATCGTCTGCACTCCCTTGGCTATGTTTTAAGCTGCCGCTTTAGGATTCATGCTTGCAGCCACAGATGGTGTAGCTCCTATTTGTAGCATAGCCGATCAGGCAAAGGTTCTACTCATAGCTGTACAAGAGTTACATGTTCGGCCCGTTGACATTTACGCTGCTCGAACGATCAGGCGAGCATATGGTTTACAAGAAATAGGTAAACGTCATTTCGTCTAATACACTAGAGGGACGTGGTTGGGGAAAAGTTGTGGTCGATAGTTGTAGAGTACACATCCCTAGTATGGTAACTAGTTGCCATCTGTAAGCATGATTTTGGTTAGAATAAATTGTCGACACGGAATTTTGTCCCGTGCCGAGGGCACACGAGCAAGCTAGAAGGGTCTGCTCCATGGAGCTGGAGATCCACCTAGCTTCAGCGCAGGGGTGGTTGATCCTGCGCACTCCTCCCGAGACGTGCTAGTCAATTTGATCCTGCAATTGACAAGGAGAGAAAGTTTATCAGTAATTAAGGGCGAAACATGCCAGTGTTGCCAGACAGTCCTGAATGTGCGGCTCTGAGAGCCGATATGAAAGGAGATCGACTAAATAGTCAATTCCAGCATATTCATAAGAATAAATCGGTTAAAGCTCATGGGGTTGTGTAAGAAGAATCGGTTATCGTTCAGGATGAATATCATTCTTTAAACAAATATTGGTCAATGGCAATAAGATATTAACAATAATTAGTTCATGCTAAGCCAATGACTACAAGTAACTGAACTCCGTTATAAAAAAATAGTTCATCATCATTCAACCATTTAATAGAGATAAATCTAATGAACATATTAGATCTCATCTATCGCTATAACCAGTGGGGCATGAGGCAGAATCATGCAGGCCATAATACAATAATAAGATCATGGGGCTAACACATCTTTCAACCTATCGCTACTTCAACGATCTCGTGATGCGAACTATTTGTGAAAGCGCTCGATATCGGCTAAAACAGCCTATTCAGGCATAGCACACAGTTAAGGTCATATCCTCTCAGGAACAGATCTACCAAATAACGATCCCCACTCTACGGTGCTAACAGTGGGGTGTGAGGCAGAATCACACAGGACGTGATAACGGGCCATGGAACAGTTTTCGCTAGCCAATAGATCTACTCAAGATCAAACATGCCTTAACCGCACGCTATGCACGATCAAGATTGATGTAAAACAGTCGATAAAACATAACTCATCATTTAAAGTGTAGATTAGATCAGTTTAGATTAACAAACGATGTGTTAAAAAGATACAAGGCCGATCTAGATCAATCCCAATCGGGCGAAGTGATATTGCTGTAATTAAATAAATAATGGATGCAACAAGCAATATCGGTAACTTAATGAATCTATCCGAAGGAACACCACCCTTAGATAAAGCCCGATAACTTGACCTTAATCTAGTTCGAGCAGTGGAGGTCAACCGGATCGATGCAGCTGTACTTGAACTAGATAAGTGTCGATAACTAACTTATACCAGAGTCACAGTGGAGGTTGACCGGATCGATGCAGCCGTACAAATAGAGGTATAAGCCATGACAGTACTTACAGACAAGCAGTCGAGGTTGACCAAATCGATGCAGCCGTACTTGCTGAAGAACTCATCGAGATCTACTCTACTCCTACTCCTAAGGGGTGGTCGGAGCCAAAAAAAATTAAATAACTTGTATTGGATTGATTGTGTCTTTTACAATAGCCGGGGTTTGATATTTATACCCGGGACCTGCGCATGACTCCTGTCTAAGCACAACTCATCACAATTTTTGACCCTAGAGAAAACATTCCTAATTTAAGATCACTTGGACTCTAATCTTTCCCTTTATGTAGAGTCCAACATGTCTCGTCATGGCGCCGATCATAGCCTTTGTCGTTATCCACTAGCGCTATCTGAAGAAAGCTGATTCCAGTTTTGCATTCGAATCAGCTGGTTCTGATCTGCACGCAATTGATTCCTTAATGACATGATCTTGGGAGTTTTCGAGTCCCTGTGACTCTTCTTCCAAATTTTGGTGTAAACACATGCCCCCCAATTTTAGGATAAAAGTAATTTTATTCCAAAATTATCACGTCTGTGCCCCCGATAGGTCCGTAGTCATGGGTAAAGAATCTTGATCTAGGGTCCACTGTTTGTCGTCGTCTATGTGAGCTCAAGAGCCCATGCTTCAAAACTTTTACGAGAGCATCATTGCTTCACGGGCACTTGGATTCATCCTTCCAGGCCAGCTATAAAATGTCTATCTGACCCTGGCAAGAGCAACTCAACAATTCAGCCATGTTTCTCTTCTATCTGCCTCCTCGAGTGCTCTCGACTCTGCTGGACCCTCCATGGTCTATCCTTTTTCTATGAAGATCTTGAGCGGTTAGAAGAATTCTTGTGCATAGGGTGATTGTGTCTCCCATCTTAGCACCTTGTCGAGCAAGAGAATCAGCTACTGTGGTTAGAAGAATCCTTGTGATATCGCCTGGGTCTTCTCTCCATGCTCGCAGAGCTGTTCTAGTGTTTGCAAGGGCTAAAATGCGTGGACACTTTCCCCTTGTTTGCTCAATCAAATGCCCATTGGGAAAGCCACAAGCTTCTTTCTAGAAGCTTCCCAGTCACTGAGAAATCAGCTAGGCATCTCTTAGACAGGTAGCTTTTTCCCTTCTCTATCGCAATTTTATCAACGGGCCAATGTGACTCGGTTTATGATGACTTTCGGCCCTGTGGGGATTCGAACTCCCTTCAATCCAAAGAAACCTTGGTGGGCTAATTGCTGGTTAATGTAAATCTTTTGTATCTATCCCATGACATTCTATAACTTGGGAAAGCAATAAGTCCGAATTTGTTATCTCTTCATTATCTGTTCCCAGAATTCTTGGAGCGTCGATCCTTTTTCGTATCTGATTTTAATTTCACACTGCTGGCGAAATCTATCTCTTTGCCTTCCTGGGTTATATATATGGGCCACGGCTAGGGATCAAAAAACAACTGGCTTCACCTCAAACCTTCCACGTCCTTAGTATAGTTCCTACTCTTCTGTAGGTTTGAGATCATGGAGAACAACAAGAAGTTTGCTGAGGAGGCCCTCAATGGACCTGCATCATCGCGTCAGCGCCTTCATTGTTAGGAGGGTACAACTCGTGGTGTCCCCACTACCTTGGGGGATAGGACCGACTCCGTTCGTCCTTTAGGGTCCTCTTCGTTAACAGCTCATTGCCAGCTCCCTTGTTATCAAAGGAGATGGATTGACAATGACGATCTGCTTGCCTCCATTGATTAGCATGGCCAGAGTCTCACTGAATGTCTCTCCCTCACAGAATTGGCTCTGGCCATGGTTCGATGTCGATCACCTCCCAAGGTCGATTTAGTGGAGGATAGGTTGGCCAAGGTCGAGGCCAGAATTACGGGTGAGATATCTGTCATAACCTTTGCTTCCTTTCAATTTCATCTTCAAGACTCTGATCATCTCCCCTTTGAATCTTTTTAGATTTGTCTGCCCAACTGGAGAGCCTCCGATTGGCTATGGAGCACACGATGGGATTCATCAATGCTAGAGGCGCCGTACTGGTGGTTCGCCTGCATGACATCCCAAACCGTGTTAGGGAGGTCGCTTTGCATGGCGTTCGCCATGGTGCCGCCATGGCGTTGGCTTCTGCGCAAGTCCATTCTGGCCATGAGCTTCGATTCCTTCCCCATGGTTTTCTAGCCACGGCGCACCCTGGGGATTATGAATGCCTGATTGAGGATTTCTTCAGTACTGCTAACTCCGTAGCATTTATCTCTCAGGCCGATGATATAGTAGCCAAAGTGTTTTCCGGTCCGTAGTTTGTAATAGGTGATATTAGCAAACAATTTCTTCGTCTTGAGTGATTTTTCCTTTTGTTTTGTACCTCATACTATATGCATCACTTTGTCTGTGTTTGCTTTGCTCCTGCGAGCGATACACATTATACCAGCTTTTACCCCTCTGGGTTTATCTTCACACTAGAAGTGATACCCTTCTGGTATCGGCTATTAGAGCTGACAACCGAGTAAATTGGTTGTCAAGTATTAATCCAAACGTTAGGGTAATATTCCTTTAAATATTCCCCATTTGATTGCTCTGCCGAATTCTTCTTCTCCTTTTAGTGTTTCCAAAATATAAGTATTACCAGGCGCACAATGCTTGATCCAATAAGGTCCTTCCTAATTAGGTGACCACTTTGCCAGATTTGCTGTCCTTTGACCCGATCGGCAATTTTACTCTCCAGACCAAATCTCTCTCAGAGAATTGCTCATTCTTGACCTTTTAACTATAATATTTTGCAATCCTTGGTTTATGGGCTTCAATGTTTTTCAAGAGCACGCAACTGAAGGCAACTTAAGTCTTCTAAGTCATTCATCACAAAATTCTTGTAGACTTCGGCTGATAAATCGCTCTGCAACATAACGCGCCTCGATCTAGTTTGAACTTCCCAAGGAGGGACTGTATTATGGCTATACACGAGTTCATAAGGCGACTCTATCAGCTCTTTTGCTCTTGGCCATCCAGGGTAATTCATCCCCTGCCCTCTCTAGAGTCTTGTCTCCCTTCTCCATTTTTGAAGATCAGGTCCTGAAGGTGACACAGGCTTCAGGGGAGTCTTTTGATCGTGAAATTCTTTTGGCCAAGGGGAACTCGAACAGGCATGAGGCTAAAGGATTGTCACAGTTGATTGATCACCTTTGTTCCAGCTAAAGAGCCGATTTTGAAAATAGTCGATTCTAGACTCTTGGTTTTAATCCTATCTAGGTCTAAAAACATGGCCTTTATTAAGAGAGCCCTTTGATCTTCTATCCTTAGTCATCCGGCACCATATTCTCTTCGGTATTAGCGAGGTGAAGCTTTGCCTCCTATTAATTGCGGTTGCCTTTTATACGACCCGACGCATTCAGCCCTTCGTCCCGTGGCCTCAAATACCGGCCGAGGGCTCCGGCCTTGAACACATCCGCACTTGCAACTGTTCCTGTTTCTCTACCTTTCTTCGCCCTCCCAGAACTCTATAGCAGCCTTTCTCTCTTCCTGTAGATTCAATCAACTTCATGGCCAGCGAGGAGAACCGTGGCAAGCGCATAGAGGAGGAGGTCCCGGAGGAGAACATGCCAATGAACCAGTGCCTCCGACGCATGAGGTGAGATTGATATCCTCTGTTCATGATGATGATCTTTTCTGACTCACCTATAGGTTCGTCGTGAATGATAGTCTTCGTCTCCTCCCTAGGGCCGGTAAGCCCTCTGATGCTGCATCTTCCTCACCGGCTTCGTCGTCAGACTCTTCCAACTCGTATGATGGCGACGATGCCCGGCGCTTCTTCCGAGAATGGAGGGCGGTGGAGGACCGCTATTCTGAAGCGATTCGGAAAAACGGCTAGCTTGAGATCCATCTAGGGGTCTTCCAAGCAGCCCTTAATGCGGCTGAGGAGGAGGCCAACGCTGTTCAAGCGTGGCTGGCTGAGTCTGACGCCGTGGTGGTAGGTAAGATGAGTTCCATGAACGCTTTTATTCTAGTTTCCACTGCCTTTGTCTTGATAGTCTTCTGTAATCGCCAGCCCAAATGGTGTAGTTGGAGTCTCTCCAACTGGCGGCGAATGCAGCCGCGGACGCTGTCAATGCTCAGGGTTCCCTCATTGACGCTCATCTCCAAGACCGGGCATGACCTCCACACCATGGAGGTTGGCTTCCCGATTGGCGATGGCCCTGAGGGACATGAGGACTTGATAGAAGAATTCATCGTAGTGGCGGAGACCATCATGGACATCACATCCGCTCAGGGTGTAGTGAACAAGGTCTTCGATTAGTTTGTACTTAGGGTAAACCGATGAACAAAGACTCCTATTCTTTCATGAATGTGTCTCAGTGCAATACCCTTGTGTATGACTGTTTTTGTTTTTATTTCTTGCTCTGGAGGCGATACATATCGTATCAGCTTTTTATGTCTTTGAAGATTTTCATCTCAGATCTCATTTTTTGAACTAGAGGCGATACCCTTCTGGTACCGACTATTAGAGCCGACGACTAAATGAATCAGCTATCGAGTATTGATCAAATGCTAGGATAATGTCCCGTAGAACTTTTCATACCAAAGGTCAACGATTAATCAACCCAGGTCAAGCATCCCATTAAGCGAAATATAACTTCTTTAAGAAATCCATTAACTCTGAATCGCACTTACAATTCGACTCAGCATCCACATACGTTAGCCTAAACCCATCTCTAGGACTTAATGCTTATTTTTCCTTTAATCCAATGGCCGACGTGAAGCCGTGACTTTTCTATTAAAACAAACTCTCAAAGCCGATTGCTTGCATTGGCTGTTGGCTTTCATTGCTAATCTTAATGAAGCCTCTATCCCATAACTTGCCAGAAAAGCATTCGAAGTCTCCTAGTTCCCAGAAGACTGGATTGGCTGTTGCGATGATCACAGATTCATCAACATGAACTAGCTCGACATCATCTCCATGCCATTGGATCAAACATTGATGCATGGTTGATGATACACAACAGTTCACATGAATCTAATCATGACCAAGGAGCAAACTGTATGACCCTTTTCCATCGATGACGAAGAATGTGGTGAGCAGAGTCTTACTCCTGATTATTAGTTCAACGTTTATTGCCCCCCGAGTCTTAGATGCATTACCTCCAAAATCTTTAAGCATCATGTCATTCTCCATCAGATCTCCTGGTCCTTTGCCAAGTTTATGAAAAGTGGTGTAAGGCATAAGATTGATAGAAGCACCTTAGTCCACTAACATCTTGTTCATCGGCTTTTCATCAACAAGACCTTTCATATATAAAGCTTTTAAGTGCCGATGCTTGACTGGTTTATCAAATATTGCTTGTTGTACAACTGTTAACTTGGCAACTATCTCCTCATACTCTGATTCATCGAAATCCAAATACACTTCTTGATTTGCCGGAGCTCTGAATTCTGATGCCAATAGAAAAGCCATTTGGATATTAGCCGATGGTTACTTTCTATCGGCTGTTTGCTTAGTACACCACACTTGAGGTTTATCGGATGCCAGAGCCTGTTCCATCTCTTTATTCCTTAGGCGTTGCACCCTTCTCTTCTGGCTTCTTGTTAAACCTCCTGGGCACCATTGGCCTTCCTGCCAAACATATTTTCTTTCATTGCCTTCTTCTCCATAATCAGCCCAGTCTTGGTCAACAACTCGCTTTTCAAGCCGACCATGAACACTTTTATTTTTTAAGTGCTGATCCATGTTATTATGATGATATGCATCTTGAGCATGGATAGACCGATGTTTGGTTTGAGATTGGCTAAACTCCCAATACTGATTGCTGCATTCTAGACAGTCATGTCTGGTAGGCAACTTTAAACCTTCATTCCAGCAATGTCTGAGGAAAGGACAATTCCAATGTGATTCGGCTTGTTTCCTTTCGTACCTCTCTTTTTTCAGCTGATGCTGGTATTCTTGATCCTTTAACCAACGCTGATAATCCTTTTTCCTTCTACCGCTGCCACTTATTCAACAGAATCCGAGATGTAACTCGCGGCTTTGTCGTTCCTGCTTTTGATGTTCCTCCCTGCTCATATCGGCTCTTTTGCTTAGCGCGACGTCTTCTAATCTCTCTGTACTCGTCAGCCGAAATTTGCATCTTGGGATCGACTGTTCTAGCTTCTTTTGATTTGGTTGATGTTAGGACCTTAGTCTTTCCTTTGATCAGCCTAGCATCAACCATGTTTTGATCTCCTAGGAAAGGATTATCATCAACTTTCATTTTCTGAGGCGTATCAAATTTGAGCCTCCCTTGCTGAATAGCCCTCTGTATACGCTGTCGGAAAATTCTGCATTCATTAGTGGAATGAGAAGTAGCATTATGGAACTTGCAGAACTTCTTATTCTTCAACTGATCAGGGGGCAACATAACATGACCATTGGGCAGCTTGATTTGCCCCTTCTCAAGCAAGAAATGAAAGAGCTTGTCTTGATTTGGTGACATCAAAGTCATAGCTCTCCTTGACTCCTCTTCCCTAAGGATTTGGCACTATTACTATTTTCTTGCACCAATTCCATTCAGCCATAGCAACCTCTTCTTCTTCATCTTCATAGCCATCATCGACTGAGTATGGATTGTAAGCCTCGACCACTATGGTACTTTTCTAAAATCGGGTATCTCTGCGCATACTCTGGAATTGGCTATTGAGCGCTGCCACTCGTTGAGCCAATTGACCCAAGTTATCAAATTCTTGTCCCAGCAGCTTTTCTTTCCACATTGGTAGCATTCCCTGAACGGCCTCAGCAGCTAGTTGAAGTTTAAGGAGAAGCACAAGTTCCTAGTCTCTCGGAACCTCTGAAAAAACTCAGTGCCCGATTCATTAGTCTTCTGCCTTATAGTTGTCAGATCGGTTATCTTATTTTCCCCAGTCCCAGTGTAAAAATATGTATGAAACTTCTTCTCTAGGTTAGCCCAATTAGCAATGGAATTGACTGGCAATGATGAAAACCAAGTGAAGGTTGGCCCTGATAGGGACAAGGAGAAGAAATGAACTCGATGGGCATCCTCAACTGATGCTTAGCCCAATTGTGTAAGATACCGACTGACATGTTCTATTGTGCTTGTACTGTCTTGGCCAGTGAACTTAGCAAATTTCGGAAGCCTGTAATTTGCAGGAAGAGCGACCAAATCATACCATTCTGGATATGGGCATTTGTATGAAAAAGTTAGCCCTTTTGGCTTCAGACCAAACTGATTCTTCATCATCTCGGTCACCTTCAGCAACAACTCATCAACATTTGAATTTGGATTTCTCTGCACCTGCTGACCCATCTGTGGATTGAAATCCCGTGTGCCTTGATACCCTGGATTCGGAATCATGTGAAGGGTGTTATAATATGTGCCATAGTGATAACCCTGTGGAATTTCCATCTACTAGGTCCTTTGGTGGCTTGCTGCTTGAAGTCTCTGATTATAGACGTGAGGATCTATATCTCTACGGATCCTTTGAATTGATGGTGCTATTTTTTGAGCCGACGACGGTATGTGGCCTGATGTGCCAAAATTGATCACTTGGTTCTGACTTTGCTCCATTGGTTGTTGCACATGCTATATTGACGGTCCAGGGTTATATTGTATCTTATTCGTAGTAGTACCTTGAGCTTGTTTAGATGAACCCTGAACTACCTAGACATCACCATTACTAGCTGGTGCTGCTTCTTGATGGCTAGTATCGACTTGATTAGTCCCTTGGGTCGACGAAACTAGAATGTTGTAATAAGCCGGCCCAACTTGACCAACTGGAAACCCATGAATCGCTTCTTTCATGGCGTTGTGGAATGTGTCCAAGAAAGCTTCATTTTGGCTTGATATGGCATTACGAACAGATTTGTCTACAACTTCCATAAAGAAACACCTATCTTCAGCTTCAGTTGTATCTGTCTGCCCATGTAATAGAACTCTTGGTAGTGGAAATTTCTGAACAATTGTGTTGTCACGTGTTTTGGTGTAGGACACCAAACATTTGCTCTGAAACTCTTCTGTAGCTTGGCCGATGACATCTTTATCTCCATCAAGTAGATCTTCGTAATGTATCATAAGGATATCGTTGTTGTTATGAACCGCCATGACGATTGTGGGGTCCCATCGGGCGTGCTAGAAACGTGTGTCGACATGAAATTTTGTCCCATGCCGAGGGCACACGAGCAAGCCGGAAGGG
This sequence comes from Miscanthus lutarioriparius, assembly GCA_904845875.1. Lineage (NCBI taxonomy): Eukaryota > Viridiplantae > Streptophyta > Magnoliopsida > Poales > Poaceae > Miscanthus > Miscanthus lutarioriparius. The sequence goes on from CAJGYO010000007.1 coordinate 44,104,110, forward strand.
TTCGCTCGATGGAGCTGGAGATCCACCTAGCTTCAGCGTAGGGGTGGTCAATCCTGCGCACTCCTCCCAAGATGTGTCAGTCAATTTGACCCTGCAATTGACAAGGAGAGGAAGTTTATCAGTAATTAAGGGCGGAACATGCCGGTGTTGCTAGACAGTCCTGAATGTGCGGCTCTGAGAGCCGATAGAAAGGAGATCGACTAAATAGTCAATTCCAGCATATTCATAAGAATAAATCGGTTAAAGCTCATGGGGTTGTGTAAGAAGAATTGGTTATCGTTCAGGATGAATATCATTCTTTAAACAAATATTGGTCAATGGCAATAAGATATTAACAATAATTAGTTCATGCTAAGCCAATGACAGCAAGTAACTGAACTCCTTTATAAAAGAAACAGTTCATCATCATTCAACCATTTAATAGAGATAAATCTAATGAACTTATTAGATCTCATCTATCGATATAACCAGTGGGGCATGAGGCAGAATCATGCAGGCTGTAGAAACAATAATAGACTCGATAACCCTAACTTATTACTAATATCAGTGGGGCATGAGGTAGAATCATGTAGGCCATAATACAATAATAAGATCATGGGGCTAACACATCTTTCAACCTATCACTACTTCAATGATCTCATGATGCGAACTATTCATGAAAGCGCTTGATATCGGCTAAAACAGCCGATTCTGGCATAGCGCACAGTTAAGGTCATGTCCTCTCAGGAATAGATCTACCAAATAACGATCCCCACTCTACGGTGCTAACAGTGGGGTGTGAGGCAGAATCACACAGGCCGTGATAACAGGCCATGGAATAGTTTTTGCTAGCCAATAGATCTACTGAAGATCAAACATGCCTTAACCACACGCTATGCACGATCAAGATTGATGTAAAATAGCCAATAAAACTTAACTCATCATTTAAAGTGCAGATTAGATTAGTTTAGATTAACAAACGATGGGTTAAAAAAGATATAAGGCTGGTCTAGATCAATCCCAATTGGGCGAAGTGATATTGCTGTAATTATATAAATAATGGATGCAACAAGCAATATCGGTAACTTAATGAATCTATCCGAAGGAACGCCACCCTTAGATAGAGCCGATAACTTGACCCTTAGCAGTGGATGTCGATCGGATCGATGCAGCCGTACTTGCTGAAGAACTCGCTGAGATCTACTCTACTCCTACTCCTAAGGGGTGGCCGGAGCCAAAAAAAGTAAATAACTTGTATTGGATTGATTGTGTCTTTTACAATAGCCGGGGTTTGATATTTATACCCGAGACCTACGCATGACTCCTGTCTAAGCACGACTCATCACAATTTTTGACCCTAGAGAAAACATTCCTAATTTAAGATAACTTGGACTCTAATCTTTCCCTTTTTGTAGAGTCCAACATGTCTCGTCCTGGCGCCGATCATAGCCTTTGTCATTATCCGCTGGCGCTATCTGAAGAAAGCCGATTCCAGTTTTGCATTCGAATCAGCTAGTTCTAATCTACACGCAATTGATTCCTTGATGACATGATCTTTGGAGTTTTTGAGTCCCTGTGACTCTTCTTCCAAAATTTGGTATAAACATAAATATCAATCAAGATCGTCAAACCAACATGGAGCGCATTAATAAGTTTATACAAATAGTATGGTTTGATATGAAGCACGTTACCTTAATCTAGATCCTCAAACCAGCATGGAACACGGTTGGGAAAATGCGAACAAGTGAGGGAAGGGGGGGACCTAGAAAGGTAGGTGATTGATGCAATGCGCGCTATCGGGTGAGGGAAGGGGGGACGCTCCTTTCATACAGACCTTGCATGACTAACGAGAGTTAAGCGAATGCTGCAGGAAAGCTAGACACATGAAGTGAATCGAGAAAAAGAGCTTTTGACCACCATGACATGCTTGACACTTGAATGCCTAGTGCAGTTGTGATACGTCTTTTCTGTACTTATTTCACTACAATCCAAGCAGTCACAGCAGTCAAGGGGCAGACTGATTGCTACAACACTTTATACTATCCTACAAGATGAAATACATAGTGGGCAGACTTTCTTACATTCGTAGTAAAGTCAACAGCTATGGCTCATTCGTTCTGCATTAGATCAAGACAAGACTCATTTAGATGAACTCCACGCTGCATGGTTCTTTCAAGTTCAACAAATTTTATCAAAGAAAATTTCAACATCCACACACCCACATCCTCGTATCAGAAAGGGCAAACACCGTTAGTAATTTACATATCAAAAAGAGAACCCGAAAGAAATCTATAGGCAAAACAACCAACAGGGGCTAGAAACAAGTTACCAAATAACCAAACAAATTGAGCAACACCATGCTCAACAAAGTTTAACAGATCTAATACAAAGTTCAACAAAAGCTAACATAGACATGCATGCAAATAATCAAGACTTCACATACGGTCGTCCCACAGACCAAACCTAGTCATGACTTGTACTACTGATACGTCCCACAGATCAAACGGTCGAGGCAGTTGTGCAGGATCTCATCCATGTTCACCTTCGCTAAGACGGCATTGGTGGCTAGCTCAACGCGGTTGAATAGATCATCAATATAATCTTCATCTTCCAGTGCTGGTGGAAAAGCCTGCTGTACCACCTGGACTTTCACCACTACGCCAAACTCAAGCTGGGCAGCGACCAGCGCCGTGGCAACCCCTTGACGGACGACTTCTGTTGGCGCTTCTTAGCGTAGCTAGTAGGTTTGTATCCCTAGCAACGGTGCCAGAAGTGCTTGTTGGTATTTCTTAGCATCATCACTAATATTTATCAATGCCGCTAAGTAATAGCCTTGATAGTTCCTTAACAATTTTAGATATTTATCTGCAAGCGCACGGAGCTATCATTGCAGCATTTCACCCGAAAGTATTCAGGGTATCGTTATTTATATTTTCCCAAATGAAGGCATTTGATTAAGAGTCTAGTATGGATATGAACTTGAATAATAATGCTTGCAAGTACACCAATGTTTATAACAAGGGTAAGAATGGTGATTTCAAGATAGTGGACACACACTTGGCATTCCTCAAAGGATAAAATAGAAAAGAAAGAATAAAAGAATAACCGTAAGTCGAGTAGGCATTGGTCTAGTATAGTCATACAAAGATTAGTTAATGATCATACAAATTACATAATTAGTTTTAGGGCTAAGTGTGAAGCAGGACAAGAGGCCACCGAGTACTGGTCTGCCATCACCCTCATGTGACAATTTAGACTCCTACACCCTAGCCGAACGTGGGGGATTACAAGGGATGGACAGGGCTATCACCACCTGCCGTCTACCCCTCAACCATGGAAAGGGACAATGCATTCATGTGTCTCTCCATACCCAAGCACCATGTATGTGTATACAGAAACTACCCAAATCCCTCGGGTCCCCAACCCTATGGATCTATAGGTAAAGGACTTGGGCACACCTAACGGTAGGATGAACCACCACCTCAACTTAGCTCTAATTTGGATTATATAAGTCATATGAGTGTTTAAGCATAAAATTAAGTGTGCTACTCTCATGATACACAAACTATAGACTAGTTCATATATCAAGATTATAACACAACAACTATACTCTAGTTCATAAGTATGACTATAAATATCATATGAGAGCATAACTTTGGAATAACTCATATTTCTATTCATACCCAAAGGTCATTTCTTCCAAGGAGCCAAGCTCTCCAAGGTAGCTTTGCCTTGCTCTAAACTACTAAAGAAAGTAAAGCTACTACTAGAGAGTGAGGGAGTGAGGTGTTACTCAAGTGGAGTGTGTGTTGTAGAGGGGGGTACCCCTCTATTTATACAGGGCTCAAGGGCGGTGCTTCAGCTATTCTTGGCATGAAACAGGAGCTCCACCGCCTCTACATGGGAGCATGCCTCCGCCTATTAAAGGGGTGGCTGAGGCACGCCGATAGGGGGGCGCCCGCCTCTAGGGGTCGGCTGCCCCTTGACTAAGTCGCCTCGCCACCGCCTTCGCGTGGTAGGCTCCGGGCTGGACCTAAATCAGAGCCCGGTGGTGCTTTGCCTGATTTGTACTATGTTGATGGGCGTCTCCCTTGTTCCTTTGAGCAAATCAGCGTCGGAAAGCGCCTTTCGGTGAATTATTCCATGTATTTGTATTTGTGACCAGCAAAATAATGTTCTCCACATACATGTGGAACTTGGTTAATAGTCAATGAATATGTGTTTAAGTTTGCCAATTTCTCCTCTTTTTGTATCTTAATTGACTGTCGGATTTGATTGGTAAAGACCGACAACAGCTTCGGACGTCACGCCCCGAATGCAGGCCAGCAGGGCTCAGAGGTGCTCCTCTGGTGCAGTGACCGGATCATCCACTGTCTGCACCAGGAAGGTGGCATCACAGGCGGCAGTAGTGTCGACAAGCAGGTTCTAGACCTCCGCCTCAGCGGCTGCCTTCTCGTCTCGCGCCTGGGTGGCTTCTTGTTGCGTGATGCTAAGTGCGGCGCGCATGGCCTTCAGCTCATCATGTAGCTTGTTAGCGTCCAGATTAGCCCCTGAGTACAAGTATATGACCTTGAGGTAAGTCTCCTTTAACTTAAAGTATTCTTCATGGTTTAACGATGCATCACCAGAAGACTGTCGGGGTCAGATGGGACTTCGTGGTTTGATGATGCAACACCAAAAGACTATTTGGGGTCAGACAGGATCGGCGATGGCGTGTGGCGATGAGACATCTCTCTGCATAATGCAAGCCAAGTTTAACCCCACAGGATAAGGGGGAGAGCGATCTGATTGAGAAGGCAAATGACTCACCAAACTATCCAGAGCAGCATGGGATGAAATCGTCGATGGTGGCTACCCCCACCAGGGGATGGTTCCTGAGGCCACTTTGTGAGCATGACCATGGACAAAGAACCCGGCTTTGGGGCCAACAATCCTAGGGATGCCGTCACGCCCACGTCCACCTATTGAGAAAGTAGGCAATTTCCAAAAACTAGTGAAATTAAGCAGCATGAACACAAATACTAGCATGAGCATTGCTTGCAAACTCTAGTTAATTTAATAAAGAGAAACAACATGAATAGCAGTACACGAAAAAATCACCTCGTCAGGAGGAACTAGCGGCGGGTGTGAGACCACGCCGATGAGAGGTCCATCTATCGGTGGAGGATGGCCGGCGTTGAAGGCCACTGGGGACTCCCCCCTACCATGATCCATCATGTACTCTCCCATAACCTTCATCACTCGTTGGTCTAGGTCATCCTCGTAGATGGTGACCCTCAACTCAATTGTAGGGTAAGTTGGGCCTCAGAACTCCCACTGGTAGTGGTGCCTCATCTTCAAGGGGAGGACCCAATGGCCGATGAAGGTATGGATCACCCTTGTTCCTATCAGGCCCTGGTCCTTCAGGTCCTTGATCACATCCAACAACCTCTAGGGGCGGTAGTTCCTCCCATGACTTTGGGAGGTCACCACGCAGCTGGTTAGGAGAATAAGATGGCGGTGGTGGGCTCTCATTAGGGACGTAGAGCCATGACTTTTGCCACCCCAAGTCCCCAGAAGGGTAGCGGTCAAGGCTTAGTTACCTGTCCTCCAATCTGAGACAAAGTTGGATCAAGGCGCCCCCATCCGAGGAAGATGGACCCCCTAGGCACTAAGCGAACCACCCGGAATAAAAGACCACCATAGCTCATAGTGGGCAGGGACTCCTAGGAAGCCCTCGCACAACATGATGAAGACGAAGAGGTGGAGGATCCCCTCTAGGGTCAAGTCATGGAGGCGACGCCCATAGTAGTACAGCAACCACCAGAGTAATGGGTGCACTAGCACCCCAAACCCAAAAGAGTGGAAATGGGCGAAAGAGACGACCTCATTCTCCTCCGGCCTCGGCTCCACTTCGGTTTTTGGCGGGACTCTCCACCTAATTGTGTCGGTAGCCTCCGGTATCACCGCGTTCAGTTGCAGCTCATCGAACGCCTTGCGGTCGACGGACAACTTTGTCCACTACGTGGTCATGGTCCTCGCAGGAGGCGTCGGTGGCGCAAAGGGCGCAGTTGGGTGGAGGGCAAAAGCTTTGGGATGGAAGGAGGAGATCTGAGGAGGGAAGGTAGATGATCACATAAGGCAGCAAATAACCTTCCCTATCGTGCCCTTGTGTCTTCTATAGTTTGGGGGCCGTGGAACCACCCCACGCCCCACGACCACTGACACGTTTGCGTGGGCGGGCGATTCAGCTTTGCCCCATCACATCAATGCGATGGGTTGTGAGACAACGTCCCTGCTGGAACTACCTGCTGACGTTATCCACGCGCGTGCCTACGTGGGAATCCAGGAGCCTACAAGACAAAAATGGATGCCACACGTCGTTCATCAATACTAGTGTCCGACTAGTGAAAATTTTAAAGGATCATTCTATCTATAGGGTGCAGAAACATTTCAACAGCTGTGTATCCATCCTTTGACAGTTGCGATCAGCCCAAATCTGAATTCAACTACTCCCTCCATCCCAAATCGATGAGTCAGACTATCAAATTTGACAAAATAAAAAAACTCAATGTAATAAGAATCAACCAAAGTATATGAAGTATGAAAGAAATAAAGGAAGATATATATAGTTGGACCAACATAAAAACTTCATTCCATTATAGAGAAAAGTACATTACGTAGTTTTTCTCTAATCTCTAATGTCTAAAATAACTCATCTTACCAAGGGGACTCATGTTAGACGGTTGACAAATTTTATTCAGTCGATCAACATGAGTGAAGATGACAGAGTCTCCTCCCATAAACACAGTAACACTACCAAGCCTTTTCATTTGCTCGAAATGCCTAACATGGACAAAAATCTCCCTGTAGCATTACTAATTACTAATAAAATAGATTCAGAATACGAGCAGTCAGAGTAGTAGTCGAGGGGTTGACGTGTTTTCCTGCTCTAATTACGAGAAAGTCCGGCGCGTTAAATACACAAAGCCATGGACTTTCTCCTTATTAGAGCAGGAAAATGCGTCAACCCCTCGACTACTACACTGGCGATTCAAGTAGTAACGGCGACGAGCAATGGGAATGTACTCGAGCGATGGCATGTACAGCACCGACTGTGACTCCGGCGAGGAGGAGGATGATTCGGAGTATGGTGACTGGTCCAGCGATGGGTCTGGCGAGTCAGCGAATTGCCAGAGCACTAGCGAGGAGGAGGATGTTTTTTCTCTTTCTCTGAAAACTCAAATCCCCTTAGAATCCATGACTTTTTCTAGGTTGGGAAATCCAATAGCCCATTTAGTTATTTATGGAGGGTTTTCCATCCCTGAGCCTACGTTCCCCTTGCTTCCAAATTATAGGCCTTAGTTCAAACAGCCACAGATGCAGTCACACACATAAAAAAATAACAGGCAGATGCAGCGCAACAAGCTACAGTGAGTAGGGTTTTTTTGGTAATTTTTAGGTGTCAAATTCATGCATCTTTTAATTATTTATTTATTATCATCCTCTTTTAGTTTTATGTTTATTTATATTATTATGAAAAAACTAAAAATGCAACAACTGACTCATTGGATATATAAATAGGTGCACAGGAGAAAAAATGAAAAGACGGATATTAGGTAAGTAACATTTTATCGTAATCATTTCCTATTAAAACACGGAATAAATTCTGCTCTCTACTGAGCACCGCACCGAGTAGTCCCGCCAACACACCCCGAAAATTTGATTTCGCACCACAGTGAGCAATCCCGCCAACACACACCAAAAATTAGATGTCTCTCTTTTGCCCTCCGCGCGGAAAATAGGTTTACCACGCTATCGATTTTAGACAAGGGCATTTGTGGTCAAGTGATGGCCACATAAAAGCGCAAAGAGTCTCCGTCTCCGCCTCCATCTCCATTCTCCACCCACACCATCTCTCATCCAACTCCAAATCCTAGTCCCATGGCCTCCCTCTCCAATCTCCAGCTGCCCCCTGTGCCACCCTGCTTTGGACACTAGGCGCCATCGACATAGCACCTCGACTCTCTAGCTGCACCCTCTCTCATACATTTTCGAACCCTAGCCTTGATGATGGTACAAGCTAGATCCGGATCCCCTACCTCGTCACCTGCCATGACTAATCGGATCTGAACCCAAGCTAGAGCAAGATCTATTAACCTTGTGTCAACGCCGGTTACAACAGCTCCACGACCACGATGACAACATCAAATCTGAACACGGACATGGAGGAAGAGGTACCCAAATTCCTTTTATGACGTGTGATCTACTATAGAGGCTGAACCAAGGATATGTAGATAGCGATGGGGTTACATATTTCCTATAGTTGAGTGCAGCTGACATGTGCTTTATTGGATTAATGACTTCCGCATAAGTTGTAGTTACGTACTAGTTAGGCGCTTATTTGCATACTCTTGCTCTATTGTGTTGACATTCTGTAGAAGCTTTAGTTAATAAATGCCTTTGTAATCTAGAAAGATGGAAGAACTTGGAATACGTGTGGGCCCAAAACCTGTGTCTCCAAAGGCAAAAAAGTAAAGCACAAAAGGGTAGACACGGTGAAGATTTAGAATATATCCCTGAACCAGGGGAGGTAGTTGAGGGATTTGATGTTATAGATGAAACATATTTAGATTTAGAAGATGAGCTAGTACCCCTAGCAATTGTGGTGCTTATTCTATCTTGTATTTAGTTCGAAGGGGGCTACGTAGCAATTCAATGCTTTACTGTTTGGATAGCAATGCAATTTGTACATGCTTGCTGCTTAAGTTTGTATCTCCAATTTTAGTGTCCGGGTCGAAGGAGCCATAGAGGAGGCTCTGCCAGCAGGACAAAAGGCAGCGCTGCCATGAATCCTGGGCGAAGGCACTCCAAGCGAGTGAATTCAACATGACCAAGAGAGTTTACTCATGGAGTTCATACTCGGAGAGCTACCGCTAGCAAAAGGGCGGAGGTATTAGCAGTAGGTGAACATAATTCTCCATCACCATGGACACCTATACCCAGGGATCAATTCAAACTTCATGAATTGATTGGAGACATTTGTCGGGATGGCTCCCTACCTAGCCCTATGAGAGAGTGCCTATGGCCAGATGATGATAGCCATGCCGAAGAGGAGCCCTCTGAGCTACCTAGCCCTATGAGAGACTGCCCATGGCCAGATGATGATAGCCATGCCAAAGAGGAGCCCTCTGAGCTACCTAGACCTGTGAGAGACTACCCTTAGCCAGATGATGATAGCCATGCTGAAGAGGAGCCATCTGAGCAAACTCCCATCTCCACCCACCCGTAGAACAATGAAAGTTGCCTAGGTTGGTATTACCTTACAGATGTCTATCAATCAATTCGCACTAGCTATTTGATATCCATGTTACTTTTCTAACAATTTGAATGTATGAAAACTTTGTAGTACCATTGCCGAGAAGTGTGAGGAAGCCGAGGCCTCAAACTCATGGAATTTTGCTTGACAAAATGAGCAATCAATGGAAGGATTGACGATGCCCATCTCTATTATCGAGGGGAATAGAAGGCCACATGATCCAGTGCAAGCTACCAAGTTTGCCTCAGAGGCAGGTGTAGTAGTCAGGCATCAAATACCAATTTTGACACATTGGAAACATTACAAGAAGCCCTCCGGTGTCGTCCATTACAGGAATTTTGTGGAGAGGCTAACTATATGTATGGATATCCTCTCTTGACATTCAACTCTGCTTTGAACAACTTTAACGGATTTACTTTTCATTCGCACTACTACGTGCAGTCAAGGCTGGACATTGACAAGGCTCATCCACCAATACAAGAAGCTTGCTGGAATGTATTGTAGTGTGGGGTATGACAGTCACGCTATAGGTTGAAGCAAACCTACTTCAATGGCATCCATGCTAATCAGATCTGTACGACCTCTCCTGTCCCATGCATGAGCGATGCACAGTGGTGTGAACTTGTTGAGACTTGGTCTAGTGCTAAGAACAAGGTGTGTGTGAACCCATCGATTTCTTGTCTAGTCTTGCTATGGTCTACTTGTGCTGCAGTCTAACACAAATGAAGCTATAGGAAACATCTGAGACGAACAAGCGAAACCATGCAAAAGTGAAGTACCACCAGTCTATATGATCTCGCTCCTATGTTGTCCAGCTGCAAACATTTGTAAGTGATGGTTGTGTTTTATTGTTACTCTTGCCTTTGTATATATATAAACAGAAACTCATGTGCAATGTGAACAGAAGGAGAACAAGAGGAAGGCCGTAGAACACGATCAAGGACTTGATGAACAACATGATGATCTAGAACTTGAACAACATGGTCAACCTGATGAAGATGTTAATGCTGTGGAAGTCTTCAAGGACTTCCATAACAGTACAAAAAAGGGCCTGAGCGATGCTGCAAGAGCAGTAGTTGTAAGTACCTTCATTTGCTTTCCTTGAAATCTATAGAACCCATTGCCATAAAAAAAGGAAACACAATAGGAGCCTAATGTGGCAACATCATTTAATTTTGTAGTTGCAATTTTAAACCATTCAATATGGTACCTGTACATTGTGCTTATGTAATCTCTATCGGCAATAGGCTGCAAAAGAACTATGCATTGTGCTTATGTAATCTCTATCAACAGTCGTCTGAGGAAGTCCTATGCATTACTTGTTATGAATTAATCTCTTGGGTTTTTAGTTGAAGTCCTCTTTCACTATCTGTAACCTAATGTTTTACTGCTTGAATTTCATAGGAAGCTATGCAAGCAGAACATGTTGCTTATGGGCAGCAACCAATGACTAGTGTTGATGTTGTTTCCAAGGTTCTCTGCCTCTACCAGGGCAAGCGCCCCTCCTAGGCAAGCAGCAAAAACCTTTTTTAAAGAATGCTGGTATCCTAAGAAGCTCCACCATAGCAGAGACATCGGCAGAGATGACACTTTAGGAGTAGCTTGCTGGTGAACAGGAAAGTATATCTGAGCTCATCGAACTAGTGGATGAATAGAAGGTGAGGACACAAAAGGCTAGAAGGGAGCTTGAGGAATTCAAGCAACAGCAACAGGAGGAGTACAATAGGCTCAGTGAGCTAGTCTTGTGCTTAAGCTCTCCTAGTAATTAACTCTCTATCTTCAACTCCTGTGGCTTGATGCGGTGAACATTTGTGGTCTGTTGTGTCGACACATGTGATGGTTTGATGTTGTGATACTCTATCAGTGGTTCACTGCTGACGTGTGAAATGTTAATTGTGGATATTTGATTGCTAGGCTAAATTGTTATGTAGTCAATCTGTGCAGTAGTGACGATCTTGAATTACTTCTATGACAAATTGATTGTACTCCATGCGGTAGAACTAGAATAGGCCACGTGATCAAATAAAAATGCAACATGTGGAGGAACTAGTGCATGACACGTGAAATAGCTAGAGAACGACATGTGGGCTATTAAAAATCCGACATGTGGAAGGATGTCGTCAAGCCACGTGGCTGAATAAAAATGTGAAACATGGACGGATAGCGCCGTGATACGTGGTCGAATAAGAAATGACCACGTGGACCAATAAAAATACGCCACATGGTCCAATGAAGAAGTGACATGTGATCCAACTCCAAGACGACACATGTGCCCATAGGAAACTGACATGTGGAACAACAGGAACACGACACGTGATCTAGTAAGAACCTAAAATGTGCAAGAACTAGATATGGCCATGTTGTGCAATAAGAAGGTGACACGTACCCGAACCATCTCCAATGCAACCGGCTATAGCATGTACACGTGGAAAGCATCTCCAATAGAAGCACCCACCAGCATGGTAGCCCCCTGCCACGTAGTCCAAAATAGTTCTATGACATTTTGTTTTCATCATAGTCAAGCCACTTCTATGACGTTTTAAGAAAATCATCGTAGAATTTCAAGTGTGATGCGACTTCTATGATGAACCGGTTTTCGTCATAAATTTGGCATAAAACTGAAATTATGACGAATTTGGCTCATTCAGTGATGAAAGTTGATCGTCATAGAAGTGGATATTCCTACTAGTGATTCCACAGTTGTACAATAACAAAGACCTATAGAAGACTACTAGGTGTACAATAACAAACACCTATCGAGTACAGGTACATCCCAGAGTCTAGAGACAAGCAGTGCAAGCTAAGGATGAGGCAACACCACACAAAACTTCTACTAGCATCTCAGTGAGGTGCTTTACCTTCCCTGCTACACCTCTCATGGTCGCTAGCATGAGAGAGATAGAGGAAAGAAGAGGAGGCATAGAAGAGAAGTGCCACCATTGTCGATGCTGCTTCAGAGGAAGGAGGATCGCCAGGGTGCTGGGACTGATGAATCGGCGATAGTATAAGAAATGCGTAGGGCAGAAAGGTGGGAACTGTACATATAGACATATCACCTTCCTAGCAGCCCTACACATATCAGATACCAAACCAGGGATACCAAAATGCATTCAGTACCCCTTGGCTTGCCCAAATAAGCGAACCCCCTTAATCGCAAAACTTCCACTAGCACCTAGATCGAGTAGCCCCCGCTACGCCTAGATGCTGGTAGTCCCCAATCTTGAAGGCCTTCTCCCAACACCGCTGCTACTGCCAGAGGAGTTGGAGAAGGAGCACCATGGCGATGAAGAAAATATAGATGGTTGGCTCAAGAGCTTTGTCTATATCTCTCTGTATCTAAGGAGGAAGGAGTGTGTGGATTGCCAAGAAGCGCATCCAGCCCTGACTTAAATAGGCCACCCATGAAGATGGAGAAGCGGAGAGGAGCAGTTAAGATCTGCATGATCTATGGAAGACGCTGGTTCCCATGGAAAGTGGTGAGACAATGTTGGATGTGGTTCCATAGGATGCGGTTTAGATTCCCTAGCATTATAACTTAATGGCACGCAATATCTGGCAGACCAAAGGGACAGACGTAGAGATAAAAAAAGGGCTAGGCACATGCGTATATGGGAACTTGAAGTTGATAGGTCAACGTAAACCGTATGAATGCGTATTGATAAGAGCGGTGTATATGAAGGATCATTGTAATCGTAGATAACCGCTTCTTCGTATACCCTTCTATAAAAGCGGAAGCAGAATGAACAAGGGTACATAACCACGATTTATAGCTCCCATCCCTCTGCTCCACCCTCAAGATTGGTCCATGGTGAATGGGAAGCGCTCAAGGGTCGAGTCGGCCGAGGAAAGGACTGAGAGGCAGAAGTTAGAGCGGCTACAGTAGTGCTTTTCCGCTGTGGAGACGGCACTCACCGCAGGCCACTAGGAGATGACCATGGCCGAGGTGGTGGCCACTGAAGCCCAAGCGCAGGGCACTAGTAAGTGTTGGTGTCTTCTCATTTATGCATTCCATGCGACGCTGGGCTTCAGTGTGTGATGGTGTTTGTTGCTCCTCTTTTTAGGCATCTAGGAGCAGTTGGCCACCATCCAGCAGTAGTTGCCCATCATACAGGAGCAGTTGGGCGATGTCCAGGTTGAGCTAGACACCATGTGTGAACTAGAGGGGAAGTGGCATGCCTTGGTGTGCGATGCGGTGATCCACATGGAGGAGCGCTGCCTTGAACTCGACATGCAACAAGATGCGGCACTCACCGTCGTCAACGCGGTGTCGCGCGCCCGTGGGGGCAATCCTCAAGGAGAGCCTCTGTGCCTTGCCCACGTGGGTCATGGTGGTTGTTAACCATGGCATCCGTCATGGGGCCGCCATGGCCCTAGCCGCCACCCAGCTCTGATATGGCCTTGACCTGAACAAGGTGGAGCCGGGGTTCCTACCAAAGTCGTCGTGGGAAAACATCGACAAGATGGTAGGCGAATTCACTAAGGCGGTTGAGGCCATGGTAGCGATGGTGCATGTAGCGGACATCATCAGCAATGCTCCTGTTGGTGAGTAGCTTGCTTGTGAACTCTCCTCTACATCTTGTAAATAATATTAATATTTTGATAATAATATTTTGTGTTAACTCCAGTGGACACCATCAGATCATTGCGCACATTTACATAGTTTCATACGCCGATGGACCTAAACCGTGAACCAGTGCCATCAGATCATTGCTATCTTTTTTTCAATTAAAACCGCTACTCTAACGAACTCACTAGTCTGTCATGTTGTTCAAGTAAAGAGCCTATAAAGCCTCAGGTGTCCGTTTCGAGCCCCTAGTGTTCCAAAATTTTATGCCATTTTGTACAATTTTTTTGCCCCTTGTGGGCCCCTAGTGGCCCACTGTCAGCACCTAACCGTTATAACTAGGCCACCGTCGCCCATTCCCCATTCCCCATTCCCCTTCTATGTTCCCATTCCCCTAGTGTTCCAAAATTTTATGCCATTTTGTATAGTTTTTTGCCCCTTGTGAGCCCCTAGTGGCCCATTGTCAGCACCTAACCGTTAAAACCAGGCCACTATCGCCCATTCCCCATTCCTATTCTCTTCGATGAACCCTAGCTCGGTGGAGGCGGCGATTGAAGGTGGCAGACGAGATTAAAGGCATCGGAGGATCCCCGGTGTATTGTGGTGGCTCAGGCATCCTTTTGGAGGCTAGGCGGCGGGGCTTCCTGGTGGAGTGCAGTGGCATTGGTGTTCGTGTCCGTTGTGTGTCATGGAAGAGGGGACAGATCCGATCCACAGGTCTCCTTTCTTTCCTTTTCCTATTCGCTTCACTGTTTTGGTCCTTGCTCAACAAACATTCTAGCATTGGAGATCTAGTTAGGCCAATGATGATGAAAAGAACTAGGAGGTGGCACTAGTTGGTTTTCTGCTGATGTGTTGGTTTTCTGCATATGTTTAGTGTTCTTACTGTAATGGCTGTGTGCAACTAGGCCTGTTAATTGTCAGGTGCTTGCTTGATTATACCTATTTTGAACTTGTAACATATCTGTGCCAATGATGTCTACATGGCTGTTGGATGTATTAGGATGTGGCTCATATGTTTGCTTTCTGTGTCTTCTCCTTGTTGACAACCAAGTTATATATATCCATTTTGTTCCAAATAAGAAGAAGGCATCGAAAGCAAATCAATGTTTTGTGTTCATCATTCAGATGACTGAGGCCACTAATGTTTATGTTGTACATGTTGCTACTGATGCCAATGATGATGACTACCACTTGTTCACTGACATTCTACTTGTGAAAACTGAGGCAGCCTATTTGGGTTGTGCAGATTTGAGATGAGTCCCTGCTATGTTGTGTTCAATGGCCATCAGCCAGGACTTTACTACAACTGGCCTGACTGCCAGGAACAAGTTCATGGGTTTCATGGTGCTTGTTATAAAAAGTACAACTCCTATGAAGATGGAATTGTTGCCTTCACATCAAGAACCAACTCAAATCCACCCTTCTGTCTTCAAAACCCAACAGCTGCTTCACCCTCTTTCTCCTTCAAAACTGATTTAATTGTAGTCCTCTTAATCTTTGTCTATCTCCTATGGTAGAAGCTCCAAGATCATGTATTGATTGTCAGTGTGATGGTTAGACTTGATTTAGCTAAAATTGTAAACTAGCTTCATTAACTGCTACTCTAGTTTGAGTTATATATATCTATGTGGTGCTACTCTAAATTTAGATGAGGTCGTACCATGAAAATTGTTAATGGTTGTTAAAGGTGCATGGCGGTATGAGTTGTGGACTTCACTGATGGATTTTTGTTGGATTACTTTCTGCTTTAGTGATCCCATTACTAAGGAATCTCTAATCCTACTGCACACTGACGATCGCAGAGCAGTAAATAAAGCTGCATTTGATGTATCTCTCTATCATGCATTTTAAAAGGACCAATGTTTTTACTTGTCTATGGACATGTTAATTTCCTCGATGATGGATGTTGTCATTATTTTAGTTAAACTAGTGTGTCATCTTTGTTTTTTTGCAAATTGAATTATTTGTTTGGTACTACAATGCACCCGTCAAATTGTACTACTAGGCTAGGCTACTAGTACTAAAAACTACACCTAAAATTGACTTAGTCTTGCTCGACGCCGCTGCCTCCGTGATTGCAGTTCACCTAGAATGGAATTTGATTTTCTTTGTTGGGGGGGAAGAACCATCATCACATATAACATGGATAGCAGAAAAGTTCATCTCATCCCTGCCTTTGCCATTCGGTATGGTAGATGTAGCGTCCTGCTAGAGGAGTTCATCAGCAAACCTTACTATCTTCCCTATGTTCCATTGTTCTCGAAAAAATTAGCAGAGAAGTAAATAAAATTCCTTACTTTCTTACGTGTGCAATAACATTTCAACACTAATGGCTCCTCTGCTTGGCTTTTAATAGAGGGACATGGTCACGTGTACTATCGTCTTCTGCTTGGTTTTTAATTTAATTCCTCATAAAAATGTAACACGAGACTTGATCAGATGAACTCTGTTATGCGACGAATCTGTAATTCTTCCCTTTAATTGGGAGCGCGTTGCCGAACGGCCACGCTAGCCACGTTAGCAAAAAAAATTTCAAACATTCGATCCTCTGTTCATGGCCCTGATTTACTCCCACCCTCCACTCTTTCCCAGGGGTTAAAAATATCTTACTGCTCTGACATCAATTCTTGCCTCGCCTGGCAGCATACCCAACGCATCCATTCAAACAATGGTTGCTTCACCGCTGGATCATACAGTAATCCGACGGTGATAACTTGCTTCACCTCTAGATCTTACTATAGCGTACACGTCCATCTTGGTGCCAATGGTAAAAGTACTATTGTCTCTGTCGGTTTCTCCAGCGTCAGACATAGGACGAGCAATCGGCGGTGTACACCTTTTTACCGCCGGTTCGGCAGACGACACGGCGATGAAGGTCGACATTGTGTTCACCGCTGGATCATACGCCGAGCCAGCGGCAAAAATGATCATCACCGCCGGTTATTCTGCTAGGAAGGACCCCACAAGTCATAAGTTGGCGGTGATACTTATCACCACTAGTTATCTCAAAACCGTTGATGAAGGTCTCGGTGGTGAATAGACTTTCTATAGTAGTGACATGTCTATGATTCAGTATGATTTGACTTTGATTATGTTTTAGTGATTCATGATTAGAGTGAATAACAAATTCTTTAGGCCATAAATAATGTTCCCACGTCTCTAATGAATGAACAAGGGCGTACAATTCTTTATGATACATGGAATAATTAAGAACAAACCCATTCAATTCTCACTAAAATAAGCAACGCGTTTACCTTCTTGCATCAAAATGGCACCAATGCCAACTCCACAACCATCACACTCATGCTCAAAAGTCTTACCAAAATATGGAAGTTGTAGCAATGGTACATTAGTAAGCTTGTCCTTCAAAAGAGCAAAGGACGCCTCTTGTTCTTCTCCTCAATGAAACACAAAGCATCAAAAGCAGCACGTAGATGATTTAGATGTTCAGTTAATGACTTGATGTATATCAAGATATCATCAAAATAAAACAACATAAATTTTGCAATGAAAGGATGTAAATCCTCGTTCATTAATCGCATGAAAGTGCTAGGTGCATTAGTTAACCCAAAAGGCATTAACTACTCATACAAGCCGAACATGGTTTTAAAAGCTATTTTCATTCATCTCCAAATTTTATTCTTATTGGTGGTATCCACTTGTCAAGTGTACTTTAGAAAAAAAATTATAGAACCACTTAACTCATCAAGCATGTCGTCTAGCCTAGGAATAGGATGACGGCATCTTATTATGGTAGTGTTAGTGGCTCTACAATCTACACACATGTGCCAATTGCTATCTTTTTTTTTTGAAACCAAAATAACTAGAACAACACAAGGACTAAGGCTCTCATGTACATATCCACGGTCCAAAAGGCATTGTATTTGGTGCTGAATCTCCTAGTCTCCTCAGGGTTGGTTCGTAGCCCGATTCGGCAAGCTCGCTCCACAAAATAACGTGACAATAGATAGCCTACTTCCTTTTATGGTATGTTCCGTACACCAGCTAGAGAAAAATAAAAAATTTCACAAGGACAACTCAGCTTTCCTTATCCATGAATCACTGTTTAGTACAGCCCCAAGCAAGCAAAACAATGTACTTTTCTTGCTTCTCAACTTAAACGGCGTGGCTAGCACATGGGCATTCGGACGGACGCCCGCGCCTGCTGCAAGCACAGGCGGGGACCACCCGCACCCGCGCCTATGTCTGTTGCATACACACGTGGGGACCGCTCGTGCCCCTGTTGCACCCCCCCTCTGCTTCCCGCACCCACCAGCACCAGCCACGCTTGTGTGTGCACTTGGCTTAGCCGGGGACGACATTGTGCACCCCGACACGTGCGCTCAGTGGGCATCGGCGAGGATAGCGGTGGCGTCCTATGGCGGAGAGGCGTTTCGGTGGCGCTGGGGTTAGGGAAGAGGTTGGGGAGGCACTCTACTGCCAGCAGATGCGTGAGAGAGACCGAGAGATTGAGAGGGCGAAAATGGGGAGAGCAGAGGCAGTGCGGCGTGGGATTGGATGCGCGGTGGGGTATGGCCGCGGCAGGCGCGATGGGCGGGAGCGAGCGGCATAGGCCAAGTGAGATGTTCGGACGGATGGACGCCTGCTTCGTATCATTATCACAACTTAAACAAAGTCGACCTGTTGATAACAATAAAAAAATAGCTATATTTTTATCCAACTATCATCACGAAAGAAGGCAAGATATATTTATTCCAAAGGAAACCAACTACTGTGTAATAAATTTTTCCCTTTTTTCACTTGTGCAAGAATCAACGTTCAACAACAGTCGTGGAGATGAAATTGAGATGTCACAGTGCACTCAAGGTCTATACTAGGTATATCTGGCTACAATAGATGCCAAGCACAATGGTGCAAACTCATTCAAACTAGATCAAGAGCAAAACCTAACCTAGCCAAACACAATAAAATGCAAGGAACATCCGTTCAGTAAAGCAAACTGAAATAAAAAATTACAGCGGCACAACGGGCAATGGGATATGGGGAAAACAATGCTAAACACAAATATTTTTGTAGGGCAATTTTCTGGATGTTTAGGATGAAGGCGAAAATGACTAAACTAGGGTAAAGTTGAACCTAACAGTAATACATGAAGCTCTAATTACCACTTGAGGGGGATGCGGTTCCCAATCTTCTGTTAGGTCGAGGTAAACAATGATTTGGTTGGAGAGCAACGCACCGATCTGGCTTCATATCACAAAGACCCGACCCTTGCAACTTTAGCACCACGTCTCCTCTAGTTATCAACCGTGTCACAATCCGGTTGACCTTGCTGATAAGGCTAATCCTTGCTGTGAATGGAAGAACACAAGCAAGAACAAGATAAAATGCAACTCAAATAAAGTGATAGTTGTGGATATATGATTAAGATATCGAATGTGAGGTTTCACAAACTGATAACGTCGACTATTCAATGATAAACCAAAACACAAACACACTAACATGCATGGTGATGACTTAATATAAGGTCTAAGGGTCATCACACCCCTAGATGTGCCCCATAATGGGCTCTAAAATGATACATGGCTCAATGGACCAAAAGACGATGATGCAAAACCTTAAAGACTCTAGATGCTAACTTGTTTTGATGATCCGTGTTGACTCTGGTTGTTGACGGTCGTTAACATCAATTATAAACCGTCAACATATCCTACATATATACTTAATTCCATCACCAAATATGGGTCTAGGGGTTTAAACTAATAAATTCCATGAGTTTTAGTGAATTTGTATTTTTAGCGGGGTTTAATCAGAAAACTATCAAGGAGGACCTATTCGTCAAAGCAAATCATGTTTATCCACAATGAAACTAATGTGGGAAGACTCTAGAACACTCCGGAAGGCAACCCACCATAGCAGCCTCGAGGGGCTGACATGTGGGGCTGGGCGGTACCACCTACAATCCGGCTAGCCCATGGGACCCACATGTCATGCTCTCCTTCGAATGTCGGTTCTCCACCGCCTCTTAGATTGCATCTACGTTGTCCTTTTAAGTCGGTTTGATCCGATGGTCTAGAATTGATGCTACCGCTTATATATATAGCCCTGTACCCCCTCCCTGGGGGTCATCCCTGAAACCCTAATTCATATCTTTAGGATCAGAGCCAGCAATCAAGAGAAGATTAGTCCTCCATAGGATCTAGTCTTATAAATAGAAATAGTGAGATAGAGAGTGAGGGAATAGTTTGGAGGAGGTGCCGGCCTATCGGTGCTCTCTCTCTATGGCTTGTACCTTGGCGGATCCAAGTTCTATCTGAGCTTGCAGTAATTAACTTCTGATTCAAGTAAGCATCTTGTTTATATTGTTCACCAGGATCGCGACGCTTTTGAGTGTTTTATTCCTATTCTAGTGGGAGTAAAGTATTAATCGTAAGTGTAAGCGTGGTGCTTAGACTTGGGTTAATCATGGATGCACCCTGCATTCTGGATTGGTGGTAGCTCGTGAGGGTGACTCTTATAGCCTTGTTGAATCCTCTATAGTCTACCTCCCGTTTGTAGGCCAAGTAGGACCCGGTTATGAAGGAAATCATCCTCTGTTGGTGTCTTTCCCTAGTAATGTCCCCAGTTGAATAGTAGAAGACATAGCTTATCGAAGTCAGAACTGGAGAACCTTAGTTATCCTCTCTACGCTCCTGTTTATCCTATCCTTGTTGCTACCCTTAGTTAACTTAGACCGTAGTTAGTCTCACACATTTCCCTATGGATACGATACTTGGAATACTTTCGGGTGAAAGCTACAGCAGTATCCGTGCGCTTGTGGATTTATCTATGTGCATTAATAAATACCAACAAGCTTTCTGGTGCCATTGCTGGGGAAACGGTCGCTGAGTTAACTACGAACAAAGCTTAGCTTTTTATCTTTTGTTTTATTTTTTTCTTTGAGCATGGATAATACACCTATATATCAATATGCTAAACCTATGAGCGCAAGCCTAAAGCCACCAAAATCTTCAGAGCCTATCATAACACCTTGTTATGAGCTGCGCCCGTGTTTAATAAAATTAATTTAGGAACAATCCTTCTCGGGAGAAGGCAACAAAAACCCATACTCACACCTATGGGACTTTGCACAGACCTGTGCATGCTTGCATATCATTGGCATGTCTGATAAAATCTTAAGATGGAAGTTGTTTCCGTTCTCTTTGATGGGAAGAGCTAAACAATGGTATAGTCAAACCATAGGAAGTATGCAAGGAGATTGGGAAATATTATGCTCTAAATTTTGTTTATGTTTCTTTCCCATCTCTAAAGTGGTTAGCCTTCGAAAAGAGGTTCTAAATTTTATATAATTAGAAGAAGAATCTCTTGGGACATCATGGGAACGTATTAATAGTCTTATCACCACTAGCCCAGACCTTGTTATTCCAGACCCGATGCTCCGTCAACATTTTTATATGGGTCTTAGCGAGGATTCTGCGCAATCCCTTGATCAAGCCTCTAGAGGAGCTTTTCTTTGTTTGACTATTAGTGAAACTCTAGAGGAGCTTTTCTTTGTTTGACTGTTAGTGAAGCAAAGTCTATGCTTGATAGAATTAGTGGAAAGACTTCATGCACTAGCATTCATGATCAACTCCCCAAGGTAGAGAAGGAATCATCTTCCGAACAAGTAGAGGAAGTTTTGATAGCCAAATCACAATCACTCCAATCCCAAGATTTAGCTATCAATCTCAAACCAGCAACTGCAACATGGGGTGCCGCATCACCGCCATGATTGCCAGCGTTGATGTCATGCATTGTGGAGCACGAGGAGGCCAACTGAGGGCTCACATGGTGGCATGGATGGAGCTACAACATGTGCGTGGATGGAGCTATGGTGTGTGGACGGTGGCGAGACGGAGGGCTGGAGAGGTGGCGCGGCACAATTGACTTACGTTGATTGAGGAGGAGGCGGAAGAGGTGGCCGAGCGGGGATTATAGTAGGAGTTTTAAATACCCTCTGCGAACTGGCGTGGGAACTTGCAACGACGACATGGTTCAGATTACCGAGTGGGCGGGCGACCAAGCAGATGAGATGGTCAGATTACTAGGAAATGTGGAGTTTTCTGGTTCTCTTTCTAATCTGCACGTTTCTTTCTGTTCACATTTTTTATTGCACACATAAGAAAGTCCGCCCGTTGTACATTTCATCTCGTAGGACAATATATAGTGTCGTATGTACATTTGAAAGTCATAGCAAATTGAGTGCATTTGTTCATAGCTGACAAAACTACTTCGGCACCACGTCATACATTAAAAAATGTTAATTTTTTATGTGAGTAGAACTTGCCTGATTGGTTGTGCTACAAACAGCAGCTACACTGGTTGTGGCTTCATGCATGAAGTAATAATAGTAAGGTAGGAGTACGTCTTTACTTAGTAGTTGGATTTCTGAAGTGGTAGCGTCAACCACAGCCCAAGAAGTGCAGTCGATCACAACCTATGAAACCATGTAGCCATCTCTAGCTAGCTGCTGCCCCTCGGCTACTGTGAGCCTACGACTGCTTGGATTGGAATGCACTATATATTTCATCGAATGATAGAAGGTCCGACCATCTAAAATATTCACTACTCGGATACTATTAATGATGAACATCGTGCGGTCACGTCAGAAGCCTGTTCTAGCCTTGGTGTCCCTATGTGTACAAAGCCTGGCCTCACTTCCATTGTATTGCCATCTGTAGCTAGCTGACTGCCTGACTGCCCCTCAACTGCAGTGAGTCCTCTTCACAACCGCACCAGGCTTTCAAGTCTCAAGCGTGTCATGGTGGTCAAAAGCTCTTCTTCTAAGATGCACTTCTTGTATCTAGCATTCCTGTGCATTCACTTCACTCTCGGCAACCGCGTAAGGTCTATATGGGAGGAGCGTCCCCCTTCCCTCAAAGATTCTGAATTTTCACCAAATATATATAGAAACACTTGTTGACATTTCTTAACGTCGCTACTAAGAACAAAGTTATGAATTTAATCTCTAGCAACGACGCCAGAAATGCTGGTTGGTAATTACTTGTGACTTGAAAGAATAAATACATGAAAGAAAAGGATCTGCAAGCGCACAGATAATACACCATTGTAGCACTTCACCCGAGAGTATTCTAGGTATCATTATTTATATTTTTACCACAGGGAAGGTCTGGCATGGACATGTATTGATAACTTATACTATTGATGGAGAAGTAAACCATAACCAATTTGTTCTCACAACAGGGGTAAGTCATAGGATAGAATATGTATATGATAAGTATTGATCAATGATAAATCACTCAGAGTACTCCTTTCTATGGCATTAGTATGGTTAAGAAGAATATTAGAGGAATAATTCCTATGTCATTCTTAATTACAAGTCAAAGCATACAATGATTAGTGCAATTACACCTAATAATCATGGCTAAGATCAACTTCATATCTACACATAAGGGATACTACTAAGGAAGATTAAGAACAAAGCTTGTATTCCTTTGTAACCAGACCCTACTTGCACCTATATTCGGGGAGTGGACTACAAAGGACTCAATGGGAGTGTCACATCCGTGATCTACCACATGACCCAGAATATAGGGTGTATCCGCAGGTAAATAACGTATAAGCCCCACGCTTACACAATGTCGACCACTCACCCCATGTACTTTAGAGTGAGCGCTATACGAACTTATGCATAAATATAATGGTAATCTAGCTATACTAAGTATCTAATCAAAATAGACAATGAACATGATAACTAAGAACATAAATGAGATGAACACTAATGTTTTCATAACAATTGTAGCAAACATATAAAAGTAATGGAGATACAAAAGAGAGGGGGTACAAAGATTATACCAAACCATGCTCTTGACAAGATCGGAAATCCAAGCGAGACCTGCTTGCCTCCCTCTAGACCTAGCCTAACTAGCTATGTCCTAGAATATGGTGGAGCTCTGAGGATGATTAGGGTTTCTGTCTTGTCAAATGACTTACACATGTTATATAGATGGTTTATAATGGTTGTTAACTACCGTCAACAAACTCCCCCAAGCTTAACCTTTGCTAACCTTTGCTAGTCCCATAGCAAATCTAAACTCAGCAAATGGATTAGGAGTTGCTACGATGCTTTGACTCCTCAAAAGTACACATGCGTTCAAACAAGAATTCTCCTCCGGATTAGAATAAACCGATCTAACTTCCACACTTACCCATATTACCTTCAACCATGGGGCTTCTTAGCCTTCACTTGGGTATTGATCAATTGAAAGATAGAATGATCATGTCAAGCACTATGTCTCAAGTTCTTTGCTCAACCATTATCTCGGAGTTTTCATAAATTTTCAAAATAAAACTCAGAGCTTCTATTGTATGACACTCTCAAGTCTCTCAATATATGTGGTATTTGTGGATCCTCACCAAGGCAATAGTGATGTTATGCCTTTCTCTTCCTACAACTAAGGCTTATGTGGAGCTCATAGGAGTGGAAAATAGCATGAAAGAGCATACTTGCAATGCATATATTGTAAAGTCAAACCTCGAATCCAAAGAGAGTTAAGCATACATTCAAATCAAGATGTGCATGTGTATGGATGTATATGGTGGATATATATGGTGGCTAACCTAATTCTATGCTCCTTGAAAGCATATCTCTTTTGGAACTCAGAAAATACTTTGCAATAAAACATGGGCTATCTTATTCATCTCTTTTTTTGTTTTTTTTTCTTTTCTCTTTTTTTCAGGCAGACATCTGAGTACCCATTGTTTTTAATATCTCGGACACTTGTCCATTTTTGCTCATCTCTTTTTTCTTTCTTCTTTTCTTATGAATAACTTTTGCATAGCCCATACTTCTTTTCTGCAACAAAACTTTTGAGGGATAGCAATAAGAACTTGGAGCATTTATTTGGTGGATAATCCTAGGAACATGTTTTTGGTGTTTTACTCCTAGTGTAGGAGTAAAACATTTTTGGGTGGATCTAGATGGCATGTTTTTGCGCCTACCCCCAGTGTAGGAGTAGTGCATATATGGGTGGTGTGTACGTGATCTTGATTTTAAGCGCATCACAAACCTCTCATAAGCATCAACAAAGCTTGACTAAACTCAATGCAAACAAGCAGCATATATGAGTGGAAGTTTTCCTAATCTAAATAATATATATGGCTCTGGTAGGAATTCAAGCTTTGTCATACAGGAGCTCATCATGTAGTATTTTTATGTTTTTTAAAAGATAAATCTCCAAAACTTTAGTATCACTTGGAACAAGATAAATAGCAGCTCAGACCTTCTCATATCATATCCGTCAATTACCTAGATTTAGATCAAGCATATGCTACCCACGAGTTTCAAGTTCAGAGTAAATTCTTATATCAAAATAGTCGTATCCAAAACTCGGGAGAATTCAAGACTGAAAACTAGGTACTTAAAAGTAATTATGATAGAGCAACTATTCATCATTTCCATTACAAGAGATTATCCTCAGAGTCCATTTATTTAGCTCTTAAAAATAGAAAACAAGACACACACTTTTTATTTTGTTTTCTCACTTTTAAGATCACACCCTAATAATATATAACTAGCTAAGATAACTTATTATTATTATTATTTTTAGTTTGTTATGCATTTTTTATTTCTTTAACAAATATATAGCAAACTTAAAAATAGTAAATGGAAAGAAATACCTAGCTAGATACATGGGGGATGTTCTTCCCCCAAGCTAGATGTTGGCGCGGTAGAATGTTAAAGTTGAGTGATCCTTCTCAGAGCAGATTTGCTAGCAGATGCCCTTCTTGTCCCAGGATGGAATGAGATGAAGACAACCAAGTGAACTTACTCTTAATCTTTGTGCATCATCCTGCAAAATACCAACAAGAATACCAAAACTCGTGGAACGGATTAGGATAAGGGGTTAGCGATCAGTCGTTCGGAGATTAGTCATTCCTGAGGTTTATAAATATTTTTGTATTGGCAGAATCTAGTAGGATGTCTCTCTACTATTTTTTTGGATTTTCTAATTTTATGATATGCAGAATAGAAAATATGTATGCATGGTATTTTTATTTTTTATGCCACCACAGTGAATATTCCCATGGTTATTTACACCATAGACTTATTCACATGGGGCTTAGGATCTATAATGCAATGATGAAATGCAGTCATGAAACTTTTTATTTTTCTCTTATTAGCACAATGTAAATGAAGAAAAGTAAATATGCTAAAGTGAAAAGAATTCATGAAATGCTAGAAAGTAAATATGGATAACTACCGATGTTACCTCCCTGCGAGGGTTCGGATTTTTAAGTCCTTTGGACAGGACTTTTCTCCTATCTTGCTCATTCTTTAGGTGCATCTATCAGTCCCAGAGATGGAGACCTTGATGGTTGCACCTCTAGTGATGGTGACTCTGATGTTGCCACCTTTTCCTTCCACACCTGTCTGGTCTATGGACTTGACTTTGGCAAAGTAGGTTCATCTTTCATGGGTTCTTCATGTTCTTCCCTTTCATCCCTTAGGAGTTGATTCTTTTGGTGTTGAGATGATCGATGTCTCATAGAGCGGTTCTTCTTCAGCTGCTCATAAGTGGTATAACTATTGAAATAACAGCGTACCTTTTCTCTAGGGAATTGGAAGTGGACTTGTCCAGATCCAACGTAGATGATCGTGTTAGTTGTGTTGAGGAACAGTCTTCCTAGAATGATGGGTGTATCGTCTTCTTCTTCTCCCATGTCTAGAACCATGAAGTTGGTAGGGGCATAATGATCATGTATTCTTACCATGATATCTTTAGCTATCCCTTTTGGGAATTGAATTGATTGGTCCGCCATCTGCAATTGTATGTATGTAGGGAACAAAGGTTCATCACCAAATAAGTATTCATACATTACCTTGGACATTATATTGACACCCGATCCAATGTCGCAAAAGGTCTTGTGGAGGATTCTTTGTCCAATGGTACATTCGATCGTTGGTACACCAGGATCATCCTTCTTGGTAAGGAATGATGAAGTGAGGAGGTGGTCATACTCTGATCAGAGTGTGTTGGTCATGTTGACTCATTCTTCTGGTGACTACCTAACCTTGTTCGTCCTCCTTCTCTAGTTGTTTTTCTTCTTGATCACTGTTGTTTCTTCGAACGAGTACGACATTTGCAGAAGTCTAGGAGATTGCAAGATGCAATTATTGAAAGAAAACTTCTCCTTTTTATCCTTGATTGTGAAACAGGTCTTGGCACTATCTACGTAGATGATGGCTTTCGTGGTGCTTAGGAAAGGTCCACCCAAGATGATGGGTGCCCTTTCATCTCCACCTATATTCAAAACCACAAAGTCAACGGGAACATATGATTGTCCCACTTGAACAATGGCATCTTCAAGGACTCCCTTGGGATAGCAGAGTGATTGATCTGCAAGCTGCAAACGCATATTTGTGTACAACAAAGTATCTCCATTAATTTTCTCATAAATTACCTTAAGCATGATGTTGACACTCGCTCCGAAGTCACAGATAGCTTCTTGGAAAATGTGAGGTCCAATGGCGATAGGGATGACAGGTCTCCCTGGATCACTCTTCTTGTCAGGTAGGGAATAATATATCCACCTTCCCATCGATGGCTCCATGTAGTAGTAAGCTGCATTGTGAATATCGACAAGATTTGTAGTTTCTAGATCTTCCGGCTGCCCTAGAATCTTACCTTTTTCAGACAGAGGAACAGCAGCCACTAGCTAAGCTATTTGTGATTCTATCATTTTATTAAAGTTATGCTGGTTCTTAATGGCAGAAGCAAAGCTATCCATTCTATTATTTATATTCTCTAGAATCTTATCATTGGTAGCTACTTTCCTAGATAATCCCTCCATAACTTTAGATTGGCTAGCAATTAATTCTCTCAAGGGTGGTTGATTGAAGTTATTATAATTGTTACCTTGATGGTTACCTTGGTAATTGCCTTGGTAGTTCAACCCTTGTTGCTGGTTCCATCCTTGATTCTGTTGAGGACAAAAGTAGTTGTTATTGACGAAGTTCACATCCTCATGACTTTCAAGACAGTTGTTCCCTGAATGCCTAGTGTTGCCACACACTTCACATGTCATGCGGGAATCATGAATGTGCATGACTTCTTACTTCTCATTGGCTCGATCTTCAAGCTTCTTTATCAGCAGGTCCATCTTGGCAGACAACATGTCTACCTCCTTGAGTTGATGCATACCCCAATCTCTCTTGCGGGTCTGAAGACGTTCTTCATTCCAACCATGGTTGGAGGCCATCTTCTCTACAATAGCTGTTGTAGCTAGGATTGTGTGATAGGAAAGCACCTCCAGCAGCAGCATCCATAGTCTCACGGGTACTGTTGGTCAACCCATGGTAGAAAGTCTGCATGAGTAGCCAATTTTTCATCCCATGATGAGGACATTCTGCAATGTAATCTTGAAAACGTTACCATGCCTCAGGGATAGATTCATCATGTTGTTGCTGAAAACTTGAAATTCTCCCACGTAGGGCATTGGTCTTGCCCGTGGGAAAGAACTTGGCTAGGAAGGAAGTGGAGCAGTTATCCCATGTAGTGTTTCTATCCTTGTTGGCATAGAACCATTGCTTTGCCTTCCCCATGAGAGAGAATAGGAAGAGACAAAGTAGTATGGCATCTTGGGTCACTCCTTTGATGGTGAAAGTGCTACAGATCTCTAAGAAGTGTTGGAGATGTGCACTCGCATCTTCATGTGCCTTCCCACAAAATTGGCTTGCTTGCACCATGTTGATGAGAGCTGGCTTGAGCTCAAATCCATTGTCTCCAACATTGACTATTAGTCTAGTACGGATGTTGGTTGTAGTTGGAGCAAAGAACTCACGGAGAGACTTGTTGGCCATGGCTTCAAATTCTGGTGTTAAGCTTCGCCTTGTCTGGTTGTCTTTTGATTCTAAATCTAAGACCTTCTTGAGTTTGGCTCTAGTTCTCCTGATTAATGCTTCTAGATCTTCAACGTAGTTTGTCGGAAGATCAAAACCGGTCATACATTATCCTACATAAGATGCACAAATAGACAAAACAAGGGTAAGCCTATTTGAGCTGAGGTCAATGGTTATCTCGATCACATCATTAAGTATAAGTTTATCAATACTTCCTTTGCCTGGCTACCTTCTCCGACAACAGCGCCAGAAATGCTTGTTGACATTTCTTAATGTCGCTACTAAGAATAATGTTATAAATTTAATCCCTAGCAATGACGCCAGAAATGCTGGTTGGTAATTACTTGTGACTTGAAAGAATAAATATATGAAATAAAAGGATCTGCAAGCGCATAGATAATACACCATTGTAGCACTTCACCCAGGAGTATTCCAGGCATCGTTATTTATATTTTTACCAAAGGAAAGGTCTGGCATGGACATGTATTGATAACTTATACTATTGATGGAGAAGTAAACCATAACCAATTTCTACTCACAACAGGAGTAAGTCATAGGATAGAATATGTATATGATAAGTATTGATCAATGATAAATCACTCAGAGTACTCCTTTCAATGGTAGTAGCATGGTTAAGAAGAATATTAGAGGAATAATTCCTAAGTCATTCTTAATTACAAGTCAAAGCATACAATGATTAGTGCAATTACACCTAATAATCATGGCTAAGATCAACTCCATATCTACACATAAGGGATATTACTAAGGAAGATTAAGAACAAAGCTTGTCTTCTTCCTGTTGGTGCTTCTTACCATAGCTACTGGGTTTGTATTCCCAGCAACAGTGCTAGAATTGCTTGTTGGTATTTCTTAGCGTCATCACTAATAATTATCCATGCCACTAAGTAATAGCCATGATAGTTCCTTAACAATTTTAGATATTTATCCGCAAGCGCATGGAGCTATCATTGTAGTATTTCACCTAGAAGTATTTAGGGTATCAATATTTATATTTTCCCCAAAGGAAGGCATTTAATTAAGAGTCTAGTATGGATATGAACTTGAATAATATTGCTTGCAAGTACACCAATGTTTATAATAGGGATAAGAACGGTCATTTCAAGATAGTGGACACACACTTGGCATTCCTCAAAGGATAAAATAAATAGAAAGAATAAAAGAATAATCCTAAGTCGAGCAGGCATTGGTCTAGTATAGTCATACAAATATTAGTTAATGATCATACAAGTTACATAATTAGTATTAGGGCTAAGTGTGAAGTAGGTCAGGAGGCCACCGAGTACTGGTCTGCCAGCAGCCTCATGTGACAATTTAGACTCCTACACCCCAGTCGAACATGGTGGATTACAAGGGACGGATAGGGCTGTCACCACCTGCCGCCTACCCCTCAACCGTGAAAAGGGACAATGCATTCACCTGTCTCTCCATACCCAAGCACCACACTTGCGTATACAGAAACTACCCAAATCCCCCTGGGTCCCCGACCCTATAGATCGACAGGTAAAGGACTTGGGCACACCTAATGGCACGATGAACCGCCACCTCATCTTAGCTTTAATTCCGATTATATAAATTATATGAATTGTTAAGCATAAAGTTGTGTATGCTATTCTCATGACACACAAACTATACACTAGTTCATATATCAAGATTATAACATAACAACTATACTCTAGTTCATAAGTATGACTATAAATATCATATGAGAGCATAACTTTGGAAGAACTCATATTTCTATTCATACCCAAAGGTCACTTCTTCCAAGGAGCCAAGCCCTCCAAGGTAGCTTTGCCTTGCTCTAATACAACTACTAAAAGGTAAAGAGAACTAGAGAGAGTGAGGTATTGCTCAAGTGAAGTGTGTGTTGTAGAGGGGGTACCCCTCTATTTATATAGGAGCCTAGGCGGTGCTGGAGGCTATTCTTGGCGCATCCCTGGCTCCCACCACCTTCGCATGGTTCCATGCCACCGCCATAGCAAGGGGTGGCTGAGCAGTGTCGGTAAGGGGTCGACCGCCCCTTGACCTTGGCCACTTGCCACCGCCTTCACGTGGCAGGCCATGGACTAGACCAGGATTGCTTCCCCGTGGTGCTTTGCCCCAGTTGCATTGATTTGATAGGTGTCTCCCTTGTTCCTTTGGGCAAATCAGCGTCGGAAAGCGTCTTTCGGTGAATTATTCAATGTATTTGTTTTTGTGAGCTGCAAAATAATGTTCTCCAAATACATGTGGAACTTGGTTAATAGTAAATGCATATGTGTTTAAGATTGCTTATTTCTCCTCTTTTTGTGTCTTAATTGGTGGTCGGATTTGATCGGTAAAGACCGCCAACAAGCTCCCCAAGCTTAACCTTTGCTCGTCTCGAGCAAATAGCTAAGTTATTGGTTGTTGATCAATAGTTGCTACAATGACGAATATAATTCACAAGTGCCATGCCTATAACAAAGTATTCTTCCTCAATTTAAATAAGTTGGCATTCTATCTACCCTTTTAACTTAATCCCTATGGGGCTTATTGCTTTTCCAAGTCCTAGGTGGTTGGAAGATAGAATGGTTTTAACAGAATTACCAATCATTCATTCTTGATCAACCTTCTATCCAGAGGTTTTATGAATGTTGCAAAATAAAATGTAAGTTCCTCAAATGATTCACTCGATCGCTCAATGTGCATGATCCTCACCAAGGCATTTGATTGTTTTGCCTTCTTTTCATCCTATCTCTAAAAGGCTTTGAGTTGAGTTTTAGGTAGGTATGAATGAGAGGCATACTTACATCACATATATTGTTAAGTCAAAAACCAGATCCAAGGAGATGCAAGGCATACACTTTGATCAAGATGTGCAAGTGTGTGGAATATTTTCCTAATCCTAATATTTTTGGTACTCCTTTGATCATGACTTTCTCTCTTTTGATTATTGCCTTAGAAGTATGGGCTATCTCTCTTTTTTCCAATACTTTGGAACCTTCATGTGTTCCATTTTTTCTTTTTTTCTTTTCTTTTGCTATTTTGAGAGCTTCATGTGTCTCTTTTTTTAGCATAGCCCCCATACTTCTTTTTGGCACTATGAAAACTTTGGAGAGAAAGACTCATGATAAATGAATGGAGTTTTTATTTTGGTGGACGGAAAACTTATTTTGCATAACCCTTGGTGTAAGAGTTAGCATTTCATTTGTGGGTGTACATGAATCTTGATCATGGGTGCATGATGAGAATCCCTACAAGGGTCACAATAATTTGACAAAACTCAATGTGAATATAAGTAGCATATGACTAAGATTTGAATTTGAACATTGTCATATGGTCATGGTAGGAATTCATAACCACTGAGGAAATTTTGATTTTAGTATGTTTAAAATGAAAACTCTGGATGTCAAGTTTCTCTTATAATAAAGTCATAGCATATTCTATTTACCATATCATAACTTGCAACAACTTAGAAAAGGGTCATGCCTTTTGCAACCCACAAGTTTCAAGTTTTAGGATGAGACATTTTAGCCAACAAACTTAAATCTGGGGGAATACTAAGTTATAGCCTAGGCATAGATGAATTATAGACGAGCAACTATTCATCATTTTAACAAAGAAGAAACTAAACATTCTCAAATCACATATGGGAGTGGAATAAATTTTTTGTTGTTTTTGTCATATTTCATTTTTTTGTATTTTTATATATTTTTTTCTTTGATTTTAAATGCTAATAAATAAATGAATGCAGAAAATAAATAATGCGAAAATTAAAATGCGGAAAATAAAAGATACTACTTACCTCTATGGGGTCCTCCCCCAAGCTAGCTCGTCGCTAGGTGAAGACTCCAAGGTACGTTATTTGTTTAGTGTATCAACTCATGTTCATACTTGGTAATTTTGTTACAATGATCAAGCTAGATACTGTTTTGTTTGATCAAGGTAGACTAATTAACCTAAGCACCCTGCTTAATTTAAAGAGTATATGCGGGCAAGATCGACCACTAATCATACTCCAAACCAAAATATCCTTCATGTAGAACATAGGAAGATATATTACTAAGATTTATTCAAAGGAGATGAAAGGTAAACTTTTGGGTAGATTCTTTGTTCTATTATGTATATATTGTTTGCCTAAATTTATGTTGTTTATTCAACCATAATCTATACTTAGCAGTCTTAGTTCAATGATCAAATTTGATTAAGGTAGACTAATTAACCTAAGCTCCATGCTTAATTTAAAAAGTCTATACAAGTATGATCGCGCAAGAATCATACCCACACCAAGACATGTTTTGTATAAAACATGGGAAGATAATTATGCCTTAACAACAGAGGTAATTCAAAGGCAAATCCTTATTTTGTTTTTGATCTTATTATTGCATTAACTAGGA
The DNA here is from genome assembly GCA_904845875.1 of Miscanthus lutarioriparius. Classification (NCBI taxonomy): domain Eukaryota; kingdom Viridiplantae; phylum Streptophyta; class Magnoliopsida; order Poales; family Poaceae; genus Miscanthus; species Miscanthus lutarioriparius. Next base: position 44,137,193 of record CAJGYO010000007.1, read on the forward strand.
ACTCTAAGTTTTAGCATAATTATAAAAGATAACTACCAATTTACCTTTGGCAAGGACTTACCTTTTAAAGTCCAATGAGTAGGACTCTTCTTCGTTCATTTCTTGCTTGATGAAGGTACATCTGTGCCTGGAGAAGTGGACATGGATGTCAATCCTTTTACTTGCCACACCTGTTTGATCCCTTTACATGGTTGCTTCTTGGGCTGGTTTTTAATATGTTTGTTCATTTTATACCCATTAAATGGGCATTTTATTGCTCGGCATTGAATATGAAAGTTAACATGCCCTGATCCCACGTGGATGACTGCACTAGTTGTGTTAAGAAATGGTCTCCCTAGGAGGAGGGGAACTTCCTCATTGTGGCCCATATCCAGAACGACGAAGTCCGTGGGGATGTAGTTGTTTTCAATTTTTACCAAGATGTCCTTAGCTAATCCCTCTGGATTTCATGTAGATTGGTCCACCATCTACAATTGAAAACGTGCAGTGGACAAAGGTCCACCTAGTATTTTATCATATATTACCTTGGACATGATGTTAATGCTTGCCCCAAGGTCACAGAAAGCATTGTCAAAGACTTTTGGGCCGATCGAGCATGTGATTGTGGATCTTCTTTCTTGGCAATGAATGGTGGATCTAGCAGATAATCATAGTTCACCCGACGTAGAGGCTTACCGAACCTCGTTGAGACCATTTTAATAGATTCAAGCGAAGTTTTAGGTTGCCCCAGCATCTTTCCTATATTAGAAATAGGTATAGCAGCAACAATTTGAGCTAATTGTGTTTCAACCATTTCATTGAAGCTTATTTGATTCTTAACAGCAGATATTAATCCTTCAATATGAGAATTTATATTTTCTAGAATTTTATCATTAGTTGTGAGCTTCTTGGTCAAACTTTCATTTATTTTTGCTTGGCCTAGTACCAAATCTTTCAAAGAAGGTTGGTTCGAATTATAATTGGAATTGTAGTTCAAATTACCTTACGGGTAGGATTGGTTATTCCACCCATTATTACCTGGTTGGTGAAACCCGTTGTTGATGAAGGCAGCTTCTTCACGGACTTCGAGGCAATCATTCCCCGAATGGCCAATGCTCCCACAGACCTCACATGTCATGTGTGAGTCCATGGCCTGGACAGTGCCCATCATGGCATCTTTCTCTTGGGCCCGTTCCTCTAGTTTTTTCATCAATAAATCTATTTTTGCAAAAAGCATATCTGTCTCCTTCATGGTATGCATTCCTTTTTGTGTTTTCCTTTCCTCCCCCTACTTTGATTTGACACCATTTTATTGATAAGAGCCATGGCTCCATCAATGGTGAGGGAAAGGAAAGCTCCTCCAGCAGCAGCATCGAGGTGGCCCCTAGACATAGGTATTAATCCATCATAAAAATTTTAGAGTACTAACCAGTTTTTAATCCCGTGGTGCAGGCATGCTTGGATGTAGTCCTCCAGCCTCTCCCATGCTTCGAGAATGGTTTCCATGGAGCTTTGTTGGAAGATCAAAATTCATCCCCTCAGGGCATTGGTTTTGCCCATGGGGAAGAACTTGGCGAGGAACACCGCAGAACATTTGTCCCATGTCCTGATAGCTTCCTTTTCCTTGTAAAACCACTGCTTCACCTTTCCTAAGAGGGAGAAGGGAAATAAGCAAAGCATGATGCTCTTAGGTGCAATGTCCTTGATGACGATCATGTCGCACAACTCGAGGAAGTGTTGGAGATGCGTGTTCGCGTCCTCGTTAGGCAAACCATGAAATTGGTTTGCCTACACCATCGTGATGAGGCCAGTACGGAGCTTGAAGTTCCCATCGCCAGTGTTAATAGCCGGCCCAACAAGCACATTGGCAACAACAGGGGTGGACTAGTCATAGAGGGTCTTAGCCATGATTGGAGTAGCAGATGGTGCGGGGGTGACTGGTTCGACTGTTGGAAGAGTAGCAGAAGAAGAAGCGGCACGAGACCGTTTCTTCCTTAGGAGACCGTTTCATCCACAACAGGAGAAAACAAGCAAAGTTAGCCTACATAAACAATGGCTGCCTTACATGCATATTATCATGAACATGTCCTACTAGATTCTTTAATCAATATGCCTTCCCCAGCAACGGCACCAGAAATGCTTGTTGGCGCTTCTTAGCGTAGCTACTAGGTTTGTATCCCCAGCAATAGCGCTAGAAGTGCTTGTTGGAATTTCTTAGCGTCATCACTAATAATTAGCAATGCCACTAAGTAATAGCCGTGATAGTTCCTTAACAATTTTAGATATTTATCCACAAGCGCACAGAGCTATCATTGTAGCATTTCACCCAGAAGTATTCAGGGTATCGTTATTTATATTTTTCCCAAAGGAAGGCATTTGATTAAGAGTCTAGTATGGATATGAACTTGAATAATAATGCTTGCAAGTACACCAATGTTTATAACAGGGGTAAGAACGGTGATTTCAAGATAGTGGACACACACTTAACATTCCTCAAAGGATAAAAAAAGAGAAAGAATGTCGCACCCGGTTTTAAGAACAAAACTAGATACACACTATATGTGAGCCTAGGAAGTCAAATCTCACATATAACTACAAATGAGGGTAATATCAAAAGACAATGCTCAATATGTAACGTACTTAGTATAAAGGATATAACCTTAGACAACAAACAGCAGAAAGACACTCCGATCTTCGGGTGAAGACTCCAATTCCACAGGGACAACTGGCTGGTTGATCACAAGCCTAATTAATCCAAACTCTAGCAATCTGGTACCCATCCAGGATTTTTATCCAAATAATTGAAAAATAAAGCAAGCGTAAGTACATGTCATACTCAAGAAATATAACATAGGGTTCATGAGGCTCAAAAGGCTCACACTAGTTTAACTGCGATTAGCTTTTAATGAGTCATCTTTTAGCAATTGGGTGGCAACAAGTTTATCACAAGCCCATGTAAACACATGATCAGGTAAACATGAATAATGAATAGCATAAACAGTAATCATTAGTGAGCATCTTTATCATCAATATCATCAGTGTTCATCATCTATTCCGTAAGGGTCCAAGGCCGCTCGTGACGTGAGCATGGATGATATACCGGTTTTACACTCTGCAGAGGTTGTACACTTTCATTATGAGTCGTGATTTACCCTTTCGTCCCAGGTGATCAGCCTCTTGACCCACTACCTAGGAAGGTCGGCAGGGTTCACTATGAAGCCTTTTAAAGGTTCATCTAACAAGTTAGGGCCATTAGATTCACTCGGCAAACAGATATAGAGCCCCCCTTCTCGATGGCACAATGACGCGTAGCCTATACACAAGGGGACAGAGGCCGCACTATACCTGATTCGTCAAGCCATTCTTACACTAATAAAGGTAACTACTAACAAGCTAGAAAAGGTCCTCATACTGAGCTAAAGCTAAAGCCATATAGCCCTCACAGTTGTACTGTAAGTCCCGGATGTTCGCTTACAGATAAGTCCTTAGGGAGAGGAATCTAGAGCACCATAAAAATAGCCCAATGCTCTAGCCCCCTTGTTCCATGTTGCTAAAAAGCATCTTTTATTGTTTATTGCATATACCATTAGTCAAGTTACAAGATCATGGCTTTGGTTGAGCACTAGCATCATACTACCCAATGCAATACCCCATAGGTAACAAGGAATCCAGGATATTAAATAGCTAGGAAAATTACTATGGTTGCCAAGTTAGACACATGCATATGATTAAAATGATATTAAGGTGAATAGGACAATAAGGAAGATCCCATGCAATACTTGCCTTAAAACACCGATCCTTCGATAAGCTTTAATCTTCAACATCCTTCTTCTTCTTCTTGATCTCCACGTATATCTCACCGACTGGACGTATTCGTAGAACACCACAGAAACATCCATACACATAAATGCATAGCATACAATTACATCTATATTAGAACAATACAACAATCAAAGAAATATAAGTAAAAGAGTTTGAAACATGATTCTACGCATCGCTACAAACACACAGTCACGAGAGGCACGCTAATCGGAGCTACGATTTGAAAGAAACGGCTACCAAAAGATCTACTCATAAGAGAAAATATAAAACTATAAGCTTCATGTGTTTTAACTATATAAAAGCATATATAAATTAAATTAAGTCAAATTGGAATTATAAAACTAAAGTAAAACAACTCATATTTTATTTACAAAATCTAGTTGCATAATGATTATTCAAATTAGAGTTTAAACCATGTAATTCTAGAAATAGTGAGATGATAAACATTGTTACTAACGCGTAGATCTCGTTGTAATGAATCTAGCGCAACTTGAATAGGTCAAATCGGAGCTAAAACGTAGAAGATATGAATTAAACAAGATTTCTTTTAATAAAATAATAGATTAAATCTAACCTCAAATTTTATATGTTGAAAACATAACTAACAGTAATATGAACATGTAGGTTATGAAATTACGAACCTAACGCAAGTTGAACAGGTCAAATCAGAGTTAAAACGGAGAAGATATGGCATGTAGAAGGAAATGGCAAAACTATAAATAATTGGTACTTGATTTTTGAAATAAAATAAATCAAATTCTGATTTTAAAACGACGGAGGGACTGCGGGTAGAAATAAGAAGAAGGGCAAGGACTCTTTAGAATAAGTGTAGGGACAACGGGTTCTATATTAAAAACCCGAGGGGCTCTTATGCAATTAAGCCACGCGAAAGGGTATCGGGGATTTTAGGCCGTTGGATCCAAGATGGATGGTTGTGAGCGAAAAAGGGGGATGAGGCCACCGGCGCGCTGCTTCTAGGCGGCGGCAACATGGTTGGGAGCTCTGCTCCTCATTAGAGTTTGCCAAGGCGGCGACTCCGGCCGCTGCTGGCCAAGAGAGTGGCACACGGATGCTCGACTGCGGTCTACGGCTCCCTAGGGCGGCTCACCTTGCCGGAGAAACATCGGCGGCGCGGCACCAACAGTAGAAAGTGAGGGAGGGAGCAAAGGTGGTACCAGCAGCTTGCTCACCTCACGTAGAAGCCCGGCAGGGCAGTCTCCGAGGCGGAGAGGCGGCGGAACGGCGAACGCAGTGGTGGCGGATTTCCAATGGCGGCGGCGGCTTTGCTGCGGCTAGGAGGTGAGGCGACTATGGCTCTAGAGCAGGATAGGGAGGCGGCGGGGTGCAGACTCAGCTTATATGGAGCGGCCTGGCGTGGGCAGCACGTCAACCGAGCAAGGCGGGGTGGACGCAAACTCTATGATGGTAGAGTCCATGTCGGGGACGACGTCGAGGTAGACGAAGCGGCTGATAGGCGGGTCCCACCGATCAGCGAGAGAAGAGACAGGGTCACGGCGTCAGTGAGGGAGAAGAGGAGAAGGGGAGTGGGTGGCGTCCACACTGGGCCGGTGCATGGCTTGGGCCAGTGGCGCTCGGTGGAGAGGTGGATCTGGCCACGGAGAAGCGGGCAGAGAGCGGAGACCGAGCGGGGTTGGGCAAGTGCACGGGAAAGAAATAGGATACGTGGGATGAGCTGGGCTATGGGATGCGGGGAACAGCGCTGCTAGGCTGGTCGAGAAGAAAGGAAGCTGGGCCGTCCGGCCAGAAGAGGAGGGGAAAAGATTTTCCATTTTCAAATCCTTTTCTATTTCCTATTTCAAAACCAATTTCAATTAGGAATCAAATCAAGTTCAAATATTATTTTAAATATACTTTTCAATTCAAATAAAAATGAGAAATTTTGGTAAGTTTTCCAAAAGTAAATTTTCACAACTTTTTAAATGCTCTTATTTCTGATTTTCTTTTCTTTTATTTCAAAGACATTTTCAAATTTATTTCCAAAAGCATTTCAACCCATTTTGAAACTTGATTCAAACCACACAATTCAATAAATCAATTGCACTGGTATGTATGCACAAACATGTTGCTACCTTATGATAAATTTTAAATTAATGAAAATTTTTATTTTTCTATGCTTTCATGAGCACATAAATTCCAAATTAAATCATTTAACTCTATTTCCAAAAATTCAAATTTTAGGGTGTTACAAAGAATAAAAGAATAATCCTAAGTCGAGTAGGCATTGGTCTAGTATAGTCATACAAATATTAGTTAATAATCATACAAGTTACATAATTAGTATTAACGCTAAGTGTGAAGCAGTGTTGGTATATTTTAACGCACACAGATAAATCCGCAAGCGCACGGATACCGATGTAGCTTTCACCCGGAAGTATTCCAAGTATCGTATCCACAGGGAAACATGTGAGACTAACTACGGTCTAACTTAACTAAGGGTAGCAACAAGGTTAGAATAAATAGGAGCGTAGAGAGGAAAACTAAGGTTCTCTAATTATGACTTTGGTAAGCTATGTCTTCTACTATTCAACTGGGAACATTACTAGGGAAAGACACCAGCAGTGGATGCTTTCCTTTGCAACAGTGTCCTACATGCCCTTACAAACAGGAGGTGGACTACAGAGGATTCAACAAGGCTATAAGAATCACCCTCGCGAGCTACCACCGATCCAGAATACAGGATGCGTCCACAAGTAAACAGAGTCTAAGCACCATGCTTACACTACAATTACTACTTTACTCTTCCCGGATAAAGAATAAAGCACTCAAACAAGTTGTGAACCTGATGAATAATATAAACAAGAAGCTTACTTGAATTAGAAGTTGATTACTAGAGAAATCTCAGAGGCAAGCTTAGATAGAACTTGGATCCACCAAGGTACAAGCCGTAGAGAGAGCACCAACAAGTCGGCGCCTCCTCCAAACTCTTCCCTCACTCTCTATCTCACTATTTCTATTTATAAGACTAGATCCTATGAAGGACTAATCTTCTCTTGATAGCTGGCTCTAATCCTGACGAGAAGAATATGAATTAGGGTTTCAGGATGGATTCAGCGAGGGAGTAGGGGCTGGTATATATAGGTTGGAGTATCAATTCTAGACCCTTGGATCAAACCGACTTGAAACAATGGGGTAGATGCAATCTAGGAGGCGGTGGAGAACCGACATTTGAAGGAGGGGCTGACAGGTGGGCCCAGGTGGCCGGGTGGCCTGCAGGTGGGGCCGACTAGCCCCACATGGCAGCCACCTACCCTCTGCTTTGGTGGTTTGCCTTCTGGAGTCTTCTGGAGTCTTCTCACACCGGTTTCGCTATGGATAAATGTGATTTGCTTTGACGAATAGGTCCTCCTTGCCGGTTTTCTGGATAAACTCTGCTGAAAACACAGATTCACAAAAACTCATGGAATTTGTCAGTTTAAACCCCTAAACCTATGTTGGCAATCCTTTTTGCACATTTATATAAGTTATGTTGATGGTTTATGATTGATGTTAATGACCATCAACAAGCTCCCCCACACATAAACTTTGATAGTCCCTAAGCAAAGCCAAACTCAGCAATGGATCAGGAGTTGCATTAATGTTTTCACTCCTCAAAAGTACTCAGGCGTTCAATCAAGAATTCTCCTTCGGATTAGAATAAACTGATCTGACTTTCAAACTTACCCATATTACCTTCAATCATGGGGCTTCTTAGCCTTCACTTGGGTCTTGAGCAATTGAAAGACAGAACGATCAAGTCAAGCACTATGTCTCAAGTTCTTTGTTTAACCATTATTCCAGAGTTTTTATAAATTTTCAAAATAAAACTCAGAGATTCCATTGTATGACACTCTCAAGTCTCTCAATATATGTGGTATTTGTGGATCCTCACCAAGGCAATAAAGATGTTATGCCTTTTTATCTTCCTACCACTAAGGCTTATGTGGAGTTCGTAGGTAGGGAGAAAGCTAGGACATACTTGCAATGCATATATTGTAAAGTCAAACCTCGGATCCAAAGAGAGTTGAGTCATACAATCAAATCAAGATGTGCATGTGTGTAGAATATATGGTGGATATATATGGTGGCTAATCCTAATTCTACTTTGCTCCTTAAAAGCCTATCTCTCTTTTAAAACTTGGAAACAATTGCTAGAGAGCAGGGGCTATATTATTCATCTCTTTTTTTAGGTGGGCATCTAAGTACCCATTGTTTTAGATATCTCGGACACTTGTCCTTTTTTCTCAACTTTTTTTTATCTTCCCTTTTTCATGAATAACTTTTGCATAGCCCCATGCCAAACTTTAGAGAGATAGCAACAAGAACTTGGAGCATTTATTTTGTGGATGGAAAACCTATCAAACATATTTTTGTGTTCACTCCCAGTGTAGGAGTAGAACATTTTTGGGTGAATCTAGATGGAAGGCATGTTTTTGCACTTACCCCCAGTGTAGGAGTAGTGCATATATGGGTGGTGTGTACGTGATCTTGATTTTTAAGAGCATGACAAACCTCTCATAAGGGTCAACAAAGCTTAACAAAAACTCAATGCAAAAAAAGCTGCATATATGTGGAAGTTTTTCTAGCCTAAATAACATATATGGCTCTGGTAGGAATTTAAGCTTTGTCATACAGGAACTCATCATGTAGTATTTTTGTGTTTTATAAAAGATAAATCTCCAGAACTTTAGTGTCACTTGGAACAAGATAAACAATAGCTCAGACCTTCTCATATCATATCCATTAATTACCTAGACTTAGATCAAGCATATGCTTCCCATGAGTTTCAAGTTCAGAATAAACCCTTATGTCAAAACAATCTTATCCAAAACTTGGGAGAATTCGAGACTAAAAGCTAGGTACTTGAAAGGTATTACAATAGAGCAACTATTCATCATTTCCATTTAAGAGATCATTCTGAGTCCTCTTTATTTGCTAATCAACTCTTAAAAATAGAAATTAAAGCAAACTAGACACACACCTTTTATTTTGTATTTAATTTTACTAGATCACACATTATTACTATAGCTATATATATTTATTATAAAGATAACTTTTTATTTTGTTTCATTCATCATTTTCTGAACTATTAAAAAGAAACTAAAACTAAAAAGGGAAAGAATACTTACCTGGATAAGAATTCTTTCGGTGAGGGTTCGGTGTTGTAAGTCCTTCAAACTAGACTTCTCCTTGTGAAGTTCATTAATACCTCGGTTTGTTCTGAAGACGAAGATTCTTGTGATGATGCCTCTAATGGTGATGTCACCTTCTTCCGCCAAACCTGTCTTGGTTTTAAGTTTTAATTTTGATTTGATAGGTTCAGGACCTTCACTTATAGAAATTGGGGAATCAATTTCCCCACACTTTGCTTGAAGTGTGTCCTACTATAAAACAAGGTAGACATCAAGTACATGGGCTTTGTTGGTGGGAAAACACCAACATAACCAAAACTTTACTTATTCTTCTCTAACCTTAGGCACATTGAACAAGATGAAGTTGATGTTATGTGCTTTGTTTAATTATAACCTAGGTGGTAAGATCAGAAGGTTGAGCATGAATGTAGCATTTAAGTTCATTTGGCAGAAAAGATTGAGTTGCTTAACCCATGGAAAGATTGTCTATCTGTGCATAATGTATCAATCTTTACATGATTATGACTATCAGCTTCCAGAGATAGGATGTGCATTTTTTAGCTCATTTGGTTAAGACTACGAGATCAAGGAAGTGGCACTAGGAACAAGCTTGAAGAATAAACATGTTGAGTTAATCAGGTTGGATCAAGTAAATTGTAACTCAAACATATTTTGTTTCTCATTTATGTGCCTACCAGAATCAAGGAAAAGCTTTTTAAATATTGACCATTTACCTTTGGATGTTACCTTTGTCATTGGAGCATGATGTGACCATATGACAAAGGGTAGATGACTCGTGATGGTCCTTCCCATTTTGCTTAAAGTTTTCCTTATTTGGCTAGCCTTGCAGCTTGAGCTATTTATGAGCTTCTTGTCTCCTAGATTGCACCCTTTCTTTCTCATCCTTTTCTCATGCCATCTTTTTGCTCTTTGATTTTTTTAACACCTTGTTAGACCTTTTTCCTCACTCATTGTTTTATGCCTGCAAAGGATTAGTGGACAACACATACCCGAAGGAATATACAATTTTGAAACACGGGTTGTTTGTCCAGGATTTTGTAGTTTTCATCTAGGATAATGAAAAGATGGTGTTAGAATTATTTTAGCATAGTTTTTGTTTATCATGTTCCATATAGGCATGGCTCAAGGAAAAGGTAACTTGCAGCTAAAGACAAAGCGAATGACCATGAATGAGTTATGTCTTCTTTGTGCAACGTTATTGAAGTTCATCATGTGCCTTGCTTCATCTCTGATTTGAATTCATCTCGTGACTTACCCAAATTGATTTGAGAGTTTCTTGTAGGGGTTAGTCTAACAAAATATCAAGTGTTTACTACAGCATACTTATTGGCTCCAAAATCAACCTAGACACCACGTCTAATTTGATCTAGGAAGGCATTTTAACCTAAGCACCATGCTTTATTTAAAAGCCTTTGGAAGTAAAATCAGCACACCTTTTGGTTCAAGAATCAAACTAGACACCGTGTTTAATTTAATTCAAGAAAATAGTTTAAACTAAGCACCATGCCTAATTTAATAGGTGTATGAAAATACTTCAAAACCTACGCATACTATAGTAAACAAAAGTAGCATAAAAGTATTGTAGAGATTTATTCAAAAAGAGATAAAAGAGCATGATTGTTGTTTAGCAAATTGAGCATGGCTTAAAGCTAGAGACAACCAAAATTAGCAACATGGCATAAGATTTTTCAGAGAAGTTCATCCCCACACTTGAATTTTGCAAGGTAGAATCAAGTTTGGATGGATAGAACTCTCAAGTGTGAATGTGATTCAATGTTGCATGATAATTGGTTGGACATACCTTGCATCGTCATCCTTCATTCTTTTCGCTTCAAACCTGAAATGGATAGTGACAAAAATGGTCGAAGGAATATTTTCACAATTATATTCTATGTTCATTTCACAAGGGTATCACAGCAGAAGGTGAAAACTCATATTATCTTTCGAAAGTGCTTGCTTTAGGACAAAAGCTCGTCCTCAAGAAACCTTCTAATTGTGCTTCTAATTGGTGAAGTGGTTTCCCTTCCAACACCAATCTTTGTGTACCTATCTCAAGATTCATGGCAACAAGATTTGCAAAATTTATGATAAACATATGCATCTACAATCACCCTTTCAAAGTCTTTATGAACAGGAAGCAAGAGGGTGTTGAAGATCTCATGCGTGGCAATATTGGAGAGACTAATTAATTCAGGAGATTTCTCATGTGAGCATGGATTTGATGAGGTTTTTATGAAATAACTTCCATGCTCATCGATGTCATCTTCCTTTTCAAGCTCCAAGGGTGTTTCTTCATGAATTTCTATAGGCGGAAACATTCTCTCCATCATTCCATGCCTATGACATTCATTGGATGTTTTATTGTCCAAGATTTCCCATGGATTATTGGCTAGGGCTAGATCGAAGGCAGGGGTGAGGACGAAATCTCGGTCCTTCAGCTTCTTGTAGATGTTCTTCTCCCTAGCATCCTGGAGCTTGAGGTGCTTTTCTTGTAGAAGAACGTTCCTCTCCACGGGGCCTGATCGGGACGGTGTTCCAACAGCGGGAGATGGAGGATCAACCTCCATGTCGGTGCTCACTCAGGACGAAGAACTTCTTGTTGAACGGAACGATATCGCCTGCTTGAGCTTGCCGGCAATCTTGCTCATTTTCCTGCAAAATAGACAAAAACAACACAACTCGTGAATGGGATTAGGAAAATAAAAATGTTAGTGGTTAGCCATCCAAAAGTTAGTTGTCCAAAGATTTTCTAGTGAATAATCTAATCAAGATTTTGGCATGTCTTCCACCCTAATTCTTTTTAATTTCCTCTCTTGATTTGGACAGCACTACCACTCCTAAACTCTATTTTTCTTGCTTAAATTTCAGCAGCACCTCTTCCTCTCTTTCTCAAGATTTTTTTGCACTACTTTCACACTCAAACTTCCTCTCACTCTTTCTTTCTCCAACACTACTTCTACCAAAGGAAAGTCAACAACAAAATTTGAAATTGGATTTTTGAACTTGGAATGGTGAAATGCAGTATGTGTGAGTGAGTTGAGCAGCTAGGAGAAGTGGTATTTATAGAGGGGAGAGGGGGAGGCCACCTGGCCTAGTGGTGGGGCTGGCCAGCCCACAAGGTGGCCAAATGGCCTCTCCATTTCCTGATGCTTCCTTTGCTTCGTGGTTAAGTAGGTGAAGTGCTCCTTTCGGTGGAAAATATCTCCTGGATGGTGCAGAGTGAGGGTGGTGAAGATATGGAGGTGATGGTGGAGGTGAAGTGGAGATGGAGGTGATGGTGGTGGGCCCCACGTAGTTGTGGGTCTCGGTAACCATATTTCTACCGTATACATGTATAAATATGCAATGCAAAAATACTTTTGTGATACTATGAAATATAAGAAGATGAATTATGGTATTTATATTTTTACGCCTCCACAATAAATATTTCTTACGGTGTTTTTATGCTTCGTAAAAATTATTTACATGGGCTTGAATTTTTAGTATGCCATGATGAGAATTGTTTATTTCATTTTTCTAATGCAAGTTTTAAGAAGTAAATATGCCGAACTAAAAATATAATGCGAAAAGTAAATATGGATAACTACTGAGTGACCTCCCGGCGAGGGTTCAGAATTTTAATTCCATCGAACCAGACTTCTCCACTCGGGTTTATTCTTCAGGTGTATCCTTCGGTCCCGGAGATGGAGACCTTGATACTTGCTTCTCAAGACACTCCAAATTGGAGCATTGTTTTGGTCTTGGCTTGAAAGCGAATAGCTCTTCCTTTCCGTTAATATGGAATTTGATCTCTCTGGCTCCGACATGAATGTGCGCATTTGTAGTGCTCAAGAAGGGTCTCCCAAGAATGAGTGGTGTCTTCATGTCCTCCTGCATGTCAAGTACCACAAAATCTACTAGAACAAAAAAGTTTTGTATTTTTTCTAGAATATTCTCAGCGATTCCTGCAGGGTAGCGGACCGATTGGTCAGCTAGTTGCAAACACATCGATGTTGGTGTGAGTGTTGAATGGCTGAGCTTGTCAAAGACCATTTTGGGCATGACACTGACACTTGCTCCAAGATCGCATAATGCATTCTCAAAGTTTTGGCTCCTGATCGAACAGTTGATAGTGGGACATCCTGGATCCTTCTTCTAGACTGGTGAAGTGTTTAGGATGGCCGCACTACACTCCTCCGTTAATTTGATTACCTCAGTGGTGAGTAGTGGTCTCTTGTTGTTGAGGATGTCTCTGAGATACTTCACGTAGGTAGGCACCTGTATGGCATCTAACAACGAAATATTGATATATAGCTTTTGAATTATCTCTACAAACTTACCAAACTGCTCATCCATTTTGGCTTTTCTATTTCTATGTGGAAACGGTAGGAGGGTCATCTCATGAAAATCTTGTTATAACTCTTGCTCTTGTGGCCCATCTTCTTCGTCGTTCTCCTTCTCCTCTTCCTACACTTCCACTGGTGTCTTACCTGTTCTTGTCGGATATGGTGGATCATGAGTAGACTTGCCACCTCTTGTGTTTATGGCATTAACCTTCTCAAGGTTAGTGGCAAAAGGCAGAGCAGCGGCCAACTGGGCTAATTGAGATTCTATCTTTTATTATAGCTAAGTTGGTCTTTTGTAGCAGAAGAAAACTATCCATTTTAGTATTTATATTTTCTAGGACCTTGTCATTAGAAGCAAGCTTTTTAGAAATATTGTCATTAATCCTAGCTTGTTCTAAGATTAAGTCTCTTAAGGATGGTTGCTTGGGATTAGAAGAATTGTAGTAATTACTTGGGTACTTACCTTGGTAAGTTGAACGTTGTTGTTGATTCCATCCTTGTCTCTGTTGTTGTGAACCTGAATTGTTGCCAATGATGTTTACCTCCTCTTGATATTCAGGTGTCACACCTGATTTTAAGGATAAAATGGGATGCATAATCTTATGTGCGCCGAGAGATCAGTCACACACATAAGCTGACAAATTATAAATAGTATCATCACAAGTGTTTATTACATCACGAATAATAAGACATAGTCTTCACATAAATATAGTGGAAGTATAAAGAAAAATCTCTCACGGAAGCTCCATATCACAGGGACGTCAACTGGTTGACCACAAGTCTAGTAATCCTCAGGAAAGTCGTCATTACCATAGCCATCTATTACCCATCCGGGATTTTTATCCAAATAATGAAAATAAACAAGTGTAAGTACATGTCGTACTCAACAAGTGTAGCATGGGGTTCATGAGGCTCAAAAGGCTTGACACAGGTTTAATAGCATTCAGCTTTTAATTGTTACAATTTTAGCATAAGAGTAGGAACAAGTTATTTTAGTCCCATAGTAAACACATGATCAATGTTAACATGAATAACGAATAGCATAAACGGATAATTCTTAGTGATCATCTATTCCATAAGGGTTCCAAGGCCGCTCGTGACCATGAGCACGACTAATATACCAGTTTTACACTCTGCAGAGGTTGTACACTTTCATTATGAGTCATGATACCCATATGCCCGGGTTAATTACTCCCAAAACACTTCCAAGGTGAGTAGGCAGGGTTCACTATGAAGCCTTTCAAAGGTTCATCTAACAAGTTAGGGCCATTAGATTCACTCGGCAAACAGATGTGGAGCCCCCTTCCCGATGGCATATTGACGCGCAACCTATACGCATGGGGATAGAGGCCGCACTATACCTGATTCGGCAAGCCATTCTTACGCCAATAAAGGTAACCACTAACAAGCTAGAAAAGGTCATCATACTGAGCTAAAGCCAGAGCCATGTAGCCCTCATAGCTGTACTATAAGTCTTGGATGATCACTTACAGATAAGTCCTTAGGGAGAGGAATCTAAAGCATTTAGAAAGTAGCTAAACACTCTAGCCCCCTGTTTCCAAGTTGCTAAAAAGTCATATTTTAATGTTTATTGCATATACCATTAGTCAAGTTACAAGATCATGGTTTAGTTGAGCACTAGCAAGGCTACCCAATGCATATCCCTTAGGAGACAAGGTATAAGTTCCATTCTAGGGAATCCCTATCAAGGTGACACATGCAAATATGGATTAAATGTATTAAAGTTGATAGGAAACAAGGATGATCCCATGCTATACTTGCCTTGAACAAAGTATTCCTGCTGATCCTGCTTATCAAAGTAGTATCTTGATCACCCACGAATTGCTCACCGTCTATACTCGATAATCACAGCAACATACAAGCATCCAGAAGCAATCATGCATGGCAAACAAAGGCTATAGATTAGAACAGTACACCAACAGCATAAAATCGAGATGAAAAGTTTGTAAAATGAATCTACATCTTGCTACGAACACACAGACGCGAAGATCACAAAAATCAGAGCTAAAACAAAAAAGTTATGAATTAAACAAGATTTCCTTTAATAAAATAATAGATTAAATCTAACCTCGAATTTTAAAAGTTGAAAACATGTCTAATAGCAGGATGAACATGTAGATTATGCAATTACGAATCTAACGCAACTTGAACGGACCAAATCAGAGTTAAAACGAAGATTTTATGGCTAAAACAAGATTAGTGGCAAAACTGTAAATAGATGGAACTTGATTTTAGAATTTAAATTAATAAAATCAAATTTTAAACCGAACCAGGGATGGCGGCATGATAACAAAGAAATACAGGGGTTCTTTAGAAAAAATGCAGGGACAACGGGTTCTATACTAGAAAACTTCAGGGGCTCTTTTGCAAAATGGCAAGCCAAACCGATATCGGCGGTTATCGGCCGTTGGATTAAGATCTAATGGCGCAGATCAGATGGGAGGGGGAGAGAGACGCCAGCGTGGTCAGCGGCGAGCTCTGACGATGGCGCCATGGCCGGAGGTGGGTGGCGCAAGTGATATATGGTCTACGGTCCACGAGGAAACAAACCGAGGGCACTGGGAGAAAGAGAAGAACAAGACGAACTCGACTAGGCGACTTACAGCGGCGTGGAGCGGATGGAAGTGGCGCACAGCTTCGGCAGATTAATCTCAGTAGCAGAGGCTAGGGCTAGCGGCGGCGCTGTGACCTCAAGACGAGGCGAGGCGGCTTCGAAGCTTGGGATGGGAGCGACACGATGCGGGCACCCGGTATTTATGGCTAGGAGCAGCTTGGGGCACAAGGCAAGGGAGGAGGCATGGCGGCTGCGGACTTCCAGCGGTGATGGAGTCCGGCGTGGAAACAAGTCGGAGGAAGGAGAAGGTGGCTAACAGCTGGGGCCGGGGTGACAGCGACACAGGGAAGAGAGGAGACGTAGCAACGCTGCTGGGCCGGCCTGCCAATGCGGGTCGCGGGAGAGGTGAGGCCTGTGGGATGGAAAAGGCCAAGCGGGGAAACAGGCCGCAATGGAAGCCAAACTGAGCTAGGCTGCAGCGGGAGTGGGAGCTGGGTTGCTTGGGCTGAAAGCAAAGAAGGGAGTAGAAAAATAATAAAACTCCTTTTCTATTTTCTTAACACATTTTCAAATCCAATTTAAACTCAAATTCAAATTCTTTTGCAAATTTCAATCAATCCAAAGCATCACAAATAAAATATGCAGCAGCATGTATACACATACATGTTTGTAGACCTTATATTTTATTTTAATTTTAACAAAGTTATTATTTTTCTAAATCTAAATGCCCACAAAATACATAATTAAATCAAATTTGCCTATTTTAAATTGATGCAAATTTTAGGGTGTTACAATTCTACCCCCCTTAAAATGAATCTCGTCCTCGAGATTCGGACGATGCTTACTCAAAAAGCTACATGTATGTTTTCCTCAAATCCTCTTCTCTTTCCCAAGTAGCCTCATCTTCTGTATACCGATTCCACTGAACCTTACACATCTTTATAACTCGGCTCCTTGTAACCCTTTCTGCCGTCTTCAAAATCCTTACCGGAAATTCCTCATAGTTGAGATCTTCCTTAACTATAAGCTCCTCTAATGGTATCTACTCCTCAGGTACATGCAAATACTTCTTTAATTGAGACACATGGAACACATCATGTACGCCTGACAAACTCTCAGGTAATTCTAACTGATAAGCCACTTCACCACGTCTCTCTAAAATCTTGAAAGGCCCAATATACCTTGGTGCTAACTTTCCTTTCATGTTAAACCTTCTCACACTTCTCATTGGTGATACTTTTAGGTAAAAATAATCCCCTATTTTGAAAACCAATTGTCTTCTCTGAGTGTCAACATAACTCTTCTGTCGAGATTATGCCACTTTCAAGTATCTCTAATCATCCTTACTTGCTCTTCTGCATCTCTTAAAACATCCGGTCTGAACACTTGAGTTTCTCTTGTTTGATTCCAAAACAATGGGTTCTACACTTTCGTCCATATAAAGCTTCGAAAAGTGCCATATTGAGACTCTTCTGATAACTATTGTTATATGAAAACTCTGCATAAGGCAAACTCTTGTCCCAACTTATACCATACTGCAACGCACAAGCTCTCAACATGTCCTCTAAAATCTGATAAGTTCTCTTAGTTTGTCCATCTATATGAGGATGATATGTTGTACTAAAATTCAACTTCGTTTCCAACAAACTATGTACTTGCTGCAAAAAATGAGATGTAAATTGAGTACCCCGATCAGACACAATTTTCTTGGGAACTCCATGTAGACACACTATCTTTTCCATATATAATTGGGCCAACCTCGGTCCATTATAAGTAGTCTTGACTGGTATAAAATGAGCAACTTTAGTTAACTGATCCACTATCACCCATATTGAATCATAACCTCCCTGAGTACATGGTAACCCAACAATAAAATCCATACCAACTTCTTCCCACTTCCACTCAGGTATCTTCATTGGTTGTAATAATCCTATAGGTCTTTGATGTTCAGCTTTGACTCTCTAACACATATCACATAAAGCAACATATTCAGCAACATCCCTCTTAAGTCTATACCACCAATACTTCTCTTTAAGATCCAAATACATCTTGGTACTCTCAGGATGTATAGAGTAAGCAAACTCATGTGTCTCACGAAGAATTGCTTCTCGTATAGCCTTATTATCAGGCACACATAGTCTTTTCCCAAACCATAGAGTTTCATTATCATCCATACGAAAACCTGGTGCCTTACCAATCACTATGTTCTCTGCGATTTCCTTTAACCTCTTATCCTGTAACTGACCCTTGCGTATCTCTAGCTCCAATGTAGGCTCTATCACCAACTCTACTACATTAGTGACGAAACCCAAGTTTAGTTACTTAAGTTCAGCACACAACTCACTTGCCATAGGCATCACTTGCACCTCATTGGCATAACTCTTCCTGCTAAGCGCATCAGCAACAACGTTCCCCTTTCTAGGATGATAGTGTACTTCTAGATCATAATCCTTAATCAACTCCAACCATCAACGTTGTCTCATATTTAGATCTATCTAAGTGAAAACGTACTTCAGACTCTTGTGATCAGTATAGATATCACTCTTATGTCTGATAAGATAGTGCCTCCATATTTTTAGAGAATGAACCACTGCTGCTAACTCCAAATTATGAGTAGGATAGTTTAGCTCATGCTTTCTCAACTGTCAGGATGCATAGGCCACTACTCTTCCTTCTTGAATAAGAACACATCCGAGACCTCGACGAGATGCATCACAATAGATAGAAAAGTTCTTGCTCAAATCTAGCAAAACCAATACTAGGGTTGTAGTCAACCTCTTCTTCAATTCTTCAAAGTTAGCCTGGCACTTTTTGGACCACACAAACTTAGCATTCTTCTCCAATAGAGCTGTTATACGCTTGGCAAGTTTAGAAAATCCTTCTATAAATCTTATGTAGTATCCAACCAATCCCAAGAAACTTTGAATCTCTCCCACATCAGCTGGTGGTTTCCAATTCAACACATCTCTCACCTTGCTTGGATCTACTACTATTCCACCATTAGAGACAACATGGCCTAGGAAAGAAACTTCCTTCAACCAAAACTCACACTTGCTTCGCTTAGTATACAACTTGTGTTCTCTAAGCTTTTGTAAGACCAACCTTAGATGTTCAGCATGCTCTTCTTCCATTTTGGAGAATACTGTAACACCCTAAAATTTGCACTTTTGAAAATAGGATTAAAATGATTTATTTATGAATTTTGTGCTCATAAAAACCTAGGAAAATAAAATTTTTCATTAAATTAAAACTCATCATAAGGTTTAGCAACATGTTTGAGCATACAAGCCTTTGCATTTGATTTATTTGGTTGAGTGGTTTTGATTGAAAAATTCAAATGGGTTAAATTGCTTTTGCAAATAAAATAAAAAAATGCTTTGAAGTAAAAGAAAAGAAAATTTGAAAATAAAAGAATTTAAAAAGGTTGTAAAATTTATTTTTGAGAACTTACTAAAATTTCTCACTCTTAGTCAAGTTGAAAAGTATACTCGAAATTCTAATTGAATTTGGTTTGAAAAAGAAAAAGAAAAATAGAAAAGAAAATTTGGAAAAGTATTTTTCATTTCTCTCCTTCTCTCTTCCTTTCTCGGTCTGAAGGCCTTCTTCCTCCTCTTGCTCAGCCCAGCAGCTGGCCTGGCCCTCTTCATTTCCCCGCATGGGCCGAGACAGCCCAGTGCGTCCTCTCCTTCTCCCTTGGCACCCGGTCCAGTTCCCTTATTCCCGCTTGGCCCAGTAAACAAGGCCGTAGCCCTGTCACCGCATAGGCCCACGCACAGAGCCGTGCACCTGCCTCCCCTTCATGCTAGAGCTGCCATCATGGCCCACCTGTCAGTCGTCTTCTACCCTGTGCCATTGCCGAACCGGACTCCTCCGCCGCCGCGCCGAGTGTCCGCATCCATCCCATCGCTGCCTTGCCTTGCGACTCAAGTAGCCCGGCCTCATAAATACCGAAGTCGAGCCCGCACTGTTTTCCCCAAACCCTAGTGCAGTATCGCCCAAGCACTACCATCACCGTCCTGCTTACAATGGATCTCGCCGAGGAGCTAGTCACCCGCCGCCGCAGTCCTTCGTCGTCGTTGCTTTCCCGACGCTCTTGTACTCCTGCCGAGTTCCGTGTCGAGGGTACGAAGCTTCCTACGATTTCCCCTCTTTCTCTGCTGCTCTCTGTTGTTCACCAGTCGTTGTCGAATGCCTGCAGGTGGTCACCGTCTGCCCCGTCCGGCCTCGTGCCTTCACCAAGCCATCCCCATCGACGGTAACCTTCTAGGTGAGCTCACCGTTCCTTTCTCCACCTCCCCAAGCCTTTCGTTGAAGCAATGGCCACCACCGTCGCCGTCTTCTCTTTCTAGCCGTGCGTGCTCTGTTTTGCCTGCTAGCTTGTTGACATCACCGTGACATCACTCGCATTTATGGCCGTTTTCCTTTGGAAAAATAAATCTAGAAATACAACTCCAAATACACCATTGTGCACATGGTCCATGGTGGACTGCTCTCACAGCACCTCCACTGGTTCACGGCCCGCAGACTGGGTGCACCAGCATAGTGCACGCGTACTTTGCATTCTAACCCCTGTACTCTTCCGTAATTGATCTACTATTTTGTGAGTCTTGTATATCTTTCAAGCTAGCCCCTGTCATCTATGGTTATTTCTATTTTAGCCCAGTCAGCAACCGCAGTCAGCCCAAGCCACGCACATTTTGCAGTTAAGACCCTCTGTTTTCGGTGAATTAACCCGCAGTCCAGTCCAGTTCAAATATAAATACAATTTAGTCCTGTTTTTATTTGTTTAGGTACCTGTGTTTTCCAAAAATAGTACCTACAGTCCTGTAACCGAGTAAATTCATATTTTAATTGTTTTAATTCAAAAATAAGTTCAGTTTATTTACAGAAATGCCATTGCACCTTATTTCATGCCCAACTTTTCCGTTTTAACTCCGATTTGACTCGTTCAACTTGTGTTAGGTTCGTAATTTCATAATCTACATGTTCATACTACTGTTATATAAGTTTTCAACTTTTAAAATTTGAGGTTAGATTTAATCTATTACTTTAATAAAGGAAATCTTGTTTATTTCATATCTTCTGCGTTTTAGCTCCGTTTTAGCCCATTCAAGTTGCGTTAGATTCATGGCCACGAGATCTATGCGTTAGTAATAGAGTTTATCATATTACTATTTCTAGAATTTCATGGTTTAAATCATATCTTGATTAATAATTATGCAACTAGATTTTATAAATAAAATATAACTTGTTTTATTTTAGTTTTATAAATCAAATCTGAATTGGACTTAATTCAATTTATAATATTTAAAAAATATCTTATATATATGAATTTATATAGTTAAAATAAATGAAGCATATAGTTTTCTTTTTCACGTATAAAGCAAATCTCTCGGTAGTTGTATCTTTTCAACCGTAGCTCCGATTAGCGTGTTCTTCGCGTCTGTGTGTTCGTAGCGATGCGTAAAATCGTGTTTCAAACTCTTTTACTTATTTTTCTATGATTGGTGTACTGTTCTGATTTAGATCTATTGTTTGCTTCATGTATGATTGCATGGATGCTTGTGTGGTGCTTTATAATCTTGTCCAGTCGGTGAGATATACGTGGTGATCAAGAAGAAGAAGAAGAAGAAGAGCGTTGAAGATTACAGCTTACCGAAGGATCGGTGTTTTAAGGCAAGTATAGCCTGGGATCTTCATTGTTGTCCTATTCACCTTTAATCATTTATTTCATACTGCATGTGTCTACCTTGACTGCCACTAAGGATTTCCTAGCACTTTGTTACCCTATACCTTAATTCCTATGGAGTATTGCATTGGGTAGTATGATGCTAGTGCTCAATTACAACCATAATCTTGTAACTTTGACTAATGGAATATACAATAAACACTAAAAGATGCTTTTTAGCAACATGGAACAAGGGGGCTAGAGCATTGGGCTGTTTTATGGTGCTCTAGATTCCTCTCCCTAAGGATTTATCTGTAAGTGATTTATCCAGGACTTACAGTACAGCTGTGAGGGCTATATGGCTCTGGCTTTAACTTAGTATGAGGACCTTTTCTAGCTTGTTAGTGGTTACCTTTATTGGTGTAAGAATGGCTTGCCGAATCAGGTATAGTGCGGACTCTGTCCCTTGAGTATAGGTTGCGCGTCATTGTGCCATTGAGAAGGGGGGCTCTATATCTGTTTGCCGAGTGAATCTAATGGCCCTAACTTGTTAGAAGAACCTTTGAAAGGCTTTATAGTGAACCCTGCCGACCTTACTTGGAAGTGGGTCAAGAGATTAGCTACCTCGGGCGAAAGGGTAAATCACGACTCACAGTGAAAGTGTACAACCTCTGCAGAGTGTAAAACTGGTATATCAGCCGTGCTCACGGTCACGAGCGGCCTTGGAACATTTACGGAATAGATGATCACTAATGGTTAATGATGAAGAACACGGATGACACTGATGGTGAATATGTTCATTAATTATTACTGTTTATGCTATTCATTATTTATGTTTACCTGATCATGTATTTATGGGCTTATAGATAAACTTGTTGCTACCCAATTGCTAAAATCATGACTCATTAAAAGCTAATCGCGGTTAAACCAGTGTTAGCCTTTTGAGCCTCATGAACCCCATGTTATATTTGTTGAGTACGACATGTACTTACGCTTGCTTTACTTTATAAATCTTTGAAAAAATCCTAGATGGGTACCAGATTGCTAGAGTTTGGAGGAATTAGGCTTGTGATCAACCAGTCAGTTGTCCCTGTGGATTTGGAGTCTTCGCCTGAAGATCAGAGTTGTCTTTCCGCTGTCTATACTCTGAGGTTATAATCTTTATACTAATACGCTATGTATTTATGCATTATCTTTTGATATTACCCTTATTTGTAGCTATATGTCAGATTTGACTTCCTAGGCTCACATATGGTGTCTATCTGGTTTTGTTCTTAAAACCGGGAGCTACAAATACCAATATATCATCGATAAATACCACCACAAACTTATCCAAAAACTCAATGAACACCTTATTCATCAAGTACATAAAGTATTAAGGTGCATTGGTCAAACCAAAGGACATAACGGTATACTCATACAAACCATACCTCATAGTAAAAGATGTCTTGGGTATGTCAGTTGCATGAATCTTCAACTTATGATATCTAGAATGAAGATCAATCTTAGAGAAAACACAAGCACCTCTCAGCTGATTAAACAAGTCATCAATTCTAGGTAGCGGGTACTTGTTCTTGATAGTAACCTCATTTATTGATCGATAATCAACACACATCCTCTAGTTACCATCCTTCTTGTTGACAAATATAACCGATGCTCCCCAAGGTGACGAACTAAGATGAATGAAACCTTTCTCCTGTAACTCCTTTATTTGTTTTTCT
This sequence comes from Miscanthus lutarioriparius, assembly GCA_904845875.1. NCBI lineage: Eukaryota > Viridiplantae > Streptophyta > Magnoliopsida > Poales > Poaceae > Miscanthus > Miscanthus lutarioriparius. The sequence goes on from CAJGYO010000007.1 coordinate 44,160,433, forward strand.
TAAGTTCCTTTAGTTCATTAACCCCCATTCTATATGGACGCTTAGCTATAGGTGCAGTTCTAGGTAATAATTCAATAATAAACTCAATGTCACGGTCAGGTGGCATACCTGACAAGTCAAGTGAACACATCCAAAAACTCATCCACTACTGGGTCTTCATTGTTGATGCTATCATCAAGTTGGTTCACTGTGGCTATCGGTCGGTGTGCTTGTACTACAACATCGACACTGATTCTATCCCCATTCTTTGCGGTCACAACAACTACCTTGTCCTAACACTGAATTACTGCTCGGTTTTGCTTCATCTAATCCATACCCAGAATCACATCAATGCCAGATGTTCTCAACACAATGGGGCTCACTTTGAACTCTACCCCCCTTAAGGATAGACTAGTTGGGAGACAACGATAAGAAGCTTGCATACTACCTCCTGGTGAGTTTACTAATATGAGATTTTGCATGGCACATAAGGGTATGCTATGAGTTCTAACAAATGCTTATGATATGAAAGAATGCGAAGCTCTAGAATAAAAAAGAATAGTGGTAGGAGTGGAATTGACATCAAACGTACCGAGCATGACTTCTGGTTCCACAAGCGTCGTCTCTGTAGACACATGATTCACCTTTCCTGTGTTGGGTGTTGGCTTCTGATGACTATTCTGCCTCTGTGGGGTCTACTGGTTGGGCTTCTCAGGGCAGTTATATGACAGGTGACCCTCTTTACCATAATGGAAACACTTGTTGGGAGTGCTAGGGGCATTGCACTTCATGAGAGTGTTGTTAGGCGCTCCCTGCCGTGGTGTTTGCGGGCCACTCTATTGCTGATTCCGCTAAAGCTGCTGGAACTGATTGCGCTGAGGGTACTACCATGATTCCCTGATTGGGTGGTCCCTGGTACCTCTGTAGGAAGCCTTGTTGAGGATTGGTGCACGGACGAGTATTGCTTCTAGAGGCCTGTCCCTAAAGCCTCCTCTTCGTGGCCTCAATCTCTTTGCGCTTATTGTCAATAACAATAGTGTGATTCACCAGCGTCTAGAAATTAGGATATGTATTGGACATAAGCTGGAGTTGCAGACCATCATACAGACCCTTGAGAAAGTGGTGTTGCTTATCAACATCATCAACCACCTCATTCGGAGCGTAACGTAACAACTAAGCAAATTTGTCATGATACTCAGCTACAGACATAGATCCCTGTTTCAAAGCCCTGAATTCCTCCTGCTTCAGCTCTATCAATCCTTCAGGTATGTGGTAGGATCTAAAATTCTCTCTAAATTCCTATCAGGTGACAGGAGGAGCATTAGTGGGACGTCCATACTCGAATGCCTCACACCAGTCTTGAGCTTCTCCCTAAAATTGTCCTGATGCGTACAACACTTTCTGCTGGTCGTCGCACTGCGCTATGTTGAGTTGCTTTTCCACTGCACGAAGCCAATCATCTTCTTCTAGTGGATCAGTGGTATGAGAAAACACCGGGGGGCGGCCCTTCAAGAATTCACCACGCCTGTCACGGTGTTCCACCAATTGGATGATTTTGCTGATTCTGCACCAGAGCTTGCATAAGTTGTGTCTGCACTGCCAGGAGCTGCTCCATACCAGGTGGTGGTGGTGGTGGTGGATGTGGGGAACACCTCCATGACCTTGGCCTCTTCCTCTTCCAGACATCTGACATCCAACACAAATATTTAAAATTTAGAGATTTTCATGTTATACACTTATAGAGATATAGAATACATTCTGAAGATTTTCTAGATGAGTTCCAACATCAGCAGCTCGGTAAAACAGTCATTTTTTGTGTTCTGGACATCCAAAATAGGTGTGCTTTACATGGTTGGAAATACTAAGAAATTATCTACAACTTTTATTCAGACCACATGCCCAGATTCTATCGGTAGCTTACTAAAAAACAGGACACAATAGAATCTGTTCTAGATTCTAGACTGTGCAGAAACTTCAAAATAAAACAGATATATCTCTCAAACCAGTTCACATATAGGGGTGATTCTAGAGGCATTAGAAAGATACTTAAGTCTAGTTATTCACATAAAAATTTCATAATTTTTGGTCAAGTAGATTTAGATTGGCATTGATATAAGTATAGACTGCCCTAAAAAAACAGATCCGAGAGAACAAGATGTACCAAACCCAACTATTTATTTATTGACTCAAACTTTGATATTCTTAACTATGAAACTTGTGGACATGCCCACAAAGTTCCAGCACTCATTACAAAAATCCAACTCACACATAAACATAATAATAAATCAACTAGGCACACCAAAGTTCACACCACACTACTAGACTCGACTTGACTCAACTTGACCCGTGCTACTAACGTTCTATTACATAGAAAGGAACTCCACCTATGAGCGAGGTTTATGGGGAAGCTTCTCATAAATCCTTGGCAGGCTGAGGCACTCCCTTTGGTCATCTATCACTCGTTAGTACCTCTTAAGAGTCTCCTGCTGTGCCTCCAACTGATCTTCCAGTCACCGAATCTTCCCTACTAACTCACAGCCAAAGTGTACCATCACTTAAGTAGTTGGATCCGTGCCCTAGGGGTCCATCATTGCCCACTCCAATTTAGGGTGTTGGCGAGGGAGGAATCGATATTGGCCCTCCTTCATATCCTCAAAACGGCAGCCATGGAGACCCATGCAGGCTTCAGCGGCTCATCTTCTATGCTATCTTCCATGGTGGCATGATGAGCATGATTTGAATAAGTGCGAATAACTCACGTCTAGCTGTTATGCTTCCTTCTCTTCATCCCTGATGGAGATGCACGCCCTAGTCTTCCAATAAGTGTCCTCTAGAGGGTGCGTATGTTCTTCGCAGACATACTCCACAGCTGCGTCCCAGTCAACGTAGTAGGTCTAAAGAATCCCGATAAGTCGGTGATGTGAAATGGAGGATTCACACCCCGACTTGTACCAGATCTTTGTAGTCCATCCCATGGCAGGGGTAGGCTGATCTTCTTGAATGGCGTCTCCTACTCATCATCATCAGACAATACGATGACCTCCACTTCTTTGGGTTCTTCTTCTTCGGGCTCTTCCTGGAGTGGCTCAGGCATAGATGCAGGTGCTGGCGAGTCAACTTCTTGCTCCTAGGGTTCCTCCTCACCACGTGGCTCCATGGACTCATACAAGCCACGAGGCGGGTAGTAGCCTCCGATGCTGATGCAAGCGGTCTTATTGGCATGAGGCATCTATAGAATGAGATTTAGTTAGATTAGAAGCAATAATTTTTATAACAGAGTGAGGCAAAAGAAGCATAAAATCTAGCAAATAACAAGAGTGAGATGGGAAGCATGAAATGAGTGAAGCAGAAGAGGCTGAAACGACCATTACTAACTAGGCTTGCGTCCTACAGTCAACACGGCCCTGATACCAATCTGTCATACCCAATTTTAAGGATAAAATGGGATGCATAATCTTATGTGCACCCAGAGATCAGTCACACACACAAGCCAACAAATTATAAATAGTATCATCACAGGTGTTTATTACATCACGAATAATAAGACATAGTCTTCACATAAATGTAGTGGAAGTATAAAGAAAAATCTCTCGCAGAAGCTCCATATCACAGGGACATCAACTAGTTGACCACAAGTCTAGTAATCCTCAGGAAAGTCATCATTACCATAGCCATCTGTTATCCATCCGGGATTTTTATCCAAATAATGAAAATAAACAAGCGTAAGTACGTGTCGTACTCATTAAGTGTAGCATGGGGTTCATGAGGCTCAAAAGGCTTGACATAGGTTTAACAACATTCAGCTTTTAATTGTTACAATTTTAGCATAAGAGTAGGAACAAGTTGTTTTAATCCCATAGTAAACACATGATCAATGTAAACATGAATAACGAATAGCATAAATGGATAATTCTTAGTGATCATCTATTCCATAAGGGTTCCAAGGCCGCTCATGACTGTGAGCATGGCTGATATACCAGTTTTACACTCTACAGAGGTTGTACACTTTCACTGTGAGTCATGATACCCATATGTCCGGGTTAATTACTCCCAAAACACTTCCAAGGTGAGTAGACAGGGTTCACTATGAAGCCTTTCAAAGGTTCTTCTAACAAGTTAGGGCCATTAGATTTACTCGGCAAACAGAAGTAGAGCCCCCCTTCCCGATGGCACATTGACGCGCAACCTATACACATGGGTACAGAGGCTGCACTATACCCGATTCAGCAAGCCATTCTTACGCCAATAAAGGTAACCACTAACAAGAAAAGTGAAACAACCCTGATTTCCACGAAGGGAAATCCACAGAGTCGAAGTGTAATAAGACCGTTGTAGGTCATATTACCTAAATTCCAGTCTAATATCACATCCATACAACGATATTATCATAGTACAAATAGTGCGGAATACATAAATTATTACATCGCCGCATTGGCGGAATCAAAAGTAGCATTCATTCAGAACAGCTTGAAGATAAGATCGCCAAACTCGAGCGTAGGCACGAACCCCTCAACCGTCAAACTCCTCGGAGCTATACTCCTCAACAGAACCTGTGTGCCAAAATTTATCAGTATGATTTGTACTGGCCACTCCCAACCCTATGAGCATTGTTTTGTGGAAATTGGATGCAAGTTGGATATAATCAAAAGGAACCTATAAGGCTGGGGTTTCCTATGTATTAGCATATCAAGTACATAATAATAGTTGGTCAAGTTTTAACACCGTTCTCACACATTCCACCCCATTTCCCATTCCCGAGCCAGGTTTCGATCATGGGATCGATATACCACCATCTCCACACCATCACCATACCACACCTATACCATCACTCAGTCGATAGGCCAACTCCCTCTCGGCACTGTCTCAAGGCCTGTAGCCCCTAGCTACGTTCGAACACTCATTCCAGGGGGAGAAGAGAAGGACTCATCTCTCTATCTAGTTTAAGCGAAACCCAGGAAAGGTCCATAGCCGACGAGTCGGCATATGTATCGATCGATCAACCATACACTCTGCAGAGGTTTTACATAACCACAAGATCCTCCTTTCTCGCTGACCGTCATCAACTGGGCTGATTCTGGCCACTTGCTAGCCTAGGATAATGTCACTTTACCATTCAGCCCTGGTACACCCCAAGTCCAGTCTGGGGTGCCTGAAACTGTGAGTCATGAACCGGGTCCACAAGGTCTTCATAAAGTCTCAGAAGGGTGTGGGGGAAATCCTCCGCACCCCGTATCTCCCTCACACTGTCCGCTATCAACCTAGCACTAGTGGCAATATCCTACCAAGTAGTCCGGCCGTCACGCACCATATAGGGCGAGTGGTACGTAAGGCTTCCCGGTGAATCTGAGTACTAGTAAGTCCTTAGGGATGACCAAGCCAGAATGTCTCCATCAGGGTTTCCATTTACCGTGCCACCACAGCACCTCCACCCTAGGCCCCTCCCATCACAGGATCACACCTAGGGCCACCTCATATACCATTTACCCACCACAGGTATCCATTCCAGGGGTGCCCAGGTAGCACCCCACGGCAAGACTTGCCCTAGGCTCATCGTATACTCCAACTTGGTCGACACAACCCTCACCCTCCACGCACCCAAGTCACACACGCAGCACTCTCCCCATGGTCCAGACAACACCAGTTTCCATCACGCATCAATGTAGTGCAAGCGTAGTAGAAGTAATAAGTGATGAAATGTAATAGCAAGCGTGTGACTAGCCTAACAGCAGGGTGAGTAGGGGTAAGGTTGCGTCAAGGTAAAGGCCATCAAGAAAAACATACTACCATGCAAGTCCTACCATAATGTGATCATGACAATAAAGTAAGCACTAGCATTTCTATATTAGCCATGCATAATAGGTCCCACGAGATTGGGTGGGATGTGGCACCACATGATAAGATGTCTGGTGTACTCCTCACGGTACTCACAATCCTCGTCCATCCGGTTCTCCTCCTCGATCGCATTATAGTCGCGTTAGCGACGCCCACACAAAGAAGCTGAAAATTCAAAAAAGAGCCAAATGCACTCAAGCATGGGTCCATTGCGTGAGCTTGATTTTAGATGAATTTTGGTCTTGGTTTCATATTTTCTCGAGGTCATATGAATTAGTTATGAACCAAGATTAAATCCACGAAAATGAAAAAGGCTGAATTTCGGGGCGACACGTGTCATCTTTGGGTTGGTCCACGTGGCTTCTTGACGTCATGATGATGTCACCATCGACGGTGGGTCCAGAGTGTCTATGCCATCGACATGTGGGGCAAGTTCAGCGTCAACGTTGACCGATGGGCCCCTCACGCGACTGGGTCTCAAACGGGCTCCGGTGGGCTTCGGGTTGGGCCGGTCTGGGCCGAACACATGGCAAGATGTGGTGTTGCCATGTCACGGCTGTGGGCCTCTACTGGGCTTCGTCCACAGCTCTCGGGCGTGGGCATGGCTCACGGTGGACCAGGTGGTGCTGGTCCATGGACCTAAGGCAGGGTCCCTTGTGGACCAAGTCCACCGTCATTTCCTCGGCTCGGCTCTTGTGCACCGGTGCAAGGCTACACCGCTCAATCGCCCTCCTCCTCTGTTTTTCCACGGCCGCTCCGCTAGGACTCCCTAGGACTTCCAGCCACGGGTAATTGTGCGTGGGGAAAAGCACCGTCGGCCTTGCGGCTGCGCGGTGGGGGGTCGGGGCAAGCGGCTAGGACTCCCTAGGACCACAGCCACGGTGGTTGGTGGTTCTCGGTGGCGACGGTGAAAGTCGCCTGTCTGCAGAGCTTCTGGTGTCTCGGTGGGCGGGTAAAGGCTTCAGCGTTCCGGTGGGAGCATGGCGAGGCGTCCAGTGTTCAAGGCGGGGCTTGGATTCTCATGAGGCCGGTAGGGGTTTCCCGGTGGCCACGGCGGCAGTCCTCTGGACACGACGGCGACGTCGGTGAGGTGGCCACGGTTACGATGAAACATCCCGATGTGGGCGTGTAAGCTTCTACGGATTTGTGGGGATGCGGCGAGGACGTCCAGGCTCAAGGCGGAGTTCGGGTTCTCCTGTGGCCGGTGGGGGTTCTCCGGCGGCCACGGCGACATGGTGACAACGGCGAGGCGCACGGGTGCACTACGGGGCTCCAGCGGGGCGGTCACGGCGTGCGCGTGAGTTACCCGTGGCTCCAATGAATAGGATGGGCGAGACAAGGAGACACCAGGCGCTCCCAGCGGACCTGGCCACGGTGGTCTGGTGCTTGGGCCAGTGGTGGTGGTGCTCTGGCCGGTGGTCTGGTGCTCTGGCCGGTGGTCTGGTGCTTTGGCCGGTGGTGGTCACGGTGGTGCGGTGCTGCGGCGGTGTTTCGTGCTCGCCGGTGGTGCGGTGCTCGCGGCGGTGGTGGCCACGCCACGACGGCGGCGTTGCGAGCACGACGAGCGAGTGCTCTGCCTTGGTGTCCGTGGGGCTTGGAGGGGTCTACAACGTCCAAGGGCTCGGAGGTGGTCACGGTGTGCGCGTGAGTGTGCCGTGCGTGTGTACCCAGTGGTCGGAGATGGCCTTGGCCTACGCGCTCACGATGTGGAGCGCCATGGCCAACACGGTAAGGTCCGTGGCAAGAGTAGGGAGAGGCCGGAAGGCTCACCGTGAGGTCTTGAGGGTGAGAGGATAGCGGTGCGATGAAGAGTCGAGGCCGTGTAGCTGTAGGAAGGCCGTGCGTGCGATGTCGTCCGCTCCGGCTCCGGTGATCTCCGGTCTTCCTCTCGGCTGCTCTGGTATTTCCTTCCCCCCTTCTTCCTCTCCTCCTCTTCTCTCTTGGCTAGGGTGTGCTGTGGACGGCCACAAGGGTGGGCGGGGGGCAGGGAGAGCGCTAGGGCAACCAAGGGCCGTGGCTTTATAGCCGAGCTTCGAGCTCCAATGGCGGACGGTGATCGAGCGGTGGAGGCGTGATCAGTGGCATCCAATGGCTCGCGTGCGGTGGCGTAGGCGCGGCGCAAGGGTTGCGTGGGTGCGGCGCCAAGGAGACAGGGCCATGCCCCGGGCGTGACCCCTGGCCCGCCCTGCCACCGCTGTCGGGCGCCGGTCGCGTAGGCTATTGAGGCATGGGTGAGGAAGACGACATCAGAGATGAGGCGGGTGTCTGGTGACACGTGGGGTCCAATGGCGCAAGTGGTGCTGGGCGAAGAAGAAGGGTGGCAGCGGGTGAGCAACGTGGTTGGAGCATGAGCTAAGGTCGGGCTGGTGGCTAGCTTGGGCCGAAGCGGTGCCACGAGGCCCACTTCTTCTTTTCCTTTTTCTGTTTTACATTTCTTTTCCATTGTTTGGATTCAAATTTGGTTTAGAATTTGAATTCAAAACTGAGGTAACTTATTTATTGGAGTTTAGAGAATTTTGTTTAATAATAACTTTATGGTTTATTATTTTATTGGAGTCGTTTAGCAAATCATAACTCAAATGGAAATCCAAATCACATTTTGAATTAACAATGTATGCAACATTATATTTATTAGAAATTAATAAACACAGTTATCAAATGACATGCTATGCTTATATGTTGACTGGGGTTGGGTTAGACTTAATGCATCTCTTAGGTTGGATTTCTATACATGACACTCATCATCACATGGGATTCTTGAGAAAAAAAAAATTTGTAGTTGTGATTTTTGGTGTGTGGATTTTTTGGGTTATTACAGTCCTACCCCCTTAACAGAATCTCATCCCCGAGATTAAAGCGTAACGTACTCTTCGAAGAGGTAAGGATATCGTAGCCGGAGGTCCGACTCTTTCTCCCATGTTGCTTATCTCTCAGTGTGATTACTCCATTGGATCTTGCACATAGGAATAGTCTTGCTTCTGGTTTCTTTGGTATCTCTGCCTAGAATTCTGATAGGATGTTCTCTATACTCAAGTGTATCTTGAATGTCAAGTGTATCAGTCGGGATTACTTCATCGGGCACTCTCAAACATTTGCGTAGCTGGGATACATGAAATACGGGATGTACACCCGTCAATTCCTCAGGTAACTCAAGTTTGTAGGCGAGCTTTCCAATTCTCTTGCAAATCTTGTATGGGCCAACAAATCTAGGGGCAAGCTTGCCTTTCACATGGAATCTGACAGTCCCACGTAGCGGAGATACCTTGAGATAGACAAAGTCCCCCACATTGAACTCAAGTTCTCTTCTCCTTTTATCAGCATAGCTCTTGTATCGACTTTGAGCAATTCTCATATTCTCCTTCACTTGAGCAACTCCTTCTTCTGCATCTTGAATCTTAGCGGAATCAAAGAACGATCTTTCTCCCGGTTGGGACCACATCAATGGTGTCTTACAAGGTCTGCCATACAAAGCTTCAAACGGCGACATCTTGATACTGGCTTGGTAGCTGTTGTTGTAAGAGAACTCTACATAGGGTAAGCATTTCTCCCAATCAGAGCCATAATTCAATACACTTGCGCGAAGCATGTCTTCTAAGATCTGATTTACTCATTCTATCTATCCATCTATCTGTGGGTGGTAAGCGGTACTGAAATCAAGTTTGGTTCCAATGGACTGGTGCAGAGCTTCCTAGAATCGGGACACAAACTGAGGACCACGATCAGATACAATACTAGAGGGTGCTCCATGCAGTCTGAGAATATGCTCAATATATAGATCTGCTAATTTTTCTGCATTGGTCTTGGTCTTCACTAGTACAAAGTGAGCAATCTTGGTCAAACGATCAACAATCACCTAGATGGAATCGTGGCCTTTCTGTGAACAGGGCAATCCAACTATGAAGTCCATGGATATGCTCTCCCATTTCCACTCGGGAGCGTCAAGAGGCTTTAGCATTCCTGCAGGCCTTTGATGTTCAGCCTTGACTCTATTACAGGTGTCACATTGTGCCACATGTCCTGCAATGTCTGTCTTCATGCCTTTCCACCAAAAGTGTTTCTTCAAGTCTTGATACATCTTTGAATTTCCAGGGTGAATACAGTACTTAGAATCATGGGCTTCTGACAGAATTTCCTCTCGTAGGGCTGGATCAGAAGGTACACAGATTCTATCCTTGAACCAAATGGTTCCTTGTTCATCTTCATGGTGGTTGGTCTTGTAGCCTAGTTTCATCAGACCACTGAGATATTCGATCTCTTCACAATTTTTCTGAGCTTGACAGATGCGATCTGTGAGATCATACTGTATGCGGAGCTCATTCAACAAGCCATGCGGTAGTATCTCAAGTTGGAAATCATCAATCTCTTCCTTGAGCTCAGGTGGTACGGATTCAGTGATCAAAGTGTGACAATAACTCTTATGGCTGAGGGCATCTGCGACTACATTAGCTTTTCCTAGATGATAGTGAATTTCCAGGTCATAGTCCTTGATCAACTCTAGCCATCGGCGTTGCCTCATATTCAGATCTTCTTGAGTGAAAAAGTACTTCAAGCTCTTGTGATCGGTGTAGATATCACACTTGTTGCCTATCAAGTAGTGCCTCCAGATTTTCAAGGCATGCACAACTGCTGCTAACTCAAGATCATGAGTAGGGTAATGGTTCTCATGTTCTTTCAACTGTTGGGAAGCATAAGCTATTACTTTTTCATCCTGCATCAATACACAACCAAGTCCTTGGCGGGATGCATCACAATAGACCACGAAATCCTTGCTGATATCAGGCAATGCTAACATAGGGATTGTGGTAAGCTTCTGTTTCAATTCCTGGAAGCTTTGTTCGCGCTCGGGCGTCCATTCAAACTCCTTAGTCTTTTTCAGAAGATTGGTCATCGGATGGGCTATCTTGGAAAAGTTCTCGATGAATCGGCGATAATATCCAGCCAATCCCAAGAAACTCCTGACGTATGTCACATTACGGGGTTGTTCCCATTCTTTCACGGCCTCTATCTTAGCTGGGTCAACTGCAACACCTTCAGCTAATAATACATGGCCTAGGAAGGCAACTTCCTATAGCCAAAACTCACATTTGCTGAACTTTGCGTAGAGCTGATGTTGGGCTAGTTTCTCAAGTACAGTTCTCAGATGATGTTTGTGTTCTTCAGCGGTAGGTGAATAGACAAGGATGTCATCAATGAATACTACCACGAACTTATCCAGATCATCCATGAAAACCTTATTCATCATGTTCATGAAGTATGCGGGAGCATTCGTGAGTCCAAAGGATACCACAGTGAACTCAAACTGCCCATACCTAGTCACGAAGGCTGTCTTCGGGATGTCACTCTCTCGAATCTTCATCTGATGATAACCAGATCTGAGATCAATCTTGGAGAAATACTTGGCACCTCTAAGCTGATCAAGCAAATCATCAATCCTTGGCAGGGGGTACTTGTTCTTGATGGTGACTGCGTTCAAGTTCCGGTAATCAATGCACATTCTCATTGAGCCATCCTTCTTCTTAACAAACAGAACAGGGGATCCCCAGGGTGAAGCACTGGGTCTGATATATCCCTTCGAGATGAGCTCATCAAGCTGTTTCTTGAGCTCGGCCAGTTCATCAACTGACATGCGATAGGGCCTCTTGGCAATGGGTCCTGTTCCCGGCAAAAGATCAATGATGAACTCTACATCATAGTCTTGTGGCATACCCGATAATTCTTTAGGGAATACATCGGGATAGTCTCTGACCATAGGCATATCATGAACTATCTTTTCCTCTTTTTGTGATTCTGAACTTGCTTTAAGGGCACATAAGATAGAGGTGGACTTTCCAGACTGGGGTTCACATCTAATGACTTGGCCTGATGGGTGGGTCACTTGGACGTATCTAGGTGAACATGATATGATACCTCAGTGAATGGTTAACCAGTCCATGCCTAAGATGACATCTAGGTTAGTGGAAGGTAACAGGGTTAGATCGGCTTTAAAGATAAGACCCTCAACGGTAAGACTCACTCCCTTACAGATGTGGGTGCATTTTAGGTCTCCTAAAGGTGAGCTGGTGATGATAGGCTTTTCACATGGGGTTACAGGCAAGTCATGCTCTCGTGCAAACTTGGATGATATGTATGAACAAGTTGCTCCAGAGTCAAATAGAACTGATGCAGTATTGCCATTAACTAAAAACATAACGTACACCACGTTAGGGGCAGTCTGTGCTTCCTCGGCGTCCAGATGGTTGAGACGTCCACGAGTAGCAGATCCCTTGAACTGAGACTTCTGAGCAGCTGAGTTCTGAGGGCACTCAGCAGCTTTGTGACCTGGTTGGCCACAAGCGAAGCACGTAAAAGGCGCACCGCCTGTAGGGGTTGGCGCAGGTGCCTTCCAATTTCCAGTGCCTGGTGCAGAGCGGTTCTGTGCTGGGCGTTCATTCTCAGAGCGGGAACGGTTGAAACGGTTCTGAGTGTTGCGGTCTTGAGCATAACGGTCCCGAGTGTAACAATCCTGAGCAGGGCGGGAGTATTTGGCGGTGTAGCCTCCACTTCCCCTACTCGATCCAGGGTTGTCATCCCTATTGTGGCATGAGCGTTCCCTGGATGGTGCATCTCTGCGGAACCTCTTATGGTCACATCCACGGGAAGACTCCTCAGGCTTACGCTTCCTCTCCTTGTACTCCTCTCCAGCTTCAGCACGATCCTTCTCAATCTTGATGCAGCGGTCCACCAGGGCATGCAACGTGTTACTCTCAATACCGCCAAACTTCAGCTTGATGTGCGGGTTAAGTCCCTTGTGGTAATAGTACAGCTTCTCCTTCTCAGAGTTCATAACATAGGAAGGTGCATAGCGTAGAAGGTTGGTGAAACGAGTAGTGTACTCGGTCACCTTCTCCTTTCCCATCTTGATGTTGCGGAACTCCTCGGCTTTGGCCTCCATGATACCCTTGGGAATGTGATACTCAGTGAATGCTTCGGTGAACTCATCCCATGAGATATTGGTAGGGTCCTCATGGGAATCACTGAAACTGTCCCACCAGGCGCGTGCTGCACCTGTGAGCTGGTGTGCGGCAGCTCCAACACACTCATCGTCGGTGAAAGTGGTGAGGTCAAGCTTCTTCTCCATTTCTTTGAGCCAGTCATCGGCTACAAGCGGGTCAGGGTCGGTGCCATCATAGGTAGGTGGCCTTAGCTTCAGAAATCCTTCCAGTTTCCTTTGGAAGTCATTCTACTGACCTCCCTGGCGACAGTTTGCTCCTTCAACAAGGGCTGCAAGAAGCTGGGTCTGCTGTGCCATAACCTCTGCCAGGTTCGGTGGTGGTGGTGGTGGAATGTTCTCCTCGGCAGGCGGTGGGGTATTCTCCATGTTGAAGGGTATCCCTCCGCATCCACGGCCATGGTTGTTGCCACCACGACCCCCATTTGGTTCGACTGGTTCGGGGGTGGGCGCACGTCCACGGTTCATTAGGCGATTTGATCGGCGGTTCGGCATCTGCAACACGGATCATAGGAATTTTAGTGCTTGTGCCATAAGTGCTTATAATTCAATATGATTACATGATTTTGATGATTTAAGAAAAATATTTATACTATCCAACACTCATCACAAAGAAGCAATAAGATCCATAAGATGCAATAAGATCCAAAACATTCATTACATGGGTTTTATTACATAGCATCATCTCCAGTAGCTACACTTGAAGACGTGCGAGAATCGTACTACGCATTGTGTCTCATAATACATCTCATAAGGGGTACATCATGGGGTACACTTATGGAAGCTATTGACATGACTCATGACCACGTAGGGCCATCTACTCTAACTCGTACACCGCAGCTGGGATACGACTGTTCTCGATCTCGATCTCCTCGTCAGACTTGTGAAGTCGGGACACGTACTTCAAGGCCTCGGCGAGCTCCTCAATAGGCTTGGCTCTAGGTAGGGTAGGGTAGGCGTCTAGGTTGAGGCGAGTCGGTGCTAACTCAAATTCCTCTATCCTCGGCTTCGTCTTGCTGCGAATCTCCTTGGGTAGATGATCCCACATACCCTTCATCTCCCTGAGGCGCTTCTTGTCAGACTTCTACCAAGCCTGCCAAGTCCTCTCACACTTGTCCTGTAGGTACTCGGTCTGCCTGAGTGCCTCGATCAGGTGACCCTGGTTGCGAATGGCCTTCTTCCCGAACTCCTCTAGCTCCTTGGTCAAGGTCTTGTTCCGAGATTGGATTTTCAGCATATCAATCCCCTTGGACCTCTCTCTGTCTCCTCTGCGGTTGAACTCGGCCTTCTTGTCGTCCAACTCTCTTTGCAACTCCAAGACCTTGCTGTCGAGGTAGCAGTTCCTATTGCCTAGGTCGGCTGCTTTGTCCTGTAAGTCAACGACCTCGGCTCTGTGGACTTCCTCACGATGGTTGAGCTCGTCCTGTAGCTTGGCAACTACCTCGAGCAGGCTAGCTCGCTCCTATTCTCCCTGCGAGTCTCGCTCCTGGCACTCCCACAGAAGAGCCCGGTCCTGATGTCTCTTCTGCTCAAGCTGGGTCACGTACCTGTCCTGCTCGAGTAGGTGGATAGCTGAGACACGAAGGCATATGTCCTCCTCTGCAAAGACAACTCTGCTGGCTACGAAACTCTGCTCACTAGGAGTAAGGCTGAGGTCGAGGGCCTAGGGAAGTAGATGGAACTCTATCGTCTTCAGGTGCTCGTAGTGATCCCTCATCACTCTGCGAAGTGCCTTGTGTGAGACCGCTCATAGTCCCTCCTCAACTGTGTCCTCTATAGTCAACTCGGTGAAAGCTGGGACAGTCGGTAAGGTGGTGCTAGCTAGGAACTCGATTGAGGTGACAACTGGTCCTTCGATTCCTCCTCCCTGAGTTGACTTCCCGGTATAGGTGACCTTGACAAGCTCGTCGGGGACTCCTAACATGACGAGAACTCGACAGAGGGTCTGTGCAAAACCCCCAAGCTCACGTAGGTCGAAGGTAAGCTTGGCGTGGTCCAGAGGTAGCGGTCCTAGAGGTAGCCATTCGTCATTCGTTGCCATCTGCATGTTTCAAGGATCATGTGTTAGCAGGTCAATAAATAGATAAGCCTTGCATAGAAAGTAAATGCAGGGTCGGTATATAACCGAAAGAAGGGCTATTCACGTCCTATTCTATCGTCCATTTCCAAGGGTTTCATCCTATGGTCAAGTATGGCTCTGATACCAACTGAAACAACCCGATTTCCACGAAGGGAAATCCACAGAGTCGAAGTGTAATAAGACCGTTGTAGGTCATATTACCCAAATTCTAGTCTAATATCACATCCATACAACGATATTATCATAGTACAAATAGTGCGGAATACATAAATTATTACATCGCCGCATTGGCGGAATCAAAAGTAGCATTCATTCAGAACAGCTTGAAGATAAGATCGCCAAACTCGAGCGTAGGCACGAACCCCTCAACCGTCAAACTCCTCGGAGCTATACTCCTCAGCAGAACCTGTGTGCCAAAATTTATCAGTATGATTTGTACTGGCCACTCCCAGCCCTATGAGCATTGTTTTGTGGAAATTGGATGCAAGTTGGATATAATCAAAAGGAACCTATAAGGCTGGGGTTTCCTATGTATTAGCATATCAAGTACATAATAATAGTTGGTCAAGTTTTAACACCGTTCTCACACATTCCACCCCATTTCCCATTCCCGAGCCAGGTTTCGATCATGGGATCGATATACCACCATCTCCACACCATCACCATACCACACCCATACCATCACTCAGTCGATAGGCCAACTCCCTCTTGGCACTGTCTCAAGGCCCGTAGCCCCTGGCTACGTCCGAACACTCATTCCAGGGGGAGAAGAGAAGGACTCATCTCTCTATCTAGTTTAAGCGAAACCCAGGAAAGGTCCATAGCCGACGAGTCAGCATATGTATCGATCGATCAACCATACACTCTGCAGAGGTTTTACATAACCACAAGATCCTCCTTCCTCGCTGACCGTCGTCAACTGGGCTGATTCTGGCCACTTGCTAGCCTAGGATAGTGCCACTTTACCATTTAGCCCTGGTACACCCCAAGTCCAGTCTGGGGTGGCTGAAACTGTGAGTCATGAACCGGGTCCACAAGGTCTCCATAAAGTCTCAGAAGGGTGTGGGGGAAATCCTCCGCACCCCGTACCTCCCTCACACTGTCCGCTATCAACCTAGCAGTAGTGGCAATATCCTACCAAGTAGTCCGGCCGTCACGCACCATATAGGGCGAGTGGTACGAAAGGCTTCCTGGTGAATCTGAGTACTAGTAAGTCCTTAGGGATGCCCAAGCCAGAATGTCTCCATCAGGGTTTCCGTTTACCGTGCCACCACAGCACCTCCTCCCTAGGCTCCTCCCATCACAGGATCACACCTAGGGCCACCTCATATACCATTTACCCACCACAGGTATCCATTCCAGGGGTGCCCAGGTAGCACCCCACGGCAAGACTTGCCCTAGGCTCATCGTATACTCCAACTTGGTCGACACAACCCTCACCCTCCACGCACCCAAGTCACACACGTAGCACTCTCCCCATGGTCCAGACAACACCAGTTTCCATTACGCGTCAATGTAGTGCAAGCGTAGTAGAAGTAATAAGCGATGAAATGTAATAGCAAGCGTGTGACTAGCCTAACAGCAGGGTGAGCAGGGGTAAGGTTGCGTCAAGGTAAAGGCCATCAAGAAAAAATACTACCATGCAAGTCCTACCATAATGTGATCATGACAATAAAGTAAGCACTAGCATTTCTATATTAGCCATGCGTAATAGGTCCTACGAGATTGGGTGGGATGTGGCACCTTCAGTATAGTCGTCTCCGTACTCCTCACGGTACTCACAATCCTCGTCCATCCGGTTCTCCTCCGAGTCTGCAAACGATCGCATTATAGTCGCGTTAGCGACGCCTATAGAATAGCACAAAGAAGCAGTGAAAATTCAAAAGAGCCAAATGCACTCAAGCATGGGTCCATTGCGTAGAGCTTGATTTTAGATGAATTTTGGTCTTGGTTTCATATTTTTCTGAGGTCATATGAATTAGTTATGAATTTCCGAAGATTAAATCCATTTCTGAAAATGAAAAAGGCTGAATTAATCCTGGGCTGACACGTGTCATGCTGGGGTTGGTCCACGTGGCTTGCTGACGTCAGCATGATGTCACCATCTGACGTGTGGGTCCAGAGTGTCTATGCCACTGACATGTGGGGCCAGGTCAACGGTCAACGTTGACCAGTTAACGGTCAACACGGACTGGGTCTCAAACGGGCTCCGGTGGGCTTCGGGTTGGGCCGGTCTGGGCCGAACACATGGCAAGATGTGGTGTTGCCATGTCACGGCTGTGGGCCTCTACTGGGCTTCGTCCACAGCTCTCGGGCGTGGGCATGGCTCATGGTGGACCAGGTGGTGCTGGTCCATGGACCTAAGGCAGGGTCCCTTGTGGACCAAGTCCACCGTCATTTCTCTCGGCTCGGCTCTTGTGCACCGGGTGCAAGGCTGCACTGCTCAACTCGCCCCTCCTCCTCTGTTTCTTCCACGGTGCGCTCCGTCGGCGACGTACTCACCAGCGAGCTTCTGCAGCGGTGCTAGCGCCTAATTGGCGTGGGGAAAAGCACCGTCAGGCTTCGGCGACTGCGATGGTGGGGTCGGGGCGACGGCTAGGACTCCCTAGGACCCTGGCCACGGTGGTTGGCGGTTCGGCGGTGCCCGCCGATGGTGAAGTCGCCTGTGCAGGCTTCCTGGTGTCTCGGCTGGGCGGGTAAAGGCTTCAGCGGTTTCGTGGGAGCATGGCGACGGCGTCCAGTGTTCAAGGCGGGGCTTGGATTCTCATGAGGCCGGTACGGGTTTCCCGGCGGCCACGGCCGCAGTCCTCCGGACACGACGGCGACATCGGTGAGGTGGCCACGGTCACGGTGAAACATCCCGATGGGGGCGTGTAAGCTTCTACGGATTCGTGGGGATGCGGCGAGGACGTCCAGGCTCAAGGCGGGGTTCGGGTTCTCCTGTGGCCGGTGGGGGTTCTTCGGCGGCCACGGCGACATGGTGACAACGGCGAGGCGCATGGGTGCACTACGGGGCTCCAGCGGGGTGGTCACGGCGTGCGCGTGAGTTACCCGTGGCTCCAATGAACAGGATGGGCGAGACAAGGAGACACCAGGCGCTCCCAGCGGACCTGGCCACGGTGGTCTGGTGCTTGGGCCAGTGGTGGTGGTGCTCTGGCCGGTGGCCTGGTGCTCTGGCCGGTGGTGGTCACGGTGGTCTGGTGCTCTGGCCGGTGTTCTGGTGCTCTGGCCGGTGGTCTGGTGCTCTGGTCGGTGGTGGCCACGCCATGACGGCGGCGTTGCGAGCACGATGAGCGAGTGCTCTGCCTTGGCATCCATGGGGCTTGGAGGGGTCTACAACGTCCAAGGGCTCGGAGGTGGTCACGGTGTGCGCGTGAGTGTGCCGTGCGTGTGTACCCAGTGGCCGGAGATGGCCTTGGCCTACGCGCTCACGATGTGGAGCGCCATGGCCAACACGGTAAGGTCCGGCGGCGAGTAGGGAGAGGCCGGAAGGCTCACCGTAGGTGCTGAGGGTGAGAGGATAGCGGTGCAGTGAAGAGTCGAGGCCGTGTAGCTCCGGAAGCCGTGCCATGCAGTGTCGTCCGCTCCGGCTCCGGTGATCTCCCGGTCTTCCTCTCGGCAGCGGCTCTGGTATTTCCTTTCCCCCCCCCTTCTTCCTCTCCTCCCTCTTCTCTCTTGGCTAGGGTGTGCTGTGCACGGCCACAAGGTGGCGGCGGGGCACAGGAGAGCGCTAGGGCAACCTAGGGCCGTGGCTTTATAGCCGAGCTTCGAGCTCCAATGGCGGACGGTGATCGAGCGGTGGAGGCGTGATCAGTGGCATCCAATGGCTCGCGTGCGGTGGCGTAGGCGCGGCGCAAGGGTTGCGTGGGTGCGGCGCCAAGGAGACAGGGCCATGCCCCAGGCGTGACCCCTGGCCCGCCCTGCCACCGCTGTCGGGCACCGGTCGCGTAGGCTATTGAGGCATGGGTGAGGAAGACGACACTGTAGACGGGTGTGCGGCTGACACGCGGGGTCCAGCGGGCAGCGGCTGCGGGCGAAGAAGAAGGGCGCGCGGGTGAGCAACGTGCTGGGCCGCGAGCTAGGCTGGCTGGGCTGGCTAGCTTGGGCCGAGCGGCTGGCTACGAGGCCCACTTCTTCTTTTCCTTTTTCTGTTTTACATTTCTTTTCCATTGTTTGGATTCAAATTTGGTTTAGAATTTGAATTCAAAACTGAGGTAACCTATTTATTGGAGTTTAGAGAATTTTGTTTAATAATAACTTTATGGTTTATTATTTTATTGGAGTCGTTTAGCAAATCATAACTCAAATGGAAATCAAAATCACATTTTGAATTAACAATGTATGCAACATTATATTTATTAGAAATTAATAAACACAGTTATCTAATGACATGCCATGCTTATATGTTGACTGGGGTTGGGTTAGACTTAATGCATCTCTTAGGTTGGGTTTCTATACATGACACTCATCATCACATGGGATTCTTGAGAAAATTTTTTTTGTAGTTGTGATTTTTGGTGTGTGGATTTTCTGGGTTGTTACAAAAAGGTCATCATATTGAGCTAAAGCCAGAGCCATGTAGTCCTCACAGCTATACTGTAAGTCCTCGATGATCACTTACAGATAAATCCTTAGGGAGAGGAATCTAAAGCATTTAGAAAGTAGCTAAACACTCCAACCCCCTGTTTCCAAGTTGCTAAAAAGTCATATTTTAATGTTTATTGCATATACCATTAGTTAAGTTACAAGATCATGGTTTAGTTGAGCACTAGCAAGGCTACCCAATGCATATCCCTTAGGAGACAAGGTATAAGTTCCATTCTAGGGAATCCCTATCAAGGTGACACATGCAAATATTGATTAAATGTATTAAAGTTGATAGGAAACAAGGATGATCTCATGCTATACTTGCCTTGAACAAAGTGTTCCTGCTAATCCTACTCGTCAAAGTAGTACTCTTGATCACCCATGAATTGCTCACCGTCTATACTCGATAATCACAGCAGCATACAAGCATCCAGAAGCAATCTGCATGGCAAACAAAGGCTATAGATTAGAACAGTACACCAATAGCATAAAATTGAGATGAAAAGTTTGTAAAACGAATCTACGTCTTGCTACAAATACACAGACGTGAAGATCACAAAAATCGGAGCTAAAACGAAAAAGTTATGAATTAAACAAGATTTCCTTTAATAAAATAATAGATTAAATCTAACCTCGAATTTTAAAAGTTGAAAACATGTCTAATAGCAGGATGAACATGTAGATTATGCAATTATGAATCTAACGCAACTTGAATGGACCAAATCAGAGTTAAAACAAAGATTTTATGGCTAAAACAAGATTACAGGCAAAACTGTAAATAGATCGAACTTGATTTTAGAATTTAAATTAATAAAATTGAATTTCAAACCAAAATAGGGACGGCGGCATGATAAAGAAGAAATACAGGGATTCTTTAGAAAAAATGAAGGGATGGCGGGTTCTATACTAGAAAACTTCAGGGGCCGGCGATTATCGGCCGTTGGATTAAGATCAAACGACGCAGATCAGACGGGAGGTGGAGAGAGAGGCCAGCGTGGTCGGCAGCGCCATGGCCGGAGGCGGGTAGCGCAAGTGATATATGGCCTACGGTCCACGAGGAAACAAACCGAGGGCACCAGGAGAAAGAGAAGAACAAGACGAACTCAACTAGGCAACTTACAGTGGCGTGGAGCGGATGGAAGCGGCACGCGGCTTCGGTGGATTGATCTCGGCGGCGATGGCTAGGGCTAGCGGTGGCGCTGCGAGCTCAGGACGAGGTGAGGTAGCTTTGAAGCTTGGGATGGGAGCGGTACGATGCGGGCACCCGGTATTTATGGCCAGGAGCTGCTTGGGGCGCAAGGCAAGGGAGGAGGCGTGGCCGCTGCGGACTTCCGGCGGTGGCAAAGTGCGGTGTGCAAATAAGTAAGAGGAAGGAGAAGGCAACTGATAGCTGGGGCCGAGGTGATAGTGACACAGGGAAGAGAGGAGACGCGGCAACGTTGTTGGGCCGACCTGCCAATGCGGGCCACGGGAGAGGTAAGGCCTACGGGATGGAAAAGGCCGAGCGGGGAAATGGGCCGCAACGGAAGCCGAACTAAGTTGGGCTACGGCGGGAGCAAGAGCTGGGTTGCTCGGGCCAAAAGCAGAGAAGGGAGTAGAAAAATAATAAAACTTATTTTCTATTTTCTTAACACATTTTCAAATCCAATTTAAACTCAAATTCAAATTCTTTTGCAAATTTCAATCAATCCAAAGCATCACAAATAAAATATGCAGCAGCATGTATGCACATACATGTATGTAGGCCTTATATTTGATTTTAATTTTAACAAAGTTATTATTTTTCTAAATCTAAATGCTCACAAAATGCATAATTAAATCAAATTTTACCTATTTTAAATTGATGCAAATTTTAGGGTGTTACATCAGGGAATTCAACCCCAAATATTCCCCACATATATTTTGAGCATTGAATGCGTCTTGAATGGCCTGACGATCTTTTTTTGTAATTGTCTCGTTGTTCGAGCCAATTTAACAATACGTCCATCTTAGTTGATAGTGCACACACCTCTTCTGGTTACTTCTTCACTCTTATTGCATGATTGAATATTGCATGATGACCAGCCTTTATTAGAGGCTATCTTTTCCATAAGAGTTTTAGCTTTCGGAAGGGTGAGTGACAAATGATCCTCCAGCAGTGGCATCGAGTTGTTCATGGGCTTTCTGAGTTAATCCATGGTAGAAACTTTGCATGAGCAACCAATCTTCCATTCCATGATGAGGGCAATCTGAAACATATTCTTGAAAACATTCCCATTCTTCTAGAATGGTCTCTCCTTTCTGTTGTTGGAAGTTTGAAATCTTTCCTCTTAAGGCATTGGTCTTGCCTACAGGGAAAAACTTTTCTAGGAAGGCCTTTGAACACTTTGCCCATGTATTGATGTGATCTTTGTTGGTGTAGAACCATTGCTTTGCTCTTCCCATAAGTGAGAATGGGAACAAACAAAGTAGTATGATGTCTTGAGCAACATCCTTGATGACGACCGTGCTTTTCTGCTGAATGGGGTAGCTTGCACCATGTTAATAAGGCTTGTCTTGAGCTCGAACTCAAGATTATTGGTTTTGAGTGTTGATCCAGTGCGAATGTTCTCGGTGCTTGGAGCAGAGAACTCACATGGAGTCTTGACAGCCATAGCTTCAGAAACTGGTGTTGAGCTTCCTCTTTATTCGGTTGATTCTAATTGATAGAAATTATTGAATCACAACCAATCCTGCAATACCCTATATAAGATATGAATAAAGACAAAACAAGGGTAAGCCTACTAAAGCAGAGATTATGATTTTATCAATAAGTATTTATTTGGTCAATTCTCTTAGCCATGTGCCCCTCCCTAGCAACGGCGCTAAAAATGCTTGTTGACATTTCTTAGCATCAATCTTAACTAAGTTGGCATCCCTAGCATGATGCTAGAAATGCATTGTTGGTAATTATGAGAACACTTGTAAACTATATATATAAGGTATCCACAAGCACAGATAATATACCATTGTAGCATTTCACCCAGAAGTATACCGAGTATCGTTATTTATATTTTATCCACAGGGAGGAGCTATGGGGTTGTATTGGCATAGAGATATTGACAAATATGTATACTTATGATAAAACCACTCTCATGCTATGGCAGGGGTAAGTCAAGTGATAAATAAATGATAAGTGTAAGGTAATAATAGTATTCCAGAGATAGAAATAGATACTCATAAAATGTAATAAGGCTAAGCAGGAGATTTGTTAAGAGCAAAAGATTCCTAAGTCATTACTTATCTACTAAGTCTTTTGTACACTCAAGTATATACACTCTCATCTATAGTATAACTAACTTTGGATCTATGCATAAGGAACATTACTAAGGAAGATTAAGAACAGAGCTTGTCTTCCTTCGCAATCACGTTCTACATGCTCTACAAATGGGGAGTGGACTACAAAGGACTCAATGGGAGTGTCACATCCGCGATCTACAACATGACCCAGAGTGCAGAATGCATCCACAGGCAAACAATATCTAAGCACCATGCTTACATAATGTCGGCCACTTAACTCACTCGAGTACTGAGCTAAGAGCTTTGCGAACATATGCATATATTCATCATCAATCATAACTATATCAAGCATATTACTAGAGCAAACTAGGAACATAATAAATAGCAACTTAATATTGAAGTAGCACAAAGTCAAAAATAAAGAGATACAATGGCTATACCAATCTCCAGACGGCAGATCCAGAATCCTGAGCACTAGCCCACACTCTACTTGAACCTTGCTAGCTAGCCTATACTAGAAACTTGAAGAATTGGAGCTCTATTCTCATCTCTCTAGAAACCCTAATTTTTTGTCTACTCTTGACTTATGGCAGCATGCTCTAGAGGGGGAGGCAGGGGCTAGTTATATAGGCTGGAGCGTCCAACATGAGCCCTTGGATCAAACTGACTTAAAGGATGGTGTAGATGCAACCTAGGAGGCGGTGGAAAACATACTTTCAAAGGAGGCTGACAGGTGGCTCCCCCAGGGGCTGATGGCCTCTAGGTGGGGTCGGTCGGCCCCACCTGGTAGTGGCTTGGCCCCCGCTTCGGTGTGGACTCCTCTTGAGTCTTCTGGAACCTTCTAGAGTTGATTTCGCTACGGATAAGCATGATTTTATTTGATCATTTGATCCTCCTTGATAGTTTTCTGGATAAACCCTGCTGAAGACACAGATTCACCAAAACTTGTGGAAATTGTCAGTTTAAACCCCTAGGTCTATGTTGGTGATCCTTTTTATGCATGATTTTAAGTTAAGTTGACAATTAATGATGGATGGTAACTACCATCAATAGCCACATAAAAGCACAAGGAGTCGCCGTCTATGCCTCCATCTCCATCCTCCAGCCGCCACCGTCTCTCCTCCCACTCCAAATCCAAGCCACATGTCCTTCCTCACCACTCTCTAGCTACCCCCTGCCACCTCACTCTGTACCCTAGGTGCCATCGGCATAGCATCTCAACTCATCAATCTCCACTCTCCGGCCACACCCTCTCTCATACCTTTCTAAACACTAGCCAAAGCTAGATCCCCTTCGATTCGTCGACAACAGGTTAGCCTAGCTAGAGCCAAATCTAGTACCCCGACCTCGACACCTATCGACAACTATATAGGCTAGATCCGGATCCCCTACCTCGGCACCTGTCATGACCGACCGAATCCGAACCCTAGCCGAAGCTGAATCTGGTACCCCTTTGTCAACGTCGGCCACACCAGTTTCATGACCACAATGACAAGACCATAGTGCCAATGATGAAGCGTAGCCAGGGTACATGGAGGAAGAGGTACCCAAATTTCTTTTATGATACTATGATGTATTGTAGTGGTTGAACCTGGGATATGTAGATAGCGATGGGGTTACATATTTCCTATAGTGAGTGTAGATGACATGTGCTTTAGTGGATTAATGACTTATGTATAAGCTGTAGTTACTAGTTAGGTGCTTATTTGCAAAGTCTTGCTCTATTATGTTGACGTTTGGTAGAAGCTTTAGTTAATAAATACCTTTGTAATCTAGATGAACAGCTACTAAATGGTTTTGAACAAGAGAGGAAGGCACAAATCGCAAAGAATCATAGGAAGATGGAAGAACTAGGGGAGGTAGTTGAGGGATTTGGTGATACAGATGAAACATATTTAGATTTACAAGATGAGCTAGTGGCCCTAGCAGTTGAGGTGCTTGTTCTATCTTATATTGAATTCGGGCGGGAGGGGTCGGGGGGTGCAGATAGCAATGAAATGCTTTCCTGTTCGGATAGCAATGCAATTTGCACATGCTTGCTGCTTAAATTTGTTTCTCCAATTTCAGCGTTCGGTTCAAAGAAGCCATAGAGGAGGCTCCGACAACAAGACAAAAGGTAGCGTTGATATCAGTCCTAGAGGAAGGTAGTCCAAGAGAGTGAAGTCAACACAACCAGGAGAGTTGACTCATGGATCTGAGAAGAACAAGCAAAACCATGCAAAAGTGAAGTACCACCAGGCTACAGGATCTCGCTCCTGTGTTGTACAGCTGTAATCATTTGTAAGTGATGGTTGTGTTTTATTGTTACTCTAGCCTTTGTATAAATAGAAACTCATGTGCACTGTTAATAGAAGTAATAGTGGCACGAGCCAATTTGGCATCATCATTTAATTTTGAAGTTGCAATTTTGCACCAATCAATATGGTACCTATGCATTGTGCTTATGTAATCCATATCTGTAACCTAATGTTTACTGCTTGAATTTTGCAGTTTGTAATCCATATCAGTACCTGTGCATTGTGCTTATGTAATCCATATCAATATGAAACCTGCGTTACTTGTTTTGAACAAATCTCTTGGGTTTTTAATTAAAGTCCTCTTCCACTATCTGTAACCTAATATTTACTGCTTGAATTTCACAAGAAGCTATGGAAACTATGCGAGCAGAACCTATTGCTGATGAGCACGAACCAATGAGTAGTGCTGATGTTGTTCCCAAGGTCCTTTGCCTCTCCTAGGGCCAGGTCCACTCCTAGGTCAGCGGCAACACCCTTTTTTTTAAGAATGCTGGTATCCCGACAAGCTCCGCTAGAACAGAGACATCGACGGAGAGAATACTTTGGAAACAGCTTGTTGCTGAATAGGAAAGTTCCGCTAACCTCATCGAACAAGTGGATGAACTAAAGAGGAAGACAGAAAAGACTAAAAGGGAGTTTGAGGAGTTCAAGATACAGCAACAGGAGGAGTACAATAAGCTACATGAGGATATCATGCGCTTCAGCTCTTCTTTTGGTAACTCTTGGTCATCAACTCTGTTGGCTTGATGCAGTAAACATTTGTGGTTTGATGTGTGTACTCGTGTGCTGGTTTGATGAGGTGAAACTGTTAGTGGGTTGCTGCTGAAGTGTAAATAGTAATTTGTTGTGTTTGATTGTCATGCTGAATAATTTTGTAGATATTTGTCGAATAATTATGTAGTCAATCTATGTAGTAGTGACGATCTCGAATTACTTTTATGATGAATTGATTGTTGAGCACGTGGTAGAACCTGGGTAGCCCACGTGATCAAATAAAAATGCGACACGTGGACTAACCAGTGCATGACATGTGAAATATCCATGGCATGACACGTGGGCTAATAAAAATAGGACACGTGGAAGGAAGTCATCAAGCCACGTGGCTGAATCAAAAAACAAAATGTGGACGGACAGCACCATGACACGTGGTCAAATAAGAAACGGCCACGTGGACCAATAAAAATACGACACATGGTGCAATAACGAAGTGACACGTGACCCAACCGCAACACGGCACGTGTGCCAATAGAAAACTAACATGTGGAACAACAGGAACTCAACACGTGGTCGAGTAAGAATCTGAAATGTGCAAGAACTAGAGATGGCCACGTTGTGCAATAAGAAGGTGACACGTACCCGAACCATCTCCAATGCAACCGGCTATAGCATGTACACGTGGAAAGCATCTCCAACGAAAGCACCCGCCAGCGTGGCTACCCACTTCCACACATGCCAAAGCAGTTCTATGACGATATGTTTTTCGTCATAGATCTATCCAATTCTATGACGAATTTCTTGATTCGTCATAGAAGTTCAAGTATGATGCGACTTCTATGACAAACCAATTTCTATCATAAATTCATCATAAAACTTAAATTATGACGAATTTGGCTCTTTCAGTGACAAAAGCTGATCATCATAGAAGTGGATATTCCTAGTAGTGATTTAGCACGCCGGTTTATGACCAACTGCACCACACACAAACCGACGGTGATAAGAAGTTTCACCATCGGTTAGAAGTTGCTATTATAGCACCTTTGAGGGATGGGGTGTAGATACCAATTGAACCAGTCGGTGAATAATGTATTCACTGTTGGCTCAGAGTACGATCCGGCCTAGATCTTTAGGGTGTGTTTTGCTATTGTGTCGTAGTCTAAACAGTGGTGATAGCAGGTTACATCGACGGGCTTGTATCTATTCATTTGCATATTGTATAGATTCTAATTGGGCAAAGCTCATTACAACATCTCATGCGGAACAAATATAAGCCTAGCCCATTTAGCACATAGAGGCCCAAATCAAATGTTGAATCAATCGGTCATAGTACATTAATATCCATATACAGTTGAATTTCATTAATGACCAAATCCAATGTATGCTTAAGTCAAAGTGTGCAAATCTATAACTAGCATAGATGACAGCACCCTCATCATACATAGATATAAGAACAGATGCAACCTTCATTGGTCTGAATTTTCTCTTGGCAAGTTTTAGGCACATCTACTGAACACATGCAGCATCTTCTGATCTCCTCCAAGGAGGATGGCTCCACTCTCGGTTTATCTATAGGGAAATACAAACATAGGTACACGTAATTGACAACATGACAGATCAGATATAAATTTATTACTATGCTTTCAAAATAATTGTAGGTTTTAAATTTACAATGCATGCGATTCAAGAACAAAGCCATTAAACTGCAAAATGGATGATCACAGATTATAAACTTCATCAAAAAACATTCATTTGCATACATCAATATATGTTCATAGATTATAAAAATTCACCAGCAACCATACATTTGCATACATCAACACCATGTTTATTCACTAAAACAAGTCTTGCTGCCATCAAATGCAAACAGTTTTAATGAGAATTCCTTAGCATGGCAATCGACAGCAATATGAAAGAGCATGCGTATGCAAAGAAATAGCAGGGTATTTTTCCATGTACACATGCACTTTGCAAAAATGTTATTTCTACTCGAAAACATAAAGGCATGATCCACTTAACACTGCTTATATTTATATTTATGATGTGCATTTACTTATGTCACTAAATTGAGATGCCTATTGACGGTAGTTAACGAACATTATAAACCGTCAATAGAACTTGAATAAGGGCATGAAAATAATTACCAGCATAGGTTGAGGGGTTTAAACTAATAAATTCCACGAGTTTCAGTGAATCTGTGCTTTCTACAGGGTTATCCAGAAAACCGTCAAGGTGGACCTTGATGTCAGAATTAATTGCGCTTATCCGTAGCGAAAACAACTCCAGAAGGTTCTAGAGGACACCAGAAGCCAAACCACCGAAGAAGACCCCAAGATGCCGCCCAGGCCGGCCGGCCCCTAGGGCCCCTTGTCTGCCTCCTTCAAATGTTGGTTCTCCACCGCCTTAGGGTTTGCATCTACGTCGTCCTTTCAAGTTGGTTTGATCCAAGGGCTCAGAATTGATGCTACATCCTATATATACCAGCCCCTACCCCCCTCCCTTAGGCATTGCATTCAGTCAAGACAGAAACCCTAATCATCCTTAGAGCTCCACCATATTCTAGGGCATAGCTAGCTAGGCTAAGTCTAGAGGAAGGCAAGCTTCGCTTGGATTCCAGATCTTGTCAAGAGTGTGGCTTGGTATAGCCCCCTGTATCTTCTTTTGTATCTTTCATTATTCATATGTTTGCTACAATTTATTCGACATTGTTCTAAATATTATTCATGTTCCTAGTTATCATGTTCATCGTCTACTTTGATTATATGCTTAGTATAGTTAGATTATCATCATGTTCAAGCATAAGTTCGTATAGCGCTCTCTCCAAGGCACCAGGGGTGAGTGGTCGACATTGTGTAAGTGTGGTGCTTATACGTTGTTTACTTGCGGATGCACCCTATATTCTGGGCCATATGGTAGATCGCAGATGTGACACTCCCATTGAGTCCTTTGTAGTCCACTCCCCAAATATAGAACAAGTATGATTTAGTTACAAAGGAAGACAAGAGTTGTTCTTAATCTTCCTTAGTAATATTCCTTATGTGTAGATATGATGTTGATCTTAGCCATGATTACTAAGTATAATTGCACTAATCAATGTATACTTTGACTTGTAATTAAGAATGACTTAGGAATTATTCCTCTAATATATCTACTTAGCCGTGCTAATGCCATAGAAAAGAGTACTCTGAGTGATCAAAGATCAATTATCATTTACCATTCATATACATTTATCTCTTGACTTACCCCTGTTGTGAGTAGAAGTTGCTTATGGTTTATTTCTCCATCATACGTATAAGTTATCAATATATTCCAACTACCCGTCCTTCCCTATGGTAAAATATAAATAATAATACCTGGAATACTTCTGGGTGAAGTGCTACAATGGTATATTATCTGTGCGCTTGTAGATCCCTTTCATATATATACATTCTTTCTAGTCACATAAAATACTAAAGTACTTCTTAGTGTCATTCTAGAGGTGGCACTAGTTAGTACCAACAAGCATATCTGGCATCATCACTAGGGATGACAACTTAGTAAAAGTGATGCTAAGAAATGTCAACAACATTAGGTGGCTACTTAAACAAGTGACAAGTTAATAAATACCAACAAGCATTTTTGGCGCCATTGTCGGGGAAGGTAGCTAGGCAAGAAGGAATATTGATAAACTTGTACTTATTGATGTGATCAAGATAACCATTGACCTCTGCTCAAATAGGCTTACCATTGTTCGGTCTACTTTTATATCTTATGCAGGGTAATATATGACCTGTTTTGACCTTCCAACAAACTACATTGAAGATCTAGAAGCATTAATCAGGAGGACTAGAGCTAAACTCAAGAAAGTTCTAGCTTTAGAATCAGAAGACAACCAGATAAGGCGCTGCTTAACACCAGATTTCGAAGCCATGGCTAACAAGACTCTCTATGAGTTCTCTGCTCCAACAACGGCCAACATCTGTACTGGACCAACAATTAATGTTAGAGATAATGGTTTTGAACTCAAGCCAGCTCTCATCAATATGGTGCAAGCCAGCTAGTTTTTTGGAAAGGCACATGAAGATGCGAGTGCTCACCTCCAACAGTTCCTAGAGATCTGCAGCACTTTCACCATCAAAGGAGTATCGAGAGGTGCCATATTACTCTACCTCTTCCCATTCTCACTTTTGGGGAAGGCGAAGCAATGGTTCTACACCAATAAAGATAGAAATACTACATGGGATAACTGCTCCACTTCTTTCCTAGCAAAGTTCTTTCCCACAGGCAAGACCAATGCTCTGCGTGGGAGAATTTCAAGCTTCCAACAGCAACACAATGAATCTGTCCTTGAGGCATGGGAACGCTTCCAAGATTACATATCAGAATGTCCTCATCATGGGATGGAGAATTGGCTGCTCATGTAAACTTTCTACCACTGGTTGACAAATAGTACCCGTGAGAATATGGTTGTTGCTGCTAGAGGTGCTTTCCTATCACTCACAATCCTAGGTGCAACAGCTCTCGTGGAGAAGATGGCCTCCAACCAAGGTTGGAATGAAGAACGTCTTCAGACTCGCAAGAGAGGTGGAGGTATGCATCAACTCAAGGAGGTAGACATGCTTTCTACCAAGATGGACCTGCTCATGAAGAAGCTCGAAGACCGAGCTAATGAGAAGCAAGAAGTCATGCACATTCATGATTTCTGCATGACATGTGAAGAGCGTGGAAACACTAGGCATTCAGGGAACAACTGTCCCAAAACCCATGAGGATGTGAACTGCATCAACAACAACTATCATCCTCAACAGAATCAAGGATGGAATCAGCAACAAAGGCCCAACTACCAAGGTAACTACCAAGAAAATTACCAAGGTAACTATCAAGGTAACAATTTTAATAATTTTAATAATCAACCACCTGTTGGTATTTCTTAACGTCTACAAAAGTTAATCCACAAGCATATGGAATTACTGTTGTAGCTTTCACCTAGAAGCATTCAGGGTATCATATTTCCACAGGGAACAGAGGTATTTCTTATAACTAATTCATCCAAGGACAACACAAGGATAGTTGATAAGGGTAGAGAAGGATTCCTAAGGCTTAGGGTCTAAGGATAGATAAACTATACTTATGCTTGCTTACTTCGGGCACTCGATCGCACTTGGTCTGCCAGGTGATGCCGGCCACCAGCTCTATGTTGTACCCGAATGTGGGTGATTACAAGGGATGGACAGGGCTATCACCACCTGCCACCTACCCCTTAACCAGTGTCGACAAAATCTGGTCGGTAGTCTAACGAGGGGTATACCCATGGTAGTAGATGATCGGTGGGGGTGCGCGTGATCAGGAACCAGATGGTAACAGAGATACAAGACAAAAGATTTATATAGGTTCAGACCGTCAATGTGATGTAAACCCCTGCGTCTTGTGCTCTATTATTCTGTATTGATTGTGTATCAGATTCGATATATCATCTAGGGGACCCTTGCCTCTCCTTATATATTCTAGAGGGGTAGGGTTACAAGAAAAATATCATATTTGGTATTATACAATAAATCACATCTTCATATAGTCTTGCGGTGCACGCCTTGATCTTGTGGGTTGGGCCATCTTTGGGGCATGGCCCATGTCTTGTCTTGTGGGTATCGGGGGCCATACCCCCACAGCTAGTCCCAGAGCGCCTTGTATCCTTTGAGCAATGCTGTCTTGAACAAGTTTGAGCAGTTTGACGTGAAGCCGATCAGTTTAACCGGTGATCCGAGCGGTGGAAGTCAAAGCCGACTAATTTAACTAATGAACTGAGCGGTGAAAGTTGAAGCCGGCCGGTTTAACTAGTACACAGATCTTAAACTTAGCCAAGTAAGGCTTGCCAGAAGGATGTAAGGGGCTCAAGATAAAAAATTGAAAATTCTCCACCTTAGGCGAAGTGTAGCCACTTAGACTCCCTTTGCGAGGAATCATCCATGATTTAGTCAATAAGGAGGGTAAATCAAAAAAAGAGCACTACATTCACCACTAGGTGAAGTGTAGCCACTTAGTCCACGAGCCTACAGAAAGTTGAAGAATGAATCTTGTAGTACAGTCAAAGAAAATAAATCTAAAAGCTTGTCAACATCATCTGACATATGCATGTCAAGACCTAGATGTGCTGCCCAAGATCAGCACCCTGATCTGAACAGCATGGAGCAAGCTGATAGCACACCAATGAGACATAGCAAGATCTGACCGCCAAGGGAGTCCCTAGCTTAGCTAGCGACTCTTGCATGAAGAATCCAAACGCCAAGGAGTCCCTAGCTTAGCTGGCGAGCACCCAGCGTGGCTGATGATGAAGAGATGAACAATCCAAACGTCGTGGAGTCCCCAGCTTAGTTGACGAGCCCCCAGCATAGTTGGCGATGAAGCGACGGACAATCCGACCAGTTGGTTGGCGAAGAATTGAGCACCGAGCAGCCCAACCAACTGGTCGGCGGTGAAGTGAGCGCCGAGTAGAAGTGAACGCCGAATAGTCCGACCAATTGGTCGACGATGAAGTCCATGAACCTAGCGGTCCGACTAGTTGATCGATGGAGAATTCCGAAGGCCAGGTGGTGCGACCACCCGGACGATGACCCTATAATAAATATGTAGAATGAGTAGTACATGATGTAAAAATAAATATATGAACTCGGCGATGAAGGCAGCAGAGTAGAATAGATAGACATTATGTTTGTATGAAGTGTTCATATTTTAAATATGAGTAACTTCCTGCCAGTTGGTTCCTTATCGCATCACCAGCCCTGACTAGCCCATACTC
Source organism: Miscanthus lutarioriparius (assembly GCA_904845875.1). Classification (NCBI taxonomy): domain Eukaryota; kingdom Viridiplantae; phylum Streptophyta; class Magnoliopsida; order Poales; family Poaceae; genus Miscanthus; species Miscanthus lutarioriparius. The sequence continues at coordinate 44,192,940 of CAJGYO010000007.1, forward strand.
CATAGCGTAGAGTGCTTAGCACCCATTTATACGTAAGAGCACGGACGTCGCCGAGGAGCCACTACTGACCACCCATAACAAAGAGGGATGACGCTCATGCATGTGCAGGAGTGAGAACGTGGGTGGTCGGTGAGTTGATGAAGAATATCTTAAATATATTGTAAACATTAAGTTTTCTTTTCGAGATGTGTTTATATTTAATATAAACTGCCCGAGTTGTTAGTTTGTTGGTTGAGCCCCCCCAGCCCCGGCTAGCCCGTAAACCGTAACGCGGAGCGCTGGAGCTCGTGTACGTGTAGGAAGACAAGCATCACCGAGGAGCCGCTACCGACCACCCATAAAGCAAAGGGCAGGCGCTCATGCACGTGTAGGGAGAAGCCAAAGATAGAGCCATCTCTGGAGAGCACAAGCGTAAATGTGGTTATTCGGGGAGCCGTTGAGGCGAAAGCATATGTCATCTTTAAGATGGTATACATGCAAAAAAGTTGTTTGGAGAATAATCATGTAGAGAATAGAATGAAGAAACATCATGGTGAAAACTTTATTAAATATTCATATATAAAAAGGTACTTATCTTTAGACATAACGTCTAGTCGGCGATGATGAAATTTCCTAGCCCTCGAGCTTTCTGGCCTATCATCATGGCGGCGGTCGCGGTCATTATAATGCCGTTCTTCGTGGCGATCATTGCGACGCGGTAGGTGATCGGAACGAGTAGTCCGGTCGGCTCGCTTAGCGGCTCGCTAGATGGCTCGGACGGTTCGTTTGACAGCTCGGATGGGTACACAGAGTCATAGGTGAGGATGTAATCGGAGCTTGATGGAGTCAATCCGCATGGGGAGGCAAAGTCCTTGAGCGTGTTCGACCATGGCAAGGCACAATCCGAGATCTTCCTTGCATGTCTAACATACATGAGGTTGCTTGCATGGTGGTGTAGATCCAGATGCATATGTGCTTGTATATCTCTTCAACTACTCCAATTAGCTTGTATGGCCGACCAGCATCTTTGGTGGAAACACTGCTCCACATCGCATTATCGCTGGCTGCCTTTCCTGATTGCTGGTTATCGTGATCCATGAAAATGATTTAGCTTTCTTTGATTGCTTGACTTCGATCTTGTTGTCATGTGTTACATCTGTTGGAGGTGCATGGCAAGGCGTCGAACTCCAACAGTGCGGCCATTCGCCAAGGAAAGTGATCCGCTGCGTGCCAGCGTCCAGTTGCCACCGAATGCTGAGTTGCCGGCGATGTTGGTTGAAGAAAAGATTTGCATCTGGTTTGCCATAGAATTAGCATGCACAACCCCTACCTGCCACACCACTATCGATGAAATCTGGTCAGCAGTCTACCGAGGGGTATACCCATGGTAGTAGATGATCGGTGGGGGTGCACGTGATCAGGAACTGGATGGTAACAGAGACACAAGACACAAGATTTGTACAGGTTCAGGCCATCAATGTGACATAAAACCCTACGTCCTGTGCTCTGTTATTTTGTACTGATTGTGTATCAGATTTGATATATCGTCTAGGGGACCCCTACCTCTCCTTATATACTCTAGAGGGGTAGGGTTACAAGGAAAATATCCTATTTGGTATTATACAATAAATCACATCTTCATGTAGTCATACGGTGCACGCCTTGATCTTATGGGTTGGGCCACCTTTGGGGCGCGGCCCATGTCTTGTCTTGTGGGTACCGGGGGCCATACCCCCACAACTAGAGAGTACAAGGCAAATGAAGGTAGCCTCTAGCCTAGACACCACGTCTACGCTATCAACTACTACTCTAGCGTTAGCTAGGAACATCCATCTTTATCAGGAGTCCTCTACTAGAGCATCCGCCATGGGGACAGATGACGAACCCACAAACAAGTAAGAGTATAGCTTAACTACTCAAAGACTTTATACCAAAAGAATCACGAATACTCACATAGTGGGAAATCCCATTGAGGCATAGGTATTCATCAAGGTACAAGGTGGGGAGATATCAACAAGCCCGGCTCTTCCCCATACTCTTCCCTCACATCTCTCCCTATTTCTCTTCTAAAGCTAGCTAAGGCCTAAGCCCATGGGGTATTGCTCTTGCTCTTGCTCTTTGATGCTCTTGTGCTCTCTTGTGTGTTGTTCAAATGAGGAGTAGGGAGCATCCTTTTATAGGTGGAGAGGAGGGGGGTCTTTGGAAAATTCTCATCCCCTCATGGAAGGTACCAAACTGACCTCTAGGTACGTTGAACCTAGGCGTCACCCTTTGAATTGTCCTTGGAGAGGCGGTATAAATTGACCTGGTAAGGTTGGGCTAGAGGCAGGCCCCTAGGGGTGCGCCCGCACCCTAGGTGGGCCACCTTGAGTCCAATTTCGTTGGGTTGCTTCTTGTGATCTCCTGGACTTGGCCCATGGCGGTGTTGCGCAGAGTTGAGTTGGTTTTTTGGATTTTGGGCTTGTTCTCCACTTGTTCTGGGCCCTGATTTGCTTGGTTGTGGGCCTCCTCCCCTTAGGCTCATGTCGAATACTTGTATTGTTGTGTTTCTTGTATACTTTAGGTATATTTCCTGTGTAATTTTGACATGTCCTTCTACAAAAGATCAAACACCAAAACTTGTGCAAAGTGTTAGTTCTAATGCCCTATTTCTAGGTTTGGTGTTTGTATGCTAGGATTTTATGCAAGTGTTGGCGATTAAAAGTGTGAGTTAAGGACCGCCAACAATCTCCCCCACACTTAGCCCTTTGCTCGTCCTTGAGTAAAGTTAAGGACTAAGATGGGTCATCTCCTTGATATGACATTTGCATACAAGTTATTCCAAGCTTCATTTGCACTTGTGAACTTGGAAGTGTCTACCACATTATCTTGGGTAATTGAATAATGGAACAGCATGGATTCAAATCCCCTTGCATCAATCAGTTTAGAAACTTGGGTTTTCATTTGAATTTGAAAATGTAAACATAGCATAGCTCCTCAAATGATTCTCTCAAATTGCTCATATATGTGTTTGGTTCCTCACCAAGGCATAGTGTTGCCTTCTTTCTTTCCTACTTCTAAAAAGCCTATATGGATCTTTGGGTAGGGAAAGATATGAAGGCATACTTACTCTGCATATTTTGTTAAATCAAATCTCGGATCCAAGGACAAAAGATGGCATACCCTTAGATCAAGAAGTGCAAGTGTGTGGATAAAACAATTCTAAATCTATACTATACTCCTTTTGTAGATATGATCTCTCTCTAGCTTTTTATTTTGAGACATGGCTATCATTTTTTTCTTCTTCTTTTTATGAGCCTTCATGTGCTCATCTTTTTTTCAATACCTTGGGACCTTCATGTGTCCCTATTTTTTTCTTTTTCTTCTTGGACCTTCATGTGTCCAAATTTTTTTTCTTTGTCATACTTTTGCATATCCCATGTCTCTTAAACCATATATTGAGAGAGATCACTATTTTGTAGAACATGGAGTATTGTCCTAACAAAAAAAAATTCTACTCCTAGTGTAGGAGCAGAGTTTTGGGTGGATGGAGGCATGTTTTAGCATATTCCTAGTGCAGGAATAGCTTTAATATTTGTGGTGTGTACATGATCTTGATCTTGAGGGTATGATAACTTTCTCAACAAGGGTCAACAAGACTTGACAAAACTCAATGCAGGAATAATTAGCATAATTTTTGGAGGTTTTAAGTTCCAAACCCTAGATATGGCTTTGGTAGGAATTTGAACATCATTGAGGAGCATGCTATTTGAATTTTGCTTTTGTAAAATAAATCCCAAGTTCTTCACATGAGAGAGCAAGGTTCATTTTCATCACACTATATCTCATATTCCAATTACTTAGACAACATGGGGTCCCTATGATAGTTGTTCACAAGTTGTAGGAATATTAGCAAGGAATAAAAAGTATCCAAATTTTATCAAAGGATATCATGGAGATGGAGCATCATTGTTTTGCATTTTTTAATTTGTTCAATTTTTAATTTCAAAATTTGGGAGAGTTGAGGGTATTGTTGCACAAACCATCGTTGTAGAGGAAGGAGTTAAAGGATTCAGATGTGGTTTGGCTCAACCAGAGGTTCAGCCAATCCTCTCTGAAGTTATCTATCATGTCCTTCTGCATGCTTGATCGTTGATGTTGTGCAACATGTTGGGGGGAGATCTCAAATGTTTGTTTGTTATGCTTGAAAGATCTCCCCCACACTTATTGTTGTACCTGCTTTTATTCAACAGAAAAAACAAAAGTGGAACAACAAGTGCTCTGCCGGTTTGAATACCGGAGAGCCTAAAACTTATTTATTATTATTATTATTTATTTATTATGTTTATTTTTATTTGTTCACCATACTTTTCATACTCAAGCAAGGCTAAGGTAAAGATGCATGTAAATCTAGCCTTGATTTTTCTCCATCATAGAATTACTTCCATTGTTTATGAAAATAATAACTCAAGTTCATTAACCAAAATTTAACACCATGTCTAATTTTTATTAAAGAAGACCATTTTAACCTAAGCACCATGCTTAATTTAAAAGGCCTTGCATGATCAAGATATATCCAAATGGAGACAAACGTGAGTTAAAGAGGTTGGTGAACATTTATCATCAACCTTTTTTTATATAATTTTTTATAGCAAGGTAGAGCTAACATCATCAAACCTGGGTAGCTCTTGGTATGAATGAAACATGTAGCTATGTCCTCACCATCCTCCCCCACACTTGGACTTTTGTGTAAAAGTCAAGTGTGTAAGGTCGGATCTCTTTTTAAGTTCGTTCCATCACCAAAGAGCATCATGATGTTCAGTTGATGTAGCTCCCACGTTCTCAAGCATCATATGTCCCTTGCTCTTCTTGATCTTAACCTAGAATGGTTAGTGACCAAGAATACCCAAAGGTTCATGCTAACCTAACAACATGTTCTTGCTTTTATTGAAAAGAAAAGTTATTATTATTATTATTTATATATTTTTGATGATAATAATATATTATATTTTTTATGATAATCTAGGGTATCTCCCAGTAGTGCTTTGTTTATGGTCATAAGCTTGACCTTGGGAACTTCATCCTTTAGCTATCAACGGTGGTGTAGTTCCTAGCTTCGCCACCAATCATTGGGCATTATCGCTCAAGCTGCAAGGTTAGTGCCACGATGCAACCACGGGATTTGCAATATTTTCTAATAAACATATGCATCCATAACCATTCTCCTAAAAAGTTTTGAAACGAGGATCAAGAGATGGTTGGAAACCTCGTAGGAGCACGTGCCACTAAGTAAGATGTCCATGGAACTGGAGTTTACGATCTCAAGAGATAAATCATGCAGGATTAATGTTGAATCTCGACCACTATCGAGAATAACATTTTGGCGGCCACAGGGACATTGCTTAAGTTCGAGCGAGGGTGATGAAGGACGTTCTATTTCACAAGAAGACCTATGTGAAATGAACGGGGATATGAACTTCGCCTCCTCGAATGGGTCCTGATTGGGAATATGCTCCGCATTTGGGATTTCTAGGTGAGTGGCGGAAGCAGTTTTCCAAAACTTTTAACTAAGGCTCCCATGGGAATATTTTTCATGAAAAGTTTGTCCAATGGGTAGCCTATGAGAAGATCGAACTCAAGGAGTGAAAGATGTGGAAATCAATGAAAACCTCGATTTCGTTAATTGTGACTGGCATGGCCCTAGCGATCCCACAACACTCGAAAAATAGTCCCAAAGGACTTTTAAAGAGTTTATTGGTCGAGACTAGCGGCATATTACCTAAAAGGTTTTTCACTAGGAATTCTGATATGATACTAGTCCCAATTGTGGGGTTGTGTAGGGTGTCTGAGTTTGTTCCCCTTAATAAGCAAGGTATGGTCGTGGAAGGTGAAAGAATATGAATTGCTTCAGAAGAACATTTCACTTCCATTAACCATTCCTTTGACGGTTCCACTCTTGGGGAAACTTCCTTCATGTGCTTTTTGTGCCGTGACAACTTTGAGGTATTGCAATAATCCTCAAATTCAATTGTGAACTCTAAAGGATGAATCATTCTTTCCTTCGGTGTTCGTGGTTCGGGTGAGGGCTCAACGTTGAATCTAAGGATGGAACGAGTTTGGATTCGGCTGATGAGGGTTGCTCAAAGCTTGACATGCCCTTCTTTTGGAGGGGTTTGGGTTCCACGATGGAAGAAGCATGTTTTTCTAGGATGTGAGCAAGGATTGTCTTTTGTTCCATCGTAGTTTTAAGTGTAAATGACCCTCCGATGGTCATGTCAAGGTATAGGGCAGCTTCTATGTCGGGACCTGAACAAAAGAGATGCAACAGCATGCTATCGAGTAAACACAAGTCTAGGCCAGCGTGTATTAACGTTGAAAACCTAGTCTAGGCTCTACCTATAGATTCCCTCTCATACTGCTCGAAATCAAGGATTGCCCTTGGTAGGGAGTCGATACGGGACATAGGGAAGAATGCAAGGCAAAACATGTCTTTAAGTTCTTCCCAATCCCCATTCGTACTTCCTACAGCATGTGTGTACCATTGTTTTGCCTTCTCCGTGAGAGAAAAGGGTAACAATTTCCACCATAAGGTTTCTTATGTCATGCCTGAGATGCTCAGGCTGAACACATTTCCTCGAACTCTCACAGGTGATGATAAGGGTTTTCATGGTCATGCCCTAAGAAGGGTTGTTCCTGAACCATGGCTTTTAGACTAGGGTGGAGTTCACCGCCAGATGAGAGGTTTGGTTTTGGTGGTGGCTCACGGAACTCCCCTTTGAAGCGGAAGGGTTTGGAATTTGAGTAGGCTTCATGGTGGATAAAGCTAAAAAGAAGACTATTTTGTTTTTATAAAAAAAGAAAAGATAAAAGATAAAGATACGAGGATGAACTAGGTTCAAAGAAAATAGTAACCGTTCTACGGCAACGGCGCCATATAAGCTTGTTTGTATTTCTTACCATCTATAGAAGTTAATCCGCAAGTGTACAGAATTACCGTTGTAGCTTTCACTCGGAAGTATTCAGGGTATCATATTACCACAGGGAATGGAGGTATTTCTTCTAACTAATTTGTCCAAGGACAACACAAGGATAGCTGATAAGGGTAGAGAAGGATTCCTAAGGCTTAGGGTCTAAGGATAGATAAACTCTACTTATACTTGCTTACTTCGAGCATCGGATTGCACCTGGTCTGCCAGGTGATGTCAGCCTCTAGCTCTACGCCATACCTGAATGTGGGGGATTACAAGGGACGGATAGGGCTATCACTACCTGCCGCCTACCCCTCAACTAGAGAGTATGAGGAAAATGAAGGTAGCCTCTAGCCTAGACACCACGTCTATGCTATCGACTACTACTCTAGCGTCATCTAGGAACATCCATATTTATCAGGAGTCCTCTACTAGAGCATCCACCATAGGGATGGATGATGAACCGGCAAACAAGTAAGAGTATAGCTTGACTACTCAAAGACTTTATACCAAAAGAATCATAAATACTCACATAGTGGGAAATCCCATTGAGGCATAGGTATTCGTCGAGGTACAAGGCAGGGAGATACTGACAAGCCCAGCTCTTCCCCGTACTCTTCCCTCACATCTCTCCCTATTTCTCTTCTAAAGTGAGCTAAGGCCTAAGCCCATGGGGTGTTGCTCTTGCTCTTGCTCTTTGATGCACTTGTGCTCTCTTGTGTGTTGTTGAAATGAGGAGGCAGGAGCATCCTTTTATAGGTGGAGAGGAGGGGGTTCTTTGGAAAATTCTCATCCCCTCATGGAAGGTACCAAACCAACCTCTAGGTATGTTGAACTTGGGCATCACCCTGTGAATCGTCCTTGGAGAGGCGGTATGAACCGACCTGGCAAGGTTTGGCTCGAGGCAGGCCACCATGGGTGCGCCCGCACCCTAGGTGGGCCACCTTGAGTCCAAATTCGTTGGGCTTCTTCTTGTGATCTCCTGGACTTGGCCCATGGCGATGTTGCGCAGAGTTGAGCTAGTTTGGTTGGATTTTAGGCTTGTTCTCCACTTGTTCTGGGCCCTAATTTTCTTGGTTGTGGGCCTCCTTCCCCTTTGGCTCATGTCGGGTACTTGTATTGTTGTATTTCTTGTATACTTTAGGTATATTTCATGTGTAGTTCCAACATGTCCTTCTACAAAAGATCAAACACCAAAACTTGTGGAAAGTGTTAGTTCTAAAGCCCTATTTCTAGGTTTGGTGTCTGTATGCTAGGATTTTATCCAAGTGTTGGCGGTTAAAAGTGTGAGTTAAGGACCGCCAACACCACCCTTGAGGCAATTAATTTCTAGCCAAGCTAAAATTATGGAGGGCTTACCTAGAAAATTAGCTTCCAATGATAAAATGCTAGAAAACATAAATAATATAATGGATATCTTTTCCTCTGCTATTAAAAACCAGCATAGCTTTAATAAAATGATAGAATCACAAATAGCTCAGCTGGTGGCTGCTGTTCCTTCGATCGACAAAGGTAAGATTCTGAGGCAACTAGAAGATCTAGAAACTGCAAATCGTGTCGATATTCACAATGCTGCAGGATGCTACATAGAACAATCGACAGGAAGATGGGAGGATTATTCCTTGCCTGTCAAGAAAGGAGATCTAGGGAGAGCTGTCATCTCTATCGCCATTGGACCTCACATCTTCTAAGAAGCTGTCTATGACTTCCGAGCAAGTGTCAACATCATGCCAAAGGTAATCTATGATAAAATTAATGAAAATACTTTGTTGTACACAAACATGCATTTGCAGCTTGCAGATCAGTCACTCTGCTACCCCAAGGGAGTTCTTGAAGATGTCATTGTTCGAGTGGGAAAATCATATGTTCCCATAGACTTTGTGGTTTTGGAAACAAGTGGAGATGAATGGGCACCCATCATCTTGGTCCAACCTTTCCTAAGCACCACAAAAGCCATCACCTATGTGGACAGTGCAAAGATCTGCTTCACAATCAAGGATAGAAAGGAGAAATTCACTTTCAAGAATTGTATCCTGCAATCACCTGGTCATCCACAAACATCGTACCTGCCCGAAGAGACAACAGTGGCCAAGAAGAGAAACAACCGAAGAAGAAGGAAGAACAACCCTAGGCAGCCACAAGAAGAATCAGTTAATATGATCAACACACTCCGATCGAAGTATGACCACCTCCTCGCTTCACCATTCCTTGCCAAAAAGGACGATCTAGGAGTACCCATGATCGAATGTACCATGGGACAGAGAATTTTTCACAACACCTTCTACGACATTAGGTCAGGTGTCAACATAATGTCCAAGGTAACATATGAATACTTATTTGGTGATGAACCTTTTGTTCCCTACATATATGCAATTGCAGATGGCAGATCAATCAATCCGATTTCCGGAGGCAATAGCAAAAGATGTCATGGTAAGAATACAAGATCACTATGTCCCTGCCGATTTCATGGTTCTAGACATGGAAGAAGAAGAAGACGTACCCATCATCCTCAGAAGACCGTTCCTCAACACTACAAATGCGATCACTTACGTTGGATCTAGACAAGTTCGCTTCCAATTCCCTAGACAAAAGGTGCGTTGCTATTTCAATAGTTATATCACTTATGAACAGCCAAAGAAGACCCACTCCAAGAGGAGACGTCGATCAACCCGACGCTGGAGGATCAATCCCAAAAAGAATGAAGATGAAGAACCTATGGAAGATGAACCTTACTCCGCCAAATTTGAGTCCACAGACCAAACAGGTGTTGAAGGAAAAGGTGGCATCGTCATTAGAGTCACCATCACAAGAAGTGCAACCATCAAGGTCTTCATCTTCAAGACTGGCAGATGCACCCAAGGAATGATCAAGATTGGAGAAGTCCTGTCCGGAGGACTTAAAAATCCGAACCCTCACGAGGAGGTAAAATTGGTAGTTATCCATATTTACTTTTAACATTGCATGAACTATTTTTCCTTTAGCATATTTACTCTTTCTGCACTTAGCATTGCATTTAGAAAAGAAAATAAAAAGTCTCATCATTACATTATAAAATTTTAAGCCCCATGTGAATACTTTTACGGTGTGTAAAAACCCGCAAGAATATTCACCGTGGTGGCATATACAAAAAATAAAAATACCATGCATTCAATTATATCATAAAATCTAGAAAAATATCAGATAGGCATCCTGCTAAAATTCTGCCAAATCAAAAATCTTCTTAACCCCAAGAATGACTAATCTCCGGGCGGCTGACCGCTAACGCTTTTATCCTAATCCGTTCCACGAGTTTTGTTGTTCTTGTTGAAATTTTTGCAGGATGGTCATAAGCAAGTTCACCCGGTCATCTTCACCTCGTTCCACTAGGAGTGCATCTTCTAGAGGAATCCAACCTCCTAATGGATGAGAAGGACATCTACTGGCAAAACCGCTCTAAGAAGGACCACGACAACAACTAACTTGGGGGAAGGGCATCCCCCGTGTATCTAGATAAGTATTTATTTCTCTTTTACAAGTGTGCTTTATTAGCTAAAAAAGAAGATGCATAACCAACTAAAACAAAATAAAAATTTTACCTTAGCTATTTATATATATTAGCAAGGTGTGATTTAAAAAATAAAAACAAAATAAAAAGTGTGCGTCTAGTTTCCTATTTTTAAGAGCTGAATAAAAAGACTGTGAAGACAATCTCTTGAATGGAAATGATAAATAGTTGCTCTGTTGTAATTCCTTTCAAGTACCTAGTTTTTAGCCTTAAATTCTCCTGAGTTTTGGATAAGACTGTTTTGATATAAGAATTTATTCTGAACTTGAAACTCATGGGTAGCATATGCTTGATCTAAGTCTAGGTAGTTGACGGATATGATATGAGAAGGTCTGAGCTGTTGTTTATCTTGTTCCAAGTGATACTAAAGTTCTAGAAATTTATCTTTTTAAAAAACACAAAAATGCTACACGATGAGTTCCTGTATGACAAAGCTTGAATTCCTACCAGAGTCAAATATGATATTTAGATTAGGAAAACTTCCACTCATATATGTTGCTTATTTTGCATTGAGTTTAGTCAAGCTTTGTTGACCCTTATAAGAGGTTTGTCATGCTCTTAAAATCAAGATCATGCACACATCACCCACATATGCACTACTCCTACACTGGGGGTAGGCGCAAAAATATGTCGTTCCATTTAGATCCACCCAAAAAATGTTTTACTCCTACACTGGGAGTAAACACCAAAAATATATTTGATAGGATAATTCACCAAATAAATGCTCTAAGTTCTTGTAGCTATCTCTCAAAAGTTTTGTTGCAGAAAAGAAGCAAGGGCTATGCAAAACTTATTCATAAAAAAAGAAATAATTGAAAAACAATGGACAAGTGTCCAAGATATCTAAAACAATAGGTACTTAGATGTCCACCTAGAAAAAAGAAGACAAAAGAAAAAAAAAGAGATGAATAAGATAGCCCATGTTTTCTTGCAAAGTTGTTTCTCAGTTTCAAAAGAGAGACATATTTCCAAGGAGCATAGTAGAATTAGGTTAGCCACCATATATCCACACACATGCACATCTTGATTTGATTGTATGACTCAACTCTCTTTGCATCCGAGGTTTGACTTTACAATACATGTACTATAAGTTTTCTCTTTCATGCTTTTTCCACGCCTATGAGCTCCACATAAGCCTTAGTTGTAGGAAGAGAAAGGCATAAACATCACTATTGCCTTGGTAAGGATCCACAAATACCAAATATATTGAGAGACTTTAGAGTGTCATACAATGGAAGCTCTGAGTTTTATTTTGAAAACTTATAAAAACTCTAGAATAATGGTTGAACAAAGAACTTGAGACATAGTGCTTGACTTGATTATTCTGTCTTTCAATTGCTCAAGACCCAAGTGAAGGCTAAGAAGCTCCATGGTTAAAGGTAATATGAGTAAGTTTGAAAGTCAGATCAGTTTATTCTAATCTAAAGAAAAATTCTTGTTTGAACGCATGTGTACTTTTGAGGTGTGAAAACATTGATGCAACTTCTGATCCATTTGCTGAGTTTAGCATTGCTTAGGGATGAGCAAAGGTTAAGCTTGGGAGAGTTTGTTGACGGTAGTTAACGAACATTATAAACCGTCAATAGAACTTGAATAAGGGCTTGAAAATAATCACCAACATAGGTTTAGGGGTTTAAACTAATAAATTCCATGAGCTTTGGTGAATCTATGCTTTCTACAGGGTTTATCTAGAAAACCATCAAGGTGGACCTAGATGTCAAAAGTAATCGCTTTTATCTGTGGCGAAAACAACTCTAGAAGGTTGCAGAGGACACTAGGAGCCAAACCATCGAAGAAGACTGCGAGACCGGCCGGCCCCTAGGGCCCACTGTCATCCTCCTTCAAATGTCGGTTCTCCACCGCCTTAGGGTTTGCATCTACGCCGTCCTTTCAAGTCAGTTTGATCCAAGGGCTCAGAATTGATGCTACAGCCTATATATACCACCCCTACCCCCCTTCCTCAGGCATTGCATTCAGTCAAGAAGACAAAAACCCTAATTATCCACAGAGCTTTGATTTTTGATGCAAGAGGAAAAGCGAGCAAAGGGCATAGGCTTCAATTTTCCCCATTCCAATCGCTTAGGCAGGGCGGCGCTCTGCTTCCTTTCACTCCCCATCCGTGTGAGTGACCGACTTGCCCTGGAGCTGGTTTGGGAAGCTTGGTTTGGGAGGAATCTCATTGTGGTTGAGAGGCTAGGAAACAGTATACCATTCTGTCCTGCCTTGGATACGCATGGAGAGGCTTGAAACCAGTCCCTCGTTTGACGGTAGAAGGTGTTTGGGCTTTTTTGCACATGGTGTGCGATTGGCGTATTCGCTTGTTGTTCTACCATTCTTCCACTTACTTTCCGTTCGAATTGGAATGTGCTTCATCCCCTTAGATCTATGCTCGCAAATGCGTATTTTAACCTAGGGGCTGGCCACGGGGCTAAAATGTTGGAGCGACAGAACGACGAGGGATAATTAGGGTTTTGTGATCCGTTGGAGCGGCAGAACAACGAGGAATGATCGTAGATCTGGCATGATGCGAGAAGAAAGCAAGGGAATGGCACGAGTCCTCTTTCCTTTCACTTCCCTGGTCTCGAGCGAACAAGTTTTCCATTTCCTCTCAGGCTCATGCGCATGTGCCTGGCTCCGCCTGGGAGCTGGTCCATGGGGTCGGTCGGAGTGACCTGGGTGGGAGGTCAGGGCGCGGGTCACCGGCTCATCGTGGCATGGGGAGCAATCAGAAGGCGCTCGAGAAAGGGTCACTGGGATGGAGACAAGTAGTGCTACGTTGTGGGACATGTGTATGCGCCCTTGTGTGCGACCTCCTTGAGTGAGTCGTGTCTGGCTGCTAGCCCGAGTCAGATTGGGTCACTCGGGAATCTAAGTGGCTCTAGGATGAGGTGATCAAGAGCACTGCTCCGTGGCTCGCTCCACGGGTTAGTTGCAGTTTTCTAGATCTCAAGGCTAGCCTACATGTGTATGTGGACGTGTTTGGGCAGAGAGGTTAAGGTCAAAGTGGATGTGACTAACCGATGTACTGAAAGCCGTCGACAATCTGGTTGCTATTGCTCGGGGCACGTCGAGCCCCCGAGCATTTGCTTATGGCTAAGCTATCGTAGTCCCTGGGTCGCAAGCTGGTGACGTCACTTTCCCGCCACTCTAAGTAGTCGTAGCTGGCGAGGATCGACCCCTCAGGCAGCCTTGGGCCATTTCTTGCCGGTTCGATATCCTCGATGAGCCCATGAGCCCTCGAGGATGGTCTCTTCGTGTCTGGCTTGTTGTAACTTTTGGCTAGGAGGGCTCGTGCATACTGGTGCCTGAGTCCTCCTAGCGAGATGACGTCGCTGTCGCCGCGTTTTTGGCTTCATGTGCGGTTGTCACTCCCAACAGGGGACTCTCATGACCTATTGCCATGGGAGCTGGCTTCGAGCATAGCGTGGTTTGGTCCGCTCATCACGGTGCATGGCGCATTCAGGGAGCCCGCTTCCTCGGGTGCACGCGCCTCTATGCAATAGGTGGCAGCCCATGGAGTCATGTCGTATGGCTTGCCCGCTATCTAGGATTGGATCCTAGTCCCAAACTTGACCTTGTGTGGCTCGATGCTAGTTAGTCGCTTGCCCACTAATGGCAACACCGCATGGTGGCGGGTAGTTTCGTCGTTCGTGCGTGCCCTGGTTCATTGCGTTTCACTGGTGATGATGCTACCCAGGGCATGATTCTATCGTAGGGTTCAGTTCTGCCATGCGGTGGGTCTAGACAGGGTATGAGCGAATGACAGGTGTTGCCCTGTCGGTTCGGGTGATCCCACGGATCCCAAAAAGGATGTGGCCACTGCGGGCCATTCTTTGGGTGAGATTGCCGTGAGCCATGGCTGTTTGGTTTCTTAGGTGGAGGTCTCGGCCATGGCCAGTAATGAGAGAGGGCAATGGGACCCTCACGTGGGTGCACTCTAGGATGCAGCCCCCGAGGGCAGTTCTAAGAGTGTGTTTGTCATGGACCGTGGGATCTAGACCTATAGGACGGAGGTCCAGGTTGCAACTAAGGGCGAACGCGGGCGTCAGCCCTTCGGTGTGGTTAACCGCATGGTTCCCTAAAAGGATATGTCCGGTTGAGGCCATTCCCTGGGCGAGTTTGTTGCGAGCAGTGGACCTTTGGTTTCTTGAACGAGGGGCCTGGCCATGGCCGGTGGTGTGCGAGGGTACTGGCCCCTCTAGGTAAGTGAACTCTAGGATGCTGCCACTGGAGGCAGTTCCAAGAGTGAGTCCGTTACAGGGTACATGCCCCGGATTTCCTTGACAGAGGTTTGGGTCGTAGCCACGGGCGGACGCGGGTGCTGGACCTTTGATGCTGGTGGACTCGTAGTTTTTGCAGCGGATATGGCCGCTGAGGGCCATTCCACCAGTGAGTCCACTAGCAGTGCAAGGAGCCATCGCTTCCTTCTCAACAAACGAGAGTGTGCGACTATCCCCAACCTAGCGCGCCAACTGTCGGTGTTTCGTAAACCGGACTAGTAAACTTATATGATTGTCGCGCTACTCTAGGAAGATGATGGTAGAATCCAATAGACACGAGGATTTATACTGGTTCAGGCCAGAGCCCTATGTCCAGTCTCAGAGATGATCGAGTGCGTGTTCCTTGCTTGAATGCTCTGAAGTTCTTACAATGGGGGTGTAAGAATGGTGAAAGAGGTGGAAGGACCTATGCTAGGCGAAGGGCTACCCGAAGGGAAGCTCTAGGAGCCCTACTACTATGGTGAATGAATGGAATAGTAGAGAATGTAGAATGCGCTGCCTTGGTGGTCCTTATATAGAGTTCGGGGCCAGGGCTAATACAATGAGGTGGTTCCCCCGATGGAAGGGTCGTGAGCCTGAGGGAGGTCCTAGCTAACTTGGCTTGCAAGCTACGCCATCTTCTGGTGCACATCCGGTCATGGCTATCTTCATGGTCTTTTGGCCACGTTGAAGCAGGGTGTGACTTGGTGCTACTGTGCCGGCCGTGGCGGCACTGTAGCCTCATTGGTGATTCATCGGCCATCCTGTGCAACACGGTGTCTGTCGTGGCCTTGGTCATTGCATCCTGGTTCCTAGTGGCATCGTACTCAAAGTAGGTAGTTGCCCTATATCATCGTTCGCTTGGTCACTTTGCGGGGCCGAGGACCTCGACCCCGATCACCGGGGTCAGGGCACTCTTTTGGTCTGGATGGCCCTTGTGTCGAGCCCCTTGTCGTGGATCCCATTCCATAGTGGGTGGGATCGTACAAGCATTTAGTCGGTCCATATTTGGATGGTGGGTATCGTACATGTTGCCACCATGGTGCGGTGTAGTCTCGTTAGAGTAGCATGGCACAGGGATGGTGTCTAACCAGGTCGAGGTGACCGTTGTCCCCTTAGTCCTTGTGTTGTCAGTCTAGCATGCTTGCTCCTATCAGAGCAGGCACGTTTAGCGATGTGTGACCTCTCTCCCCTTTCAGGGGTCATGACGGAGGAGATTGTGCGTCTTGCGGGCGCCGTATGGCTAAGGTGGCTAATCGGGGTCGTGGCCGACCCCAACCTTGGCGTCCTTGGCTTAGCTAGGCCTTGGTCGTTCGGGCTTTCGCTGTCGGATAAATTGTCAGCCATGTGACCTGCCTACTAATCAGTGCCTTGAAACACCCTAGGGTTACAACCCCGACAGGAAGGCAAGCTTCACTTGGATTCCAGATCTTGTCAACAGCGTGGCTTGGTATAGCCCCCTGTATCTTCTTTTGTATCTTTCATTATTCATATGTTTGCTACAATTGATTCAACATTGTTCTAAATATTATTCATGTTTCTAGTTATCATGTTCATCGTCTACTTTGATTATATGCTTAGTATAGTTAGATTATCATCATTTTCAAGCATAAGTTCGTATAGTGCTCGCTCCAAGGTACCAGGGGTGAGTGGTCGACATTGTGTAAGCATGGTGCTTATACATTGTTTACTTGTGGATGCACCCTATATTCCAAGACATGTGGTACATCGCGGATGTGACACTCCCGTTGAGTCCTTTGTAGTCCACTCCCCGAATATAGGACAAGTAGGATTTAGTTATGAAGGAAGACAAGCTCTGTTCTTAATCTTCCTTAGTAATATCCCTTATGTGTAGATATGAAGTTGATCTTAGCCATGATTACTAAGTATAATTGCACTAATCAACGTATACTTTGACTTATAATTAAGAATGACTTAGGAATTATTCCTCTAATATTCTACTTAGCCATGCTAATGCCATAGAAAAGAGTACTTTGTGTAATCAATGATCAGTTATCATTTACCATTCATATACATTTATCTCTTGACTTACCCCTGTTGTGAGTAGAAGTTGGTTATGGTTTATCTCTCCATCATATGTATAAGTTATCAATATATTCCAACTGCCCATCCTTCCCTATGGTAAAAATATAAATAACGATACCTAAAATACTCCTGGGTGAAGTGCTACAATGGTATATTATCTGTGCACTTGCAGATCCCTTTTATTTATATACATTCTTTCTAGTCATATAAAATACTAAAGTACTTCTTAGTGTCATTCTAGAGGTGGCACTAGGTAGTACCAACAAGCATATCTGGCATCATCACTAGGGACAACAACTTAGTAAAAGTGATGCTAAGAAATGTCAACAACATTAGGTGGCTACTTAAACAAGTGACAAGTTAATAAATACCAACAGTGCTTTCAAAAAAATGTCATAAACTAATTTATTTAGTGACATTTTGATCAAATGTCATACCATAAACATCATAGAATGGAACATTTCTTGTAGTAGATGGAGGCGTGAGTTCTATGCTCACTACCGAACTACAGTTGAAGGCCTGGCGAAATTTGCAGGAATCACTGAGGAAGAGATGTGGAGTCATTTGGCATACATGTCAGAACTACTGGACCTATTGGCTAGATCACAAGAATATGTGCTAGATTGGATGAGAATATTTTTTGCTACTCTGTGGATACCATGAAGATGTCAATACACTGAATTTATGTTCAAAGGGGATTACCACCACCTATACCGGGAAGAAATAGCTGAACTTGTTCCCTTGTAGGTGGGACACTACCACTGGCTAGAACTATATCGGTTATTTGTAGATAGTGGTTTAGTCCTGACTCTTTGAGGATACCGGGAGAGCTCACACCAGTAGCAGTTGTTCTCCTCCTCGCCTTCAAGAAGTCCCTATACCCAAGAGCTAGAATTGCTGAGGCAATCACAGTAATGAAACAATGGTTGCTTTCTTTGGTGTTGGAGCACACTCTGTTTGACACTAGTAGAAACCTACACATATATGACGAATAGCTTTCGTCACTAAAGAAGCGAAATTCATCATAATTTAGTTTTATGATGAATATATGATGAAAAGTCGTTCGTCAAACACAACTCGTCATATTTGTTCATCCATGATGAACCTGAGCAACTCGACATAGAAATGGCTTGATCTATGACAAAAAAAATTGACCATCATAGAACTATTTTGGCATGCGTGTCAGGGGCAGCCACGCTGGAGGATGCTTCCATTGGAGATGCTTCCATGTTTAGATGCTATAACCGGTTACATTGGAGATGCTTGGGTCACGTATCACCTTCTTAAAGGACAACATAGCCCTCTCTTGTTCTTGCACGTTTCAGGTCTTACTGGACTATGTGTCATGTTCGAGTTGTTCCACTTGTTAGTTTTTTATTGGCACACGTGTCGTGTTGTGGTTGGAGCACGTGTCACTTCTCATTGGACCATATGTCGTATTTTAATTGGTCCATGTGGCCACAAGATCCCACTTGTCGCTCCTTTTTTTACTCGACCACGTGTCACAATGTTGTGCGTCCAGGTGTCAATTTTTTATTGGACCATGTGTCGCGCCCTAAACTTCCCATGCGTCTTTTTTATTCAACCACGTGGCAGGACAAATTTATACCATGTCTTGGATTTGAATTGGCCCACGTGTCCTGTCTTGGCTCTTACACGTATCATTCACTAGTTTGTCCACGTGTCAAACTTTTATTTAACGATGTGGTCTATGCCATATCTACCACGTCTGGTCGTCACAGTTCTAAAGCAGATAGTCATAGATGAGCGGGAACAGTTGCATGTGTGATCTGTGATGAAACCCTGTGTCATTCAATGATGAATTTTTGTGACTATATTTGATTTTGTCACAAATAGGTAGGACAAGAGGATCGTCACCAATGTTCCATGATGAAACAAAAAAATTCATCATAGAAATCGATCTTCTATGATAGTTTTTTATTCGTCATTAGGATTTTCGTCATAGATGTGCATATTTCTACTAGTGTTGTGTGGTAGAGTTGCTGATTTGTGAGTGGGAAGATTGGATTGCATGTTCAAGGGCAAGAGGAGGATGTTGTATGTGCATGTCATTTGTTACCTATAGTCTAGGACTATTGGATACATAGAACAGAAGATGGTCATGAAAGAATCGAAGAGTATGTTCCCTGTATATAAACCTCCTGGTCCTACTGATAGAAGTAGAGGATTCCATGGTCTGAGGGCAGTACATGACTAGATGACAACAGCCGATCTAGCTAGCAATGAGGAAGCTGACTTAGATTTGCGAGAGGCAAAGGCATGTTCTAGACTTCAATGTTTGATCGGTGTTGCACTACTAGGTATCAATAATTAAGAATGAGGATTATACATTTCCTCAACCACCCGTTCCCATACAACAAGGTTCAAATGATCATGTAATGGGATCTAGTTTTGGGCCATCAATTGAGCCAAAAATAGCATATGCACAATTCGAGCTGATGCAATCCCTACAAGATGAACTAATTCATATGAGATAAACAGAAGAAGACATGTTTGTTGCTGTGATGAGAAAATAATAGAAGCACGATGAGGCACTGTCTTCATTATTTTTAGGCCAGCAGCATTGCTTGAGAAGCCGAGGGAGGACAGAGTGCATAACAACTACCAGTTTGCCAACATTTTCCAGCAAACTGGTATGCTGCTGCCTTCGCCTATTCCACCCAGTATGTAGCCTTTGTCACATGTTCGTCATCCTATGCTCCGTGACCTCTCGAAGGTTGTTGTTGTGGGGGTTGTTGACTTTGCATGTGATTGATTGTCTCTTGGGTTTCTTTGGCATCTGGGGATTCTCTGGTGATGTGCCCTTTTATTCTCCCCGTGGAAGAAGCAGTATTGCCTTCGGTGTTTCTGGCTTGTGTTTTGGTTTTTGTTCCAGGGTCTGCTCTGGTTGCCTCTACGGTTGTTTTGCTGGTGCAGAGGTCTATTATCTTGGTTAGGCTATTGCTCGTTGTGTTGGGCCGGTTGCCGATTTTGCTGGGAGTTGACATTGAAAACTTGTTGATTAGGGTCTCGCGAAGGTTGGTTTTGACCTCTATTATTCCTGAATGCTGCTTATTGTTTTGGGATCGAGTTTGCTGCTTGAACTGGTTTTGCTCTTCCATTCTCTTGTGAAGGTCATTGTTAGACCAGCAGTATTTCTCAAACTTGTTGTAGGGTTCTTCCATGGAAGAAGGTTTCCCCCTGGCCAAGTGTCCGACGAAGGGTCCAATGCGAAGGCCCTTGATGGCTGCCTCAATTGCTACTTCTTTGGGTACATTAGGTGCTCGTGCTTTGAGGTGCATGAATCTTTGATAATAATGCTTAAGCCTTAAGGGATTCTCCTTGATGTTGTTTGCACTGAAATAGATTAGGGAGGTCAACGACTCATTTGCGAAACCTTTGAAGTTTGCCATGATTTTGTCTCCAATGTATTCCCATGAGTAAACAGACTTGGGCTTGAGCATGGAATACCAAGTGAGCGTGTCCCTTTCTGCTACGATGACGAATGATTTAGCCAGCATTGTGTCATTTCCTCTAGCGGAGGTGGCAGCTTCCTCGAAGCTCATTATGAACTGACGAGGGTCTGTTTTCCCATTGAATTTAGGTAGGGATATGGTTTTGTAGGTGGGTGGCCATGGTTAGGGTTTGCAGACCTTCAAACAAGGGAGACTTGTTGTCTATTGGAGAGTGGGATGAGGCTGATTGGTGTGCCAAAGATTTGTTGGGATTGGGGGTTGGCTGGAGGTTGGCTTGGCTTTGTGTAGCTGGCAGAGGGTTGTTGGAGTTGTTGGTTGATGGGGGAGGGTTTGGCAAACAGGCTTTGAACATCAGCCTATAGGAGTACAAGTTGGTATCTCACCTATGCTGCTTGATGAAAAGCGAGGGATGCCTTTAATTGGCGGCGAAGATTGTGACCAACTTGTCCCTTTCTTGTTGAGCTCTCTATTAGCTTGGCCTGCAATTGTTGAAGTAACTGCTTTGGTGTTAGGGATTGGCTACTCTCCCCCTCGATTCCCAGCTGGTCTGCCGTAGGTACTTCCTCTTCTTCAACCTCCGCATTTTCCTAGGGAATAGGGGGGTTGGCACACATGTTGCGAGTGTTGCGCTTGGGCCTTCCCCATGCAGAGGCCTTCCTATTGGTTGGCACTATGGGTTTGTGTGTGTCCTAGCACGGTGGATGCCAATTTTGGGAAACTAGGGATCCGACAAGATGAAGGGAAGCGCGTTGCGACTTTTCATTCAATCGCCAAAGGTTTCCCTAGAAGGGCGAAGGCCTTCGATGGTTACACAATTACCGAGGAGCTTTCTAGGGTTCCGAGCCCAAATTCACTCTCTACTTCATTTGGGGCCAAGCCCTCCTTTTTATAGGGTATGGTTACATAATTTCCTAAGTATAATAATGCCCCTGCGCCAGCTAAGGCATATTTTGGTATATTCCTCTATTCAAATTTCATATCCTTCGTTTAACACCCTAGCCCATCAGTAGCATGTAGTAGTTGTGAAGTTGGCACATGTGGAGTTGTTGTTGGTGGATTTAGTACCACCTTGGAAGTCTAGGAGGGTGAGGGCCAGCTTATAAGCCTTGTCGTTCCAAACGTAGCGCCTCTAGGTTAACCCTTTTACATGAAACGAGGACGAAAGTGTAAGCGAGGTGCTACGCGTATGCAGGCCTTTTCCACATGCGGAGCTGGGCCATATAAGCAGTTTTTGGATGCGGGGTGTTACATATGGTATCAGAACATCAATCATTGATGCACGTGCCCATGGAGGGGTGTGCCATGGGGTGGTCCTGGACATCTGCCACATATATGTCGTGAGCTGCCGAGGGCGTCAGCCCTTAAGGGGGGTGAATGTAACACCTCAGCCCATTAGTAGCCTGCAATAGTTGTGAAGTTGGCACATGTGGAGTTGGTGGTGGATTTAGTACCACCTTAGAAATCTAGGAGGGTGAGGGCCAGCTTATAAGCCTTGTCGTTCCAAACGTAACACCTCCAAGTTAATCCTTTTACACGAAGCGAGGATGGAAGTGTAAGCGAGGTGCTACGCGTATGCAGGCCTGTTCCACGTGCGGACCTGGACCATATAAGCAATTTTTGGATGTGGGGTGTTACACTTCGGGCCTTCGTGCCATTTACATACCCAACCACCTTTCTTGATGGGCCCTGTCGAGCTAGACCTCTAGCCCAGCACGCCCCTTGGGCCAGCATCCACCTCTAGCTAGACCTTTGTCAGTATTCCTGCTCATGAAATCCATACAATGATTGGTTATATGTTAGTAAGCCTTTGGACGCGAGGCTTCGCCCCCAACAATAGAAGAAACCTAGCGAATCTACCAGAGGGTGATCTAGCGATACGCCAAAGGGCCAAGCGAACTGGGGCGGCGGCAGGAGAGGGAAGAGGAGGGACCGGAAGGTTACATCTTGATGGTTCCCTTGGGGCCGAGGTTGGTCTTGTGCACGTCTTGGAGACCCTTGGCGGCGTTGATGTTCATGTGCAGCGCCGCTGACTTGTTGAGCACCTCGGCGTTAGGGTTCAGCACGCGGAGCGACATGGCTGCTGCCTTGCCTCGCTTGCTTGACCCAGAGATCTCGCCAGCGGCAGCGAGGTGTTGTTATGAACCACGGCGAAGGGGGACGGGAGCGGAGCAGGGAGCAATAGGGTTTTGGGCGAGTGCGAGAGAAATGATACCAGCTACCTAGTCCAAGTCATGTGAACTTTATATGTATACTGTACTACCCGATACACTCAATGCAAACATTCCCAATTATATTCCTCCTACAGTCGTTGCATGCTACTAAACACTGCAGCGAAGCACTTTCAGCCCATATTAGAGACGACCGAGCGTCACCCCTAACGCGTCACGGGTGAACACAGCCGAACCTTGAAAAGTCAGTATAGATTAAAAGAACAGAGGCAGCAAGGATAAAAAAAAAAAAAAAAAAACAGAGGCAGCACGTTAGTAGCAAAGGCCGCACGTTCGCACGTAGTTTGTGGTAATAATATATTTATATTGCAAATACTCAGCAGTCCGTCCATCCATGATTGCCCATATCAGGGATGGGATTGACAATTTGGCAGCACATCGACGTGGTAAGGCACAATTTGATGCAACAAGGGAATAAAAAGAAGAATAAAAGAACATTATACGTTACAACCAGAATCGCAGTTTGCTGGCATATGCAAACACCAGCTCATTTCCATCACACGCAAAACCTTTTTCTCATGGACGTGAACACTTCAGTGTTGTTTGCTTCTACCAACGAAACAAACGCTGCAGGCACAATTCAAAGGCAGTGTTAGTTTGATGAAAAATGAGATAATGAAACTTGCAGTAGCGCAGGAAACATAGTTTCAGAGCACATAAATCAAGTGTCTTCAATCCAGATTGATTTGCATATCAATTCCAGTAAAATCATGGAACTAGGATGACAGTATTAGACCATATGTTTAAGTGAAAAACGTTGTTTTGTTTCCAGTAAAATTTGGCAGTTGTAAGTGTTTTGGGCACATAATGCTTTGTCATGAGTTTTCTCTCCAGGTGATTACCTTGATTTTCTTCTTTTTCTTCTCAATGTACGCAACGATCTCCATTTGACGCTCAAGAGTCTCCTGCAAGGTCTGCAAAAACTCAAATCAAAGCAAGTTTTTAAACAGGCTAATTGGTTCAGAAATATGCTATAATCATATACTTCGTAGTGTTTCAGGTTATTGTTTTTTATACAGAAAGATACGAAACTAACATAATGATTAAAATTACTAATTACATAGTATGTGGCTATGGTGTGGTAAAATGAAAAACATGGTTTTCCAGCAAGGTGCAGATGATACCTTCTTTGTAGCTGCAAGCTCCTCTTCCAGTGCACTAATGCGGATGACAGCAGCCTGCAGAATCTCCTCCTTATCAACAGGCATTGATGCAGGTTTTGTCAGGAGTGCAATGACCTTCTCCTCAAGCTCGGCGAGGCGCTTTGCGGAGACGGCATCTTCAGCTTCCTTCACAGCCTCTTCTGATAGCTTGGATCGCTGCCGCTCTTGTATTTTTGATTTACTTTCTGAGAGGGTAGCAGGCTTAGCTCCACCTATGGCAGCGCCAAGTACCTTCCCAGGCATGTTGCGGGTCACACGGACCATCGCTGCAATGTTCATCACAAGTGCTATGATGCCAGCATAGAGTGGGGGCTTGGATCTATCAGAGGCATTTATAATAGCTGATAAAGAATAATGTTTAGTCAGTCTATCAGTGAAAGGAAACTGGGAGTATCACTAATTCGTCAAAAGTTTGTTCATTCATAAACTTGTAGTGGTGGTGCTAACCTTTGGTGATGGCAAGCTTCTCATTTGGTGGTGTTCCCTGGCTCTTGCAGATAGCGTCTATGGCCTTTTCAACCATTGGGACATCACAAGAATAGGGTGATCCAGGGGTCTGAAAAAGTTCACCAGATATAAAATGTGAGTACATCGCAAGTGTTAGGATTATTGAGATTAAGTTTGAGTTTTCAGCTAGCAATCCATTTAAGTTTGGATGTTGAGGTTCAACACTAAGTTTCTAACTATAAACTTTGCACTATTAATGTCTTTGTTCATTATCGAATGATCAACAATCATAACAAGAATGACTTACAGGATGTGAAATGGGGATAAGTTCCTTGTGAACAGGTGACAACTGAGGATGTTCAATTCGGCTGCGGGAAATTTTCTGTGACTGAGAACGCTGACCATCTCCAACTAATTGTGTTTCCCCATCGAATAAAGCTTGTTTCTTGATTTAAAAAACATTAAAAAATAGATAGGAATAAATACAACCACTATGCAAACATGAAAGTTGTTTTCTTTGTTTTCCCGTACCTTAGGATACATGTCATCTTCACAAATCATTTTCTCCTCAGCCTCAAGAGAGGACATACTGTGTGATCCACACCTCCCAGCACCACTTTGAACCATCTTCACATCAAAGTGGCGTTAGGAATTGAGTTAGTGCCTTCTCCTTGTTCGTGATTTATATTCAAGGTGACAAGGTTGAGGTCAAAGGGCCAGATTGGACTAGTCCTCACCTTCATGATTTCGGGATCCTTCCAAGGGCCTTTGTCAGCCTTCATGCAACCGCCTTCACACTGGCAAGTTCCACCAAAAATTTCTGGCAACTCACTGAATAATAGAAACGTGTATATTTCAGTGGGCAAATGTGCCATAGAAGTTAGCTGACGAGTTCAGTAAAGCCAAATTAGAGGACTGGTTTCTTACCTAGCATCAATCACCTCAAGAAGCTTGCTCTGATACTTGTTACCCAGAACCTATAGAAATATGGAGACGATATTTCAATTGAGTACTGGAATCATAGCTAAAGAACAAAACTACAAAAAGATGGGGAAAAAAATACATGAATCTTTGCAGTGGTCTTTGGGTCAAGAAAGCTCTTCACTGTGCCCCATAGAAGCCGGAATCCCTGGCCTGCATTAATGATGAACATCCGGCACAGGGTCTAGCACCAAAAGAGAAGATAACTGGCATGGTAAGAACAATATTGTTTACAAAATTCAGATCAAATATCTGAATACAAAACACGTATCAAAGGCATTACCTCTGGGTAGTTGTCACCATCAATCTTCTGAAGCATACCAATGAGGTCCCTTGCAGCTTTGCTGAATTGCTTCATCCCCTGAAAATGTGTCTTTGGTTACTCATTGTAAAATTCCAACCATTGAGTAGCCACCAATTTGTAAATACATACATACCACTCCTTGCACATCAAGAATTGTTGTGCTCTGATCAATATGGCGCTTCGCAGCGATTGAGCAAGCTGGGAACTTGATAGCAAAGTTCTTCTCGAACTCCTTGACATGGTTCTTGACAAAGCGATCCATTGTAGTGACCTGCATTAGCCTATTCACATCGATTTGTCCAAGCCGTTCAATGTAGACAGGCCTGCCTTCCTTATCAACCCCATGGTAACCTTGAGGGTAGCATTCTGCCACCTTATCAGCTTCTTTGAATTCGAATTCCTAAGATTGCATTAGAGAAAAGGAAAATGTTAGAAAAGTTTATGAACTAGTAGCCTGTAAATATCGATGAGAAAGTACTAATGAAAATTAAGTTGATTTTAGCAAACTCTGGTAGTTATAGCTACCTCGAGAATGGTATCTGCACCAAACTCCTTTCTCCACTTGAGCATATCAGACCACATTTGCTTTGCCTTCTCGATATCAAACTTCCTTGCCTTCAGAAATCTTCATCATCCCAAATTTCAGCAATGCTGCCACACATGAAAATGCAATCATACAATAGGATGGATCATTACTATATCACACACCTTAGCATCATGTGGTAGTCATCATGCTGTGATGGTAGGAGCTCTTCAAGTACAAGAAGCTGGCGGAAGGCATCCACAGCCTGCACCTCCTCAGGTTCACGGTCATCCAAAATTGAGATGGACATGACCTTGCTGCTCTTCCTCCCCCTCTTCATGGAATGCCTAAACTTCTGTGAGGCGCTCATAGCCTTCTTTTTCAGAGACGCGATCTTGGCTTTCTTTTCATCCTCTGAGTATTCCACAATGGATTTCCTCTTCTCGTCATAGTGTCCATCTAAGGCTGCAGATAACATTTCTAGATAAGTCAATTCTGCAAAGTTCAATTTCGGGGACTGAATTTGACTTGTAAGGATTATGTTGAATTGCCCCTGATTGGGCAAAAGAAAAGTGTGTTGCCATAAGTGCAACTTTTCAATAAAACCCACTATGTACACATTCAGACATTACAGGAATATCACAAGTTTCTTATTTCTATGAGGACAAAGAAAGAAAGTACTGTTGCAAGATATTATCTATCTCAGTCAACAAGAAAATGGTTATGGCAGTTAATTATATGCATACTCACCAGAGCTCAGATGGTGCTCATGAGATCCTGATAGGACTTCTGCCATTATTGGGTTGCCCTATCGGACCTGATAAAAGAAAGAAGAGATGGTATTGAGTTCTATGCACCGACCAGGTTAACCGGAAAGATTAAGCGGATGGGAAAAGTGGACAATTCACTTATACTTCAATAAGTCTGAATAAAAACTAAAAAAAAAAAACATCATCGCCATTGCACCGATCAAATGCTATGTTGCCACACATGATCAATTTTTGAGGAATAATGTGCTGAATTTTCAATGTGGCGATCATACACCAGATATAATCTGATTCAATGCCAAGTGGTAGGATTAAAAATATTAATTTTTAGGGTGACTTTTCTCTTTGCGTGCAGTTGAGACTAGATAATTAGTACGTTTTCAAAACATATATTCCCTCGTATTAAGGAGATAATCGATACCTGATGCTTAGCAATGATGTTACCAATACCTACCTAGAAAGTGTGCATAGAACAGAGCACAAGAACGACGAACACGCAAAGCGGCCGTGAGTGAGGCCAATGTACCAACAACAACAACAACAACAAAACGCTCGTGATTCCCCCGGCGAGCAAGCACCTAGAATGGCTAGATCGGAAGGATACGGGAGGGGCGCGCAGCTAGGGATCGAGGAGGGAAGTGAGGAAAAAGGAGCGCGCACGCACGTACCTCCGAGAGGAGAGCCTTGAGGCGGAGAGGGAGAGGGATGCTGGAGAGAAATGGCGGGGGGGCTGAAGAAATAGAGGCGGGGGTGGTGGCGCGCTCGTCGCGGGACGGAGCGAACGGGGCCAAAATGGTGAGAGGCGCGCACGACGCCCGCAGCTGGCATGGCAACGGAAGGATGTTAGTTAGCGGTAACGACGGTTCCTCGGGCAGTCTGACTTTGGAGATGGAGGACCGGAGGAGCGACAGCAGGACACGGATTCGGAAGCGCTCGTCTCGCAATAGCCACTTCGACAAATGCCTTCGTAAACCTCTCCTATAGCCACTATAGCTTGATCATCGACCCAAGCACTTTAGTAACAAGTCTTCGATAGCGATACAACTCATCATTGTGCAAAATAAACTTGAATGCACTCCTAATACTTTTTATCAACTTTGGCATCTGAATCATGTAAATAATTAATAATGGGAGTCCTCTAGTCACCTAAATCGGCCCCCAAGCTCATTAGAACAAATTTGGGCGCAATTTGGTTCGTTATCTTCCCTTTGCATCAGCTTTTCTCCGATGTTAAAATTTCATCCTCCGACGTCGAAGCCCCCAATGCTTATTGAGCCAACATGTTAGCCTTGTTGTTGTCATGCCTTGGTATATGCCAAATTTGGAATTCAACAAAGCATGAAATAATGTCAAGGACCTTGTTGAGATAGACATTGAACGGTCCTTCTAAGCATTGAAACACACCAGTAACTTGCTGGCTGCTGCACTACCGGTAAAGAGTCACCACCAAAGGCTACGACATGCCATGGATTGCAATATTTCCGAGCCAAATAAGAGAGCCTCGTATTCGGCTTGATTGCTGATTGTTGATGCAATAATAATTCAATCGGCTTGACACCTCAAAAATAGCAACATTAGAAGAAACAATGACAATTCCAGAAATAAACAGTGTTGCGCTATCATTATTAATTACGGTACATGGCTCTCTTTGCTCGTTTCCAGACCAGTAAGCATGGGACAGGATGTGGGTACAACGTAAGCACACCTACAAAAGAGGGCCAAAAGGCACACAACAACTGCCGCTTAGTGTTACAAGCGTATTCCAGGTTATGCAGTATACACATTGCTTTGAGCTACGGTACTAACTATATGGAAACAACCAAACTGTTCGTTTGCAATGTATCTAGTCCTTCAGTATCGACGGTCGCCACCAGTCGACAGGAGCACTCTAGTTGCTTTCTTACCCTTCTTCCCGGCGGCATTTGCTTTCTGCATCTCCGAGTTGTCAGCTGCAGCTACAGCTCTACTGGAAGATATGATGCTGGCAAATGATAATGCGGACGGCCCTGCATAACAGAAATATATTGTTACCGCCAGGACTTTATTGGAAATCACGTTCTACACTGATGTGTCCAAACTCCTGCACAGACCAGGTATCTCGTACCTTTGTCTCTCGAGTTTTCACTTTGGCCATTTGCATCCCCAGTTCCGAGTCTTAGGGGAGGTGAGTCTTGAGCAGATGCAAAACCCAGGCGTGTTACGTCAGAGAAAAGCTTCCTTTCACCGACTGGTGGACTGGTGGATGGCCCAGCATTGTTTCCCAGAGCTTCAGTGGAAAGAGACATCAAAATCAGCGCCAACAAGAATGAACCCAATCGCCGACGTGCATAATAAAGCAGATGAGAAAATGGGCAACAGCCAAATGCAAACAGAAAACTGCGATATTAAGCATATCAACAAGCAGGGGGCTCAGACTAATTATGAAACTCCATTCGAAGTTCAGTAAATTTACCTTCGAAGTCATCCAGAGAGAACATGACATCGTTGTGACTCTGAGAGAAATTTGTATACTCAAACCGCATAGCTGATGCCTGCACAGCAGCAGCAACTTCCGCCTTCGCTCTCTCACTTTCTTCCTATAAAAACAGAGGAAATATATGTGAAAAAGGAGCCAAAACAGGCCACACACAAGCAACATGGAAAGCAAACCATGAAACTTAATGGCTCTTGTACAGAATGATGACCTACTCATACTGTATTTGGATTCCAATTGCATCTAAATTTCCAGAAATGTCTAGGTCCAAATTAATCAATTAGGTAAGCAATTTGTAGATGATAAGCATCGTGAATTAGAGTTGCAAGTTATATTATGCCTGATGATTCTGCGCGCATCCCTGCTAGACATATACTGGGTTTCATGTGCCTCTCTAAAAACAGACTAGCAGCCAAAACCAGTCGTAAAGGGCTTCACCATAACCCAGATGGGATTCTTCCCATACGATCCAGTTGCAGTTGCCATGCTACTTTGGGAAAGAACCAACAAGTATAAGACAACAACCAAGCAGTAACAGGAACAAAATTTGCATCTAGGCATTGTACAAACATCATTGTTAAGCAATGAGAAAGCCAATATCCAAATACCTAATATCCATCAACTAACTCTCTAACAGTTACCCAATTCAGGGCATACAGATCTGGCAAATCCGAAGGGGTTGACTGCTACATAGCACAGGCAAATCAAAGTGACAATCTTTAGAATGATCATCAGATTTTTCGGATCCAGTTTTCCAAACTTTCACTACTGAACAGTTCCAAGGCATTTATATCATGACTCCTAGGACGATCCATATTTCAGACCCGAAGAAACTTTAGTTTGCAATTTTTGTAAACTAAAATCTGCAATTGGATGCCCTCCACCAGATAACCTGTTAATAAGTAATAACCTGGTGGTTTTGACCCCCAGTCTCTACTACCTGATGCATATGATAGTTCTGATGAGTTCTGAATGGTTCAACAAAAACTAATATGCAACACAGCCAACAAACTTGTTACCTTCTTGGCGGCTCGTTTTCTTTGTTTCTCACGCTTCTTGATTTCATCCAAGAATGGAGCCAATGAGCTAGGAGATACTATATCGCTCAGGTCAATTTCACAGAACTGCATAATGTGTCAGATGTGAGGCATGGTCATTGGCCAAGAGCAAAACTTGATCTTCACACCAACTTGACCTGTATGTGGCTGTTAATAAGAATACCAAATTTACCTGGAATGTAGTTGTTAATGAGAAGTGACACAAAAACCGATAGCGCTTCCTTATAGCCTCAGATTGTGTTACAGTTTCCAGCTCCAATATTTTTGCAGTTATTCTGTGTACAAATTAGCAAAGTTAACAACATCAACGTGATTCAAGCACCAATCAAAAACAGCAACAGTATCAAACTAGTTTTTATTCAAAAAAATTACTGGCGTTGTGGTAACAGTATTACAGTGTCAAAAGATACTGGCGTTGTGGTAGCATTTGAAACTAGTTTTTATTCAAAAAAATTATGGGGCTGAACAGAAAAAAATCATAATTTTCCACAATGGGTGTGGTGCAAAAACTAATCCTAGAGCTACATGCTAACCAATGGCTACAAAAAATTGGACTCCAAACAGGGATGATGGATTAAGATAATTGGTACTACCTCCAGTCAAAAATACTTGTTGCATTTGACCAATGCGTATCTTTGACCACTAATTTCTTCTAGTAAACATTTTTAAAATCCTTCAATTCTGTGATATTTTGCAAGTCTACTTGAATACAAAACTACATATATTTTACGTGTTTCCACCGCCAGATCCACCGTGCAGCAACCTGGGGCAGTCGCCCGGGCTCCACCGGAGCGCGAAAGAGATGTTTCTAGTCTAAAGGATAAACATAATATGTTGTAGGTAAATACTCTTGTATAGTGAGGATCAACCAGGCTCCAAGAAATTCCTGGATCCACCACTTAATGTTTCCAATTAAATAATAAAAAAGTTATGGATATTTGTACTTTTTACTAAGGTTTGACCAAATATTGTCCTAAACGACATGTTCTTATGACAGGAGGGAGTAATTGGCTTAAGGCAACTAAATCGCACATTCAATTTAACGATTCACACACATTTGTGAGAACCCCAAGCACAAAACATTGACTAGACCAAATACTGCAAATAAATATGCAAACATCAAGCCCTCCCACTAACCTAGTTGCCACAGGTCTGCAGAGTATAACATGCCTCACACCGTCACACGTCGCATGTAGGCATTATCTGTGCTCTTGGACATTCAGGTAAATTGTAGTGCTACAAGCAAATAAGGGCATTCTAATAGTGCTAGAAAAATAAGGGCATTTTAAGTCAGTATCTTGAAGCCCTTATTCCTTAAATAGAATGCAAGTTACACTACCATACTAGAGTTGCACTTGCACGGCAACAACAAAATAGTGTGTAAAGAAGGGATGCTAGAACTCACACTTTTAGGGAATAAGCAAAGATCATATTACCTAGGTGGAAGCATATCAGAACCTCCGAAATGGTTTAGAAGACATCTCATGTTCAGTGGATGAAGAATTAGGTGTTGGCCATCTGACACCTGCAACAATATTTAAAGCCATCGGAAACTCTGAATATGTGAAACCACAATTTGGAAAATTCATCAGTATCAAAAGCCTGAAAATCTCAAACCTGGTAAAATGTGTATGGGTCATGTTCATTTGAATCAACGGTGGTGGTACATTTCTCATTTAGTTTAGACATTGTTCCTTTACCAGAGCTTTTACTCAACTCAGGAGACATGGAGAGTTCTGAAATACCACTGACCATATCTCTATCTGAAACAGAGGAGATCGTGTGCCCACTGATCTGGTGAGAAGTATTCACATCAAAAGAGTTCCTAGACTTGAAACTAGATCCAGGAGAGAAGATATCTTTTGATGGGGGGCTACCACCATAATTTCTGTACTCAATCCAATATTTCATCTTTTCTTCCAGTTGCTCTAAAGCAGCAGAAACATATGGAAGTTTCTCCAAGTCATCAACAAGGCCTAAGTCAGCCATATGCAACCAATTACTAAGATCCAACTTTGCCACTCGAACAGACAACTCCACGTCAAATGTCAAAATAAACTTTGAGAAAACATTATATGGATCTTCATCTACTGTAGAATTTTCACTGGAGGAGATTTTAATGGAAGGAGTGAGCGAATTTCTTGACCGGCTCAGGAGTGTAAATGTGGCAACATCACCAGCACTGAAATTCTGGACTTGAGTAATTTGTATTGTACACAAATCCTTTGTTGATACCATCATGAAACACAGAGGACACTTCTTCCAGCACTCACCTCTATAATCCTCTTTGCCCATCATTAGATAACGCAAAATGCATGGAAAGCAATATATGTGTCCACATGATGTGATCTGTGGGCACAATGGGCTTTCCAAACATAGGGCATTGTACCTCAGAAGGGCTATAGTATCTTACACAGATAATATCTTCCCACTGAAGCATCTTATCAGGATCCATTGATTCAATCTGGTAATTCCCAGTATCCAACACAACAAACTTATAGTTTGCTTGGAGGAACAGATCTTTGTTGTAAGGTTTGATCTTCCTTTGTCTTCTGGGAGGATATGTTCTAGGGCCTCTGGGCTGTGGCCGAGAAATAGGATCATACTGGAAATTCAGTAGGTGATTAGCATTCACGGCCTGATTCTTCCTGGCAGTTATCTGAGTCCCATTACCCTGAAGTCCAGTAGAGCCTGAAGCCAAATGGTCAGCCTGGAGGGATCCTGCCATTTTAGGTCTCTCAGGAAATGACCCAACTGAGACAAAATTACCTACAGGGAAACCCGAATTCCCCTGTTCTGAAGAGTGGCATTCTGAAATATTGCCAACCTCTTGAGTACATGCATGATTCTCTTCCCCAGATATTATAAATCCAACTACCTGGAAGTTATTGCATTTTATCAATATGTTAAGAGCAGTAACTGGAGTATTTAATGCTAATGTGCAAAGAAAAGATGAAAAAGCTCCGCAAGCACTTCACCTTTTCGGGAGCATTAATAGATTCTCCAATAGCTGGAACCACTGGGTCTGCAAAATACGAATTGCATTGTAAAGATTATTCTGAAAACAGGAGGGCTAAAAAATGGCGTGGCATCAACGATGAGAATGCAACATGAAGTTATGCATACAACTAGTCTAACGGGAACATAATGAAAAATCTGACTTAAGATCTTAATAACAGCCAAGTTGTGAAAGTGAAATAATGAGTATAATGACACCACAACAGCATGTATAGAGCGGCTTCATTGGAAATTAACAAGCAAATCAAAGGAAAGCATCTCCATTGCCATTGGAATATTCATTTCCAATATTAGTACTCCCTCCATTCCAAATTACAAGTCATTCCAACTTTTTTGGAGAGTCAAAGCATCTCATGTTTGACCAAAATTATAGATAATTACAAAGATTTATGACATCAAATAGGTAAAACTATGAAAATATAATTAATGAATAATCTAATGGTACTTATTTGGTATTATAAATGTTATTATTTATTTAATTTATTATATAAATTTGGTTAAACTTGAGATGTTTTGACTCTCCAAAAAAGTTGGAAAGCCTTATAATTTGGGATGGATGGAGTTCTACACTGGGAGATGTCCATATGAAAACCAATTGTTCAAAATTCAAAATGCTAGAACTAGAGCTTAGGTAGCATAGTTTTTTCACTAGCTCTAAAAGAACCAACTGTTGGGTAAAAAACTTATCAACTAAAGGTCACTGCTGATCTAACTATAAGACGTTCATTTTTATGAAAAATTGTAACTTGAATCAGGTAAACAATCAATATGAATTTCAGCCAATGATGCACTGATACGAAAAATATGGTCAGATTTAAACAACTAGATCTAGATGACCTGTACACTACACAATCTTATTCTTAATGCAATGTACTGAAAATCATTCTTATACGGCACACAGATCATGACCATATTGTACACTACAAACAGAGCGTGGCCATCAAATATACATGGAGAAACAATGGTTATGATGAAACCTAAATTATATCGCTACTGTATTTTCTGCTGGATAAGAACTGAGTCAAACGAAAAATACTATCACCTGGGTGTATGAATCTATCCTATACTTTCGTCCTTCAACTCAATAAACAGCAACTCAGCAAATGATTTGCATCCAAATTCAATCAAACCTAATAGTAGCAAACATACAGTAACTACACTATAACCGTCCCACTTGACCAAGCCTAAGCCCACGAGCATTTATGCACGCGAAATTTGGCCCCAGGCTATCAAATCATTCTCGGCTCAGCATAAAACCTAGAATCTGATGGATAAGTCATGTGTGGCTGGTCTTTGTGGGGCTGTTGTTGCTCACATGGTCCTTGTGGCTGTTTTTCTGTTTTTAGGACAGCATCTTAGACTAGAGGACAGCATCTTAGAGGACAGCATCTTAGACTAGAGGACAGCATCTTAGCTAGGACAGCATATTAGCATCTTAGACTAGCATCTTAGACTAGCATCTTGGCATATGCTTGGCTGGCTAGCAGCCTATAAATATGTAACCCCAACCCCTCAGGTTGGTATGGCATTTGTGTGAGCTTGTGTGAGAAATAGACAAGAAAATTGCCCCAACTCCTAGTGTCATCCTCTCTCGATGAGAGTAAGAATTCTCCTACTACCAAGAGTGAGAATTCAGCGACTAACAGAATCCATGGCCAATTACATGAGTTAAGCCGCTGAAAACCTCAGTCCCTAATGCACAAAGAGAACACTGTAAACTTGCTAGGGGGCAAAATTCCCTCCAAGCTTGTGCTCAGCCAAGGCACGAACTGGCGCCAAACAAAGGCACGTAATCAAACCAACACCACAGCAGCTGGTAGCTCTCAAAGTAACAACCAACAGAACCTAGATCCAACCTCACCGGGAATAGGCGCGTTAAATCGATCTACGGGCGCAGGGGGACAAGTGGGAAGGAAAAATCACCGGAGCTGGAGCCGACCCCACTGTCGCCGGCCGCCGCGGATGCGCCGGGTGGCGAGACGGATGCCGGAGGGGAGCGGCGGCCGTAGCGGCGTCTGTCGCTGCCATGCTGGGGACTAGGGCTAGGGTTGTGCGGGCGCGGGTAATAGTGTCCTCCGGTGCGTTCGCGTGGGGAGATGGACATGAACCCGCGCGGGAGCTCGTGGGCTAGGGTTGCGCGGGCGCGGGTAACTGACGATGATGCCACGAGTCATGCAAATGATGACGCTATTCCGTAGATGCTTGTTAACGATCTGCGTCAAGTTGTTTCATGTTACGAGTGACACAAAGATATCTAATGCAAATGAGAGTTTCTAAATAAATTTGGTAGTATGATCAAGGCTTTAGAAAATGAAATGGTTAAAATCGAAAAATTAAAAATTAAAAACTCTTTTTTAAAGACCACATGTGAAGAACAAAAGCATCTACTTTATGTCACTACTTGTTCACATGAGGAGTTAAAATTGGCTCATGAGAAACTTAGTGTTGCTCATGATAATTTAATACAAGACCATACTTTTCTCACTAAGAAGCTTTCTAATGGAAAAAACTAAAATTACTGAGAGCTCATCACATGAGTCAATTGATCAATCACATATTGTTGCTAACCCTTGTGATGTAGGCAAGAAGCATGTATCCACCTCTTGTGATGATTTATTAGCTATGCCATGTTCTTCACGTATAGATGCTTATTCTACTTCTATGTCTTGTGAGACTAACATTTTGAAGGAGAACATTGAGCTCAAAAGTGAAGTGAAGAATTTGAGCAACAATTTAGAGAGGTGCTACAACTCTCAAGTCACCTTCGAGCATATGTTGAACAACAAAAGAAACTATGGTGACATGAGTGACATTAGCTTCAACAAAAATAAGAGCAAAGGCAAGAGATGTGGCAAGAGAAAATATGAAAGAGAGATGAAAAAGAAAGAACAAGAGAAACTCTCTTATTTCATGTGCTTCAAATGCCATGAAGTGGGACATCCTGCAAAATGGTTGCCCCAATGAAGAAAAGCTCAAGTTCAAGAAAAAAGAAAAGAGGCCCAAGCATGTAAAATACTTAAAAGTACCGCACATGGGGTCATCTCACCTCTATGTGCCCAACCAAACAATTGATGAAGCAACAAATAAAGCCTCAACTAGAGCCATAAGATGAGCAAGAAAAGAAGCCCCAAACTCAAATCAAGATCTACCATGAAGATCGTGGTGATTTGATGATAAAAAAGAAAACTAGAAGGGGTGAAAAAACAAGAGAAAGAGCAATGCGTCAAGGATGAATCAAGACGCAAAGAAAGTGAGCAAGAACAAAAAGAGAAGATAAAGAAAGTTGCTCACATCAAGTGCCATAGTTGTGATAAATTGTGCCACCTAGCTTCGGGTTGCCCAAACAAATTTGAGAAGAAGACTCAAGCAAACAATGAGAAGCAAGGCAATGAGAAACAACATATTAGCAAGGAAGAAAATGCTCAATCAAAGAGAGTTTGCTATTCATGCCGGAAAAGGGACATATAGCAAATTCATATCTCCTAGGTAATAATTTTAAGCCTATTTAAATTATTGATAATATTGTGCTTAGAAAGGATGGTAATGGTATCTCATTGGTTGCAATTGCAAAGCACCCCGCTATTCATACTAAGGCTATGCCTAAGTATGTTGCACATAACTTGAGAGGACCCAAACTAGTTTAGGTACTATCAAAAAGTGAATAATTATTTATAGGTACCATGTACATTGGAGGCCTGATTCAATAGGTTTCTCTTTGTTCATCATGTGTTGAATCAAGTTATAAATCTTAGTGCACATCCAAACTCAATGCCAAGTAAAAACCGAGTGAAGTCTAAATGCTATCAACATATAAGTGTCATATTCAAGTTGTGGATGATTTATTGGCGATATTTGATGGCTTGTAAAAAATATTTGAGTTAAAACTTGCTATGGATAATCATGAGCTAACCAAGATATATCTCTAGTTGATCATTTCATTTGGGTGCATATGAATTGATCGAATTGGAAATATACGCAATGTTGTTTACTATGAGATGATTGAATGGATAAATGCTTAGTAATCAAGTTTGGATTGATTTGTGTTGGATAAATTCGTAAGATGACATTTAGTGAGTGGATTGAATGGATATATGTATTGTGAAAGTATTCAAACAAGTTAGTTTCAAGTTTGATTCCAATTTGATGAAATATAGCTCAAGCGATTAAAATCTGTCCTATATTGAAAATCTAAGTGAGCTGTGATCTTAGCCATGTTTGAGTGATCAAACCTTCTTAGATTGCCATAAAAATTGGTGTACATGCTATAGATTTATGGTTTAAGATGCTGTACAAATTTTATGAGAATTGGATAAGAGATGCTTCAATTTTGTAGTAGATCTTGTTAGCCATAGTGCAGTAGTTTTCAGCATGTAACAGTGTGGAAGAGTTGAAATCTGGTAGCAATCTATAAGTCAAATGAAACCTAAATATTTAAAGCTACTAGATGACTTAGTGAAGCACATCTTCACCAAATTTCGTGGCATTTAGGTCTGTATATTGCGAGATATGCATTTTCTTTGAAGGGTACATAATCTGTCAGAAAAATGACAATTATTGGATTGGTCAAGAGTGACGTTAATTGAAAGGTCCTCAAGTTGGAAACATGTTCATAAGTGATTGAGGCACCTAAATTTGGTTTTGAATTGATCTAGAAGCATGGCAAGCAAAGAGCATAAGGCCATTTAATTATGGAGTATACTTGTCACATATTTGGTACTCAAATTGAAGATCAAGATCAAGCTCAAGATGAAGATAAAGTTTAAGTTCTAGTGACTATTGAAAATCATTTGGTAGAAAGAAAATAACTTAAACAAGAAGAAAGAAGATGACTTAAAGAAGGATTTAAGATTACTCATCAAGTTAAGTCCATCACTTGAATCAATTAATCAAGTCATTTCAATTGGGTAGCAACAATGGTTCTTTGGAGAGAGGTCACTTCGCCCTAGTATAAGGGCTTGCCGCCTTTTGTAGGTAAACCAAGTGTGGTACTTGAAAGGCTAACATGTAAGTGGTAATCTAAGGAACATTTGAGATGCTTAGTTGAAGAAATCAAAAGAATTGATCTAGAGAGCGAGCAACACCCAAGAGAGCTAGTCATGGCAATTCAAGTGGTACTCTAAGTAGTTCTCTCATGCAAGCATTGATCAAAACAAGAAGCAAGCCAACCACAACTCATGATAGTGCACTTGATCATAAGTGGTTTTCAAATCATATGGGTGAAGAATGAACACTCTATCTACGATGATTGGTCTTCACCAAGCTATAAATTGGACTTCACATTGCTATTGGAGTAAGAAATTAGGATCTATGTGACTATCCTCTACTCCAAAATAGCAAAGGTATCATTGTAATGTGCATGATCATTTCATCCCTTACTAGTATGCGGTTAGTGCATATAGTACATACTTATAGGATCATACATAACAAATGAAATGTTTAAATTCATAGCCTATCACTATTGCTTGAATGATTAGTTGAATCTAGTGGTAGTGTATGAGTTTGTTCATGAGCTAGTGAACCCAAGTACTTGATTTAATTTGGATTGCTAACAAGTGACAAGTACAACATTGATAAGATAACTCTCGTAAAGAGGTGTGAAGAAGCTTGCCATTGGTTCAAACCGGACTTGAAAGCTTAGGCAAATCAATTTAGTTTAAGTCAACATTAGAAGCTCATTATAGTAACAAAAGTACAAGCACAAGACAACAATACAAATGGATATCTAGTTTTGTTTCAAGTGGTATCTAGACTCAATTAATTTATAAAGTGGTATTCACAAGTGGTGTCTAGATCAATCTACAAGTGATATCCTACAAGTGTTACTCATGAAGATAGCAAATGTTCAAGAAATGTTTTTATTGACAAATCAATCATACAAGTGGTATCACATCTCTACACATGGTATCAACCATACAAGAAGGTGGTTCCACAAGTTGTAACACCCTAAAATTTGTAACATTTCAAAATCGGATAATTTGATTTATTATGTATTTTTGTGGGCATTTGAATTTAGAAAAATAATAATTTTGCTGAAATTAAAATCAAATATAGGTTTACAATCATATATGTGCATTCATGCTGCTGCATATTGTTTTTGTATTGTGTAGTTTGAAATTAAATTTCAAATTGATTTGAATTTGCATTCAAAATTGGGTTGGAAAATTGGAAAAGGAAATAGAAAAGGGATTTCTCTTCTCTCTTTCGGATTTCGGCCCAGACGGCCTACTCTCCCCGCCAGCCCAGCCGCCCGCCCGCCCTGCTTTCCCGCGCAGCCTCCAACCCCTCTGCTCGGCCCAGCGAAGCAAGCCCACAGGCCGGCCTGCGCCGCGCCCGCGCTCTTCTCTCCTTCCTCCCACTGACAGCCGGGCCCCACACGTCAACGCCTTCTTCCTCCGTGCCATATCCGAGACGGACTCCACCACCGCCGCCCGACTTCGCTGCGGCCACGCTGTCCGTTGCCTTGTTGTCCAAGCCGCCCCCCGCCTCATAAATACCTAGCCCCATGCTCGCCGCCTCCATCCCACGCTTCAGAACTGCAGCTGCCCTCGTTGAGACACCGAGCCATCGTAGACCTAGACCATCACCGACGTCGTCCACCTCGCCGTGCGCCATGTCATCTTCGTTCGCTCCACGCCTTGCTAAGGTACCCGAATGAGTTCACCGTCGTATCCTTTAGCTTCCCGTGCCTTTGCTTCGTTCCATGGTGGTCCATAGACCAAAATCGATGAGCGCCGCCCGTCGTCGTCCATGGCGCCACCGTGTTGCTCGCCGGCCCGCTAGCCTTCTCTCTCTCCCCTCTGATCTGATCTCAGCCGTCCAAGTCAGATCCAATGGCAGACAGAGCCCGATACCTCTTCGCTGGCATTTTTGCAAAAACCCCTTACAACTATTTAGACCTCAACCCGAAGTCCTTGTATATTTTCTAAAGAGCCCACGGGTTTTTGTTTATAGAACCCACAGTCCAATGTGCAAATTCAGAATACATTTTCTTCGTTGGAAAGCGTAGTTTCTTCGGTTTAGATCCAAAATACGTTTTCACCTATTTATAGTTTTGCCACTAATCTTGTTTTAGCCATAAAATCTCCATTTTAACTCCGATTTGATCCGTTCAACTTACGTTAGGTTCGTAATTTCATAATCTACATGTTTATACTACTGATAAGTATGTTTTCAACTTTTCAAATTTGAGGTTAGATTTAATCTATTATTTTACTAAAGGAAATCTTGTTTAATTCATAACTTCTTCGTTTTAGCTCCGGTTTTTGTGATCTTCGCATCTGTGTATTCGTAGTGAGACATAGATTCGTTTTACAAACTTTTCATCTTGATTTTATGATGTTTGGTGTACTGTTTTACTCTATAGTTTTTGTTTGCTATGCATGATTGCTTCTGGATGCTTGTATGTTGCTGTGATTATTGAGTATAGACGGTGAGCAATTTGTGAGTGGTCAAGAGTATTAGTTTGATGAGCAGGATCAACAGGAGCAGTTTGTTCAAGGCAAGTATAGTATGGGATCATCCTTGTTTCCTATTCACTTTAATACATTAAATTTATGTTGCATGTGTCACCTTCACCTTGATAGGGATTCCCTAGAATTGAACTTATACTTGTCACCTACGGGATATGTATTGGGTAGCTTTGCTAGTGCTCAATTAAACCATGATCTTGTAACTTGACTAATGGTATATGCAATAAACATTAAAATATGACTTTTTAGCAACTTGGAAACAGGGGCTAGAGTGTTTAGCTACTTTCTAAATGCTTTAGATTCCTCTCCCTAAGGACTTATCTGTAAGTGATCATCCAGGACTTACAGTACAGCTGTGAGGGCTATATGGCTCTGGCTTTAGCTCAGTATAAGGACCTTTTCTAGCTTGTTAGAGGTTACCTTTATGGCGTAAGAGGTGTGTGTTCTAGGTTGGATATAGTGCGGCCTCTATCCGTCAGTGTATAGGCTGCGCGTCATTGTGCCTATCGAAAGGGAAGCCCTACATTCGCAGGCCATAGAAACCTAGCGGCCCTAACTTGTTAGATGAACCTTTGAAATGCTTCATAGTGACCCCTGCCTGCTCACCTTGGAAGTGTTTTGGGAGTAATTAACCCGGGCATATGGGTATCACGACTCACAATGAAATTGTACAACCTCTACATAGTGTAAAACTAGTATATCAGCCGTGCTCACAGTCACGAGCGGCCTTGGAACATTTATGGAATAGATGAACACTAAGAATTATCTATTTATGCTATTCATTATTCTTGTTTACATTGATCATGTGTTTTACTTTGGAATTGAACCAACTTGTTGCTACTCTTATGCTAAAATTGTGACATCTCAAAGCTGAATGCTGTAAAACCTATGTCAAGCCTTTTGAGCCTCATGAACCCCATGTTACACTTGTTGAGTACGACATGTACTTTTACTTGTTTATTTTCATTATTTGGATAAAAAATTTGGATGGGTAACAGATGGCTATGGTAATGATGACTTTCCTGAGGATTACTAGACTTGTGGTCAACCAGTCGACGTCCTTGTGATATGGAGCTTCTGTGAGAGATCTTTTCTTTACACTTTCGCTTCATTTATGTGAAGACTCTGTCTTATTAATAGTGATGTAATAAACACTTGTGATGGTACTATTCATAATTTGTCGGCTTATCTATGTGATTGATCTCTAGGTGCACATAAGATTTTGCATCCTATTTTATCCTTAAAATCGGGTGTGACAGATTGTATCAGAGCCGTGTTGACTATAGGACGCAAGCCTAGTTAGCAATGGTCGTTTTAGTCTCTTTTGCTTCACTCCTTTCATGCCTTCCATCTTACCCTTATTATTTGCTAAATTCTATGCTTCTTTTGCCTCACTCTGTTATGAAAATTATTGCTTCTAATCTAACCAAATCTAATTCTGTAGATGCCTCATGCCAATAAGACCGCTCGCATCAGCATCGGAGGTTACTACCTGCCTAGTGGCTTGTATGAGTCCATGGAGCCACATGAGGATGAGGAGGAACCCCAGGAATAAGAAGTTCATTCACCAACACCCGCACCTACGCCGGAGACAGTCCAGTAAGAGCCTGAAGAAGAAGAACCTGAAGAAGTAGAGGTCGTCTTATTGTTTGATGATGATGATGAGGAAGATGCCGTTGAAGAGGATGAGCCGATGCCTCCCATAGGATGGACTACGAAGGTCTGCTACAAGTCGGGGTGTGAATCTTCCATCTCGCACCATCGACTTATGGGGATTCTTCAGACCTACTACGGTGATTGGGATGCAGCTGTGGAGTACGTCTACACCGAGCGTACGCACCCTCTGGAGGACACCTATTGGAAGACTAGGGTGTGCATCTCCATCAAGGATGAACAGAAGGGCACATATTAGCTGGATTCAAACTATGTGCATCATGCTCACTGTGCCACCATGGAGGATAGCATAGAAGATGCAGCCGCTGCAGGCTACATGGGTCTCCGTGGTCGTCGATTTAAGGATATGAAGGATGACGAATATCGATTCCTCCCACACCAACACCCTGAGTTGGAGTGGGCAATGATGGACCCTCAGGGCATGGATCCAACTACCCAAGTGATGGTACACTTTGGCTATGAGTCAGTAGCAAAGATTCAATGACTAGAAGATCGACTGAAGGCACAGTAGAAAACCCTTAAGAGATATCGATAGGTGATAGATGAGCAAAGGGTGTGCCTTAACCTACCAAGGATGTATGAGGAGCTTCCTCATAAATTTCACCCATAGGTGTTGGAGTCCCTTTTATGTAATAAGATGTTAGTAGAACGAGTCAAGTTGAGTCAAGTCGAGTCTAGAAGTGTGGTGTGAACTTTGGTGTGCCTAGTTGATTTGTTATTATGTTTATGTGTGAGTTGGATCTTTGTAATGAGTGCTGGGATTTTGTGGGCATGTCCTCAAGTTCCATAGTTAAGAATATTAAAGTTTGGGTCAATAAATAAATAGTTGGGTTTGGTATATCTTGTTCTCTCGGAACCTATTTTTCGAAGCAGTCTGTCCTTATCTCAATGCCAATCTAAATCTACATGACCAAAAATTATGAAATTTTTATGGGAACAACTAGACTTTAAGTATATTTCCAATGTATCTGGAATCACCCTTATATCTGATCTGGTTTGAGAGATATGGCCGATTTAAGTTGAAGTTTCTGCGCAGTCCAGAATCTGGAACAGTTTCGGTTGTATCCTGTTTTAAGTAACCTAATGATAGAATCTGGAGATGTGGTCAAAAAAGTGCCAGGCTAACTTTGAAGAATTGAAGAAGAGGTTGACTATAGCCCCAGTATTTGTACTATAGGATCTAAACAAGAGTTTCTCCATCTATTGTGATGCATCTCGACTTGGTCTAGGTTGTGTTCTTATGCAAGAAGGACGAGTAGTGGCTTATGCATCTAGGCAACTAAAGAAGCATGAACTAAATTATCCCACCCATGATTTAGAGTTAGCAGCTGTGGTTCATGCATTGAAGATTTGAAGACATTATCTTGATGGACATAAGTGTGATATTTATACAGATCACAAGAGTTTGAAGTACATTTTCACTCAGTTAGATTTGAACTTGAGGCAACGTCGTTGGTTAGAGCTAATCAAGGACTATGATTTGGAGGTACACTATGACCCTAGCAAGGCAAATGTTGTAGCTGATGCTTTGAGCCGTAGGAGCTATGTTAATGCAGCTCTAGTGACAGTTACCTAAGGAGTTATGTGCTAAATTTGAGCATCTTAATTTGGGAATAGTTGCTAATGTAATGGAATTGGAAGTGAAACCTACACTTGAACAAGAGATCCGCAAGGGTCAGTTGGAAGATGAGAAAATCAAGGAGATAGCAGAGCTTATCACAATTGGTAAAGCACCGGGTTTTCGATTGGATGATCAGGGAATAGTGTGGTTCGGAAAGAGAATATGTGTGCCAGAGATAAAGTCCATTTGAGAGATGATTCTAAGAGAAGCTCATGACTCAGCATACTCTATCCATCCAGGTAGTACTAAGATGTACCTAGATCTGAAGGAGAAGTACTGGTGGTATGATTTGAAAAGAGACGTGGCCGAGTATGTAG
Organism: Miscanthus lutarioriparius; assembly: GCA_904845875.1. Taxonomy (NCBI): domain Eukaryota; kingdom Viridiplantae; phylum Streptophyta; class Magnoliopsida; order Poales; family Poaceae; genus Miscanthus; species Miscanthus lutarioriparius. Next base: position 44,237,234 of record CAJGYO010000007.1, read on the forward strand.
CAATATGTGACACATGTCAGCGAGTTAAGGTAGAAGATCAAAGACCAGCGGGTTTACTTCAACCTATGAAGATACTTGAGTAGAAGTGGAAAGAAGTTGGTATGGATTTCATTGTTGGATTACCACTCACTCAAAGTGGTTATGACTCAATTTGGGTAATAGTAGATTGGTTGACTAATGTTGCTCACTTCATATCGGTTAAGACTACATATACGGGTGCAAAGTTGCAGAATTATACATGCAACGGATAGTATGTTTGCATGGAGTTCTTAAGAAGATTGTGTCAGATAGAGGTACTCAATTTACATCACACTTTTGGAAGAAATTGCATGAGTCTATGGACACTAAGTTGAACTTTAGCTCAGCTTATCATCCACAAACTGATGGACAAACAGAGAGAACCATTCAGATCTTAGAGGATATGTTGAGAGCTTGTGCTTTGCAATATGGTACAAGTTGGGATAAGAGTTTATGTTACGCTGAGTTCTCCTACAATAATAGTTACCAGAAGAGTCTCCAGATGGCACCATTCGAGGCACTATATGGTAGAAAGTGCAGAACTCCATTGTTCTAGAATTAGACAGGAGAAAGTCAAGTGTTTGGACCTGAGATCCTCAAGGATGCTGAAAGGCAAGTGCAGACTATTAGGGAAAACTTGAGAGTGGCACAATCTAGACAGAAGAGTTATGCTGACACTTAGAGAAGGGAATTGGTTTTTGAAATAGGGGATTATGTTTACCTAAAGGTGTCACCTATGAGAAGTGTGAGAAGGTTTAACATGAAAGGAAAGTTAGCACCAAGGTATATTGGACCTTTCAAGATCTTAGAGAGACGTGGAGAAGTAGCTTATCAATTGGAATTGCCTGAGAGTTTGTTAGGTGTACATGATGTGTTCCATGTGTCCCAGTTAAAGAAATGTTTATGTGTACCTGAGGTGTAGATACCGTTGGAAGAACTTACCATTAAGGAAGATCTTACCTATGAGGAGTTTCCAATAAGGATTTTGGAGACTATAGAAAGAGTTACAAGGAGCCAAGTTATAAAGATGTGTAAGGTTTAGGGGAATCGGTATATGGAAGATGAGGCTACTTGAGAAAGAGAAAAGGATTTGAGGAAAACATACCCATAGTTTTTTGAGTAAGCATCGTTCAAATCTTGAGGTCGAGATTCATTTTAAGGGGGGTAGAATTGTAACACCCTAAAATTTGCAACATTTCAAAATAGGAGAATTTGATTTATTATGCATTTTTGTGGGCATTTGAATTTAGAAAAATAATAATTTTGCTAAAATTAAAATCAAATATAGGTTTACAATCATGTATGTGCATTCATGTTGCTGCATATTATTTTTGTATTGTGTGGTTTGAAATCAAATTTTAAATTGATTTGAATTTGCATTCAAAATTGGGTTGGAAAATTGGAAAAGGAAATAGAAAAGGGATTTCTCTTCTCTCTTTTGGATTTCAGCCTAGACGGCCTACTCTCCCTACCGGCCTTGCCGCCCACTCGGGCTTCCCCTCTCTTCCCTGCATGGGCTGAAGCCGAGCAAGACGGCCCAGTCTCATCCGCGCGCCCCGCTTTCCCGTGTGGCCTCCTATCCCTCTGCTCAGCCCAGTGAAGCAAGCCCATAGGCCGGCCTGCGCCACGCTCGCGCTTTTCTCTTCTTCCTCCCACTGACAGCTGGGCCCCACACGTTAGCGCCTTCTTACTCCATGCCATATCCAGGATAGACTCCATCGCCACCGCCCGACTCGCTGCGGCCACGCCGTCCGTTGCCTTGCTGTCCAAGCCACCCGCCTCATAAATACCTAGCCCCGTGCCCGCCGCCTCCATCCCACGCTTCAGAACTACAGCTGCCCTCGCCGAGACATTGAGCCACCATAGACCTAGACCACCACCGACGCCATCTGCCTCGCCATGCGCCATGTCGTCTTCGTTCGCTCCGCGCCTTGCTAAGGTACCCGAACAAGTTCGCCGTCGTATCTTCTAGCTTCCCGTGCCTTTGCTTCGTTCAATGGTGGTCCATAGATCGAAATTGATGAGCGTCGCCCGTCACCGTCCATGGCGCCGCCGTGTTGCTCACTGGCCGACCAGCCTTCTCTCTCTCCCCTTTGATCTGATCTTAGCCGTCCAAGTCAGATCCAATGGCAGACAGAGCCCGATACCTCTTCGCTGGCGTTTTTGCAAAAACCCCTTATAACTATTTAGATCTGAACCCTCAGTCCTTGTATATTTTCTAAAGAGCCCTCAAGTTTTTATTTATAGAACCCACAGTCAGAATACGTTTTCTTCTTTAGAAAGCGTAGTTTCTTCGGTTTAGATCCAAAATACGTTTTCACCTATTTATAGTTTTGCCACTAATCTTGTTTTAGCCATAAAATCTCTGTTTTAACTCCGATTTGATCCGTTCAACTTGCTTTAGGTTCGTAATTTCATAATCTAAATGTTCATACTACTGATAAGTATGTTTTCAACTTTTAAAATTCAAGGTTAGATTTAATCTATTATTTTACTAAAGGAAATCTTGTTTAATTCATAACTTCTTCGTTTTAGCTCCGATTTTTGTGATCTTCGCGTCTATGTGTTCGTAGTGAGATGTAGATTCATTTTACAAACTTTTCATCTTGATTTTATGATGTTTGGTGTACTGTTTTAATCTATAGTTTTGTTTGCTATGCATGATTGCTTTTGGATGCTTGTATGTTGCTGTGATTATCGAGTATAGACGTTGAGCAATTCGTGGGTGGTCAAGAGTATTACTTTGACGAGCAGGATGAATAGGAGCAGTTTGTTCAAGGCAAGTATAGCATGGGATCATCCTTATTTCCTATTCACTTTAATATATTAAATTCATGTTGCATATGTCACCTTGATAGGGATTCCCTAGAATTGAACTTATACCTTGTCACCTACGGGATATGCATTGGGTAGCTTTGCTAGTGCTCAATTAAACCATGATCTTGTAACTTGACTAATGGTATATGCAATAAACATTAAAATATGACTTTTTAGCAACTTAGAAACAGGGGCTAGAGTGTTTAGCTACTTTCTAAATGCTTCAGATTTCTCTCCCTAAGGACTTATCTATAAGTGATCATTCGGGACTTACAGTACAGCTGTGGGGGCTGTATGGCTCTGGCTTTAGCTCAGTATGAGGACCTTTTCTAACTTGTTAGAGGTTACCTTTATGATGCAAGTGGGGTGTGTTTCGGGTTGGATATAGTGCAGCCTCTGTCCGTCAGTGTATAGGCTACGCGTCATTGTGCCTGTCGGAAGGGGAGCCCTACATTCGTAGGCCACAAAAACCTAGCGGCCCTAACTTGTTAGATGAACCTTTGAAAGGCTTCATAGTGACCCCTGCCTGCACACCTTGGAAGTGTTTTGGGAGTAATTAACCCGGGCATATGGGTATCATGACTCATAGTGAAAGTGTATAACCTCTACAGAGTGTAAAACTGGTATATCAGCCGTGCTCACGGTCATGAGCGGCCTTGGAACATTTACGGAATAGATGAACACTAAGAATTATCTGTTTATGCTATTCATTATTCTTGTTTACATTGATCATGTGTTTTACTTTGGAATTAAAACAACTTGTTTCTACTCTTATGCTAAAATTGTGACAACTAAAAGCTGACTACTGTAAAACCTGTGTCAAGCCATTTGAGCCTCATGAACCCCATGTTACACTTGTTGAGTATGACATGTACTTACGCTTGTTTATTTTCATTATTTCAATAAAAATCCTGGATGGGTAACATATGACTATGGTAATGACAACTTTCCTGCGGATTACTAGACTTGTGGTCAACCAGTCGACGTCCCTGTGATATGGAGCTTCTGTGAGAGATCTTTTCTTTACACTTCCACTTCATTTATGTGAAGACTCTGTCTTATTAATCGTGATGTAATAAACACCTGTGATGATACTATTCATAATTTGTTGGCTTATGTGTGTGACTGATCTCTGGGCGCACATAAGATTTTGCATCCTATTTTATCCTTAAAATCGGGTGTGACACAAGTGATCCTCAACTTTAAGTGATCATCAAATGAAGAATGCTTTCCTCATCTAGAAGTGCTCAAGATCATCAAGTGAATGACCCATGCTTGGACATAGGGGGAGGAGCCCCACCACCAATTGGTATCAAGGTCACAAGATCCTACACATGGTGTCTAAAGAGCTATACAAGAGGTGTCCATAAAAAATGCAAGATTCAAGTGTCAATCATCTACCCCAATACAACCCTTTGTATCAATAAGAAGCATACCTTTATAGAAATTGATGATAAAGGAGGAGAGATTGTACAAAGATATGAAAGCTTTGGGAGAGATTGGACATGGAGATGGACATAGACAAAGAGGGAGCAACATTGAGGAATTGAGGAGGATCAAAAATTCTTGGACAAGAAAAGCACACAAGTAGGGGGAGCAAGATCATGAACTTTGGTTGTTTGCATTTGACATGTGCATATTCATGTGCTTACTTGCATTGCATAAGCTTTTAAATTCAATATGCATGATGGTGTGGTGTATGGTAGTTGTAGAATTTGATTGATGAAATGAAAACTAGCATGCATAGGATGATAGCTAGACACTTGGTATGCTTTTCAAGTAATGCTAGTACCTTGCTTTTAATATTGATCTCACGAGGTATCTAGTGCTTTTGTTTCCAAGTGATATGTAGCTAACCATGGTGCTAAGGATGAACTTAAAGGTGCAACTCCAATTGGTATCATGCTTCAAAGGTTTATTCTATACACCTTAGCATAATTTAGTAGTAATTACTCTCCCACAATTCCAATCTATGCATACGTGCGAGCTTCAAACCAAACACTCTAGCACATATGTAGGGGGAGCTAATACTACCAATTTGGGTTTGTGGTACCTGTCCAAAATCATTTATACAAGGTAAAATTGCTTGGGCAAGCAACATGAATCCAAAAGAGCTTAATTTCCATATCTTTGTAGAGTTGTCATCAATTACCAAAAAGGAGGAGATTGAATGGTCCTTGTTTGGTTTTAGTAATTGAGTGACAACCTAGGCGGACTAATATGTGTTTGAGTGAGATACATAGGTGATTAGTCCACAAGTACATGTGTGTGAGCAACATATGCCATGATGTTGAAGATGGCTCAGAGATGTTGCAATGCTCACACATGTGATGATGAAGGAGATCATTGCACATGAGTCATAACATTGAGTCATGTGATCAAGATGGAGAAGATCAAGACATGACTTGGCTCAACGGACCGGTTGCAAGTGTGAAGGGCAAGTTGAGTGATGACTTGGCGCCGATGGACTGAAGCAATGGTGAAGAGAAAGTGAAGTCAAGATCGATGAACCAATATGGTCACGTGATGATATGGAGTGGATCATATCATTGTTGATCATGTTGGTGCATGTGTTGCATCGATGTTGGAGGAGATGGAATGGAATGCACAAGGCAAAGGTATAACCTAGGGCATTTTATTTCACCGGTCATAGGTGTGTAGAGAAGTTGATGACCGGGTTTAGGATAGATGGCCGTACTATCAAGAGAGGCAAACTTATTTGCATATCGGTCATCTAGTGCCACTCGAGTGATATTACTTTGCATCATTGCTAAGATCGAGTGGCATGGCAAGTTGAGTGGCTAACTCCTTAAAAATGTTTGTGAAAAGCTAACACACATACACATGGTGGTGTTGGCACATTTGCAAAGGAGAAAGAAGTTGGAGCTAAAATGGATCAACTCGACGAAGAAACAAAGGCAAAAAGTGGTCACTGGAGGTGACCGGACCCTGGCTCCGAGGGGGCCTACGCGTTCAGTCATGCTTTGCAGAGAAGAGCGTGGTGTTGATCTCTGATCGGACGCTGGCTCAAGTTGTGACCTAACACAACGGTGGCAAGTACGGTTGCATGTGACGTTGTTGATGCAAAAGTGGATCTGCAAACACAAAGGGCTAATACCCGAATCGATATCCAGAGCGTGCCAGTCGATTTGACCTGTTAATCGACAAGGATGAAGATACGAGCACTTTGGTCCTGACAACAGCGATACGCCCGAAAGTCACGGCCAAGGGGTACTCACGCGGAACTCGAGAATCGCCGAAGGTCGCACTGAGACAATGCAACTCGCCGAATCAATGAGAACTCGTAAAAAGAAAAATATGCAAATTGACGAAGTCGCCGAAAAATAAGTAGATGTAAATAGGAGTAAAACTTGGTTTTTGATATTGATTTTTTCTTATTACATTGCCCCTCGCTCCATATTTATACCCTGATCTAAAGAGACACAACCAAACACAACTAGGACACCAAGCCCATATCTAAGGAAACACGTGACTATTACATGAGTCATACTCTAACAAATATAGAAAAGGAAATCAACTCCTATCTATTTCCCTGTCCGCCTCAATTATGATGGAAATCTCACCGTCCTCCTTCCCATCGGCATACTCCCTGTTTCATCGGCAGTAGTCTTTAAGTCTTCCTTCATCGGCATACTCCCTGTTTCATCGGCAGTAGTCTTCAAGTCTTCCTTCATTGGCATACTCCCTGTTTCATCGGCAACGCCCGAGTCTAAATCAACCTTTCCATTGACCACCACCAGCTATCAGCCACCATCTTTACAAGCTGGCTTTCATCGGTTATCAGAGTATACAGTAACTTTCCCCTTGCCGATCAGTCCACTCCGATCATTTTGACACGTGCAAAAAACGGTGTCAACACATGCCCCCCAATTTCGGAGTATAAAACCATTAATGCTCCAAAATTTACTCCAGATAACATTTGCCTTCGCCCGATTACCGTAACTCATTCTCCAAGCAAAAACTTGATCTGTTATCAAATCCAATCAAATCTAATCCTGATTCACGCACTTCAGTAAACATCGCACAATCGCCAACCACTCTTGCCTTGATTATGATCAAGATACCAAAACAATAACCCATCGGCAAGATCTTAACATGATAATGCTGTCGTTTTCAGAATTAAAATATCCTGTACCGATACTTCTTCCAAATCATGATTACTTGCCATCAACTCATCTATACAATCCCCTGATTATCGTGCGAACAGTTACCATATCCATCCGAACCACCTCGACCTACATGCATGCAGCGGTATAGAGATAAGTCCAAAATACCCCTACCCCAAGCGGCTTATAAATAGATTCCTCCTAACACACTCGTCTTCTACCCTCGGACCCCAATCTTTGACATTTCTCTTCCGTGGCGACTCCGACTCCGACGAACAATGCTAGCGACCTCAACCAACAAGAACTCTTCTCCGGCGTTAACCTCAAGTCTCCGGCTCGTGCCCCATCATCCTCCTCAAGATAATGGCAATCAACTTCAACGTCCTGCGGTTCGCTCCACTTCCATTACCTTTTACTTTGATCCCCTAGTTTTCGCAAATCCATACAGTTGGTGATTTTTCCTTTCTTTTGTTCTCCGGATCCTTTAAACTTAGGAAGCTGCGCAACAAATTAGTTATTCCAACCGATCAGCCGCATGTCCAATGCCTAGGACCAATGGGCAACCCAGATCCAACTGATCTGATTAATGCAGAGGTTAACAGAATCCCTTTTAGAGCCCAAAATTTCTCTCGAATTTATGGAAAGACACATTCGATCTTGGCCCAAGACCACCAAAGGGTGGAAAGATTGGTACTTGAGGGTTAATAGATCGATGCAAGTATATTGGGCGGAACGGAAGTTAGACCAATGCATTAGGCTATCTATTGCCGATATGCAGAAGAATGAATCAATGATGATTGCAGTTGCTTACTACTAGTCAGACACAACAAACACTTTTATGTTTGGACATGGCCCATCTACTCCCACACTTGCCGATGTCCACATGCTCTTTGGCTTGGATATTTCAAGCGCCGATGAAGGCTCCATCTATGGTAGAAAATCTGAATATAGGGTGAATACCCGCAACATCGGCGGTTGGATGGGGTACATTCAAGAATACCGTAAGACCGGGACACTTAACCGGAGGAACATGCCACATTCTTGAATATGTGGTTAGAAAAATTTATTTTTCGTGGTCGATCAGATGGGACCAACCAACGCCTTCCTCCCCAATTTGAACTTTTGGCTAATGGTGTAAGGTTTCCTCTTGGCGATACCTTCCGAGCTCCACTTATCATCTTCTTCATCAAGTGTCTCGAAACTTACGCTTGGCGAACCCATCGGCAACCTAGGAGGCCCGTGGTGGTTTATCAACATGTGGTTGAATGCACATATGCACAAACGTTTGCAATGGGACTTTTTGCCCAACAATTCCCACGAGAAATTGCTGAAGACCATGTGCTCGGGGGACGATGAATCGACAACACGCTCACCCCTCAATTTTGGTGAAGCCATAATTGTCCTTCTGGAACAGAGGCCAATGAAGACCGGATCGTGATTCTTCCAAAGCTTCTACAATGGTCTTTCTCGTGATCATAGGGCCTGGGTACCTTATATTGACGAGGAAAATAGATTCCCCCTTCTTTTCAACTTTGCTAATGACACCCTGAATCAGGATAAGGAACTCATGATGGCCATCATCACTCCCAGGGCAATTCCAGTAAATACATTTGGTAGCGGGAAAAACACCAACATTACGTATGAATTTTACAATCCATCGGCGGTATCCCGTCAATTGGCTTTTGGGCAAGCGCCAATCAAACTTTGCTTTGCCGATGTGATCAAACCTGTGGAAACAATCACCGTGTGGAGCATTTGGAACAAGGTAGTACAACTCTCCCCGATGCCGATACTACGGATGTTGATATATCCACACGGACGCCGGTATCCTTCATCACCGAAGTCATATAAGCAATGGTGGCGAGAGTGGAAGGAACAACTATTTGCAACCACGCTCACACATATCGGCACATGATCGACCACGAATATGCCATCCACGATGGCCTTGATAAGTTTCTTTTAACTCCATACGCTTTTCCCTTCATATATCGAGAATCGACTCTCTTATGACAAAGTTAACAACCCAGCACCATCTGTGAGCAAAAGTGGGAAACCCTTCGATCTTCAGCCTGTTTCTCCGATATCATCAATCGGCTACAATGCCCCCACCTTAACTGCTTTGACTCACCAGAAGATCCATACCAAGACCATCACCTCTAAGTCCAAATTGGCTACAGCTAGGGCCACTCCATCATTTCTTTGCTACAACCTTGGTCAAGGCATTCAAGGTAACAACCTTGTTTATTTCTACTTATGCCGATCACAAACTGTATTAACATTAACCATCAGGGGGTAAGAGCTGCTGCTGGATCGTCATCGGTAATTCCTCCGATATCAAGCACCACTTCTTTTGACAACCCTTCAGAGGTATCCTCTTGACTTTTCATTTTATCTGTTAAATATTATACCTTACACTTGTTTTGCAGCAACAATTGGGTACATCGGCAAGCGTACTAGATATCCAAGCTTCACAACCAACAAGTGCCGATGCCCCTGACCAATCGTTGCGATGCCCAAGCAAAGCGCAAAGCTTTAACAGATCTTTGAGGCACGTGACAAAAGCGACAAAGGTCCATGCCGATCCCTACATACGCCCCAATGTCATCGGTCATCATACCTCAAGAGCCAACCACCGATGAAATTCTGAGAGGATATCCCATCGGCAAGCTCTCACCGATCCCCCACACGGCATACTCCAGGTTGCTTCCTCCGGTCAAGCACGAAATTGCCTTGAAAGCAGTAAACCGATTAACCTAGCTGATTTACAATACTCATACTTATCCTTAAGCGACCTCCTTTTCTTTTCCTCAGAACAAGACTCCCCAAACAACCTATTCTCCTTTGCTATTGACGCGTCTCGGCGATGATGGAGAGGAAACAAGTTCTTCCCTTGCCTTTGGGAACAATATCGGCGAAACTAAGACCAAGTTGGAAGCTCTCTGAACTTGCTACACGCAGGATACCGCCTAACCGGTAGATGACTCGGACCCATAAAGGCAATTTTCAAAACAATCCGTGGCCAGGTCCCTGCCGATGTTGAAGAAGTACTCTTCCCAGCAGCCCATTTAGAAAGCCACCAACTACAATATCAACGGGCTGCTCAACGTATTGCCGATAGAGCAGCTCGGGCTCAACTCAAAGAAGAGATGCTACAAGCTGAAACAAATTGCCGATGAGAAGCACAAGGGCATCGGCAACTGCAGACTTTCGGTCTTTGAACTTAAGCGAGAAAATCTTGGATTTATCGGCAAGGAAGATGGCTCTATTGGTTGAATTGAAAGAAGTCGATGCAGACCTTGACTCATGCCCAACAAGAAGAAAGCCCGACTACCCAATGCCATCAAAGCCCTTGACAAGAAAAAGAGATATCCGGGCTCGCAAAGCTTTGGCCATGAAGAAAAAACTCAAGCACTGTGGAGGGTTTGCCGATGGCGATACCAAAGAAATGGAGGAAGCCGACCAGATTCGCTGCGTGCGATATTAGCTATCAATCCTTGTTGAACTTGTAATCTTGTTTATTGTATCGGCACTTTATGAGACATTGACATCCTTGCATAATTTTAGCCGATAGGATTGTTATCGGAACTTATACTTTTATGCATCCATCCGGATACTAGGGTAATATTTCTTTAAATATTTTCCATTTAATGCTCTGGGAAACACAACCCCTTCGAGGGTTTCTAGAATATATGCGTTACCGAGAAACGGTGATTTATCGATATGGACCTTCCCAATTAGGAGACCACTTTCCAAACTTTGAACTTTTAGTCCCAATCGGTAAAATCAATTTTCAGACCAGATCTCCATCAGCAAACTCCTTTACCTTCACCTTCTTGTCATACCATCGGCTACTCTTTTCTTATTCTCTTGATGCTAACTAAAGCCCTTAACCGATGACCCGCCACATCTTCCAACTCATCCTTCATAAGAGTATTATAATCATCGGTGTCATTTGATTTTGAGAACGTATTCGCCTAGAGCCAACTTTAATTTCCCAAGGCAATCTTTGCATCGTGTCCATATACTAAGCGATAAGGCGTTACTTTGGTTGCACCATGACATGACATCGATATGACCACAAGGCCTCATTTAATATTGTATGCCACCTCCTAGGATATTCTTCAATTTTGCGCTTAATGAGTTTGATGATCCCTTTGTTAGAAGCCTCGACTTGACCATTAGCTTGAGCATAATATGGAGAAGAATTTAAAACTTTAATTCCCATACCCTGACAAACTCATCAAATTCTCTGATGTAAACATAGTGCCACGATCGGTAGTGATAGTCGAGGAATACCAAATCGGTAAACAATATGCTCTTTCACAAAATCAATCATATTAACCGATGTCACCTTTTTAAAGGAATTGCCTCAACCCATTTTGTGAAATAATCGGTAGCAACCAGAATAAATTTATGTCCTTTACTCGATGGCGGATAAATCTGACCAATGAGATCAATAGCCCATCCCCGGAACGGCCACGGTTTGATTATAGGGTTCATAACCGATGCAGGCGCTCTTTGAATATTACCAAACTTTTTTGACACCTGACATCCTTTAAAATATTTAAAACAATCTTCAAGAATAGTCGGCCAATAGTACCCATTCCTTACGATCATCCACTTCATCTTGAAAGCCGATTGATGCCCACACACTCCTTCATGAATTTCACCCATCAAGCTTTTCGATTCATTCTTTGCTAACACATCTAAGTAAAACTCCATCTATAGTTCGATAATATAATTCATCATCGAGGAGCACATATTTGGTAGCTTGGAACCTTATACGTCTCTCAACCTTTCTATATGGATCCTTTAAATAATCGACAATCTCCTTCCTCCGGTCATCGGTATCAAGCTGCCGATGTTAGCACTTCTGAATAGGTCGATACCACAAGCATCTTTGAGCTAGTCGATTAGCTTCCTCATTATGCAATCGAGAGATATGTTCAAGACAAAAATCTCTAAATCCTTTCAACAATTGCAAACATCTTTCATAATATGAAATCAAAGCTTCACTTGGCATTCATAAATTCCAGCCAATTGATTTATAACTAGCATAGAATCACCAAAGATTTCAACGACATCGCGACGTATCTCCTTGATAATTCTAACCCTTTTATCAAGGCTTGGTATTGACTGATTGTTTGTCGATGTAGCAACAATTGGTAATGAAAACTCATACTTCCTTCCTTGAGGTGAAATCAACACAATGCCGATACTGCTCCTTCACCACATGTGGACCCATCGAAGAAAAGTGTCCAAGGGGCAATCTCGAGAGAGTCCTTTGTATTACAATCTTTGAGTGACGAAATCAGCCATAACTTGCCCCTTTAGCGCCTTTGGTCGATTAAGTAACGTAGTTCAAATTTGATAATGCTAAAATCCACTTGCCGACTCTACCACTTAATATCGGCATTGACGAAAGATGTACTTGACTACGTCGTCTTTGCATATGACCGTACATTGGCGAGATAACAAATAATGCCTTAATTTGACACAAGAAAAGTATAAACACAGACATAATTTTTCGATGGCGAATACCTCATCTCGGCATCCACTAATCTTACGCTCAAATAATAAATAACACGTTCTTTCCTTCAAATTCTTGAATAAGAGTTGAACCGATAATCTGTATCATCGGTTGACAAATATAACTGAAAGGCTTCCCGTGTTGAGGTGGAACTAGCCTTTGGAGGATTTGTTAAATATTTCTTAATTTCATCGAGGGCTAGCTCGCTTTGCTTAGCTCCCCATACAAATTCTGATCGGCTTTCAATTTAAGTAGTGAATTTGAAAGCCTTGATCTTACCCGACAGATTAGATATGAACCTTCTAATGAAATTAATCTTACCGATCAAAGATTGCAATTCAGTCTTATTGACAGGAGCAACCACCTTGTTAATCGCATCAATAGACTTCCTACTGATTTCGATGCCCCGCTGATGCACCATAAAACCCAAGAATTGTCCTGCCGATACACCAAATGCACATTTATTAGGATTCATCTTCAATCCATGCTTCCTTGTGCACTCCAGTATCTTTCGTAGATCGGCTAAATGTTTTGTGATATCTCCAGACTTAATCACCACATCATCAATGTAAATCTCCACTAAGGTGCCGATGTATTCATGAAAATAAAGTTCATAGCTCTCGATAAGTAAGCGCGGCATTTTTCAAACCAAACGTCATAACTATCCACTCAAACAACCCCACATGACTGGACATCGAAAGCGGTCTTGGGAATATCTTCTTCACCATGAATATTTGATTGTAGCTTTGCATTACCATCCATGAAGGCGATAATTTGATGCCCTACCGCAAAGCATCAATCAATAAATCAACAATCGGCATTGGATAGCCATCCATCGGTGTGGCTTTGTTGAGATTCTGAAATCAATACAAACACGAAGTTTTCCATTTTTCTTATAAGCAGGGAACCACATTAGAGATCCACTACGCATATCGACACCTTTGCCGAATAAACTTTGCCTCAATTAATTTAGTTATTTCGGCCTTAATATCGAGGAAGTATATTAGGGTTGCATCGGTGTATTTGGTCACTGATGTGGCGAAATCGATTTGATAGGTAACCGATGTTCAACTACCGATCGGTCTAATCCGAGCATCTCGGTATAATCCCAAGCAAAACAATCTTTATACTCTTTTAACACATCAATTATTTCTTTGCTTACACTTGGAATCTAACTTAGCACTAATAAAAGTAGGTCTTGGCCTATCGCCATCACCGATATCTACTTCTACTAAATCATCTGCCGATGCGAACCCTTGACCTAATTTTCCATCATCGGCAAACCTATCCATTAAAACTCTTCTTCAGAACTGACTGCTTGGATCGGTGGAATTTCATAATCAGCAACTCTAAGGAACTCTTTTTCCCAAGCTTCTCCTGATATGCATTTAGTTCGCTCATAAGTATCGATTACGCCGATGCGATGATATAAGAAGAATCACCAGGACAACCTCAATCTTACCCCCAATCCTTTTGACGAGGCATTGATGCATTGTAGAAGGAACACAACAATTAGCATGAATCAATCCCTCCCTAGAAGCAGATTATATGCACCCTTGCCGTTAATAACAAAGAACGTCGTCGGCAAGGTTTTTTTTGCCGATGGTCAATTCAACACATATCGCCCCTTTAGCCGGTGACACATTGCCTTCAAAATCTTTCAAAGACATCATATCGGTTTTGGTCAAGTCTTGATCTCCTTACCAAGTTTCCAATACATCACATAAGGCATAATATTAATCGTGACCCCTCCATCAATAAGTACCTTAGACAAAGTGCCCATCAACTCGCCCTTCACAAACAAAGCCTTAAGATGTTGTCTCTCGTCATCGATGGGTTTCTCAAAAACAGCCATCATTGGATCTAGTGTCAATCGAGCTACTTGATCGGAGAGAACAACTTCTTCCTCATTATCGGATAGTGCCAAAAACTCCATCGGCAATATGAATACCATATTAACATCTGCCGATGGACCCTTATTTTTGTGTTTTACTTGCCACTGCTGATGACCGGACCTCTCATTGGAGGAATTTTCCTCTTGGTATAAATCCTCCTGACGCTCACGTTGCATCCTCCTTCTCTGCGTCTTTGTCAGACCCTCCGGGCACCATCGAGGAAACTTGGTTTTCCAAACCCGGTACGATAACAGTCCTAGTTGACTCTACACGGCGTATATTAGGGTCCCTGTAGAATATTTCCTCATCGGGAACTCTTGCATTTGCCATTTCCTCAAGCTCCTCTTGATTCCTTGGAAAATATCCAGCGCGTTTACCAAGCCTTTCATGTACACTAAGTGCGCTTTCACCGATCATGCATCGATGCTCGCCTCGATCGGCTCATTGATAAATAAACCACGATTGCCGGGTTGAAACCTCCTTTCGACCGATTGACCCCATAATAACCATTGCACTTAGGGCAATTTTCAGCGATTGGCAATTTAATACCTTCTTCCCAAACAATGGATAAAAAAACAGCACCTCCAATGATCTTTATGCCGATGCCATTCTTCCCGATGTCTTTCTTCCTGCTTTGTTGTCGATATCGATCATTACTGCCGACGCCAACCCTCTTTGCCTTCGATGAGTAATCACAATGCCGGTCGAGGAGGTTGTTTGGAACTACCGCTTTCTCCCAAACCCTTACTTTTTGCATCATCGGTAGTTATCCGATGTTGGGAATCCATCGACGCGCTTTTTTCTCGTGACCTCGGCGTCAATACCTTGGTCTTCCCTTTGGCCTCCAACGTATTTGCTAGAAAAGGGTGTTGATCAATTTTCATCGGCCTCGGGCATTGGAAGTACCAAACTTAATTCTCCTGATTCAATAGCCGATTGTAAATGTTGCTGAACACCTTGCACTCATTTGTCTTTGTGTGAAGTTGCATTATGCCATTTGCGATTACAAGATCTTCTTCAATTCTTCTCGCGATGGGATCACATGATTAGGTGATGACTTAATTTGGCCCTCTTGAAGCGAGAAGATCAAATATCTTGTCGGCCTTGGTGATATCAAAGGTAAACTTTTACGGCTCTTTTCGACCAAAGGGACAAGATATCGGCCTTTTATTCTTAACCCACTCAACCAAGCCGATAATCGGTTCTTCATCGAATCAGAATCTCCTACTTCTTCAACAAATGATACTTTTTATTCCAATTCTTTTTAGGTTCAAAAACCCTAGTGTCTTGATCGAAATCCTTTGCACAAGATGGTGAGACTTTCAAACTCCGAGAAGCATATCTGTCTTTAAGATGTGGCAATAACCCTTGAAAGCCGGATCGGCAAGTTGCCGATCATCCAAAGACCTGCATCAGTAGCACTTATTCTTTACATCTCTTAGCCTTTGCACAAAGCTTTCTACCGATTCATCATTCTGTTGTCTCAATTTTACCAAATCGGTAAGCTTCTTTTCATGGATTCCAACAAAAGAAATACTTATGAAATTGTTTTTCTAGATCAGCCCAAGTAATAATAGAATTCGGTGGTAATGAAATAAACCATGTAAATGCCGATCGAGACAAAGATGATGAAAATAATCGAACCCTTAATTCATCTCTGCTAGCTACCTCTCCACATTGAATAATGAAGCGATTGAGCGTGTTCCATTGTTGATGTATCATCTTGCCCGAGAGAATTTAGTGAAATATGGTACCTTGTACCGATTTGGGAGAGGAATTAAATCATATGCGGGAGGGTATGGAGTCCGATAAGAATAAGTATTGACCTTGGGCTTTATCCCAAACTGATCCTTCATAATTTACGCTATCTTATATTTAAAAAGCATCGACCTCCTATTTGATTTAACCGGCTGAATTTCTATAGGAGGTACTCTTGATATCCTTCCACATATCTTTGTGGCCCACGATCTCCAAACAATCGGCATATTTGCCGTTACTTGTGGTCCATTAACTTTGTTGGAAAGGATTCATCAATTTGAGTTGCCGATGCTTGATTCTGAAAACCGACTTGCATATGACCTTGTTGAATCCACGCAACTTTGCCGATTTTCTTTGAATCGTATCTTTGAGCAGTGTAATCGTCTCCGACCAACCATTATTAGAACTCATCGGTACAAAACTTACCGATGGCTGATAATTGTTGACATTGTTGGATAATTATAACCGACTTAAGGCATAAATGAAACCCAGTTTGACTCATAATGAGGCTTTTTACTGCTATATCGGCGATAAGCTTGCCGATAGATTTGAATCTGGGCGTTTGAACCAAAGGCATCTCGAAACCCCACGGAGTTGGTTGCACGATGAGTTCTTTGTGGCATATTGAGGCACTTGGGCCATCGGTGAAATAGCCGATGGTATAGAGCTTTTCCTCTCGCATCAAACACTTGAGGTAATCCAGATTGAAAGCAGATGACTCGGAGGCATACCATATCCCCACCAATTAGCGAGGAATCGGCTATTTTGAGACACGAGGACGACATAGCTGATGCCGATAGATCTATATTAAGCTGAATTCGTCCTCCTAGTAGTACCGGATCCGATCGTATCGGTGTAGATTGAATATTAGGTAAACCGCCGACATTGGAGAAGAAGTAACTTCGCATCACCCACAGCGGCCGAGGGAACCGATGGAGTATTGACGAGATGCGGTTACGGTTGGTGATAGGTAGGCCCAACATAATGGTGACGCTTGTCCTTCTTTGAGAGTTCGAACCACGGATTATGAACGGTATTGGACAGCACATTGGAATGATTAATCAAAGCATGATTTATTGCGAGAATTAACCATCTCTTGAAGTTTACGAGATTGGAGTCAAAGGTAAACTGCCGAGGCAACGGCAAATCTTGCTTCGGATGACTTGTCCACTCTTGTTCAAAGGGCTAAACGATTTTGAGACAAAGTCTGCTGTATTCTTCTCTGACCTTTTCCATAGCCCGCCTCTGCTCTTCCTTAAGATCTTCTTCGATACCACGATAATGTTCCCCGCGATCGATCTCGGAATTGAACATATTGATCGGATTGATTGGTCCCATCAGGCGTGCTAAAAGATGTGTTGATGCAAAAGTGGATACGCAAACACAAAGGGCTAATACCGAATCGATATCCAGGCGTGCGGTCGATTTGACACTGTTAATCGATAAGGATGAAGATCTGAGCACTTTGGTCCTGACAACAGCGATACGCCCGAAAGTCACGGCCAAGGGGTACTCACGCGGAACTCGAGAATCGCCGAAGGTCGCACTGAGACAATGCAACTCGCCGAATCAATGAGAACTCGTAAAAAGAAAAATATGCAAATTGACGAAGTCGCCGAAAAATAAGTAGATGTAAATAGGAGTAAAACTTGGTTTTTGATATTGATTTTTTCTTATTACATTGCCCCTCGCTCCATATTTATACCCTGATCTAAAGAGACACAACCAAACACAACTAGGACACCAAGCCCATATCTAAGGAAACACGTGACTCTTACATGAGTCATACTCTAACAAATATAGAAAAGGAAATCAACTCCTATCTATTTCCCTGTCCGCCTCAATTACGATGGAAATCTCACCGTCCTCCTTCCCATCGGCATACTCCCTGTTTCATCGGCAGTAGTCTTCAAGTCTTCCTTCATCGGCATACTCCCTATTTCATCGGCAGTAGTCTTCAAGTCTTCCTTCATTGGCATACTCCCTGTTTCATCGGCAACGCCCGAGTCTAAATCAACCTTTCCATCGACCACCACCAGCTATCGGCCACCATCTTTACAAGCTGGCTTTCATCGGTTATCAGAGTATACAGTAACTTTTCCCTTGCCGATCAGTCCACTCCGATCATTTTGACACGTGCAAAAAACGGTGTCAACAGACGTATGGTGACGTAGCATGGGCAGCTGAGGCAGCGAGGACCTGACGCTCGGCTGCATTCGGTCAGGGAGGACTTAACGTGTGTGGTCGGGTTTTTAATGCTCGGGGAACTCTCTAGAAATAACCTAACGTGGCTTAGAAGAAAGGACTGGCGTGTCCGGTCGTGACATGAAGTGGTCGCACGAGCACGTGACTTGATGCCAGGTGGCTACGTCCGATCATGCTCCTATGCGTCCAGTCAGTTGTCTGCAGAAGTGCATGGGCGAAGTAACCATTGGGAATCGATGCATGATGTTGAATCTAGGCAACACGTGGTAGCATCATGGCAACCGGACTCCACTATACTGCGTCCGGTCTTTATGTAGAGGCGTGTCCAGTCACATCGCAGAGTGTCTAGTCAAGGGGTACAACGGCTCTATTTTCATGGGGGCTATAAAACCAAGCATTGGTCGGCCTTGAGCCTAGAGCTGAGCATCGTTGAGCCTTGGTGGCTTCTATAGGTGTGCTTGGGAGCCCTCTAACTCACTTGAGCTTGATAGCATTCATCCGATCGAGTGAGTGAGCGATTCTAGTGCGAGTGAGCGATTCTAGTGCGATTGCATCATGAGGTTGCATCGAGTGGCACTAGGTGATCGAGTTGCAAGCCCATGGTGCTTATTACTCTTGGAGGTTGCTACCTCCTAGACTATTTGGTGGCTTGCGACTCCGTTGAAGCACGCAAAAAAGGTTGTGCGGTGCTCCGGAGAAGAGATTGTGAGGGGTATTGAGCTCACCCCGCAGGAGCCGTGAGGAGCAACTCTAGTAGAGCAAGACACAAAGGGCGACAAGTGGTCTGGCTAGGTCAAGTGCTAGAGCTTGTGGTAAGCACTCCACATGGGAGAGTGTGACTTCTGGGTCACCACTAGCAAGTATTGCTAGTGAGCTTTGGTGGCTTTGTGCTTTTGCATCACTAGTTGTGTAGGAGCTCCCCCGGTTGTGTGAAGTACTAGTGCATAGGTTTGTGTGACCTTACTCTAGAATTGATTAGGTGAGCTCTAGCTAGCCCGACACCTTAGTTGCTTAATTAGAATCTTTGTAAGGTGCTTGTGAACTTAAATAGAGGGTGTAGCCTTGGCTAGACCGATAGTTTTAATTCTGCATTTGTTTCAGTTAGTCGACGCGTTTGGTTTTTAGAAAGGACTATTCATCCCCCTCTAGTCCATCATCTCGACCCTACACGTGGTATCGGAGCTAGGTCTCTCATTTGTCGTCTTCACTGACCTAAGAGGATGGCAAACTTTGGGCTAGATGTTGATTATCCATGTATTTTTTATGGCACACACTTTGCATGATGGAAAAATTAAATGATATGTAATTTTAAGTTTATTTGCCCTCAAATGTGGTGGAGGGTAGATGTAGGCTTTTCTCATGTGTTGGATGAAGATAATCAAACTCAAGCATAAGAGAAATGCCTAGATCTCGACATCCAAGCTACTAACATCATGTATAGATCTTTGGATGATTGCATATTTGGCGAGATCATAAACATGAAGACCGCCCATGAGATTTGGATTCATCTCAATGAGAAGTATGGGATGGTCTCCGATGATGATGATGAACCCAAAAAGGAGGCACATGAGGATGTTGAGCATAGCAACAATTCGGTGATTGTGGAAGATTGGTCCACCTCATGGTCAAGTGATGATGATGATCATACCACAAGATCACTTGACAAGATTGATGATGATGCCACAAGTGATGCAAATGATGATGCTACTCCATGCATACTTGTTGATGATGATGATGGATATGAGAGTGATGTCTCTACAAGCTCATCCGCTACATCACATTACTTCATGTCACAAGGTGACACCAAGGTATCTAATGCAAATGTGATTGATCTTGATTTATATGAAGAGCTTCTAGATAAATTTGGTAGGATGATCAAGGCTTTAGAAAAAGAGATGGCTAAAACCGAGAAATTGAAAATTGAAAACTCTTTTCTAAAGACCACATGTGAACAACAAAAGCATCTACTTTATGTCACTACTTGTTCACATGAGGAGCTAAAATTGGCTCATGAGGAACTTAGTGTTGCTCATGATAATTTGGTACAAGACCATGCTTTTCTCACTAAGGAGCTTTCCAATGGAAAAACTAAAACTAGTGAGCTCATCACATGGGTCAATTGATCAATCACATATTGTTGCTAACCCTTGTGATGTAGGCAAGAAGCATGTATCCACCTATTGTGATGATTTATTAGCTATGCCATGTTCTTCACATATAGATGCTTGTTCTACTTCTATGTCTTGTGAGACTAACATTTTGAAGGAGAACATTGAGCTCAAAAGTAAAGTAAAGAATTTGAGCAACAAGTTAGAGAGGTGCTACAACTCTCAAGTCACCTACGAGCATATGTTGAACAACAAAAGAACCTATGGTGATATGAGTGGCATTGGATTCAACAAGAGCAAGAGCAAGGGCAAGAGATGGGGCAAGAGAAGATATGAAAGAGAGATGAAGAAGCAAGAACAAGAGAAGCTCTCTCATTTCATGTGCTTCAAATGCCATGAAGTGGGACATCTTACAAATGGTTGCCCCAATAAATAAAAGCTCAAGTTGAAGAAACAAGAAGAGAGGCTCAAGCATGTAAAATGTTTCAAGTGCCACACATGGGGTCATCTCACCTCTATGTGCCCAATCAAGCAATTGGTGAAGCAACAAGTGAAGCCTCAACTAGAGCCACAAGATGAGCAAGAAAAGAAGCCCCAAACTCAAATCAAGATCTACCATGAAGATGGTGGTGATTTGATGATAAAGAAGAAGAAAACCAGAAGGGATGAAAAAGCAAGAGAAAGAGCAATGCGTCCAAGGATGAATCAAGACGCAAAGAAAGTGAGCAAGAACAAAGAAGAGAAGATGAAGGAAGTTGCTCACATCAAGTGCCATAGTTGTGATGAATTGGGCCACCTAGCTTTGGGTTGCCCAAACAAGCTTGAGAAGAAGGCTCAAGCAAACAATGAGAAGCAAGGCAATGAGAAGCAACATATGAGCAAGGAAGAAAAGGCTCAATCAAAGAGAGTTTGCTACTCATGCCAGGAAAGGGGACATATGGCAAATTCATGTCCCATAGGTAACAATTCTAAGCCTATTTCAATTGTTGATAATAATGTGCTTAGAAAGGATGGCAATGGTACCTCATTGGTTGCAATTACAAAACATCCTGCTATTCATACTAAGGCTATGCCTAAGTATGTTGCACCTAACTTGAGAGGACCCAAACTAGTTTTGGTACCTTCAAAAAGTGGATGATTGTTTGTAGGCACCATGGGCATTGAAGGTCTGATTCAATGGGTTTCTCTTTGTTCATCATGTGTTAAATCAAGTTATAAAGCTTAGTGCACACCCAAACCCAATGCCAAGTGAAAATTGAGTGAAGTCCAAATGCTATCAACATACAAGTGTCATATTCAAGTTGTGGATGATTTATTGGCTATATTTGATGGCTTGCAAAAAATATTTGAGTTGAAGCTTGCTATGGATGATCATGAGCTAACCAAGGTATATCTCTAGTTGATCATTTCATTTGGGTGCATATGAGTTGATCGAATTGGAAATATATGCAATGTTGCTTGCTATGAGATGATTGAATGGATAAATGCTTAGTAAACAAGTTTGGATTGGTTTGTGTTGGATAAATTCATAAGTTGACCTTTAGTGAGTGGATTGAATGGATATATGTCTTATGAAAGTATTCAAACAAGTTAGTTTCAAGTTTGATTCACATTTGATGAAATATAGCTCAAGCGATTGAAATTTGTCCTATATTGAAAATCTGAGTGAGATGTGATCTTAGCCATATTTGAGTGACCAAAACTCATTTGATTGGCATAAAATTGGTGTACATGCTCTAGACTAATGGTATAAGATGTTGTATAAATTTTATAAGAATTGGATAAGTGGTGCTTCGATTTTGGAGTAGATCTTGTAAGCCATAGTGCAGCAGTTTTCAGCATGTAGTAGTGGTGGAAGAGTTGAAATCTGGTAGCAATCTAAAAGTCAAATGAAGCCCAAATTTTTAAAGCTGTTAGATGACTTAGTGAAGCACATCTCCACCAAATTCCGTGGCATTTAGGTCTGTACATTGGGAGATATGCATTTTATTTGAAGGGTACAGAATCTGTCAGAAAAAGTGATAATTATTGGATTGATCAAGAGTGACTTTGATTGAAAGGTCATCAAGTTGGAAACATGTTCATAAGTGATTGAGGCACCTAAATTTGGTTTTGGATTGATCTAGAAGCATGATAAACAAATAGTACAAGGCCATTTGATTGTGTAGTGTACTTGGCACATATTTGGTACTCAAATTGAAGATCAAGACCAAGTTCAGGATGAAGATAAAGTTTAAGTTCTAGTAACTATTGGAAATCATTTGGTAGAAAGAAAAGGACTTAAACAAGAAGAAAGAAAAAGGACTTAAAGAAGGCTTCAAGATTACTCATCAAGTTAAGTCCATCACTTGGATCCATCAATCAAGTCATTTCAATTGGGTATCAACAAAGGTTCTTTAGAGAGAGGTCACTTCTCCCTAGTGTAGGGGCTTGCCGCCTTTTGTAGGTAAACCAAGTGTGGTACTTGGAAAGCTAACATGGAAGTGGTAATCTAAGTAACATTTGAGTTGCTTAGTTGAAGAAATCAAAAGGATTGATCTAGAGAGCAAGCAACACCCAAGAGAGCTAGTCATGACAATTCAAGTGGTACTCTAAGTAGTTGTCTCATGCAAGCATTGATCAAAACAAGAAGCAAGCCAACCACAACTCATGATAGTGCACTTGATCATAAGTGGTTTTCAAATCATATGGGTGAAGAATGGACACTCTATCTACGATGATTGGTCTTCATCAAGCTATAAATTGGACTTCACATTGCTATTAGAGTAAGGAATTGGGATCTATGTGACTATCCTCTACTCCAAAATAGCAAAGGTATCATTGTAATGTGCATGATCATTTCGTCCCTTACTAGTATGCGGTTAGTGCATATAGTACATGCTTAAAGGATCATAAATAACAAATGAAATGTTTAATTTCATAGCCTACCACTATTGCTTGAATGAATAGTTGAATCTATTGGTAGTGTATGAGTTTGTTCATGAGCTAGTGAACCCCAGTACTTGTGGTAGAACCGCCCGAAATAACGCACTTATGGAGGAGCTTGTCTTCCACTGAGACTAAGCACCCCGAGAGCGAGCTACATCGGGTGGGTTCCATCGAGCACACCCCAACGGAGAGCCCGAATGATCCATATTTTTCCACAAGGATCCAATAATGAGATCGAGTAACAATACTTAGTCCCTTTCATACATCCAGAGTTCTTAAGAATGTATTATTACAGTACCAATTTTAGAGTGCGGAATATTAAACAGCGAAATTCAAATAAACATCTATCGATAATAAGCAAGGATCCGTCTATGCCCACCAGAAGAATCCTTCACACAATGGCTACGTCTCAAGCAGTACCTGCAACAGGGGTAAATAAACCCTGAGTACATAATGTACTCGCAAGACTTATCCGACTAGTGAGAATAATTTCCCGACTCCAAGGAATATAATAAGCTTTATGGTTTGCTGGTTTCCTTTTTGTAGAAAGCAATACTAATAGTAAATCCTTCTTTATGTTATTATTAGCAGTCATGATTAATTCATTATCTAGCCATTCTATGTAAGCACATGTTCTACTTTCAAGCAAGAGTTGAGCAACAGTTCCATTTCTTCACCTTTCATCTTTCAGTTCTTACTACGGTGCCAGGGTTTAGACAAGCCATACCGGATTGCCCGGTGATTCGTGAATCAATGTGCCTAGCTGGGTACGCTGAAAACACACGCCCCGCTTGTACCCAAGGCACAAGTAGGACCAACCCATCACTCTCCTATCACGGGGTCTAGGTCCCCATCCAAACTTGGACTCCAAGCCCTCGCTCCTGAGTCCCGGACTCATTGCGGTGCTTAGACCTCCACCATCCCCACCTCCAATCAGTCGGTCCAGAAAGAGCCGGAACCCACAACAAGAGAGCAACAAGTATTCCCTACGCCCATACCCAAGTATGTGCTCGGGATAATAAGTCTATGACTTGCCTAGCATCCATTGCAATGGTCGGTCCTTAACCGACACAGACAGGGAAAAAGTGTAACCAAGCTGTGCCCCGATGGCCACAGGACACAACCTCTTACACCCACCAATACCCAAACCATATCCCTGCCCGCTCTCCATTTTTCCTTTCCACCATTTTATCATGAGTGATAATAATCACCTATTATGAGTAACGACATGTTACTCATGCTACCGAAATCCTGAGCATAGTAGCTACTCGACCTATACTAGTAGGACTCATAGGTAGATATATTTATTAATGTAGTTTCCATAAAATGCCTATAACATAAATACACATCATAAATATTTAGTGATCATTTAAAATAAGGGTTATGCACCGGGGCTTGCTTTGGGCAGGTGGCGTGTCAACAAAGTCAGCAACAAATGGCTCTAGGGCTCCCTCCTGTACGAGAATCTCTTCCTCGTGCTCCTCAATGATCTCCTCGAACTCCTATTCGTCCGCAGGCATGAACTCTACCAACTCGTTATCTACATGCATGAAATGATGGTGCAACACTTAGTAATACGGCAACATCAACTCTTAAAATACATCTATCAAGCTACTAAACTAGCTTTACCAACTAAGACACTACGTTACCTATCATTCCCACTAAACAGGTTTGCAACATTTCATGTATTAACTTAGCAACTAAAGGAATCCCTATTCTTAATATCGATTTACTCTAGATATGATAAAATAGGGAGTACTAGCTATTCTATTTATCAACCTACTCTAGGGCTACAAAAATTATAGTGAGAACATAATAATCTAATGAGCCTACTGTAAAAATTTCATGGCCAAAGCTATCACCGATTTGCCACAAAAATTCCTACAAGTATTAAGCTAACTAATACTAAGCTTTTTAAATTGAATTTATGAATCTAT
The DNA here is from genome assembly GCA_904845875.1 of Miscanthus lutarioriparius. Taxonomy (NCBI): domain Eukaryota; kingdom Viridiplantae; phylum Streptophyta; class Magnoliopsida; order Poales; family Poaceae; genus Miscanthus; species Miscanthus lutarioriparius. Next base: position 44,262,557 of record CAJGYO010000007.1, read on the forward strand.
CATTATCATAGCTAACTGTAAACTAACTACACCAACAGATAGATAGCATTTTTGTGAACCTAATAAATTTTATTTCACTATTTTTGGACACCTACAGAATTTACTATAATTTTACCAAGATCAGCTCAAAACTAAATTGAATAAACATTTATTATTTCATTGGAAAAAGGAAAACCGAATCCACTCCGACGCCTCACGCATGCACGGCGACCCACCAGCACGGCCCAACGCGGACGCGGCGCATCCGTGCGACGATGGCCCGCGATGGGGAGGCCCACGCGCTATGGCTGTTTTGCGAAAACGTCCTTGACCTACCGGCGAATCACCCTAAGACCCACGACACTATTCGTATAGTTAGCTACTTCGTAGATATGCCCTCGGAACAATCTATCTTCGCAATGGCGATACCCTCGGGCACCTACACGTGCACCAGCATGGTGGTGCTGGCACAGGGCGGCGATGCCATCCAGACCAACCCCTCCCCAGCATGGCGGCGCAAAATCAAAGCATTGGGCAGCGAAGCAGTGAACGGAGATGCTGTCCCAAGCTCCCTCCATAGCGGCGGACTCCTCCCTACGATGGCAACCACGTTCCCATGAGCCAAGGCATAGAGGACGTGAACGAACCGAATTATGGGCATCAACGACTCACCCAAAACCTACCAGACATGGTGGATTGATCGGGGACGGAGCGGGTGCGTTCAGCCACGTGCGCACGGCAAGCACGTTGACGACCGCGGTGGCGCGACCGTGTCAGCGGTGCTGTGAAAGCAGTAGCAGTGGAAATGGTGTGCACATGGGATTGAGGGGAATTTGGCGAAGACATAGTGCTGAGCAATTGAAGGGAGGTGGACGGTGCTAGGAGAATTGGACAGGCGCTACCGTGGGGTCTTAAGATGGCCGACGGTGAAGGAAGCTTCAAATTGGGCCCCGGCAAGGTACGGTGGCAATAGTGGCTGAGCTCGGTGCATAGCTAGGATCCCACTCAACTATCAGGCGCACTTAATTACATGGATTTGACCGGTGCTGCGAGCTGGCCCCCGACGCAGCTTGGTGACGTCGGTGCGATGCCCTTAAAGGTGGAAGTGACCGGGGCACAGAGAGGTGCACGCCACTCAAACGAAACAGACAAGGGCATAGTAGGAAGGAACACATGCGCGTAAGAGTTGGCACGGTTCGTGCGGCCACAGTGCCTTAATGTGCAAGCCGATGGCAAGACGACCTTGTGCCGGTGCAGTGGCTTAGGCGGATGTGACGCGAGCGGTGCAGGCGCACGTGGGCGACCCAGCACTCATGACCGCGACTAGCAGCAGTGTGAGGGCATAGAGAGGTAGACGACAGTGAACCAGCCAGGGCATGGGGCACGCGATGATAGTGGCGGTGGCAGAGCGGCCAGGCTCGCTGGCCCCCAGCGTCCCACCGGGCACGGCGTGCGTGTGAGTGCGTGCACGAGTCACGTGCGGGAGTCGTGTGCGTGGGCGTGGCAGCGGTGATGCGGAGCCCGCACGGCGGTGCATGTGTATGCATGGGTGGATGAGCGGCGATGCCGACTGAGGCACGGTGACCGTGCCTAGACGCTAAAACCGGCGGTAGCGTGCCATGCATGATTTTTAAAGCGCCCCAAAAATCTAACTCGATGCTTCAATTGCTAAACCACCTATTTTACACTCGAGATGGCATGTTAGGCTACTGAAACAAGCCCTAAGACCATACCACTACTTAACCCGATTCTTCTACAAAATTGCCAAACTTAGCTTTGTCAAAGCGTTTTCTGAATTAGGAAATTCGACTAATCTCGATCGGATTCGCGTCGAATTCGATTTCCAAGCTATTCGATATGCTAGCTAGTGAATTCCTTTTGCGATCATAGGTATTTCATCATCACCTATGAAGTTTGTACTACAAACTTTATTAAAGTCCCGCATATGCATTCTATAGTATTCTTGCTCAATAAAAATTAGTTTAAAACCCTAAGTGATGTAACGCGACATTGAATGTATCTTTCGTTTCACGTTTCCGATGATCGTTTCAAGTTACGCTCATTGCTTTACACCCTATATTACACACATTTACACATAAATATGATGCTCATGCAGTGTTTTAGCAAAAGACTATACAGTGTAACACTGAGGGTGTTACAAATCTACCCCCCTAAAACAAAATCTTGACCCAAGATTTCATGTGCCTAGTGTGGGAAAGGAGATAGGGATACACTTCAATGCAAGCAACTAGCTCAATGAATCAGAAAGAAGATGGGGGTAATGCTCCAAGATATAGCTCTCTTGGTCCCACGTGGCTTCATCCTCCGAGTGGTTCTGCCATTGCACCTTGTAGAACTTCACCACATTGTTCCTTGTCACTCTTTCCTTTTTGTCTAAGATCTTGATAGGATGCTCAATATGCATCAAGTCAGGTTGGAGGGGAATCCCTTCAATTTCCATAGCTTCATTAGGCACCCACAAACATTTGTTCAACTAAGATACGTGGAACACATCATGTACCGTCGATAAAATATCTAGAAGTTGGAGAAGATAAGCAACTGGGCCACACTGCTTCAAAATTTTGTAAGGACCCATGTATCGAGGAGCCAGCTTGCCATGGACACCAAACCAATGCACCCCTCTCATAGGAGACACCTTGAGGTACACATAATCCCCAACTGCAAACTGCAAAGGCGTTCTTCGCTTGTCCGCATAAGCTTTCTATCGGCTCTGAGCTTCCTTCAAATGACTCTGAATAATGCTGACTTGCTCTAGAGCTTCTTTGATGAAGTCAGGCCCAAAGTATCCATGATCTCCCACTTCAACCCAGTTAAGTGGTGTCCTTCATTTGTTTCCATATAGAGCTTCAAATGGTGCCATACTAATGCTCTCTTGATAGCTATTATTGTAAGAAAACTCAACTAACTTCAGGCATTCATCCCACTTTTCAGGAAAAGAAATAGCACAAGCTCTCAACATGTCCTCGAGTACCTGGCTCACCCTTTCTGTTTGGCTATTAGTTTGTGGATGATATGATGAGCTTCTGAGGAGACGAGTACCAAGACATTGCTGAAGTTACTCCCAGAAACAAGAGACAAAAACTAACCCTCTATCAGAGATGATAGTAAGGGGAGTTCAATGTAGGGTCACAATCCGATCAAAATATATCTGAGCATACTTCTTAGCTGTATATCTAGTGTCCACCAGAAGGAAATGAGCAGACTTAGTGAGATGGTCCACAATGACCCAAATAGAGTCATAGCCCTTGGATGTGTGGGGTAAACCCACAATGAAATCCATGGAAATATCTTCCCATTTCCATACAGGAATGGGCAAGGGCTGCAAATATCCTGGGGTATGCATGTGGTCTGCCTTAACTCTCCCACAAGTGTCGCACTCCACGACGTACTTGGTGATGTCCTGCTTCATGTTGGACCACCAATACAAGTGGCACAAATCATGGTACATCTTGTTGCTGCCAGGATGGATAGACAACTTGGAATGGTGAGCTTCATTCAAAATCTTCCTTCTCAGCTCCTCATTTGATGGAACCACCAATCTATCCTTGTACCTCACTACACCTTGCTCATCAATACTAAACTAAGGACCACACCCTTTGGCAATTAACTTCTTGATGTGAGGAATTTCTAAAGTGTCTTGCCTTTGCTCCATAATAATCTGTTCAAGTAATTCTGAGACTAAGGCAATGTGAGCTAGCACCTCAGCATGGTTGAGAGACAAAGGTGTTTCTTCAACCTGATATGACTTTTGGCTCAAAGCATCAGCTACCACATTGGCCTTTCTGGGGTGATAATGTACCTCCAAATTATAATCCTTGATTAATTCCAACCGCCTCCTTTGCCTCATATTTAACTTGGACTGAGTGAAAATATACTTGAGGCTCTTGTGATCTGTAAAAATGTGTACTTTGTTGCCCAACAAATAATGCCTCCAAATCTTTAGAGCATGGACCACAGCAGCTAGCTCTAAATCATGGGTGCGGTAATTCACTTCGTGCTTTTTTAGTTGGCGTGAAGCATAAGCTATCACACGCCCTTCCTGCATAAGCACACATCCCAACCCTATCTTTGAGGCATCACAATATACATCAAAAGGTCTGTTAATATCTGGTTGGGACAAGACAGGAGTAGTGGTAAGAAAGTTCTTTAAAGCTTGGAAGGCTTCTTCATAGCCGGGCTCCAATCAAACTTGGCTTCTTTTTGGAGCAGCTTGGTCATCGGCTGAGCTATCTTGGAGAAGTCAGGGTTGAAATGCCGATAGTATCCAGCTAGACCAAGGAACTGATGAATCTGGTGCACTAACTTGGAAGACTTCCAATTTAGCACATCTTGCACCTTGCTGGGGTCTATAGATATACCTTTCGGTGTCAGAACATGTTCCAAAAACTACACTTGATCTAACCAAAATTCACACTTGTTGAATTTAGCATACATCTTGTGTTCCCTCAATTGAGCCAGTACTATCTGAAGGTGTTGGGCATGCTCTTCCTTATTCTTGGAATATATCAGGATATCATCAATGAATACCACTACAAACTTGTCCAACTCCGGCATAAAGACTGAATTCATCAGGATACCATCAGGTACATACTTTGTCCACACTGGAGCGACCTCGCCGACGAGCATGGCGGCTCGACGGCGGTGTGCGGTGGCGGACTCGCCATCTTCGGCGAAGATGTGACCAAGCAAGCACGGCTATGGCTTCTATAAACCTTAGCGGAGCTCTACAGTGCGGATCGAGCCATGGTGAAGTGGCGGTGAGCTCTGACCACGTGCATGGTGGCACGGCGGCGCATAGAGCACGGCGGTGGTGTCACCGTTCTGATGAGACAATGACCAAAGGTCGGTCTCCATCATCGGGGAAGGTGCTACACCTCTTGGCGACATAGTAACAGGTACCAGAGCGGGCTAAGGGCGACCGATGAAGTTGGCAGCGGCGAGCTCGTGCGCCTGGCCATGGTGGGCGCGCTCGGTGTGGCGGCGTGTTCCCGCGTAGTGGCGGCAGTAGCAGTTAAATAAACGACGATGTGAGCATATAGGACCTAAGGTGATGATGGACCAACGGAGAAGAAGGTAGGAGGAGCGGTGTATAAGGCTGGCCATGGCGAGCTCAGAGCTCGACGGCGCTCCGTGGCCATGGTGGCGACAGCGATGTGAAATGCCGCTTTATCTGGGCTTGAACAGTGGCAGTGGTAGGTTGGGGAGGTAGAGGAGATGACGGCACAGCAGTAGGTGAGATGGATTGGCTGGTGGTGCGACAAGAACGGCGTGCGAGCACGGTGGTGGTGCGGAGGTGGCGATGGCGGCATGGCTCGGTGATGGCGAGGGCAAGAGCGAGAGAGGCAGGGCGAGAGAGTGGGAATGGGAGAGAGCAGCAGCTACACCTCCCTTTACTCCCTCTATGGGCTAGACCAGCTGGGCCAACGTCGACGAGCGGCCACCACGTGGCTAGCGCGGCCTGGCAGCAGTCGGCCACGACGTGCTCGGCCGACCGATTCAAATCGGCCGTTAGGCCGACTACCAAGCCATCTTCGTACCACTGTTACTCCTAATCCATGCAAAATTAGCAAAAAATCCAGTACTAAGAATTGTAGAGCCACATGTGATCTCAAACTTTGCTTAAATGAGCTTGGTCTAATTCATCATGGTTTTCAAAATGCAAAGCTCTAAAGTGTGCTACTTTGAAACTATAATCAGCTAATGACCTAGCAAATTTTCTATGTTTGAAAACAACATTTCATTGCTAGTTTGGAGCTATTTTTGACTATGTTAGGCACTGAATTAGCTCGTGATCCTTTAAATAAAGTTTGTTACCCATAAGATAAGCTACAACTTTTATTAAGGGTGCACTACTATGCAAATACTCTAAGCTACTGTTCAACTTTGGTGAAACTAGCATCATGAAAAATGACATTTTTAGTGAACTAGGACTTAGAAGGAAAATTGGCTCATGTCATGAATACAAACATTGTTCCATTTACCATCCTAGATATGTCTAAGGTGTTTTTGTGACCCCATAACCATCTCTTGCATTGGTCACACATTATCACAAGCATATGCATGTATATAATCAACATCACATGTGATAGATATAAAGAATGAGATGAAATTTCGTATGCTCATGCTCATAAAGATCCTATAAAGATCCTAATTAGGCAACAAAGGTGTTGGCCTCACCTAGAGCTCACCTAAGCAAGGTCACACAAACCTATGCACTAGTACTTTGGCAACCGGGGAGCTCCTACACATGCTAGTGATGTAAAAGCACAAAGCTCCTAAGCTCACTAGCAATGATCAATAACAAGGCTACACCAGACATGGCGGTGCCACCCCCTTCTCTGCTGCTTTCGCCCGAGGCCAGGTGGGCACCGCCCTAGGGGTGACAGTGCCACCTAGGCAACACCCTGAGCCTGGTTTTGCCTCCTTTCTTCATCTTTTCCAATACCTTTGCAAATGTGCTAACACTCCAAGTGATACACCACCTTGTGCACGTGTGTTAGCTTTTCACAAACATTTTTCCCAAAGGATTAGCACTCTTTTCACAATGCCACTCGATCCTAACATGTATGCAAAAGTTAGATCGCTCAAGTGGCACTAGATGACCGATATGCAAACAAGTTTGCCCCTCTTACACTACACCACAACACTAATATAGTGTCACATATGTGTCGTTATAAGTTCATTATCACCATTAAACTGTTGGTCGGTATAACTCTCCCACAAACTGAGACTCGGTACATATACTTGTTTCAATAAACCATTGGTCGGTATAAGTTTTTACCTATAGCGTCAAATGGTGGGTCGGAATAGAATGGTAAAGGAGGCAGACCATCCATCGCTATAGACCGTGGCTTTGCATCGTGTAGAAGAAACACGTGAAAAATTTAAGGTTGTTCATGGTAAAATTTCAAGGCCCACGAGCCCATCATATCTAAACCCTAGTCCACAGCTGGCCATGTAGCCCGAGCCCGTCGGCCCGGTCCAAGGCTCGTTTTTTTGGCCCGGCCCAGAGGAGTAGGCCGCGCTTGGGCCTTACCCCAGGCACGTGGGCAGGCACGGCACGACCTGCTATAGTACAGGAGGCCCGCTAGCGGCCCGGCCTGCCACCTCCCCACGCCCCACATATATAAGCGGGGACTCCCCGCTCGGCCGCCTACCCCCGCGGCGCCTCACCCCGCTCGAACCCTAAATCCTACCCCACGTGGCTCGCGCTTCCCTCTCGCCTCTTCCCTGCGCGGTGGCGTCTCCCTCACGTGCGGCCGTCTCCCTCCCGCACGCAACCATCTACCTCCCACGCGCGGCGTCCGTGGCTAGATTCGAGTAGCAACGGTCGGATTCAAGCGTGCTGGCGAACGCCTCCTCCATGCCTCCCCACCTCCAGGGCGAGCGCGCTGGCGGCCAGATCTACCTCTGGGGCGAGTGCGCCGGCGGCGGTGACCGCCTCCCGTGGCTGCCTTGCCTCCTCCTCTCCCCTTTCCTCTCTCGTGGGCCTCGGGCTGGCTCGACACACTGGATTGGCCGTGCTTTTTGGGCCGGCCTAGCCCGAAAAATGGCCTAGCAGGCCGTGCTTGGGCCGTCGGCTAGGCTTGTGGGCCTTTTAGGCACAGCCCGGTGGCCCAACGTGCCGTGCCTGACCCGTTAGCGCCGGGCCATGCTTTTTATGGGCCCGTGCCGTGCCTGGCCGAGCCAGCCCGTTGGCCATCTACACGCTAGTCTTTTGTTATCCCGCTCATCTCCCAAAATTTTCCCATCTGCCCCGCCCGCTGCCATTTTCCCCATCCCCTTCCCCTTCCCCGTCTCAGAATCAAAGTGCACCGCCCATCTCCTCCCCGCTCGTCCAACCAATTGCGCTGCCCTCCAGTTCCTCCTTCCCCGTCCCCTTCCCCCTTCCCTTAAGCAGCACAACCCCCATGCGAGGCTAGGCCGCAGACCGCCAACCACGCCAGACCAAGCCGTCGACCGCGCAGGACGCCATGACGCAGACGTCGATGTGGACGGGCCGCCGAGGGAGCAGGCGGTGCCTTTCGTGGTGGTGCAGGAAGAGGAGGACGGACGAGGAGGGGGAAGGGGAAAGGAATGTGCTGGATCTGAGGTTGTGTTTTAGGGGCAGGGGTAGGGACGGCCGGTGCGTCTCCATTCACCTCAACTTTGCTGCCTCTAGGCTAGGCAAGGCCACGGCGGGGCGCGCGGTGTGTGGGCACCGCTGCCTCTCCAACGCCACGGCAGGCCAGGATGGACAAGAGGGCCCTCGCACCCTCGCACCACCAGGTACGTTCGTCCCTTGGTCTTCCCTATCCGAATCCGTGCATGTCACTTTGTATCGCGGGTACGGCTCCGAGTACCGAGCTCCTCGCGGCGGCGTGGGCGCCCAACCTAGGGCCGAGGCCACGGTAGCTGCTCTCGCTGCCGTCATTCCCCACAGGGCCGGAACCTCTCCCAGGAAGGAAGGCGGTGACGCGTCGCGTGACGGCGGTGAACTGTGTGAGGCACTATTTCACCGACGTGCCACAGCAGGCTGTGTAGGCGCACTTCAATAGGAGGCTGGTATCTCTTTGCCTTTCCCTTACTATTTCTCTCCCCCCCCCAATTTGCGATGGGCGCGCCACCGTCTCAGTTGCCTTGGCGTCACCACCTCGCTTTCTCCCTCACTGGCTACGATGGGTTCGTGACCGGGCTTAAGGCACGCAACACTGAGGTGTTCGAAAAGATGCAAGCAGACGAATGCATGCGCCAGGTCTTCCTCCTCGACCCCCACGGTGAGAGATGCCCTACTCATTTTATCTCAATTTTTACTGTTTTCGAGGTGATTAAACAAGTTTACAGAGGCCACACTTTTATGTTGCTTTTTCTCACCTTCAAATTGATGAAAAAATGGTTCATGCAATCATGCTTGTTACAATTGGCTAGAGAATTGTAGCTCTTCACGAATCCACAACTTCGAAAGTTCTAAATTTCTGCTAAGTTTATGGTTACCTCCAAGTCTTTAACCTGTGTTGAACTCAGTACAGACTGGTAGGGCTACAAAAGTTCAATACTAGATGACATCAAGCTTTGTTTCTAACAAGAACTCCATATAACCTAAATCTACAATCCATAATGCCCAATTGATTACCCGAAAATACACACTATATGAGTCTAGGCTACTGAAACTTTACATGCACCAAACAAAGCCATAGACGCCATCACTTCTATTGCAGTGTAGAACAAAATATCCTTTCCAAATTTCATGTTTCTTGCTTACCGTGGGGCAGCCAACTTGATTACAACATAGGTGATCAAAGAGGCTGCTGCCTGTTTTCCTCAGAATCAGTTGGTCTTCTTACACTGATAGTACATGCTCTCTAGTCAGCTCACAAATGGTTCACAGGTTTGTAAACCATGGGCACCCACGGAATGTGCTATAGCCTCCAGTCCCATGACCTCATCGCCGACAGCATCGATACCATCATGGGCGCGCAGCACTACGATGCCAACATCTCCTAGCCGGGTGTGACAAGAACGTGAGTTCCTTCCCGCTATCTCTGCTGTTGCAGATATGATGGATTGGGTGTTCTGAAATGTGTTCATGCACATACTGAAGTTCATGCCATTGCTTTCTCTATTGTTTTACTTAGAGAGTCTGGCCAACTAGCAATACAAAATATATGTAATTTGATACAGCTGCAGAAACATCTTGAGCTTTGGTCTGATGTTTGTTATTCTCATTTGTAATTGCTTTACAAAATGGCCAACTAGCAATACAAAATGGCAGCTTATTATGATATATTTGGCTCAAGTAATTGAAACAAATATTTTTAGTAAAATCCACATGTTAGATGATTTAAACCACACAATGCCCTAATTCACATTTGTATATGAATTATGACAATTTTTAGATTTTCATGAACTGCTTTCATCTCTTTAAGTTATGGATTTCCATCTTGACAACCTCCAAATAAATAACAGTTTAGGGGTGGCTACTAAATCCAGTACCTGTATTTGAAATTTTGTCCATGTATGTGTTGTAGATAACCATATCCTCTAATTTTGTTTAGCATAATTAACCCACTTCCATCGACTACTGCAACACCAGAGTTTTTTATGCATGAGTGATTGACAAGTTTGCTCAGAGATAAAATAGCTTCTAGATCATACTCACATAAAAAAACCTCCAGCTAAATCAAACATAACCTTCCATGCATGTTTCCCTGTTAATACCTAGAGCCTAGCCACTTCAAGTTATAGCATGGTCTGTTACTTGTCACATCATTAACTACTAATTATTCTACGTATATGAGCATTATTCCTAGCTCTGCACCTGACACATATCAAAGTTTGAAGGATATTTTTCTGCACTGTTTGAAGGATATTTTTATTCATTTTTCAGGTGTGGAGAAGGGGAAAGAAACATGGACAATCTATTTATTGCAAGCTGAGGTAAAGTTCAGTATTGTGGTTCTATTAGTGTTTGATCTGCTGCTACCTATGTGTTTGATCTGCTGCTGCCTACATGTTTGGTACTGTTGCGTGCTGCTGCTCTCTGCGTGTGTTCATATGAATCGTATGATTCTTCCTCTAGTACAAGGCAGGATCTTTGGTACACATACTGCTGCTTGTGTGTTCATATGATTGTTCCTCCCGTACAGCTGCAATGTTTGAAAAAACGAGGGTATACATCCTGTGAAACTGCTAGTTATGGTGCTCTCATAAACGTGTATGTTTTTGTCACTGCATATTTAGTATTTACACGCTGATGGTTATTTTATTAGTTATATCAACATGTATAGGCTATGTTTAATTCATCATCTTATATGTTAACCTCTAGTGCTAGCCCATATACTAAATCTGTATATTGCTTTGAGTTAGGTACTATCAGTTTACTTATTTATTTCATTTACAATGGTTTGCGACATTGAACTTTCCTTTTTATGAAATTTGGCTATTAATTTTAGAGAACCTCTTGGAGTTGATCTTATTGGCTGTCTTTCTCCAACTTTGGTAAAAATTGTCACTAATTGGATATTCATATTGCATTTTAGCCATCCTGCAAGGCCTAGGCAGCGTACCTGATGGTGTCGACAAGTTAAAAGGGCTCATCAAAGCTGTGTTTTGTTTTGAACCTATTAGAGATAAGACTCTGAGCTCACTGTTAGTGAAATTTGAGCAGTGAGCTTTAGGTGTTAGTGAGCTAAGCTTTTGGTTACAAGTGGTGGATGTATGACTTTTGGTGACATGAGGTAGATGTAGGGATGTTGATGGCTTGCTCATGCACAAACTTCATGTTTGCGAGCTTCTAATCTATTTTGTACTTATGAACTTGAATCTGACCGACCTTACATTGGGCTACTCATATATGAATGAATTAGTTATGGTTAATATATCTCGTAACGAATGCGTGTGCATTGATAATAGATTATTTTTGGGTTATTATGTGTGGTAGAACCTCTTAAGAAATCGGGCCCACGTGTATCTATCGTTGTCTCAACAGACCTTTGATAGCGTACACAAGTTCCCAATAACTTAACAGGTCTGTCGAGTGTCCTCGGGAAACCCGAATCATCCACGAGTCTTTTCCAAACAGGATCCCAATCACAGACATTGCAGATTACAATAGTTTTCGATATACATACTAGAGATTGTAAAGCGGAAGACTGAAGTTTTAATATTACAAACCAGTAGTTTTAAACTTACAAAACCATAAGTGTCATACAACCATAGTAGTGGGATAATATTACATTAACATTATTTATTTCACACAAACTAGTGCCTTGTCCAAAGGCCATTCATCATTCCTCATCGTCATCGACTTCAAACACTGACATGCAGCAGGGACCAAAACAAGCCTGCGCATGCGACTCACCTGCAACAAGGGTTAACAAACCCTGAGTACAAAAGTACTCAATAAGACTGACCTGACAAAAAAGGGGCGAAGGTCTTAGGGATGCAGGTGTTGGGTCAAGGTAAGGATGTAGCAAGATTCAAAAGTTCTTTGCCAAAAGCTTACTATTCTTGATCCTATTTTTGAGTTTTACCCCTAAATACTTTAGTTCATTATCTCAAACTAAGTGTTCATATCCCATATTCCAATCCTTCTCATTCCATTCTTTTCCTCATGTTTTAGTAATTCACCAGTCCTGCATTGCTTTTGTAATGAATCGAGTCTCCATATCCGCGGAGCACCAACAATTCGAATTGATTTAAGTCCTAGCAGGGGATTCCTTATCACACGACATATGTAGAACTTAATCTTGCATATATCAACCTCGCTACCGAATTCTCCTATACTAAGCCATCTCCACACCACCCGAGAGCACAGCACAGCTCCAATCCGGCCACATTCCAGCCACGAGGGTACACGCTACTCCCGCCATCTCTCCACTCCCAGTGCGTGGGCATTCGTCTTAGTATCGGATTAGCCGAAGTAGGCTTACCGGAGTATGTGACCAGTACTACAAAGTGTCTCATTCAAAAGATCCACAATGAGTGGCATTTAAGCAACATAGTCGGCAACATTACCCAACATTCAAGATAAGTCACTCGACTAGTCTCTAGTTCATTCTATCTTCTTTCTTTCTTTGGCCAGTATGCCATCTTTGATTGTATTGAAACTTTTACTTTGAAAGCCTACCATAAACTATACTAAGCAATACGCCTTTGTAAATGAAATCATCTTCAAGGATGGTAAACAATTAACAAGGTAGGCAATGCATCAAGTAGGTAACATTTGAATTAAGCAACTTAATGCAATAAGTAACATAGGTGATAAACTTTTCAAAGTAAACAAGGTAATGGTTTATTGTATAAACTGGGGCTTGCCTTCGTTGACGATCTCGGGTTCTGGATCAGTACCACAAATATCAAATCCTGAGACAGCCGGGGATTCTTCCACAACTTGCTCAACTAGAATCGGTTCACTCTCGGATTCTACACGAAATAATAACATATGCTTCAACATGATGATAATGTAAACATGATGCTTTCATGGTGCATGAAATGTAATAACACCTTGAGTACAACTTTCCTTCATGGTATAGTTGCAAGCCAACAAAACCAACTTGCATTTCTACCATCAAGGATCACACAAAAATGTTTACTAAGAAACCCTACATTCTTCTAAAGAACTACCCAAAGTTTCACTCCAAAGTTCTACCCTTAATTAATGAAATCATTCATTAACTATACTCTATCCAAACTTTAATGATGTAGGGCTTATGACTTAAGTGACTTGACCAAATTGATCTTGAAACCCTACTGGTCACAAAACATGACCAAAACAAGATCAAACCCTAACCCAACACTTAGGGTTTGCTTTTATTCATTTTTTTTATTAATTGGGATTAAGCTCAAAATGCATTTGTTCCAAATGACCTCAAAATTTTATGTAAGATTCCTCATGACAAATTAGTGTACCAAAATAAATTTCATAATTTTTGGAGTTATACAGTGGCCTAAAAAATTATGGAAATTGCATTTATCAATTAATTAACTGAATTTTTGAACATTAAAAATTTATTCAAATTTCAAGTTTCATATTTTTAAACCATTATAGAACATGTACAGAAGGTACACATAAATTTTTAGAATTTTTAGAGCTGTAATTATTTTCCTATAAATTTCCAAAGTTGCTGCACTATTCAAAATTCAGAAAATAACAAAATCTCACTGTTGTCTCCCTCTCTCTCACTGACGACCTGGCCCCGCTATCAGCGACACAGAAGAAGGCACACGGCGGTGTCTTCGGCTCTAGCCGGCCAAACTCGCCGGTGGAGAGGTTCTGGCGAGGCAGACCGCACCTGCATGACCTACACTACCCCGCGAATCTACCCCAGCCCTCAAAATAGCAGCAGGCTCACTGGTGGGAGCTCTACGCCAGCCATGGCGGCGCAGGCACGACGGCGCACGGCATAACCCTGACCATGGTGCAGTAGAGGCTAAAGTAGAGCGAGCATCATGCTCAGGAGCTCACCGTGAACATGACGGTAGACTCGGTGAAGGCAGAGACGGTCTGGAGCGGCTTGGCCACGGTGAGGTCGGTCGTGGCAGAGCTTTGGACGGTCACGGGGAAGAACGCGTTGCGCCGGACGATTCCGACCAACCCAAGTGATGCGAGCAAGCCGAAGAGGAGCGCTAGGTCGAGGCGATTATGCTGGCTTAGCTGGGCACGATGGGAATGGTCGACGGCGGCTACAGCGAGCGGCGAAGCTGAGCGGTGGCGGAGCAGAGCAGAGAGGAAAAAGGAGGACGACGGCGGCGGTGCTCCTATTTATAGCAGAGAAGGATGCGTCCGGCGTCGACAGCTCACGAACGAGCTCGCCATAGAGACGGCAGTGTGTCACCGCGCGAGAAAGCGGCGAAGAAGGTCAGTGGCAAGCAGCTGTGTGGCGCCGGCGGCTTCAAATTGGATTTTTGAATTATTTACAAAATTGCCACTGAGTTTATTTTGCAAATTACTCACAATTTTTCTAAAGAAGTTGAAAATCTCCAAAAATGAAAGTTGCTCAACTTTTCAAACTCTACAACTTTGCTTCAAGGAATATTTTCAAATTCTGCCTCTATTTTGAAATTTGAATTTGGGGTGCATTTGAGCATTTGAATTATTTCAAAATTACTCCAAATTTTATATGTAAACTTTAAAAACTTTGAATACCAAAGTTGATCCTTATAAAATAAGCTTCAACTTTGCTTTTTGTCACACCCCCAAATTCCAAATGGATTTTGAAATAGATAAAAGGGGCAAAAAGGACTTTTATGATTTGAATTTAAATTCACATTTAATTTGTTTCTCGTTTTACTTAATTATGATTTTTGACCAATTACATGGCCCATTAGGGTTATTTGAGTCAAATGACACATGGTCTCACATGATCACATGAAATTTGACCCTTGTGGTCATGATTTTCATTCAGAGTTTTGGATCACATTACATCACATAAAATAACAACTTATGAAATAAAGCTTATTTAGTGAATGCATTCAAAATTTCCTACTGTATGAATGCTTTGCAATGCATATGATGACATGTCAAGTTTTAATGCTAGGTCAAAACACCAGAGGTGTTACAACCCTTCCCCCTGAAGGAAATCTCGTCCCGAGATTTAAAACTTAGGATTAAGTAATGGAAAAGGAAATGTGTCAAGCTAACACATCATAACTTTATTCAAAAGGCTAGTGAGGGGGTTTTCCATTCTTTTGACAAAAGAGACAAGTTACAACATAGACAAGGTATTGCAACTAGAGAGAAGCAAAGAAGTCAGGAAAGTTTTCTTCTAAGTAATCTTCGGACTCCCAAGTAGCTTCTTCTTTAGTGTGTTGGTTCCATTGTACTTTGTAGAACTTGATTGTACGTCTTCGAGTGACTCGATCTTTCTGATCTAAGACTCTAATGGGGTACTCGGCACAAGTCAAGTCAGGTACTAGTTCTACATCACCTAACTCGATCACTTGGTTAGGTACTTGAAGACACTTCTTCAACTGGGATACATGGAAGATATCATGCATAGCTGACATGTGATCTGGTAGCTTGACGCGATAGGCGACTGGTCCACATCGTTGTTGGATTTGGAAAGGACCGACATAACAGGGTGCCAACTTTCCCCGAATCCCAAAACGATGAACTCCTTTCATCGGCGATACCTTGAGGTAGACATGATCTCCCACTATGAATTCTAACGGTCGTCTCCTCTTATCAGCATAGCTTTTCTGTCGGGATTAAGCTACCTTCATATTAGCTTGTATGAGTTTAACTTTCTCTTCAGCTTCCTTGACCACATCCGGTCCAAAGAACCAACGTTCTCCAGCTTCTGACCAAATTAAAGGTGTCTGGCATCTACGGCCATATAATGCTTGAAATGGTGCCATTTTAATGCTCTCTTGATAGCTATTGTTATATGAGAATTCAGCTAAGGGAAGGCATTCATCCCATATAGCACCATAGGAAAGAACACATGCTCTCAACATATCTTCAAGAATTTGATTTACCCTCTCAGTCTGTCCATCTGTTTGCGGATGATAAGCAGAACTGCAGATAAGTTTGGTTCCCAAAGACTCATGTAAACTTTTCCAAAACTTGGATATGAACAATGACCCTCTGTCAGAGACGATGGTCTTGGGTGCCCCATGTAGACTAAAATTCTATCATGATAAAGCTTTGCATACTGTTCTGCTCGATATTTATCTCTGACTGGCAAGAAATAAGCTATCTTGGTTAGGTGATCAACAATAACCCATATTGAATTATAGCCTGCAGATGTCCTAGGCAACCCCACTATGAAGTCCATACAGATATCTTCCCACTTCCAAGATGGAACTGGTAATGAATGTAATGGACCTGCAGTCTTCCGGTGAATCGCTTTGGCTCTCTGACAAGTATCACATTTGGCCACTTATTGAGCTATTTCTATTTTTATTTTGGTCCACCAATATCTCGTTCTCAGATCATGATACATTTTGTTGCTACCCGGATGAATGGAGTATCTTGTAGAATGAGCTTCATAAAGAATCTGCTTTCACAACTCTGGACTTTTGGGTACTACCAATCTATCTTTGAACCATACAACATCGGATTCATCAATATTGAAACATGTTGGTTTTCCAGATCTGACTTTATCTTTGATATGGGCTATACCCTTACTTTTCCGTTGAGCAGCAATGATCTGATCTTTGATAGTGGACTCAACTGCAATATTGGATAGGGAACCTTGTTCTACGATTTGTAAATTCAGATGCTCCATCTCTTGACACAATGTTCATTGCATAGGTTTCATAGTCAGACAATGGCAATGACTCTTGCGACTCAGGGCATCGGCAACCACATTAGCCTTGCCCGGATGATAATGCACTTCTAAGTCATAATCTTTGATAAGTTCTAACCATCTTCTTTGCCTCATATTCAGCTCTGACTGAGTGAAGATATATTTCAAACTTTTGTGATTCGTATAGATATGACAGATATTGCCCAATAAATAATGTCGTCAAACCTTGAGTGCATGAACCACAGCGGCTAATTCAAGATCATGGGTGGGATAATGTTCTTCATGCTTCTTGAGTTGTCTGGAAGCATATGCTATGACTCTGCCCTCTTGCATAAGAACACATCCAATACCAATTCCTGATGAATCACAATAGATATCAAACGGCCTCTCGATATCAGGTTGTGCTAATACTGGTGCAGTTGTCAGCAACTTCTTTAATGTTTGAAAGGCCTTCTCACATTCTGTTGACCATACAAACTTAGTTTGATTTTTCAGCAGTCCAGTAATTGGCTTCGCAATTCTGGAGAAGTCAGGGATGAACCGACGATAGTAACCTGCCAACCCCAGAAAACTATGAACTTAATGAACAGTGGTAGGTGCTCTCCAGTCAAGGACTTCTTCTACCTTGCTCAGATCAACAGCTATACCTTCAGTAGATAACACATGACCCAAAAATTGTACTTCCTCTAACCAGAATGCACATTTGCTGAATTTGGCATATAATTGGTGGTCTCTTAATCGTTGTAGAACAATGCGGAGATGTTCCTCATGCTCTTCTTTGCTCTTAGAATAGATAAGGATGTCATCAATGAATACCACTACAAACTTATCCAACTCGGGTATGAAAACTGAGTTCATCAGGTACATGAAATGAGCCGGGGCATTGGTCAGCCCAAAAGACATGACTAAATACTCATATAGACCATATCGGGTAGTAAACGCTATCTTCGGCACATCTTCTCATCTGATCTTAATCTGGTAATAGCCTGATCTCAAGTCTATCTTCGAAAACACCTTAGCTCCCGCAAGTTGATCAAATAGCAAATCAATTTGGGGTAAGGGGTATTTGTTCTTTATGGTGACTTCATTTAACGGCCGATAGTCAACACATAACCTTAAGGTTTGGTCCTTCTTCTTTATGAAGATAGCAGGGCATCCCCATGGTGATGAACTGGGTTGAATGAAACCCTTGTCTAACAACTCTTGTAGTTGCATTTTTAATTTTGCTAGTTCTTTGGGTGGCATCCTATATGCTCTTCTAGACACAGGTGCCGTTCCTAGTTTTAGGTCAATTCTAAACTCTACATCACGGTCTGGTGGCAGTCCATGCAGATCATCGGGAAAGATATCCGTAAATTCACATACCACAGGAATGTTCTCGGCTTCTTCAACAATAGTTGCACAGACTGTTCCAACTGTACTCTTAGGAAAGGGAAGTTGGATGAGAAGTTGGGTTTTGCTGCCAGGTACATTTACCCTTATGGTTCTACGCATGACATCTATGACAACCCTGTGTTGAGTTAACCAGTTCATACCAAGAATCACATCTATATCTTGATCCTTTAATATCAGCATGTTGGTAGGGAACTCATGTCCTCCCAAATCAATAGGTACATGCTGAACTATCTCCCTTGTACAGAGTCATCCCCCGGACGATTGTATATGATATGGTTCTTTTGTTTCCCCAATAGGTATCCCATGCTTCACAACAAATGTACGATTGATGAATGTATGGGATGCACCAGAATCAAATAAGGTAATTGCATGGTGCTTAGCAACGGGAAACATACCAATCATTATTGGTTCTCCTTCTGGAATAGATTCCACCTGAGTATAGAAGACCCTTCTAGTTTTCTTCTCAGCCTGACCTTTCTGACTGTTCTGAGCATTGCCCTTGTACTGATTTTGAGCTTGAGTAACAGGGGCTTTAGGTGCATTAGGATTACTCTTCCTGGGATACGGACATTCTTGGGAAAAATGTCCGGTTTTACCACAATTATAACATGGATAATTGTGATTCTGGGGAGTAGCAGTGCGGTTTGCATTATTTGTATTATTTTGCTGTTGCGGTGCTTGATGAGGATAAGGCGTATTAGTTGCAGGGCGAATAAAGATTTGCTGCCTGCTTTGGCTTTGTTGTGGGTGGAATGGTGCACGGCCATGATTCTGAGGATGGTAGACCACCTTTTGACGCTTTCCACTCGACGATCTAGAAGCAAATGCTCTCTTTTTCTTCGCCTCCTTGTGTCGGCGGTAATTCTCCTCTGAAGCGATAGCAATGTTGACTGTCTCATGATAAGTTGCGTTGCCACAAGTTGCCATCATGGTCTGAAGTTTGGTGTTCAGGCCTCTCATGAAATGATTCTTCTTCTTCCTATTAGTATTCACATACTCTATAGCATACTGTGACAGGTGATTGAAACGCCCAACATAGTGCATCACCGGGTGCTCCCCTTGCTTAAGAGCTAGGAACTCTTCTAACTTCATTGTCATCACACCATCTAGAATATAGTGTGCCCGGAAGGCATCCTTAAACTCCATCTAGGTGATTTGGTGACCAGTGGGCTGTACAGCTACCAAATTTGCCCACCAGGCACCAGCAGCTCCTCGGAGTTGCTATGCCGCAAACCTTGGTTTCTGAATCTCGGTATAGTGAATCAGCTCAAACTTTTGCTCCATTGTCCGGAGCCAATTGTCAGCTTCTAAAGGCTCTTCTGCCTTAGAGAACACAGGCGAACGTGTGTCAGTAAAATCAATATAGGTTGACTCGTCATTTCCATTATTACGGCGGCCATGATTAGGGTGTGGTGCCTGTTGATTCTGAGCCATTTCCCTTAACAACCTAGCATTCTCTGTCGTTGCATATACGAGTGCGGTTATGGCATCTGCCATAGCCGGAGGCATTGGTGGAGGATTTGGGACATCATCATTGTCTTGTGAGGTACTTGCACCAGTTCGGGTGTTATGACAAGGCATCTATTAGAGAGACACGTTTATTTACATTATTATTTTATTAAAAGCAGTTAAAAGGTTTCATTCTACAAAGGGTTACTTATTTATATTACATGTCTTGTATCCCACAAGACAACCCTGGTTTACTAGAAAAGCAGTAAAAGAACTATTTCTACTCCAAGCTCTCAGTCATCAGCGTCTATGTCCATATCGGATGCAACCTCATCTTCATCTGAGAAGTACACTAACTCCTCAGGATCCTCCTCTTCTTCTTCATTCTCGACTTCTCCTGGATCTACAATCATTTCTTCATCTGTAACTTCACCATCCCCATGAGGAGGATGAAGTTGAGCGTACATCATGTGGACATCCTCATGAAGAATGGCATTGTCCATCTCCAGGTCTCCTACGTAGAACTCCAACTCATGGATGCGTTCATTGGCCGCATCCTCTCGTGTCTAGGCTTCATTCCACAGCTCCATGGTCATGGTGATGGCCCTTTCCATTTCCGCCAACTTCTCTTGATCTTTGGCATGAGCTCGACAAAGAGTGTTGAGCTCCTTGGTAAGGTTCTCGATGTTGGCGGGATATCTTGAAGATTCTTCATCTCCTAGGGTCTTGGAACTTCCTTCACTAAGCTCATGGTTACGCGGTGCCAACAGGTGGCGAGGGACTCTGTGAGGTCCAGTGGACTTGCGTGCGGTTATCTTGGTCTTTGCCATAGCCTGTAGAAGTTAGGGTAGGACTATAAGGATAACTTGAGGATAATGGAGGTTAGCAAGAATGGGATTGACATTACTTACCCAACCACTTTTAAGGGGAATTATTATGCAAGGTGTTCAAGCATGATGCATGAATCGATCTTATGAATCCGAGTACAAAAGATTTCTACAATCAAAAGTACTAGATTTTTAATACATAGGACAAACCTAATCATATTATCCGCCACAAACTTTCAAATAAGATGGGATTGAGGCTAGATCAGAGGTAAGAAGAAAGAAATTTGAACTTTAAAATATCAAGTTTAATTTCTTTGATCCAAATCAGTTTGAAGGTTTTCAAAAGTAACCTACAATGATCTTAGATAGGACCTGCTCTGATACCAGCTGTGGCAGAACCTCCTAAGAAATCGGGCCCACGTGTATCTATCATTGTCTCAATAGACCTCTGATAGCGTACACAAGTTCCCAACAACTTAACAGGTCTATCGAGTGTCCTCGGGAAACCTAAATCATCCACAAGTCTTTTCCAAACAGGATCCCAATCACAGACATTGCAGATTACAACAGTTTTCGATATACATACCAGAGATTGTAAAGAGGAAGACTTAAGTTTTAATATTACAAACCAGTTGTTTCAAACTTACAAAACCATAAGTGTCATACAACCATAGTAGTGGGATAATATTACATTAACATTATTTATTTCACACAAACTAGTGCCTTGTCCAAAGGCCATTCATCATTCCTCATCGTCATCGACTTCAAACACTGACATGCAGCAGGGACCAAAACAAGCCTGCGCATGCGACTCACCTGCAACAAGGGTTAACAAACCCTGAGTACAAAAGTACTCAATAAGACTGACCTGACAAAAAAGGGGCGAAGGTCTTAGGGATGCAGGTGTTGGGTCAAGGTAAGGATGTAGCAAGATTCAAAAGTTCTTTGCCAAAAGCTTACTATTCTTGATCCTATTTTCGAGTTTTACCCCTAAATACTTTAGTTCATTATCTCAAACTAAGTGTTCATATCCCATATTCCAATCCTTCTCATTCCATTCTTTTCCTCATGTTTTAGTAATTCACCAGTCCTGCATTGCTTTTGTAATGAATCGAGTCTCCATATCCGCGGAGCACCAACAATTCGAATTGATTTAAGTCCCAGCAGGGGATTCCTTATCACACGACATATGTAGAACTTAATCTTGCATATATCAACCTCGCTACCGAATTCTCCTATACTAAGCCATCTCCACACCACCCGGGAGCACAGCACAGCTCCAATCCGGCCACATTCCAGCCACGAGGGTACACGCTACTCCCGCCATCTCTCCACTCCCAGTGCGTGGGCATTCGTCTTAGTATCGGATTAGCCGAAGTAGGCTTACCGGAGTATGTGACCAGTACTACAAAGTGTCTCATTCAAAAGATCCACAATGAGTGGCCTTTAAGCGACATAGTCGGCAACATTACCCAACATTCAAGATAAGTCACCCGACTAGTCTCTAGTTCATTCTAATCTTCTTTCTTTCTTTGGCCAGTATGCCATCTTTGATTGTATTGAAACTTTTACTTTGAAAGCCTATCATAAAGCATACTAAGCAATTCTATGCCTTTGTAAATGAAATCATCTTCATGGATGGTAAACAATTAACAAGGTAGGCAATGCATCAAGTAGGTAACATTTGAATTAAACAACTTAATGCAATAAGTAACATAGGTGATAAACTTTTCAAAGTAAACAAGGTAATGGTTTAATGCATAAACCGGGGCTTGCCTTCGTTGACGATCTCGGGTTCTAGATCAGCACCATAAATATCAAATCCCGAGACAACCGGTGATTCTTCCACAACTTTCTCAACTAGAATCGGTTCACTCTCGGATTCTACACGAAATAATAACATATGCTTCAACATGATGATAATGTAAACATGATGCTTTCATGGTGCATGAAATGTAATAACACCTTGAGTACAACTTTCCTTCATGGTATAGTTGCAAACCAACAAAACCAACTTGCAATTCTACCATCAAGGATCACACAAAAATGTTTACTAAGAAACCCTACATTCTCCTAAAGAACTACCCAAAGTTTCACTCCAAAGTTCTACCCTTTATTAATGAAATCATTCATTCACTATACTCTATCCAAACTTTAATGATCTAGGGCTTATGACATAAGTGACTTGACCAAATTGATCTTGAAACCCTACTGGTCACAAAACATGACCAAAACAAGATCAAACCCTAACCCAACACTTAGGGTTTGCTTTTATTCATTTTTTTATTAATTGGGAATTAAGCTCAAAATGAATTTGTTCCAAATGACCTCAAAATTTTATGTAAGATTCCTCATGATAAATTAGTGTACCAAAATAAATTTCATAATTTTTGGAGTTACACAGTGGCCTACAAAAATTATGGAAATTGCATTTATCAATTAATTAATTGAATTTTTTAACATTAAAAATTTATTCAAATTTCAAGTTTGATATTTTAAGCCATAATAGAACATGTATAGAAGCTACACATAAATTTTCAGAATTTTTAGAGCTATAATTATTTTCCTATAAATTTCCAAAGTTCCTGCACTATTCAAAATTCAGAAAATAACAAAATCTCACTGTTCTCTCCCTCTCTCTCACTGACGACCCGGCCCCGTTGTCAGCGACACAGAACAAGGCACACGGCGGCGTCTTCGGCACTGGACGGCCAAACTCGCCGGTGGTGAGGCTCCGGCGAGGCAGACCGCACCTGCATGACCTACACTACCCTGTGAATCTACCCTAGCCCTCAAAATAGCAGCAGGCTCACCGGAGGGAGCTCTACGCCGGCCATGGCGGCGCGGGCACGACGTCGCACGGCACAACCCTGACCATGGTGTGGTAGAGGCTAAAGCAGAGCGAGCATCACACTCAGGAGCTCACCGTGAACACGACGGTAGACTCGATGAAGGCGGAGACGGTCTGGAGTGGCTTGGCCATGGTGAGGTCGGTCGTGGCGGAGCTTCGGCTGGTCACGGGGAAGAACGTGTTGCGCTAGGCGATTCTGACCAACCCAAGTGATGCGAGCAAGCCGAAGAGCAGCGCTAGGTCGAGGCGATTACGCTAGCTTAGCTGGGCACGACGGGAAGGGGTCGACGGCGGCTACGGCGAGCGGCGGAGCTGAGCGGTGGCGGAGTAGAGCAGAGAGGAAAAAGGAGGACGACGGCGGTGGTGCTCCTATTTATAGCAGAGAAGGATGCGTCCGGCGTCAACAGCTCACGAACGAGCTCGCCATGGAGATGGCAGCGTGTCACCACGCGAGAAAGCGGCGAAGAAGGTCGGCGGCAAGCAGCTGCGTGGCGCCGGCGGCTTCAAATTGGATTTTTGAATTATTTACAGAATTTCCACTGAGTTTATTTTTGCAAATTACTCACATTTTTTCTAAAGAAGTTGAAAATTTCCAAAAATGAAAGTTGCTCAACTTTTCAAACTCTACAACTTTGCTTCAAGGAATATTTTCAAATTCTGCCTCCATTTTGAAATTTGAATTTGGGGTGCATTTGAGCATTTGAATCATTTCAAAATTACTCCAAATTTTATATGTAAACTTTAAAAACTTTGAATACCAAAGTTGATCCTTATAAAATAAGCTTCAACTTTGCTTTTTGTCACACCCCCAAATTCCAAATGGATTTTGAAATAGATAAAAGGGGCAAAAAGGACTTTTATGATTTGAATTTAAATTCACATTTAATTTGTTTCCCTTTTTACTTAATTATGATTTTTGACCAATTACATGGCCCATTAGGGTTATTTGAGTCAAATGACACATGGTCTCACATGATCACATGAAATTTGACCCTTGTGGTTATGATTTTCATTCAGAGTTTTGGATCACATTACATCACATAAAATAACAACTCATGAAATAAAGCTTATTTAGTGAATGCATTGAAAATTTCCTACTTTATGAATGCTTTACAATGCATATGATGACATGTCAAGTTTTAATGCTAGGTCAAAACACCAGAGGTGTTACATTATGTACTGCTGATTAGCAACATATATATTCTATATGTGAATGATTCGCATTGGACTGTTAGTTGCTAAAAGTATTTATAGCTTCAAGCTATGTGTCGGTATATGTAGCCCCTAAGGCATCAGACTGTCGGTCGCTAAAAATTTGTCGGTCGACGTAGGCTATATCGACGCCACTTTCAACGGCTGCAAGTGTCGACATAGATCTATACCGACCGACGGGGCGTCGCTATATCGACCTATACCAACCGATGGTACGTCACTAGTTTGGGGCTATGGTGTAGGGTTGGTAGTACGGCCATCTATCCTAAACCTGGTCATAAACTTCTCTACACACGTATGAACGGTGAAATGAAATGCCCTATGGTTATACCTTTGCCTTGCGCATTCCATTCCATCTCCTCTGATGTTGATGCAACAACATAATCACAAATGATATGATCCACTTCATATCATCGTATGACCGTATTGATTCATCGATCTTGACTTCACTTGCTCTTTACCATTGCTTCGGTCCATCGACGCCAAGTCATCACTCAACTTGCCCTTCACACTTGCAACCGGCCCATCAAGTCAAGTCTTGTCTTGATCTTCTCCACCTTAGTCACATGACTCCATGTCATGTCTCATATGCAATGAGCTCCTTCATCACATGTGTGAGCCTTGCAACATGTCCAAGCCACTTCACCTCCATGGGCCCCGTTCGGCTTGCTAAAACTTGGCTGAAATTGACTAAAAACACTGTTCTAGCTAAAATATTGTGAGAGAAAAACACTGTTCCGGCTGAAAAAAGAAGCCGAACAAGCCAGATTTAAGGTAAGACGAATGGGTCCATGGCATAGATTGCTCACACATGATGTACTTGTGGACTAATCACCTGTGTATCTCACTCAAACACATATTAGTCCACCTAATGTTGTCACTCAATTATCAAAACCAAACAAGGACTTTTCAATCTCCCCCTTTTTGGTAATTGATGACAACTCTATAAAGATATGAAAGTTAAGCTCAAATGGATTCATGTTGCTTGCCCAAGCAATTTTACCAAGTGTAAATGATTTTGGACAAGTACCATAAACCTGAATTGGTAGTATTAGCTCCCCCTACATATGTGCTAGAGAGTTTGGTTTGAAGCTCGCACATATGTAAAGATTGGAATTGTGGGAGAGTAATTACTACAAATGATGCTAAGGTGTAAAGAATTAACCTTCGATGCATGATACCAATCGGAGTGCACATTTTAACACCATCTTTAGCACCATGAGTAGCTAGACAACAAAAATACTAGAAACCCCATGAGGTCAACATTATAAGCAAAGTTCTAGTACCATGTGTAGAAATACAAGTCTAGCTACCATCCTATGCATGCTAGTTATCAAATCATCATTCAAGTTCTACAACTAGCATACACTAGACAAGCATGCATATCAAATTTAAAAACTTATGCAATGCAAGCAAGCACATGAATATGCACATATCAAATGCAACCAATCAAAGTTCATGAGCTTGATCCCCCTACTTCTGTGCTTCTCTTGTCCAAGAATTTTGATCCTTCTCCATTCTTCAAAGTTGCTCCCTCTTTGTCCATGTCCATGTCCAACTTCTACTTCTCCCCTATGATGTATTTTCATATCTTTGTTTCAACTTCTCCCCCTTTGTCATCAATTTCTATAAAAGGTGTGCTTCTTATTGATACAAATGATTGCATTGGGTTAGATGGTTGACACTTGAGTCTTGCATTTTTTATGGACACCACCATATATGTTGGAATGACACCACTTGTATAGCTCTTGAGATACCACATATAGGATCTTTTGACCTTGATACCAATCAGTGGGGCACCTCCCCTTATGTCATAGCATGGGTCATCCACTTGATAAAATTGAGCTCTTGTTGGTGAGGGAACTTTCTTCATTTGATGATCACTTAAAGTTGAGGATCACTTGTGGAACCACTATTTGATGTGCTAGATACCACTTGTATGAATGCTACTTGTAACAAAGTGATAATCTAGATATACCACGTGTAAGAACAATCACGGAACCACTTGTAGGATTTGTCATTTATAACCATTTCTTGAACACTTGTCATCTTCATGAGCTTCTGTGTTTGACTTGAACTAGATTGATTTGCCTAAGCTTCCAAGTCCGGCTTGAACCCTCTCTAAGCTTCTTCACACACAATAAGCGGTTATCTTATCGAGGTTGTACTTGCCACTTGTTGGTAATTCAAATTAGATCAAGTACTTGGATTCACTAGCTCATGAACAAACTCATATGCTACCACTAGATCAATTAACCATTCAAGCGATAGTGGTAGGCTATGAATTTTAAACTTTTCATTTGTTATGCATGATCCTAATAAGCATGCACTATATGCACTAACCGCATATTAGTAAGGGATGAAATGATCATGCAGATTACAATGATACCTTTGCTATGTTGGAGAAGGGGATAGTCACATAAATTACAATTCGTTTCTCCAATAGCAATGTGAAGTCTAATTATAAGCTTGGTGAAGACCAATCATCGATAATGAAATCCATTCTTCACCCATATGAAAAGAGAACCACTAATGATCAAGTGCATTATCTTGAGTTGTGGTTGGCTTGCTTCATCATCTATCAATGCTTGCATGAGAGCACCAAATGTGAGTAACCACTTGAATTCCAATAATTTGCTCTCTTTTGGGTGTTGCTTGCTCTCTTCCATATTAGCCTTCCAAGTATCACACTTGGTTTACCTACAAAAGGCGGCAAGTCCCTACACGAGGGAGAAGTGACCTCTCTCCAAATAACCATTTTTGATACTCACTTGAAATTTGACTTGATTGATTGATCCATATGATGGACTTAACTAGATGTGTAACCTTGAATCCTTCTTTAAGTCCTTTTTTCTACTTGTTTAAGTCCTTTTCTTTCTACCAAATGATTTCTAATTATCACTAGAACTTAAACTTCATCTCCATCTTGAGTTTGATCTTGATCTTCAACTTGAGTACCAAATATATGCCAAGAACATTCCACAATCAAATGGCCTTGTACTCTTTGCTTGTCATGCTTCTAGATCAATCCAAAACCAAACTTAGGTACCTCAACCACTTATAATCATGTTTCCAACTTGAGGTCCTTTCAATCAAAGTGACTCTAAATCAATCCAATATTTATCACTTTTCTGGCAGATTCTGTACCATTCAAAGATTAATCCATAACTCCCAATATACAGATCCAAATACCATGACATTTGGTGGAGATGTGCTTCACTAAGTCATCTAGCAGGTTTAAAAATTTGGGCTTCATTTGACTTTTAGATTGCTACTAGATTTCACATCTTCTAACACTGCTACATGCTGAAAACTGCTGTACTATAGCTGACAAGATCCACTCCAAAACCGAAGCAATTCTTATCCAATTCTCATGAAATTTATATAGAACTTAATAACATAAGTCTAGAGCATGCATACCAAATTTCAAGTCAATCCAAATAGACTTGATCACTCAAACTCAGACTTGATCACAGCTCACTCAGATTTTCAATTTTGGACAGATTTTAATACTTGAGCTATATTTCACCAAATGCGAATATAACTTGTTTGAATGCTTTCACAAGACATATATCGATTCAATCCACTTACTAAAGGTCATCTTATGAATTTATCCAACTCAAAATCAATGCAAATTTGATTACTAATCAATTAATCCATTCAATTATCTCATAGCAAGCAACATATGCATATTTATCCAATTCAACCAACTCATATGCAACCAAAATGAAATAGATCAACTAGAGACATACCTTTATAGATCATGACCATCCACTAGCAAGCTTCAACTCAAATATGCAAGCCATAAAATAATTCCAATAAATCACCACAACTTGATCTTTGCACTTGTATGTTGTAGCACATTTGGACTTCACTAACTTGTCATGGCATTGGGATAATGATCATCACTTTGCAATATTTGGCTCAACTATAAGATCAACAAGATAAATATCACTTGAACCAAGTCTCCAATGCCGATGGTACCTACACATATTTATCCACCTTTTGATGGTACCCAAACTAGTTTGGGTCCTCTCAAATTAGGTGCAGCATACTTAGGCATAGCCTTAGTATGAGTAACGGATGTTTTGCAATTGCAATCGATGAGGTACCATTACCATCCTTTCTAAGCACAAGATTATCATCAATTGAAATGGGCTTAGAATTATTACCTAGGGGACATGAATTAGCCATGTGTCTCCTTCCTCAGCATGAGTAGCACACTCTCTTTGTTTAAGTCTTCTCTTCCTTGCTCATGTGGTGCTTCCCATTGCCTTGCCTCTCATGAGTTGCTTGAGCCTTCTTCTCAAGCTTGGTAGGACACTTCGAGGCAAAGTGTCTCATATCTTCACACTTGAATCAATTGATGTGAGCATACACCTTCTTCTCTTCTTGGTTCTTGCTCATCATCTTGGCATCTTGAATAAGCATTGGATGCCTTGCCTTTCCACCCCTTCTTGTTTTCTTCATCTTTTTCTTCAAGTCACCACGATCTCCATGGTTAATATTGACTTGCTCTTGGGGTGTCTTCTCTTGCTCAACTTGTGGCTTTGGTTGAGGCTCTTCTTGTTGCTTCACCAATTGCTTGGTTGGGCACATTGAGGTGAGATGTCCCCAAGTGCGGCACTTGAAGCATTTGACATGCTTTAGCCTCTCTTCTTCCTTCATCAACTTGAGCTTCTCAAGGTTGGGGCAACCCTTTTCAAGATGTCCCATTTCATGGCATTTGTAGCACATGGAATGAGAAAGCTTCTTTTGTAGTAACTTCTTCATCCTTGTTTCTCTTTTTCTCTCCCCCTTGGTCATGCTCTTGTTGAAGCCAAGGCCACTCTTGTCACCGAAGTTTCTTTGAGTCTTCATCATGTGCTCAAAGGTGACTATTGAGTTGTAGCACCTCTCTAACTTGTTGCTCAAATTCTTCACTTCTCTTTTGAGCTCATTGTTCTCCTTCAAAAGGTTAGAATCACAAGACATAGAAGTAGAACAAGCACCTATTTGTGAAGAACATGGCATATCTAATAAATCATCACAAGAGGTGGATACATGCTTCTTCCCTACATCACAAGAGTTAGTCATATGTTGCAATTGATCACTTGACTCATGTGATGAGCTCTCATTCTTTTTATGTTTCTTTGAAAACACTTTAATGATAGAAGCATATTGTTCCAATAATTCTTCATGAGATGCAAGTAGTTTCTCATGAGTCAATTTTAGCTCACCATGTGAAGATTTAAGAACATCAAGTAAGTGCTTATGTTCTTCACATGAGTTCTTTAGAAATGAGTTTTCATTTTCCAATTTCATTGTTTTAGCTTTCTCATTTTCTAAAGATATGGTCATGCTAGCAAGTCTACTAACAAGCTCATCATATGAATCAACATGATCAACCACATTATCATTTTGTACCTTTGTGTCACCTCATGACATGAAGCAATGTGGTGTAGTGGATGGGCTTGTAGTAGCATCACAATCATGGCTCGAGCATGAACCAACATCATCAAGATCATCACCAAGTGTGCTTGAGGTAGAATCATCATGTGCATCACTTGTGGTATCATCAATCTTATCAAGTGATCTTGTGGTAGTATCATCATCATCTTCACTTGACCATGAGGTGGAGCAATCTTCCACAATCACCAAATTGTGGTCATGCTCAACACACTCATGCACCTCCTCCTTGGGCTCCTCCTTCTTGAACTTGCCATCATCCCATGTGGAGGAATCACCGAAGGTGTGCTTGATTGATTACCATATCTTCACGAGCGGTTCCCACATAGTTTATCCTTTTCATCAATTCAAAGCTCAAAGCATCCATTAGATAACAATAAGCATGTGCATCAAGTTCAAAGAGAACTCTTTGAGCTTTGGTGAGATTTCTATGGTTCAAGACATGAGTGAGACCACTAGTGACAATCCACCAAAACTTAGGTCCCTTTGCACGAAAATGTTCAAGCATGTGATTTTTCCAATGTGCAAAGTTTGTGCCATAAAAAATGTGTGTCTCACAATCATCTAGCCCACTAGACGCCATCCTCTCAGGTTAGTGAAGACCACAAATGAGAGACCTAGCTCCAATACCACGTGTAGGGTCAAGATGGCGGACTAGAGGGGGTGAATAGTCCTTTCTAAAATTAATCGTGCTGACTAACCAAAATAAATGCGGAATTAAAACTAACGGTCTATGTAACACCCTAGGTGTTAGACTTGCATAACTTGACTTGCATAGCATGAGCATGATCATCAAGCATTCATATATATGCATTTACACTTGAAACATTCAATTGAAACATGTGCAACATTTCTTAGTATTTCATGCTTTCATATGAATATGCATATGATTATGAGTGTATACATGTGATTGGTTGGTATGAGTCACAAAAATATATTGGCAATACTTAGGTTAGCAAATGGAACATGGTTCATGAATGTCACTTCCCATGATCAAGCCCTTAAGTCATGTTTCATGTGATTACACTAAATAGCTCTATGAGTGACTAATGCATGAAATGATTGTATGACCTTGCAATTAGCCTAAACATGTTTAGAGTATCATTATGAACAACTTTGATATTCTTGGTTAGGGGTAATTAGGTCATTAAGCCATGATTTGAAGTGTATCATCATTTGAATGTGACATGTTTGACCAAATTTGAACTAGGTGTTAGAGACCTTGCATGGAGGAGATCACTAAAGCAAAGTTGTAGTATTTGCTATAAGGAACAACTTTTATTTTTGGGTCATTGACTGATTTAACTTCTAACATGCTTGAATTGGTCTCACAAGAATCAGCAAAATCAACATTTCAACACTTATACAAATTTTTCTAAGTCGTGTTCACTGACCGACTGACAGGCTGACTTTGGGGGTGATTTTACTCAGTCTCGGTTGCGATTTAGCACGAGTTCACTGAAAGAGAATTGTAGCAGGCACGTTAGACTTCAACTTTGGTGTACGAAATTTTTGCTGAAAGTCCACGGTCACGCAGTTTTCTTCACGGCAAAACTCGTTGTCAGGCTGATCATCGCATTCACTGACGAACTGAATCGATCAGCACAGTGGCCGACCGTCACCAGGACAGAGCCACCGCGTGGAGGTCGGGTTGGCCGCGCGTCGCCGTTGCCCTGACCGCACAGGCCACGACGCGCCTGAGCCTAGCATTACCACCCTAGCACCCGCCCACACTCAGTCGCGCCCTCAGTTTCGCATTCCCAGCTCCTCCTTCGCCGTCCACTCGCCCGCAGCAGCTGCAGCCTCGGCGTCGGGAGCTCGCCATCACCGTTGGAGGCGCCAGCTCGCGCCTAGCTCCTCCATCACCACCGCAGCCCTCCACCACCTCCCCAGCACCCCATTGCTTCTCCCAGTGCCCGCTGTTCAAGCCCGGTAAGCCTCCGCGCCATGCAAGTGCTCGCCGGAGCATCACTGCGAGCCCCGTCACCGTGGCCGGAGCGCCATCGTCTGCCTCTCCAGACGTTAGCTAGCGCGTTGAGTTCGTTTTGGGTAGTATATGCTCGTCCGAGCTTGAGCTTGCTTTGCCGTGGCCTCCTTCGACGTGCCGCCATCGTTCCACCCCGCCGTGCCGCCATAGCCGCCGCCGTAGCCGCTAGCTCCGACGAGAAGGCCACCCACGTAGCTCAATCGATGCGCCAGGTCACGTAGATCATCGTGTGATGATGTCATCATCGGCAAGTTCACCATCGGCGAGCTTTGGCCGCGCCACCGTAGAGCAGCGTAGCGACTCTATTCTTGTCTCACTGACATGTGGGGTCCTCTGACCAACGGGTCCCACCGGTCAGCGACTCTGTATTTGAAAGCTAGGTCATTTGATTCCAGATTTTGCACTGTTTTGTAATTTTTAGATCTCCAATTTGGTAGCTTCAAAAATGGCAAAATAAATTTGGTAGTGTGCCATAGGAGGTGTAGTATTTAGGAAAAATATATTCTTGACACTTACTGTAGAAATTTTGTAAGATTTAAATGGAGATTTGAAATGTGTTTTTGAATACATGCAAACATGTTTATTTTATATCTAGAGTTCCTGTGCTCCAAAAATTATGAAATTTTTGTGGTAAGCTATTCTTGACATGTATGATCTCTGGTAAAAATTTGAGGATCAGTGCATGCATAGATTTGTAGTTATAAATTTTTATTTTATAATTAGGAGATCCTTGTGTGAATTTTTATAAATTATTTAGGAATCCAATATTCATGAAATTTGTTGGAGGTAATCCTAATACCATAAGGATGCTAAGAAAATAGGAAATCTGTTGCTTGACACTTTTCAATAGGGTTTTCTATTTATGCTATTTCAAGCCTTGCTGCCTTGTCATTTTTGTATAGGATGTTTTACATGGTAAAATGGCATGAAACTTTTACAGTGGTCTATTGATAGCACTAGTAAGCCACTGTAATTTTCTGAGAATTTATGATGCACATTTGGTATATGTTTATTATTTAACCTATGTATCTAAATAAAATAATAAAGGCATATAAAGAAATAGTTTGGACTTCACCATTATATTTTCTTGAGGGTATTTGGTGTGCTTAAACTGGTGGTAAACTTTGGGTTGTAAAAATTTGAATACTTATATGAAGTAGAAGTATTGTTACTTTATAATGCGAATTGGAATAGTTTCCGGACAGATTCGGTAGTTTGATAAGTTGCATGATAAAAATGATGTTTGCTGTAAAAATAGTTAATAACAAAGTTGTATATAACTTCATCATATGTCTTGTGTTAAAATTTCAAGACCATAGGTTAAACGGTTTAGGATTTATAGCTGTTTAAAGTTAGCATTTCCGAATTGCTTGCTCTCGGGAATTTCTGGACAGCGCTGGATTGATTGTCTGTTTTGGTTAAGATAAATTATGAATTAGCTTTTGGTAATTAAATAAGGGTTGTAGACAATTTTATAAGCTTTCCATAAAGTCTAAGATCACAACATTTGGATAAGTAGAACTTCAGTTATAAGTAAAACAAGCAGCTGCTGTTTTGTGTGTAGTGGATGAATGGTAAATGTGTTTGATTAAGTAATCAAGAAGAGATATGCACCTACTCGGTAAAATATGATGCATTTGTTAACACCATGCTGTTAAGACTACTTATACGAATGCATTCATCCTATGTCATCATTTTATACTTGTACGCATGTATGCATTCGCAATACCTTATGCCATATTCATGGATCTAGAATTGGAGGAAGAAATAACGTTGCTGGAATTCGACGAAGTAGAGGAAGGGGACCAGCGGGAGAATCCTCAAGTCGCAGCTCCCGAAGGCGAGGAGCAGAATTTTGAAGAGCTTTCAGAGTGTCCTGATCACCGCCCTACTTCCTTTCTGCGAGGCAAGCCCCAGAGCATTTTAAGTCTCCCAGTATTTTACAAATGATTACTTAAGTACTTATGATTGATGCATTAGGTTATAAGAGTTGAATGGAACCACTTGATGCATATAAATTCCTTGTCCAGCTATTACACCTTTAACCGGTATAGGTCTAGGATCGAATATATGCTTAGCCATGCTTAGACCGGTAGAAGTCGGGTGATGTCCTGTCACCTGCGAGATATAGGTGGATACCGGAGCACGGTTGGCTATATTTGCTATCATGGAAAAGAACCATGGGGTAAGGTAAATGGAGACCGGGCGGGATGTCGATAGAGAAGCAACAAGACATGGAGGTCTTGGGTGTGGATCTATCCCCATCTATGTCGATTAAGGACCGTACCCTTGTTGGTGCTTCTAACAAGATTGAACGCATGCCTATCACTTAGCTGGCCGGATAACTCGTTTCGACCGCGAAGCCAAGTAGCTCAACTCAGGCCGGGACCCATTCTGTTGTGCGCTCCTTGCGGGGGGCGATCAGACTGAGACCAAGGGCAGGCTAGGCCTGAACATCCTGGCATCTGGTGTCCCAGATTGTGCAGCACGGTACGGACCCACGAAATATGTACCTAAGTTGTACCAAAGGTGACCTAAGGCTGCCTTCGCGCGGTATGCCTGGGTTTGTGTTAGGAATAAATTCCCAGCTGGTTGAAATCGATTCGAATTGCCGTCTCTCCCGGATAGTGAGAAACTTGGCTAGTCCCAACATCGTAGTAACTGTGTTATGGAACATGATGGTTCGGGTGAATATGGAATTGCAATACCTGTTATGGTTACTATTGTATGCTTTTAAATGGATATACCACATGTTTGGCATAGGATAGTTGCTAATCTAGAGACGGATAGTTATAATTAACCTGATATTGGAACCATAATTGTATAGCTAAGTTAACCGCTTTTATGCAAAATGTTGTCAAGCTATCCCCACTTATATAGCCTTGCATAATCCTTGGAGTCATTTTTATTTCTGGTTTATGACGGGTAAGTCTAGCTGAGTACCTTCTCGTACTCAGGGTTTTATTTCCCATGTTGCAGATGGCACTGTGTATCATGGTTATTGCAAGAGTTGCTTCTATCCCGCTGTGGATGAGGAGTAAGCCTTGGGCAGGCTTCTTATTAATCCTTCTACATGCTTTTGTGGACCGTGATCGTATCTTGGCACTGTACTAAACTATGTTGGAAACTTTACTTTCAAATTTAATTTGCTTCCGCTTTTATCTATCAAACTCGGTTTGTAATAACTTTTATTCGTACTCTGATGATAAAAATGTATCTGTGAACTTTATGTAATATGTGGCATGTATGTTGAATCATGTACGATCTTGGTTGTTGTAAATCATTTATCGAGACCCGTCGTGGTACTCGACGGACTACCGGGTTTATATGGATTCAAGTATGACGGTGCGACCGCTTGCGGGACGCCATTGTACTTGTACTCTTATAAATTGGTTAGTTCTGCGACAGTCTAGCTAATACTACACCCCTCTAAGTTCACAAGCACCTTATAAAGATCCTAATTAGGCAAGAAAGGTGCCAGGCTAGCTAGAGCTCACCTAATCAATTCTAGAGCAAGGTCACACAAACCTATACACTAGTACTTTGGCAACCGGGGAGCTCCTACACATGTTAGTGATGCAAAAGCATAGAGCTCCTAAGCTCACTAGCAATGCTCAATAACAAGGCTACACAAAGCCAAATTAGAGAGCGCAAAGCACTTAGCTACACAAACTAAGCAATGTGCCTAACAAGATTACACAAACCAAATTAGTCACGCAAGGGAGCTACTTCTATGCTACACAAACAAGAAGGTAACTAATTACAAGAGCAACTACACAAGCACAATGTATATGAAAGTAAATACAAGCTTGTGTAATGGGGATGCAAACCAATGGGAAGACAAATATGACACGGTGATTTTTTATCCTGAGGTTAACTTGGTTGCCACCAAGCTAGTCCCCGTTGTGTCGATCACTCACTTGGTGGTTCGGCGGCTAATTGGCATCACCCGCCAAGCCCACATGTTGGGCACCATAAGAACCTACCCACATGTGAAGGTAGCTCAATGACATGCTCTACTAGTGTTGCTCTTCATGGCTCCCGCGGGTTGAGCACGGTACCCCTCACAATCACTTCTCTGGAGCACCGCACAATCTTGTGAGCTTCAACGGAGACCACCACCAAGCCATCTAGGAGGTGGCAACCTCCAAGACTAACAAGCACCACCGGCTTGCAACTCGATCACCTAGTGCCACTCGATGTAACCTCATGATGCAATCACACTAGAATCGCACTCACACTCAATCGGATGATCACTATCAAGCATATGTGAGTTAGAGGGCACCCAAGCACACCTACACAAGCCACCAAGGCTTAAGGGTGCTCAGCAACCGGCACAAGGCCAAGCTCCACTTCTATTGATAGCCCCCAAGCCAAATAGAGCTGTTGGAGCAAAGTTCCCCTTTTCTGCGAGGGCACCGGACACGGTGGTGCCTGGCACCAGACATGGCGGTGCCCCTCCAACGGTCGAATTCCAATGGCTATTTCAACTAGCCGTTGCAGACCTAGCACCGGATAGGCAAGGGCAATGCCACCGCCACAGGGTGGCGGTGCCTGTGCCCATTGTCCTCCCTCTCTGGATTTTTAGGGTGGTGCACCGGACATAGGGCGGTGTCGTAGGGTTGAAACCACGGCAAGCATGTTGTTCAAGTCGGTGTCAGAGTACGGGGTCTCCGCTGGCCCAGGTGGACTCAGGAACACAAGAGTCACGCAGAGAAGATGCAATAGTTTATCTTGGTTCAGGCCAATTCAATCCCTACGTCCAGCAGCTGATGATCCTTATACTCAAGAGCACCCAAAATCTAGGGGGTTACGACAGAGTGTAAAGGAAGAAGAGTTTGGTAGGGGGTTAACTCAGTGATAATACTAAGGTTGCCTTGCCACCGGTGGAGTCTCCCCCTCGTCGGAGACAAAGGAGACGGTGGGATGCGGTGGAGGAGAGGCTCTCGGTGCCCCTCTCTGGGTTGCCTTGCTCTCTATGCAGAGCGGAGGCAGATGGAATGGAGTGTCTGGTGATTAAACTGGGATCCTCTCCCCTCTAGGTTTGACCTTATCCCTTGTATAATGAGATAGGTCGAGTACAAGGTGGTTTGGTGGTTCTAGTCTATGGTTTATGTGCGTCAGAGTCCAGGAGGGCCTTGCAGTGGTGCGTCGTGGACCGTCGAGGTGTCTTAGAGCCGAAGAAGTCGGGGTGTCGTCCGACTGCTCTGTTCTGACACTCTGCATGTCAGAGGGTGTCGGCTTGGACCGGCCTCCCCTAGGTGAGATCTTCTGGAGTCTTCTTAGTGGCGAAGGAGGTCAGATCCATGGGGCTAACGCGTGGGCTTGGAAGCCCTTGAGCCCCTGGAGGCCACTGGAAGCTTTGTCTTCTTGTGTCACGCCCCGAACATGACCTTGTCTAAGCAGTAGTTGGCAGGGGCATGCCTTGGGACTGACGCTAGGGAGCCCTAGGCATCGGTAGCCTAGGGCTTGTCTTCTTATGCCCGGGCCTTGGTTGGAATCATTAGCCGGGCAGGAGCCAAGGACCGGGCTTGGTCATGCCGTAGATCGGGAGCCCAAGGCTCAAGGAAGCCCCTGAGCCCCAGGCAAAAGCTATGGTCGAGTCAGACTCGGCCGGGTCTCTTTGCCAGAGGGTGCACGTGAGTGTGCCCGATGGGCATAGCCCCCGAGCCCCCGAGCGATCCTGAAGGGGTCAGTCAGGGGACCTTATTCATTCAGGAACCATTAGACCTAAGGCTTAACACACCTATATGTTAGGATCTCATCAGGAGCCCCTGAGCCCTTCATGGCCTCATCTGGCATGATGGCGACAAAGGGCTGAATTCGATCTTCTGGTGACCGAACCCTCCTTGGCGGGGACGGCTTTCACTGGCGAGAGTGTTGTGCCCTGCTTCGGTCCTCCTTCTCTAGTGTGATGGATGATGCTCGGTTGTCGAGGGCGAGCGAAGATGATGCTGATCCCTTCGCAAGTCTATGTCGCATGGGTCTTTGACTTGAGTGAGAACTCTAGGAGTTTGTTGACATTTCTGAACGTCACTACTAAGAATAAGGTTATGAATTTAATCTCTAGCAATGATGCCAGAAATGCTGGTTGGTAATTACTTGTGACTTGAAAGAATAAATATATGAAAGAAAAGGATCTATAAGCGCACAGATAATACACCATTGTAGCACTTCACCCGGGAGTATTCCAAGTATCGCTATTTATATTTTTACCATAGGGAAGGTCTGGCATGGACATGTATGGATAACTTATACTATTGATGGAGAAGTAAACCATAACCAATTTCTACTCACAATAGGGGTAAGTCATAGGATAGAATATGTATATGATAAGTATTGATCAATGATAAATCAAACAGAGTACTCCTTTCTATGGCATTAGCATGGTTAAGAAGAATATTAGAGGAATAATTCCTAAGTCATTCTTAATTACAAATCAAAGCATACAATGATTAGTGCAATTACACCTAATAATCATGGCCATGATCAACTTCATATCTACACATAAGGGATATTACTAAGGAAGATTAAGAACAAAGCTTTTTTTTCTTTCATAACCGGACCCTACTTGCACCTATATTCAAGGAGTGGACTACAAAGGACTCAACAACATGTCTACCTCCTTGAGTTGATGCATATCCCCACCTCTCTTGCGGGGTCGGAAGATGTTCTTCATTCGAACCTTGGTTGGAGGCCATCTTCTCTACAAGAGTTGTTGCAGCTGGGATTGTGAGTGATAGGAAAGCACCTCCAGCAGCAATATCCATAGTCTCATGGGTACTATTGGTCAACCCATGGTAGAAAGTTTGCATGAGTAGACAATTTTTGATCCCATGATGAAGACATTCTACAATGTAATCTTGAAAATGTTCCCATGCCTCAGGGACAAATTCATCATGTTGTTGCTGAAAACTTGAAATTCTCCCACGTAGGGCATTGGTCTTGCCCATGGGAAAGAACTTGGCTAGGAAGGCAGTGGATCAGTTATCTCATGTAGTGTTTCTATCCTTGTTGGCGTAGAAATGTTGCTTCAGCTTCCCTAGGAGTGAGAATGGAAAGAGACAAAGTAGTATGGTGTCTTGGGTCACTCCTTTGATGGTGAAAGTGCTACAGATCTCTAGGAAGTGTTGGAGATGTGCACTGGCATCTTCATGTGCCTTCCCACAAAATTACCTTGCTTGCACCATGTTGATGAGAGCTGGCTTGAGCTTGAATCTATTGTTTCCAACATTAACTGTTGGTCCAGTACGGATGTTGGCTGTAGTTGGAGAAGAGAACTCATGGAGAGTATTGTTGTCCATGGCTTCAAATTCTTGTGTTAAGCTTCGCCTTGTCTGGTTGTCTTCCAATTCTAAAGCTGAGACCTTCTTGAGTTTGGCTCTAGTTCTCCTGATTAATGCTTCTAGATCTTCAACGTAGTTTGTTGGAAGATCAAAACCAGTCATACATTACCCTGCATAAGATACACAAGTAGACAAAACAAGGGTAAGCCTGTTTGAGTAGAGGTCAATGGTTATCTCGATCACATTAATAAGTATAAGTTTTTCAATACTTCCTTTGCCTAGCTACCTTCCCTAGCAATGGCGCTAGAAATGCTTGTTGACATTTCTTAACATCGCTAGTAAGAACAAGGTTATGAATTTAATCCCAAGCAACGATGCCAGAAATGCTGGTTGGTAATTACTTGTGACTTGAAGGAATAAATATATGAAAGAAAAGGATCTGCAAGCGCATAGATAATACACCATTGTAGCACTTTACCTAGGAGTATTCCAGGTATCGTTATTTATATTTTTACCATAGGGAAGGTCTGGCATGGACATGTATGGATAACTTATACTATTGATGGAGAAGTAAACCATAACCAATTTCTACTCACAATAGGGGTAAGTCATAGGATAGAATATGTATATGATAAGTATTGATCAATGATAAATCAAACAGAGTACTCCTTTCTATGGCATTAGCATGGTTAAGAAGAATATTAGAGGAATAATTCCTAAGTCATTCTTAATTACAAATCAAAGCATACAATGATTAGTGCAATTACACCTAATAATCATGGCCATGATCAACTTCATATCTACACATAAGGGATATTACTAAGGAAGATTAAGAACAAAGCTTTTTTTTCTTTCATAACCGGACCCTACTTGCACCTATATTCAAGGAGTGGACTACAAAGGACTCAACAACATGTCTACCTCCTTGAGTTGATGCATATCCCCACCTCTCTTGCGGGGTCGGAAGATGTTCTTCATTCGAACCTTGGTTGGAGGCCATCTTCTCTACAAGAGTTGTTGCAGCTGGGATTGTGAGTGATAGGAAAGCACCTCCAGCAGCAATATCCATAGTCTCATGGGTACTATTGGTCAACCCATGGTAGAAAGTTTGCATGAGTAGACAATTTTTGATCCCATGATGAAGACATTCTACAATGTAATCTTGAAAATGTTCCCATGCCTCAGGGACAAATTCATCATGTTGTTGCTGAAAACTTGAAATTCTCCCACGTAGGGCATTGGTCTTGCCCATGGGAAAGAACTTGGCTAGGAAGGCAGTGGATCAGTTATCTCATGTAGTGTTTCTATCCTTGTTGGCGTAGAAATGTTGCTTCAGCTTCCCTAGGAGTGAGAATGGAAAGAGACAAAGTAGTATGGTGTCTTGGGTCACTCCTTTGATGGTGAAAGTGCTACAGATCTCTAGGAAGTGTTGGAGATGTGCACTGGCATCTTCATGTGCCTTCCCACAAAATTACCTTGCTTGCACCATGTTGATGAGAGCTGGCTTGAGCTTGAATCTATTGTTTCCAACATTAACTGTTGGTCCAGTACGGATGTTGGCTGTAGTTGGAGAAGAGAACTCATGGAGAGTATTGTTGTCCATGGCTTCAAATTCTTGTGTTAAGCTTCGCCTTGTCTGGTTGTCTTCCAATTCTAAAGCTGAGACCTTCTTGAGTTTGGCTCTAGTTCTCCTGATTAATGCTTCTAGATCTTCAACGTAGTTTGTTGGAAGATCAAAACCAGTCATACATTACCCTGCATAAGATACACAAGTAGACAAAACAAGGGTAAGCCTGTTTGAGTAGAGGTCAATGGTTATCTCGATCACATTAATAAGTATAAGTTTTTCAATACTTCCTTTGCCTAGCTACCTTCCCTAGCAATGGCGCTAGAAATGCTTGTTGACATTTCTTAACATCGCTAGTAAGAACAAGGTTATGAATTTAATCCCAAGCAACGATGCCAGAAATGCTGGTTGGTAATTACTTGTGACTTGAAGGAATAAATATATGAAAGAAAAGGATCTGCAAGCGCATAGATAATACACCATTGTAGCACTTTACCTAGGAGTATTCCAGGTATCGTTATTTATATTTTTACCACAGGGAAGGTCTGGCATGGACATGTATTGCTAACTTATACTATTGATGGAGAAGTAAACCATAACCAATTTCTACTCACAACAGGGGTAAGTCATAGGATAGAATATCTATATGACAAGTATTGATCAATGATAAATCACTCAGAGTACTCCTTTCTATGGCATTAGCATGGTTAAGAAGAATATTAGAGGAATAATTCCTAAGTTATTCTTAATTGCAAGTCAAAGCATACAATGATTAGTGCAATTACACCTAATAATCATGGCTAAGATCAACTTCATATCTACACATAAGGGATATTACTAAGGAAGATTAAGAACAGTGCTTTTCTTCCTTTGTAACCGGACCCTACTTGCACCTATATTCGGGGATTGGACTACAAAGGACTCAACGAGAGTGTCACATACGCAATCTACCACATGACCCAGAATATAGGGTGTATCCACAGGTAAACAACGTATAAGCACTAGGCTTACACAATGTCGACCACTCACCCTGTGTACTTAAGAGTGAGCGCTATATGAACTTATGCATAAATATAACGATAATCTTGCTATACTAAGTATATAATTAAAGTAGACAATGAACATGATAACTAAGAACATAAATGAGAGGAACATTAATGTTGTCATAACAATTGTAGCAAACATATAAAAGTAATGGATATACAAAAGAGAGGGGGTACAAAGATTATACCAAAGCACGCTATTGACAAGATCAAGAATCCAAGCGAGACCTGCTTGCCTCCCTCTAGACCTAGACTAACTAACTATGCCCTAGAATATGGTGGAGCTCTGAGGATGATTAGGGTTTCCACGTTCTCAAATGACTTATGCCTCCATGGGGGTGGCTGGGGCTGGTAGATATAGGCCGAAGCATCCATCGTGAGCCCTTGGATCAAACTGACTTAAAGGACAGCGTAGATGCAACCTAGGAGGCGGTGGAGAACTGACATTGCGACGGAGACCAACATGTGGGCCCTAGGGGGGCAGGCGGCCTATAGGTGGGGCTAGCTGGCCCGACCTAGCAGCGTCTTGCTGTCCGCTTCGGTGTGGAGTCCTCTCGAGTCTTCTGGAATCTTTTGGTGTCTGTTTCGCTATGGATAAGCACAATTAATTCCGACACGTAGGTCCACCTTGATGGTTTTTTGAATAAGCCCTGCTGAAAATACAGATTCACCAAAACTCATGGAATTTGTTAGTTTAAACCCTTAGACGTTTGTTGGTGATCATATTTACGCCCTTATCCATGTTATATTGATGGTTTATAATGGTTGTTAACTACCATCAACAAACTCCCCCAAGCTTAACCTTTGCTAGTCCCTTAGCAAAGCTAAACTCAGCAAATGGATTAGGGGTTGCTACGATACTTTCACTCCTCAAAAGTACACATGCGTTCAAACAAGAATTCTCCTTCGGATTAGAATAAACCAATCTGACTTTCAAACTTACCCATATTATCTTCAACCATGGGGCTTCTTAGCCTTCACTTGGGTCTTGAGCAATTGAAAGATAGAACGATCAAGTCAAGCACTATGTCTCAAGTTCTTTGCTCAACCATTATCCCGGAGTTTTTGTAAATTTTCAAAATAAAACTTAGAGCTTCCATTGTATGACACTCTCGTCTCTCAATATATGTGGTATTTGTGGATCCTCATCAAGGCAATAGTGATGTTATGCCTTTCACTTCCTACAACTAAGACTTATGTGGATCTCATAGGAGTGGAAAATAGCATGAAAGAGCATACTTGCAATGCATATATTGCAAAGTCAAACCTCAGATCCAAAGAGAGTTAAGTCATACAATCAAATTAAGATGTGCATGTGTATGGATGTATATGGTGGATATATATGGTGGCTAACCTAATTCTATGCTCCTTGAAAGCATATCTCTCTTTTGGAACTCAGAAAATACTTTGCAAGAAAACATGGGCTATCTTATTCATCTCTTTTTTTCTTTTTTTCTTTTCTTTTTTTTCAGGCGGGCATCTGAGTACCCATTGTTTTCAAGATCTCGGACACTTGTCTATTTTTTCTCATCTGTTTTTTCTTTCTTCTTTTTTTCCGAATAACTTTTGCATAGTCCCATGCTTCTTTTCTGCAACAAAACTTTTGAGAGATAGCAACAAGAACTTGGAGCATTTATTTGGTGGATAATCCTATGAACATGTTTTTGGTGTTTTACTCCTAGTGTAGGACTAAAACATTTTTGGGTGGACCTAGATGGCATGTTTTTGCGCCTACCCCTAGTGTAGGAGTAGTGCATATATGGTGGTGTGTATGTGATCTTGATTTTAAGAGCATGACAAACCTCTCATAAGGGTCAACAAAGCTTGACTAAACTCAATGCAAACAAGCAGCGTATATGATTGGAAGTTTTCCTAATCTAAATAACATATATGACTCTTGTAGGAATTCAAGCTTTGTCATACAGGAGCTCATCATGTAGTATTTTGATGTTTTTCAAAAGATAAATCACCGAAACTTTAGTATCACTTAGAACAAGATAAATAACAGCTTCAACCTTCTCACAACATATCCGTCAATTACCTAGACTTAGATCAAGCATATGCTACCCACGAGTTTCAAGTTCAGAGTAAATTCTTATATAAA
This sequence comes from Miscanthus lutarioriparius, assembly GCA_904845875.1. Classification (NCBI taxonomy): domain Eukaryota; kingdom Viridiplantae; phylum Streptophyta; class Magnoliopsida; order Poales; family Poaceae; genus Miscanthus; species Miscanthus lutarioriparius. The sequence continues at coordinate 44,306,456 of CAJGYO010000007.1, forward strand.
AACAGTCGTATCCAAAACTTGGGAGAATTCAAGACTGAAAACTAGGTACTTGAAAGGAATTACGATAGAGCAACTATTCATCATTTCCATTACAAGAGATTATCCTTAGAGTCCATTTATTTAGCTCTTAAAAACAGAAAACTAGACACACACTTTTTATTTTGTTTTCTCACTTTTAAGATCACACTCTAATAACATATAACTAGCTAAGATAACTTTTTATTATTTTTTTAGTTTGTTATGCATTTTTTATTTCTTTAGAAAATATATAGCAAACTTAAAAATAGTAAATGAAAATAAATACTTAGCTAGATACATTGGGGATGCTCTTCACCCAAGCTAGATGTTGGCGCAGTCGAATGTTGAAGTTGAGTGATTCTTCTCAGAGCAGATTTGCCAGCAGATGCCCTTCTCGTCCTAGGATAGAATGAGATGAACACAACCAGGTGAACTTACTCTTAATCTTTGTGCATCATCATGCAAAATACCAACAAGAATACCAAAACTCATGGAACGGATTAGGATAAGGGGTTAGAGATCAGCCGTTCGGAGATTAGTCATTCCTAAGGTTTAGAAATATTTTTGTATTGGCATAATCTAGCAGGGTGTCACTCTACTATTTTTTTGGATTTTCTAATTTTATGATATGCAGAATAGAAAATATGTATGCATGGTATTTTTAATTTTTATGCCACCATGGTGAATATTCCCATGGGTATTTACACCATAGACTTATTCACATGGGGCTTAGGATCTATAATGCAATGATGAAATGCAGTCATGAAACTTTTTATTTTTCTTTTATTAGCACAATGTAAATGAAGAAAAGTAAATATGCTAAAGTGAAAAGAATTCATGGAATGCTAGAAAGTAAATATGGATAACTACCGATGTTACCTCCCGACGAGGGTTCGGATTTTTAAGTTCTCTAGATAGGACTTTTCTCCTATCTTGCTCATTCTATGGGTGCATCTGTCGGTCCTAGAGATGGAGACTTTGATGGTTGCACCTCTAGTGATGGTGACTCTGATGTTCCCACCATTTCCTTCCACACCTGTCTGGTCTGTGGACTTGACCTTGGCAGAGTAGGTTCATCTTTCATGGGTTCTTCATGTTCTTCCCTTTCATCCCTTGGGAGTTGATTCTTTTGGTGTCAAGATGATTGATGTCTCCGCCTAGAGCGGTTCTTTTTCGGCTGCTCATAAGTGGTATAACTATTGAAATAACAGCGTACCTTTTCTCTAGGGAATTGGTAGTGGACTTGTCCAGATCCAACGTAGATGATCACATTAGTGGTGTTGAGGAACGGTCTTCCTTGGATGATGGGTGTATCGTCTTCTTCTTCTCCCATGTCCAGAACCGTGAAGTCGGCAGGGGCATAATGATCATCTATTCTTACCATGATATCTTTAGCTATCCCCTCCAGGAATTGAATTGATTGGTCCGCCATCTGCAATTGTATGTATGTAGGGAACAAAGGTTCATCACCAAATAAGTATTCATATATTACCTTGGACATTATATTGACACCCGATCCAATGTCGCAAGAGGTCTTGTGGAAGATTCTTTGTCCAATGGTACATTCGATCATTGGTACACTAGGATCATCCTTCTTGGCAAGGAATGGTGAAGTGAGGAGGTGGTCATACTCTAATCGGAGTGTGTTGATCATGTTGACTGATTCTTCTGGTGACTACCTGACCTTGTTCTTCCTCCTTCTCTGGTTGTTTTTCCTCTTGGTCACTGTTGTTTCTTCGAACGAGTACGACGTTTGCAGATGTCTAGGAGATTGCAAGATGCGATTCTTGAAAGAAAACTTCTCATTTTTATCCTTGATTGTGAAACAGATCTTGGCACTATCTACGTAGATGATGGCTTTCATGGTGCTTAGGAAAGGTTAGCCCAAGATGATGGGTGCCCTTTCATCTCCACCTATTTCCAAAACCACAAAGTCTATGGGAACATATGATTGTCCCACTCGAACAATGGCATCTACAAGGACTCCCTTTGGATAGCAGAGTGACTGACCTACAAGCTGCAAATGCATATTTGTGTACAACAAAGTATCTCCATTAATTTTCTCATAAATTACCTTAGGCATGATGTTGGCACTCGCTCCAAAGTCACATACAGCTTCTTGGAAAATGCGAGGTCCAATGGCGATGGGGATGACAGGTCCCCCTAGATCGCTCTTCTTGTCGGGTAGGGAATAATCTATCCACCTTCCCATCGATGGCTCCGTGTAGTAGTGAGTTGCATTGTGAATATCGACAAGATTTGTAGTTTCAAGATCTTCCGGCTACCCAGGAATCTTACCTTTTTTGGATGGAGGAACAACAGCCGCCAGCTGAGCTATTTGTGATTCTATCATTTAATTAAAGTTATGCTGGTTCTTAATGGCAGAAGCAAAGCTATCCATTCTATTATTTATGTTCTCTAGAATCTTATCATTGGTAGCTACCTTCCTAGATAATCCCTCCATAACTTTAGATTGGCCAGCAATTAATTCTCTCAAGGGTGGTTGATTGAAGTTATTATAATTGTTACCTTGAGGGTTACCTTGGTAGTTCAGCCTCTGTTGCTAGTTCCATCCTTGATTCTGTTCAGGACAAAAGTAGTTGTTATTGATGAAGTTCACATCCTCAAAACTTTCAGCACAGTTGTTCCCTGAATGCCTAGTGTTGCCACACACTTCGCATGCCATGCGGGAATCATGAATGTGCATGACTTCTTGCTTCTCATTGGCACGATCTTCAAGCTTCTTTATCAGTAGGCCCATCTTGGCAGACAGAATGTCTACCTCCTTAAGTTGATGCATACCCCCACCTCTCTTGTGGGTCTGAAGACGTTCTTCATTCCAACCTTGGTTGGAGGCCATCTTCTCTACAAGAGTTGTTGCAGTTGGGATTGTGAGTGACAAGAAAGCACCTCCAGCAGCAGCATCCATAGTCTCACAGGTACTGTTGGTCAACCCGTGGTAGAAAGTTTGCATGAGTAGCCAATTTTTGATCCCATGATGAGGACATTCTACAATATAATCTTGAAAACGTTCCCATGCCTCAGGGACAGATTCATCATGTTGTTGCTAAAAACTTGAAATTCTCCCATGCAAGGCATTGGTCTTGCCTGTGGGAAAGAACTTGGCTAGGAAGGCAGTGGATCAGTTATCTCATGTAGTGTTTCTATCCTTGTTGGCGTAGAACCATTGCTTGAGCTTCCCTAGGAGTGAGAATGGGAAGAGATGAAGTAGTATGGCGTCTTGGGTCACTCCTTTGATGGTGAAAGTGCTACAGATCTCTAGGAAGTGTTGGAGATGTGCACTGGCATCTTCATGTGCCTTCCCACAAAATTGGCTTGCTTGCACCATGTTGATGAGAGCTGGCTTGAGCTCGAATCTATTGTCTCCAACATTGACTGTTGGTCCAGTATGGATGTTGGCTGTAGTTGGAGAAGAGAACTCATGGAGAGTATTGTTGGCCATGGCTTCAAATTCTGGTGTTAAGCTTCGCCTTGTCTGGCTGTCTTCCGATTCTAAAGCTGAGACCTTCTTGAGTTTGGCTCTAGTTCTCCTGATTAATGCTTCTAGATCTTCAACGTAGTTTGTCGGAAGATCAAAACTAGTTATACATTACCCAGCATAAGATACACAAGTAGACAAAACAAGGGTAAGCCTGTTTGAGTAGAGGTCAATGGTTATCTCGATCACATCAATAAGTATAAGTTTTTCAATACTTCCTTTGCCTAGCTACCTTCCCTGGCAATGGCGCCAGAAATGCTTGTTGACATTTCTTAACATCGCTAGTAAGAACAAGGTTATGAATTTAATCCCTAGCAACAATGCCAGAAATGCTGGTTGGTAATTACTTGTGACTTGAAGGAATAAATATATGAAAGAAAAGGATCTACAAGCGCACAGATAATACACCATTGTATCACTTCACCCGGGAGTATTCTAGGTATCATTATTTATATTTTTACCACGGGAAGGTCTGGCATGGACATGTATTGCTAACTTATACTATTGATGGAGAAGTAAACCATAACCAATTTCTACTCACAACAGGGGTAAGTCATAGGATAGAATATGTATATGACAAGTATTGATCAATGATAAATCACTCAGAGTACTCCTTTCTATGGCATTAGCATGGTTAAGAAGAATATTAGAGGAATAATTCATAAGTTATTCTTAATTACAAGTCAAAGCATACAATGATTAGTGCAATTACACCAAATAATCATGGCTAAGATCAACTTCATATCTACACATAAGGGATATTACTAAGGAAGATTAAGAACAAAGCTTTTCTTCCTTCGTAACTAGACTCTACTTGCACCTATATTCGGGGATTGGACTACAAAGGACTCAACGGGAGTGTCACATCCGCGATCTACCACATGACCCAGAATATAGGGTGTATCCACAGGTAAACAACGTATAAGCACCATGCTTATAGAATGTCGACCACTCACCCCGTGTACTTAAGAGTGAGCACTATATGAACTTATGCATAAATATAACGATAATCTAGCTATACTAAGTATATAATCAAAGTAGACAATGAACATGATAACTAAGAACATAAATGAGATGAGCACTAATGTTGTCATAGCTATTGTAGCAAACATATAAAAGTAATGGAGATACAAAAGAGAGGGGATACAAAGATTATACCAAACCACGCTCTTGACAACATCGGTAATCCAAGCGACACCTGCTTGCCCCCCTCTAGACCTAGCCTAACTAGCTATGCCCTAGAATATGGTGGAGCTTTGAGGATGATTAAGGTTTCTATCTTCTCAAATGACTTATGCCTCTAGGGGAGGTGGTAGGGGCTCGTATATATAGGCCGGAGCATCCATCATGAGCCCTTGGATCAAACTGACTTAAAGGACGGCGTAGATGCAACCTAGGAGGCGATGGAGAACCGACATTGCGACAGAGACCGACATGTGGTCCCCAGGGGACTAGGTGGCCAATAGGTGGGGCCGGCCAGCCCCACCTGGCAGTGTCTTCTGTCGACTTCGATGTGGAGTCCTCTTGAGTTTTCTAGAACCTTCTGGTGTTCGTTTCACCGTGGATAAGAGCAATTAATTTCGGCATGTAGGTCCACCATGATGGTTTTCTGAATAAGCCCTGCAGAAAATACAGATTCACCAAAACTCATGGAATTTGTTGGTGATCATATTTATGCCCTTATGCTTGTTATATTGATGGTTTATAATAGTTGTTAACTACCGTCAACAGAGTTGCCGACTGTAGGCCCAGGGTCGCCCTCCTTTCTAAACAAAGCTTGTCGTGGGCCAGGTGATCAAGAGCGTTGGGCTATGGCTCGGGGCCATCTGATCATCCGGAGCTCCATGCCCTTCTGAGGGCTGCGATAATAGGACCTAATCCTCTCAAGCTAGCCTTCTATGGCTGACCCTTTGCAGCCATAGATCGGGGAAGTGGGAGCGTGCCAAGGCTCAGACGGAGGCCCTCGTTGGGCCCACTACTCAGCGGCTCCCAACCCAACTCCGGGGAGTTTGTTGGTTTTTGGGGGATGCTCCACCCGAGGGCCCATTAATCAAGGGTCGGGCTGCTCCATCTAGGGAGCCGGCATAGCCCCCGAGGCCATTGTGAGGCCTCCTTGCCAGCGAAGGGGGCGGCTTCTGGGCACGTCCCGTTCGCTGACGCCTTGCGTAGGCAGTTGATGGCATCTAGGCCATCATGCCTGGTGGAGGAGTTATGACGTGCGTATGTGCCCCCACACCATCCTGTCTTATCTAGGAGATGGGACGTTGGGACCACATGGAGCAGATCTGTGGAGGAGGAGCCATGGCACTTGGTGCGTGTGGATCTGAGCCATCGATGATAGCTGGTGGGCCTAGGGGGGAGGCAGATCCCCCAAGTCCTATGAGGAGGCATGCGCGAAGTGGGCGGCGTGCCCGGGCGGGCCCGTGTCCACACCTACATGCTTAGGTTATAGAAAGGGCCAGATTGAGAAGAGAGTGGGCATACCTTTCTCTCCTGCTTCCTCTTTGCTTCTCCATCCAAGCACCACCACACTTGCTTGCGCCTCCCCCAAGGTTATGCTTCAATGGCGGAGTGGGACACATTGAAAGCCAAGGGCGAGATGTTGGAGGTGGCCTAGGCATGGTTGATTCTTCCTCCCTCTAGATGGAACCTGCCGGATCTAGAGGTGTCAGACCCCGCGCCTAGGGAGTCACAGGTCATCTCCTTCATCCCCTTTCACCTCACTAGGTTTGGGGTCCCTGCACATCCATTCGTGGGGAGGTTCCTTCACCACTTTGGGCTGCAGTTTCATGACCTGACGCCTCATGGGGTGGCACACCTTGTAGTGTTCGTCACTCTCTATGAGTGCAACTTGGACATCGAGCCCCACTTCAACTTGTGGAGGCGGATCTTCTACCTAAACCTGAATAAGGACGGCAATAGATCCATGCAATGGATCGGCACCACCACCATCCAGCTACGCAACAATCTGAAGTTGCGATAACTAGAGCTTTCCTTCCCTACCACAGAGAAGGGGTGGCACCAGAAATGGTTCTACCTCTCTGACCCCTCTGGGTCCCTTCTGGCCTTCTCCTGAGACCACCTAGGGTCAGTGGTGCCTCTGTCTTGGAAGAGCTTGCCGAAGGGGCCTGCCCTCGAGGTAGCCGAGGGGCTGCTAGGCTGGATCATTGCCCTAAAGGATGCCAGACTGACTGGTTGGATGGTGCTCCAGGAGTTCCTGTTTCACCGGATCCTCCTATTGATGGCGAGGCCGACTCTAATGTGGGAGTACATTGGGGTAGGGGACCCGTCCATGGTGGCAGAGGGAAATCTTTCAGAGGATTCTATGGCTAGAGTGGAATGGATGGTGCTGGGATCTGCATTGGGGAAGTTGGCGGTTGGTGAAGGCCTGGCTCCCTTCTCGGTGTATGAGCTGAGACCCAACGACCTCCCGTATCTAGGGGAGGTCTCCATCCCCCTAGCCCCGGGGGGCAGGGAGCCGAGGCCACCTTCAGAGGTTCTTCTTCGCCACCAAGAGGCATGTCCCTTACGCTATCCTTGGGGGAGTCACTGGCTGCCCGGTCCACCGGGAAGTGTGCTTGCTCAAGTTCCCCTAGGGCAGGGGCACCTTTGTGAAAAAGGCGCTCTACTCTGAGGCTCTCTTCGAGCGGTAGGTGAGTGCCTTCACCGATTAGGCCACCTCTACTCGGAGGTGGTTTGTTCATGGCTTGATGACGTGGGTGTTGACTTGCAGGGAGTCTTCCTTAGTGGGGGCTTCGGGCGGTGTAGTGGCTTCAGTCTGGCTGCTGGTGCTGAAGGTGGGCCACCACCCGTAGCTGCTGCCTTGGGTGAATGGAGCGATGACATCAGACGCCGTTGTGGTAGGGCCGACCGCTGCGGCCCCAACGCGCCAGGCGGGATTCGACCCCATGGTGGGAGGCCCCCAGTTAGGGAGCTTCCCCTCTGAAGTAGAGGAGGACCGAGATGAGGCCAACGTCGCTGTCCTCCCCCCACCCCTAGGACATGAGGAAGCTGGCTCTTTATCAGCGGCTGCGTCGGCTCCCCTTAGGCCATCTGTAGGGGGCCCCATGTTCTGGACGACAGCCCTAAGGCGGATGCGTGGTTGGAGCTGATCAAGCGGCATGGCGCCTTCGATGAGCTGGTCACCTTCTTCTATGACTCCTTTGTGGTGATGGCAGGCCACACGGGGGAGTTCTTCGGCCTTTAGCAGGGGATGTATGACTCCTGCGGGGTGAGTGTCAATTGAATGAGCCCGACGCCATAGCCAGCGCCGTGATCTTGCCTGAGCTCTTTCATTCTCGTTGTCGCAAGCACTGCTGGAGTACTCCTTGTGATGAAATCACCCAATTTATACAAGATCAAGTACGACAGTCCCCGTTTAACACGTTGATGCGCGCATACTTTCACTTATATAAAACTGGTAGTATGCCGAGTGTCACAATGGACCTCGGTAAATCAACATCATAAACAAGATCGCATGATTAAGCAAATACACATCATATACATAGAATTGCAGCGAAAATAATATTACAAATGGGTTCACAAATAATAGTACAAGTTTGGGTTTCAAAACCGGTTAAGGGAAAACAACATAGCTTTCAAATGATTACATTAATATAACTTCCAAATACATTGCTAGCATAAATGACATCCTCTGATAAAAGCATATAGATGAGAAATAATTATAGAGTCACCGAGCCCACCGGTGGTTAGCCACCATCTTCAGCAGTCCAAGAACTTCACCTGCAACATGGTGGGATAAACCCTGAGTACTCGAATGTACTCAGCTAGACTTACCCAGCATAGACCAAAAATAAAGTGACACCAAGGAGTATGCAAGGCTTTATAGGTAGAGCTAGCTTGACAAAATTTTGCATAAAAGCCACTAGTTGAGCTATACATTTGTAATTCAGTAACCAAGTTAATTATAGCTATTCATCTCTAGATTAGCACCTATACTAGAGCAATTATGTGATTAAGCTAACAAGCATTAGTAACCATATCTGGTGTAACATTTCCATATTCATCATAACCATCAAATTCCATCAATTAATGCTACGTTGCCACTGCTCAGTCAAGTTATCACTATCTGGGAGAGACGGCGACTCGAATCGATTCCAACTAGCTGGGGAGTTATTCCTAACATAAACCTAGACATACCTGCGCCAAGGTAGTCTTAGGTCACCTTTGGTACAACTCAGGTACAATCGCGGGTCCAATCAGCATCGTACCCTTAGGGATGCTACTAGTCTACCACGAAGTTTAGGCCCAGCCTACCCTTAGACTCATGCCACTGGCTCCCCACACATCCTTACTGCCTCTAGTGTGCGCACTTTCACTTAGCGGGTCCCGTCCTGAGTTGAGCTACTTGGCTTCACGGTCGGAATGACTTATCCGGCCAACTAAGTGCTAGGCATGCGTTCAACATGACATGAGGATGTACAGCGAATCGGTCCTTAACCGACACAGATGGGGATAAATAGGCACCAAGACCTCCATGCCTTGTTGCTTCTCTATCACAATCCCGCCCGGTCTCCTTTTATTTATCAACACATGGTTATTTCCACGATAGCAAATATAGCCAACCGTGCTTTGGTATCCACCTATATCTCGTTGGTGACATGAAATCACCCGACTTCTACCGGTCTAAGCATTGCTAAGCATACATTCGATCCTAGACCTACATAGGGTTCAAGGTATATTTCTGGATAAGGTAGTTCTATGCATCAAGTGGTTCCAATCAACTCTTATAACCTAATGCATCAAACATAAAGGACTCAAGTGATATTTGTAAAAACATAGGAGGCTTAGAATGCTCTGGGGCTTGCCTGGGATCCAACACTAGGTTAGTGTTTGTTAGATGACACTCGCTTGGTGAGCATCTCTGGTTTAGGCATGTACTCCAGGGGTCCTTCCATCTTCGGGATAGGTCCACCAACACCGTCTTCTGGTTTGACTCAATCATCATGTCCTTCACGTGGTGCATCTAGTGTACCTAGATGAGATGCAACAATGCAAGTGCATGAATACGAAGAATGGCAAATGAGATACCTCACATAAAAGTATTCAAGATGAGCACAAGGTCACACCGAACATATATAAGCACTCCACGTTAGTTAATTAAACAACCCACCACCTATCATGCTAGGATAGCGAGGAAGGTAGCACCAAGCATGACACAAGTTTCACAAGGTTTTAGGTATATTAACTTAACACCAACAAAGGCATGAGCCACCCTTAGCAACACACAAAGCAAAGCAAGGTGAAGCAAATAATTTTAGGTACAAACACAGATTCTGAACAGCAGCACCACAGTCTCTTGTTTTAATCATACCTAGAGTTCTAGGAATGGAAAAAGTGTTATTCAAGACTTTATGGAAAGCTAATGAAATTATATAAAACTTTGTTATTAATACCAAAAGCTGATTCAACAAATAACAAGGTCAAAATACATCATGAAGCAGAGCTAATACAACTAAGGACAGAAAACTGATATTAACTTCATAAATGCATAACTGCAGTTCTAGACATTCAGCAAACATGATTCTTAACTTTATGGAAAGCTTATTAAGTTATCTATAACTTTCTCATTATCATCTTAAGACAATTCTATAGCAAACAAGGTCAAACAATACCAACAAGGCATCTCTATCCAGATTTGAATAGAAATCTACCATTCCACTTTGAACAGCTATAACTAGAGTTCTAGACAACCAAAAGTAGTGATCTCAGATATTTTAGAAATCTTAGGAAAAGAACTACAACTCCCCTATTATCACCAATACATGATTCCATGGTGAAATAAGCCAAATAATATAATCATTCAGATCTATCTAGAGGACATGCAAAAACCTGACAGCAAACTCCTAAAATCTATAACTCTAAGTTGGTCATAAAATAACTTTTCTTGAGTTGGTCATAAAATAACTTTTGTTCCTTATAAAATTTTCTACAACTTTGCTTTAGGTTGCTCAGGCATGCATAGACTCTAAGTTGTACTTTTTAAATAGTCAAACCAAAGAGCTCTAGAGGTCAACACTAGTCAAACCATGACTTGAAAACTTAATTAGGCAAAATGATCAACATGAACATTGTTCCTAATGAACTTCTAAGTATAGCTAAGTTGTTTAAAAATATATTTAGCCATACCACACATTGGTCACACAAGAATTAAGCACTGAATGTACTGAAACAATGAAAAATAATTGAAATGTTACTTTTGTTTCATAGTCATGTTTCACATGTTTCATGATCTTGTTGCATCGTACTAACTAGCTATGTTCCACTAAAGTGAGTTGCACATGTTGTACTTGGGTGCTGCACACTATTCATTTCATAAAAAAACAACACTCATGAAATATACAGCATGTTGTAATGTTTCGATAACATGTTTCATGTGATATAAGCTCATGAATGGATGAATGATGCTCATGTTCATGAAATGCAAGTGCAATTATGCAAGCCTAACACCAGGGGTGTTACAGCCCTCCCCCCTTATAAGAATCTCATCCCGAGATTTAGAGTTACGAACCATTTATTATAAAAATCCTTATAAGCGTTTTGTAGATATTCTCCTGTTTCCCACATCGCATCACCATCATCGTGATGACTCCACTGTATCTTATAGGTTCTCACCACTTTATTCCGAGTGACTCGGTCCTTAGTGTCCAAAACTCGAACCGGTTGCTCATGGTATTCCAAGTCTGATTTGAGCTGAATGCTCTGAGGTTCTATTCTCTCTTCCGGAATACGCAAGCACTTCTTCAATTGTGATACATGGAAGACTGGGAAGATCGAACCCATCGCTTCTGGTAACTATAACTTATAAGCCATGGGACCCTTCTTCTCTATGATCTCGTACTGTCCTACAAATCTAGGAGCAAGTTTTCTCTTTACTCCAAACCTTTGTACTTTCTTCATTGGAGTAACATTCAGATAAACGTAGTCACCTATCTCAAACTCAAGCGGTCTCCTTCTCTTATCGGCATAACTCTTCTAGCGTGACTGTGCCGCTTTCATGTTTTGTTGGATAATATGGACCTTTTTCTCAGCCTCGTCAACAAAATCAATTCCGTAAAACCTTCTCTCTCCAGGCTCAACCCAATTCAATGGTGTCCTACATTTCCTGCGATACAATGCTTCAAATGGAGCCATCTTGATACTTTCTTGGTAATTGTTGTTGTAAGCGAACTCTGCCAAAGGTAACCATGATTCCCATGGATCCCTAGACGATAACACACAAGCTCTAAGCATATCTTCTAGAACAGCATTAACTCGCTCTGTCTACCCATCTGTCTGTGGGTGGTAAGTTGTACTCTGAATCAAGCTAGTACCCAAACCTTTATGAAGATGCTCCCAAAAATGAGCGGTAAATTGTGACTCACGGTCAGCCACGATAGTCTTTGGTATACCATGTAAGTGGACAATCTCTGCAATGTACTTCTCAGCATACTGAGGTGGTCGAAATGTTGTTTTGACTGGTAAAAAGTGAGCTGATTTGGTAAGGCGATCTACAATTACCCAAATCGAATCATTCCCCTTTGGTGTGGTGGGAAAACCGGTGATAAGATCCATACTTATATCATCCCATTTCCAATCTAGTATTGACAAGGGTTGCAACATTCCTGCTGGTCTCATGTGAAGAGCTTTCACTCTACAACACATGTCGCAACGAGCAACATAAGTTGCAATCTCCTTCTTCATTTTCGTCCACCAATAACAAGGTCTCAATTCTTGGTACATTTTTCCACTTCTAGGATGGATAGACAACTTAGAGTGATGAGCTTCATCCATCAATTTGTTCTTGAGCTCTCGATCTTTAGGTACAACTAGACGGTCCTTAAACCATAACACTCCTTGTTCATCCACTCTAAAGTGCTTAGTCGGTTCTTTCTTCATTTTCGCCTTAATATGGAATATTCCCTTATCTATTTTCTGACCCTCAATGATCTTGCTCTCCAAGGTACAGCTAACCTGGATATTATGCAACACAGCAGGATGCAACAAATTGAACCCATCCTCAAACAATGGTTGCACAGCAAGAGAATGTGACTTCCTACTGAAGGCATCTACTACTACATTTGCCTTTCCCGGATGATAGTGCACATTCAGATTATAATCCTTTATCAGCTCTAACCATCTTCTCTGTCGCATATTCAACTCGGACTGAGTAAATATGTACTTGAGACTCTTATGATCTGTAAAGATATTGCACACATTCCCAAGCAAGGAGTGTCTCCAACTCTTTAGAGCATGCACAACGGCCGCAATCTCTAAATCGTGCGTAGGATAGTTAACCTCATGCTTCCTCAACTGACGTGAGGCATAAGAAATAACTCTTCCATCTTGCATCAGGACACATCCTAAACCATTCTTTGATGCATCGCAAAACACATCAAACGGCTTCTCTATATCCGGTTGTGCTAGGACAGGAGCAGTGGTTAGCAATTTCCGCAAGGTGCAGAAAGCTGCCTCACACTCCTCTGTCCAAATGAACTTATGATCCTTTTGTAGCAAACTTGTCATCAGCTTGGCAATCTTTGAGAAGTCCGGGATAAAACGGCGATAGTAACCGGCTAATCCAAGAAAATTCGAACCTCATGAACTGTGCTTGGTGCCTTCCAGTCCATAACCTCTTGTACCTTACTAGGATCCACTGAGATTCCATTCTCAGATAACACATGACCAAGAAAAGGAACTGTCTTCAGCCATAACTCACATTTACTAAACTTAGCATACAGCCAGTGATCTCTGAGCCTAGTCAAGACAATTCTTAGGTGCTCTGCATGATCCTGTTCGTTCTCAGAGTATACTAGAATATCATCAATGAACACAATCACGAACTGATCCAACTCCGGCATAAAGACCGAATTCATCAGATACATAAAGTATGCAGGAGCATTTGTCAAACCAAAGGACATGACAAGATACTCGTACAAACCATATCTGGTGGAGAATGCGGTTTTGGGTATATCTTGTGGTCTAATTTTGATCTGATGGTACCCTGATCTCAAATCTATCTTGGAGAACACCTTGGCTTTTGACAATTGATCAAACAAGATATCAATCCGAGGCAGAGGATACTTGTTTTTAATTGTCACCGCATTCAGTGGCCGGTAGTCCACACACATCCATAAGGAGTTATCCTTCTTCTTCTTCACGAACAGTGCGGGACATCCCCATTCTGATGAACTTGGCTGAATTAAACCCTTAGTCAACAGATCCTGGAGTTGTTTCTTCAACTCGGCTAATTCATTTGGAGGCATCCGATAAGGCCTTCTTGAGATCGGTGGTGTTCCCAGGATTAACTCAATGGCAAACTCAACATTTCGGTCCGGTGGAAGACCGGGTAACTCATCTGGAAACATGTCCGAAAACTCGCACACTACTAGAATCTTGGCTAGAAGAGTAGTTTGGACTGCACAAGTTGTACTAGCCAGCTCTATTCTTCGGGGCAAGGTTACTTGAAATGTACCTTCTCCAACAGGTTTCTTGAGAGAGATGCTTCTTCCTCCAACATCAATTACTACTCCCATCTTATTCATCCAGTTCATTCCTATGATCACATCCAGAACTAGCCCTGGCAGAACTATCAAGTTAAGTTTATACTGCATGTTTGCTATACACAGGGTTACCCCCTGGATTATCTGATTAGTTAACAGATCAGCCCCAGCTGAATTGATCCGATAAGCACATTCCAATTCAACTATCTTTTGCTCATACTTTCTTGCAAATGCTTGACTTATGAATGAATGAGATGATCCAGAATCAAACAAAATGACTACAGGATGATTGTTGATAGAAAACATACCGGCTGTCATGGGCTCTCCCTCTAGGATGTCATCAATGGTGGTGTGGTGCACATGAGCTTGGTACTGATTCTGCTGCTTCTTGGGATATGGGCAAAACTTCACAAAGTGCCCAGGTTGATTGCAGTTGAAACACGGTCCTCTTACTTGAGTAGCAGCTCCAGATAAACTGCCTTGTCCGGTCTTGGCTTGTGGCACCGCCATCTTAAATGGCTTCTGATTCCTCCGAGGTTGCTGGGCATTCTAATTCCTCCATTGGGGTGGACTGAACCTTGCACCAGGGGTAGGCGAACGATACGCAGAACGGTTTGCCATTGGGGCCCTTGGCTGGGACGGACCTGACTCAAAAGCCCTCTTGCGAGTCTTGGATGTAGCATATACATTGTTGTTCTTTTCTTGCTTTAAGCAGTCACTAACAAAGTCATTGAAACCAGTTCTCGTGTTGGTACCCACGTGCTTCATCATCTTGGGATTCAGACCTCTCTTGAAACTAGTGATCTTTTTGGCATTGGTATTCACCATGTCAGAGGCATAGCGACTTAGATTATTGAATGCATGTAGATACTGGGTCACAGTCTTGGTGCCTTGGGTCAGTGCGAGAAATTCTCCAAACTTCCTTTCTGTCAAACCAAATGGAATGTAAACTCCACAAAAAGCCTCAGTGAATTCCCTCCAAGTAATGTGGGCATTAGGGGGAAAAGTGGTGCGGTGGTGCTTCCACCACATTCCTGTAGGGCCTTGTAGCTGATGAGCTGCATACTCAGTTTTCAATACTTCTGTCATCCTTAGAACACAAAACTTATCTTCTATTGTGTTTATCCACTCTTCTGCATCCAACGGCTCTGCAGCTTCTTTGAAAATTGGTGGTCTGGTGTCCATAAAGTCCTTAAAACTGCTATGCTAATTCACTTCATGTCCACCTGGGTTCATCCCATGGCGGGTGTTGTCAGCAATATGGCGCAATGTAGCTTCCATATTCTACTGCATGCCCTCCAAGTTGCGTTGACTTCCAAGGAACTGTGCGAAGAACTGTTCCACGGTGTATGGTGGAGGAGGAGGTGGTGGCGGTTCACGGTTCTCATTCCCAGCTACACTGCCACCAGCCTCAGCAGCATCATACATGGTACGGCAAGTGTTCGGCATCTGCATATTTCAGCAACAGTAATTATTAGGCGATGTTGTAGAGATCGCAAGTGAATGAAAAATTATGCCGTACTGAATTCACTGGAGAGAACAAATTCATACAATAAAACAGGGGCACAATAAGTCATTCCAATTAACACAACATCACTAATTAGATTACTTAAGCGCACACATCACGTCCATTACAACCAAATTGCCAGCATACATACACTAGACTTTTATGCGTTCAGATATCGCATTACTAGCCACTAGCCAAGTTCCAAACACGTGCCAAGTCTCATAAGTTTGAAACAAGCTCCATTAGGTTACAAGCCGACAAAAGAAAGGTCATCGTGACATGACCTAAACACTAGCGCAAGGCAACTAGCCTACTCCTCGAGGCCGTCATCGGGGTCGAAGATGTCACCATCGCCCCCAGGTGAAACTACAGGCTCGTCCTCATCGTCGATGTACATGCCAGCGGCATCTGGAGGAGCATATGGGCCAACCCCATTGTAGAGCGCATGAAACTCCTCATGCAGGTTGATGTGATCTCCTCTAACTCATCGACCCCCTACAGCAGAAGGTCCCTTTCATTCCAGGCTTCATTCCTTTCCTGAACCAACTGTCCAATCATGCGGTCTGCATTGTTGTTAGCCTGAGTCAACGTATGCACCCGCTGCATAGCTCTATTACCTCTCTCTACCGCCTGGTCCCACTGTAAGCTCATATCAGCCAACTGCTCCTGCAAACTAGCTATAGCACATGCCTGCTTCTTCTTCTGCTTTCTTACCTTGAGCTTATCATCACCACGCAAGCCAGTCAAAGTCCAGTAGGTACACTCAAGACCCTGATACGCTCTGATAGCGGCAAACACAGCACTCATCGCATGGTTGTCGCTAGCCTGTCCCTCAGCTGGACCTCTGACCAAAGCACTTCCCTAAGGCTGAACCCAAATAGCATCACGAGGATCATCCCTAGGAAAGGTGCCAGCTAGAGCTACTGCAAGCTCACTGGGAAATCTGCTCATGATGTCCCTGATGATGCGGAAAGCTGCTCCCTCTGCACCCTCAACAGGAGTGCAACCCTCAAACTCTAAGTGCCAACCATCCCACTCTAGAGCATCACCAAGAGCAGGAACGGTGATCTCTACCACTGCAAGTCCATCCTCTGCTAACTAGCTCTCATTCCAAGAGTACACCGGCTCTTGACCCTCTAGGTACCCCACATCATGGAGCACTCTCCAAAGCAAGGTCGGCATGCCAAACTCGCTCAAGAAGGTGTTCGTGGTGCGGTGCTACCTTAGGACCAACTGACGTCGAGGTGCTCTTCCTCCGGTGGACTTATGGGTAGTCTACTTCATGCGGGCCATCTGTAGCAAATTGTTGTTTTATTACCCACGTGAGAACAAGGTTAAGTTGTCATTTTTATCAAAATGAGATAATCAACTTATAAGGGGAGGAACAATGCCATGAATGATATGTAACAACATGATGCATGCACGTTCTGTACGTTCTCACAAACTTAGGAAAAATAACAATTGCTAGCGGCATAGACGGTGGCATACAACGGTCTCTCATAAACGTAGCTAATACGTACTACATGATAGCGCTGTTATGTACCTGCAAAAGATCCACTTCAGCCCAAACCCTGACATTATGAAAACTATCCATGAAAGCAGTAAAGTAATCTACTCGTTCTACACGTATTCCCAGATACACGTACAACGGTAGCAACTACCCGAACCATCGTCCTATCGACGGCATCGTCACCACAAGACGGAATTCTCCACACATTGGATACCTTCATACAAACACGCGTATGGCATGTAAATAATCCGGCATCATATAAGCACTTCCCTAGATCGGCAGTGTATCCGATCATGCTCTCACAACTCTCACTTACCGAGGCGTAGAGGCAATGGATCCATACATTACCACTCAAGTGAATGGCACTCATACAATAGCACGCCGTATGAGCGACGAAATAGAAATATGATGCAAAGACCCCTCAAGTTAGTACTTAAATAAGCCACCTGTAACACCCCTGGTGTTAGGCTTGCATAATTGCACTTCCATTTCATAAACATAAGCATCATTCATCTATTCATTAGCTTATATCACATGAAACATGTTATTGAAACATTGCAACATGATGTATATTTCATGAGTGTTGTTTTAAATTATGAAATGAATAGTGTGCAGCACCCAAGTACAACATGTGCAACTCACTTTAGTGGAACATAGTTAGTTAGTACGATGCAACAAGATCATGAAACATGTGAAACATGGCTATGAAACAAAAGTAACATTTCAATTGTTTTTCATTGTTTCAGTGCATTTAGTGCTTGATTCTTGTGTGACCAATGTGTGGTATGGCTAAATATATTTTTAAACAACTTAGCTATAATTAGAAGGTCATTAGGAACACTGTTCATGTTGATCATTTTGCCTAATTAAGTTTTCGAGTCATGGTTTGACTAGTTTTGACTCCTGAACTCCTTGGTTTGACTGTTTAAAAAGTACAACTTAGAGTCTATGCATGTCTAAGCAACCTAAAACAAAGTTGTAGCAAATTTTATAAGGAACAAACTTTGTTTAGAAACCAAGTTATGAAAATGTGCACAACATGCTCAAAAAGGGCCCACAAGTCAGAATTTGGGTTGGGTTCAACACTTAGAAATTTTCTAGGTGCAAAAACCGAGTTTTTAGTTTCATGAACTCGACTTTGGCCTGATTTTACTCTCTGTCCTTTGTGAATTAGACCTTGATCTCTAAATGAGTTTTGTAGCTGGTATGTAGGTGTACAACTTTCGTTTTGATTTCTCTCGCTAACGATCAACGGTTTAGGAGTTAATGGCTAGCGAAAACTCGCTGTCAGTCGTAGTTGGTTAGCTGAATCGGCAGCTGCAGTGCCGACCGTTTCAGAACATCACCGCCGCGTGTATGCCACGCGTTGCCGGTCGCCTGACCGCGCAGGCTATGCAACGCGGCCGTCCTGGCACCGCTGGACACTCCTTAAGCCCCCGCGTGCCTAGCAGACCCACTCGCCCATCCCTTTTTCACTTCCTTCGTCTCCGCAGCGACCGCAGCAGCCGTAGCCGTGCCGAGCAGCTCCGCCGTAGCCTAGCTCGCTCGCCGCCGTAAAAATGCGACTGCTAGCCGGTCAGCAGCTCCACCGTGTCCTCCTCTACCTCTGCCACCCCTTGGCTGCACCGATTGGGTCTTGGTAAGGACGCATTGTCCATTCTCGCCACCGCCGCCATGGGCGTGTCCTCGCCGGAGTTGAGGCCGCCGTGGTCGGGGTAGCTAGAAACTCCCTCGTCCTCTTCTCTTTGCCTAGGTAGCACCGTAGCGATCCCCTGTAGCTCATGCCGTGCTCGGTTGAGGCAGCCATGGCTTGCCATTGCTGGCATCTTGCGCCAAAGCTCGGCCGAGCCGCCATCACCGTCGACGTGCCACCTCCGCTAGGTCTTAGGTCTCGCCGGTGGCACCAATCGAGTCGCCTCATCGCGGAGAGCACGCCGGTGCTTTCGGTGTTGCCGGAGGAGCCACCGTCGGCGAGTTTCGCCGTTACCGCGCCATCGAGTGAGTCATCAACTGTTTTTCTTGTCGCTGACGCATGGTCCCCGCTGATGTGTAGGTCCCGCTTGCCAGTGACCGTTGAGCAATAGGATAGTGCAAATATTCCAGGTTTCTATGCTGTTTTGTAATAATTGTATCTCCAGTTTTGTAGCTTCAAAAATTGTGAAATAAATTTGGTAGTGTTCCTTAGGAAGTCTAGTATTTAGGAAAAATATAGTCTTGATACTTACAGTAGAAATTTTGGAAGATTTAAATGGAAACTTGAAATGTGTTTTTGAATGCATGCAAACTTGTTTATTTTATATCTAGAGTTTCTGTGGTCCAAAAATTATGAAATTTTGTGGATAAGCTATTCTTGCTTAGTAGAAGCTCTGGTAAAAATTTGAGAGTCATTGCATGTGTGGTTTTTGAGTTATAGATTTTCCTTTTATCATTGATTGATACTTGTGTAAATTTTTGTAAATTATCTAGGAATCCTATGACCATGAAATTTTGTGGGGAGTATCCCAGTACCTTAAGGATGTTAGGAAAAATATGAAATTTGTTGCTTGACACTTTTTAACTAAGGTTTTCTATTTATGCCTTTTTAAGCACTTATGCCTTGTCATTTTTGTGTAGGCTATTTTACTTATCCAAATGCAATGAAAATTTTATGGTAGTCTAATTAGAGTAGTACTATGCTATTGTAATTTTCTTAGATTTTTATGAGCAACAAAAATATATGTTGCGGTGTAGTCCTAGTTTAAAATGAAATAAAATAATCTTCTTTAATGCATAGTTTAGTTAATCATGTTTGCTTTGGTGTATCTTTGAAGCATCTTAACTTGCTGTGGTGATTTGGCATGTTAGTACAATGGTTGTCGTAGTAGATAGTAGTACATGTTCTTGGATGATGTTGACTACCTTGTAGACGAGCTTTGCTACTACTATATCCAATAAAGTTAAACATGTTCATCTACACTTCATGCATCATGATCATTACATGTCATCTCTCCGATGCACCTATGCATTAGCACTTATACATCTGCATCATATAGGATCGTAGGAGGAGTTGCTAGTAGCAATTCAGGAAGAGCAGACCGGGACAGATCCACAAGAAGTCCATGCACAGGAGGTGCTAGAGGAAGAGGAGCAAGGAGAGGACTTGCCCGAGTGCGTGGATCATCATCCTAGTTCGTTCGAACGAGGCAAGCCCCGGAGCATTCTAAGTCTCCTACTTTACAAAAGCAATTTTTTTCTATCTATATGAGTTATATATTGTTGCATTAAGTTGTAGGAGTTGATTGAAACCGTTGATGCATTTATTGCTATCCTTGCCTACCTTATTACCTTTTACCCTGTTAGGTCAGGATCGAATAACTGCTTAGCCTTGCTAAGACCAGTAGCGATCGGTGATTTCCGGTCACCTACTTTTATAGGTGGTTACTGGAAGAAATTAGCTATGGAAAGAATGATATCCTGGAATTAACCATGTGTGATGAATAATTGGAGACCGGACGGAAAAAGTTGGAGGCAGCCAGACAAGGTTCTGGGGTGCAGTTAGTTTTCCATCTGCGTCGATTAAGGACCGATCGTTGCTTGTCCCTCTTGTCATGTTGAACGCATGCCTCACATTTAGCTGGCCGAATAAAGTACCTTTCGACCGCGAAGCTAGTGACACCTTTTCGAGCCAGGATAAACTCGGATGCGCAGACTGGTGCTGAAGAGGGTATGATGGGGACGCGAAGAGTGAGCCCAAGGTGCGTCCTGGTAGTTGGGCGGTCCCTGGGTAGTGCGGTCCATGACTGTTATCCCGTGATTACTTGGAAAGTGTCATTGGTGATCTAAGCGACCCTGACGGGGGAAGCATGGTTTGTGTGAGGAATAAATCACCAGCTGGTTAGGAATCGATTCGAATCGCCATCGCTCCTAGATATTGAGCACTTGACTCGAGCTACGGCATCGTAGTAATTATTATGGAACAATGATGGTTATCTGGATGGTATGGACATGCTAAAGCTAAATTGGTAACTGGATGTTATTGGTTAATCAAGTGATTGCTATAGTACAGGTGCTTACCTAGATGAATATGTTATAATAAGGATGATGCAAAGTATTTAAAATGATGTCTTCATGATAGCTTATGCTTTTCGCAAACAAGTTAGCTAGCCCACTAAAGAAAGCCTTGCATAATCCGTGGTGTCATTTTATTTTGGTTTAAGACGGGTAAGTCTAGCTGAGTACCTTCTCGTACTCAGGGCGTTGTTCCCATTGTTGTTGCAGATGGTCAAATGTACTACAGCTATTGCATTAACTACCTGTACCCGGCGATGGGTGACAACTAGGACCAAAGGCAAATGGTCACTCCATATCTTTCATCTGATGCTTTTGTTGGAGATGACTACTTACTGGCATTGTATCTGAACTAAAAGTGTGTGTGTGACTTTAAAACTATTCGCTTCCGCTATTTCAGATCAATCTTGAGTTGTAATAACTTTATGTTCTAAACTCTGATGTGTCCCCTGTCATTGTGAACTTTATGTAACATGTGACGGTACTTGCTAAACTTGTACGATCTTGGTTTGTATGTCGATTGGTTTGAAATCCTTCGTGGTTTCATGGACTACCGGGTTATACGGGCTTAAGTTTGCTAAATTATCTGCTACGGTGGAAGATTTTCTTACTTAATCTCGTATAATTGGTCAGTTCTGTTATAGCTGGCATCAGAGCAAGGTTTAGCAGGTTACTGTTCATGCGTGTATTTAAAACAAAAGGGTTTTGTGTTACCAAACTAATTACGAACTTGTAGCATATAGGTGTTTCAACCTCTAATTTAAACTTAATGGTGTGCCAGTGGTCATATCCTTTATGCCCAGTTAAGGACTCTAGGTGGCTTATTTAAGTACTGACTTGGGGGTCTTTGCATCATATTTCTATTTCATCGCTCATACGGCGTGCTATTGTATGAGTGCCATTCACTTGAGTGGTAATGTATGGATCCATTGCCTCTACGCCTCGGTAAGTGAGAGTTGTGAGAGCATGATCGGATACACTGCCGATCTAGGGAAGTGCTTATATGATGCCAGATTATTTACATGCCATACGCGTGTTTGTATGAAGGTACCCAATGTGTGGGGAATTCCGTCCTATGGTGACGATGCCATCGATAGGACGATGATTCGGGTAGTTGCTACCGTTGTACGCGTATCTGGAAATACATGTAGAACGAGTAGATTACTTTACTGCTTTCATGCATAATTTTCATAATGTCAGGGTTTGGGCTGAAGTGGTTCTTTTGCAGGTACATAATAGCGCTATCGTGTAGTACGTATTAGCTACGTGTATGAGAGATCGTTGTATGCCACTGTCTATGCCGCTAGCAATTGTTATTTTTCCTAAGTTTGTGAGAACGTACAGAACGTGCATGCATCATGTTGTTACATATCATTCATGGCATTGTTCCTCCCCTTATAAGTTGATTATCTCATTTTGATAAAAATCACAACTTAACCTTGTTCTCACGTGGGTAATAAAACAACAATTTGCTACAGATGGCCCGCACGAAGCAGACCGCCCGTAAGTCCACCGGAGGAAGAGCACCTCGACGTCCGTTGTCCCTAAGGGAGCACCGCACCACGAATACCTTCTTGAGCGAGTTTGGCATGCCGACCTCGCTTTGGAGAGTGCTCCATGATGTGGGGTCCCCAGAGGGTCAAGAGCTGGTGTACTCTTGGAATAAGAGCTAGTTAGTAGAGGATGGACTTGTAGTGGTAGAGATCACTGTTCCTGCTCTTGGTGATGCTCCAGAGTGGGATGGATGGCACTTGGAGTTTGAGGGTCGCACTCCTGGTGAGGGTGCAGAGGGAGCAGCTTTTCGCGTCATTAGGGACATCATGAGCAGATTTCCTAGTGAGCTTGCAGCAGCTCTAGCTGGCACCTTTCCTAGGGATGATCCTCGTGATGCTATTTGGGTTCAGCCTCAGGGAAGTGCTTTGGTCAGAGGTCCAGCTAAGGGACAGGCTAGCGACAACCATGCGATGAGTTCTATGTTTGCTGCTATCAGAGCGTATCAGGGTCTTGAGTGTACCTACTGGACTTTGACTGGCTTGCGTAGTGATGATAAGCTCAAGGTAAGAAAGCAGAAGGAGAAGCAGGCACATGCTATAGCTAGTTTACAGGAGCAGTTGACTGATATGAGCTTACAGCAGGACCAGGCGGTAGAGAGGGGTAATAGAGCTATGCAGCAGGTGCATACGTTGACTCAGGCCAACAACAATGCAGACTGTATGATTGGACAGTTGGTTCAGGAAAGGAATGAAGCCTAGAACGAAAGGGACCTTCTGCTGCAGAGGGTCGATGAGCTAGAGGAGTACAACATCAACCTGCACGAGGAGTTTCACGCGCTCTACAATGGGGTTGACCCATATGCTCCTCCAGACGTTGCTGGCATGGACATCGATGACGAGGACGAGCCTATAGTTTCACCTGGGGGCGATGGTGATGTCTCCGACCCCGACGACGGCCCCGAGGAGTAGGCTAGTTGCCTTGCGCTAGTGTTTAGGTCCTGTCGATTTGACCTTTCTTTTGTCGGCATGTAACCTAATGGAGCTTGTTTCAAACTTATGAGACTTGGCATGTGTTTGGAACTTGGCTAGTAATGCGATATCTGATCGCATAAAAGTCCAGTGTATGTATGCTGGCAATTTGGTTGTAATGGACGCGATGTGTGCTTTTAAGTAATCTAATTAGTGATGTTGTGTTAGTTGGAATGACTTATTGTGCCCCTATTTTATTGTATGAATTTGTTCTCTCCAGTGAATTCAGTACGGCATAATTTTTCATTCACTTGCGATCTCTACATCGCCTAATAATTACTGTTGCTAAAATATGCAGATGTCGAACACTCACCATACCGTGTATGATGCTGCTGAGGCAGGTGGCAGTGCAGCTGGGAATGAGAACCGTGAACCGCCACCACCTCCTCCTCCACCGTAAACCACAGAACAGTTCTTCGCACAGTTCCTTGGAAGTCAATGCAACATGGAGGGCATGCAGCAGAACATGGAGGCTGCATTGCGCCATATTGCTGACAACACCCGCCATGGGTTAATCCCAGGTGGACATGAAGCGAATCAGCATAGCAGTTTCAAGGACTTTATGGACACCAGACCACCAATTTTCAAAGAAGCTGTAGAGCCATTGGATGCAGAAGAGTGGATAAACACCATGGAAGATAAGTTTCATGTTCTCAGGATGACAAAAGTATTGAAAACTGAGTATGCAGCTCATCAGCTGCAAGGCCCTACTGGAATGTGGTGGAAGCACCACCGCACCACTTTTCCCCCTAATGTCCACATTACTTGGAGGGAATTCACTGAGGCTTTTCGTGGAGTTTACATTCCACCTGGTCTGACAGAAATGAAGTTTGGAGAATTTCTCGGACAGACCCAAGGCACCAAGACTGTGACCTAGTATTTACATGCATTCAATAATCTAAGTCGCTATGCCTCTGACATGGTGAATACCGATGCCAAAAAGATCGCTAGTTTCAAAAGAGGTCTGAATCCCAAGATGATGAAGCACGTGGGTACCAACACAAGAACTGGTTTTAATGACTTTGTTAGTGACTGCTTAAAGCAAGAAAAGAACAACAATGTATATGCTACATCCAAGACTCGCAAGAGGGCTTTTGAGTCAGGTCCGTCCCAACCAAGGGCCCCGATGGCAAACCATTCTGCGTATCGTTCGCCTGCCCCTGGTGCAAGGTTCAGGCCACCCCAACGGAGGAATCAGAAGCCATTTAAGATGGTGGTTCCACAAGCCAAGACTGGACAAGGCAGTTCATCTGGAGCTGCTACTCAAGTAAGAGGCCCGTGTTTCAACTGCAATCAATCTGGGCACTTTGCGAAGTTTTGCCCATATCCCAAGAATCAGCAGAATCGGTACCAAGCTCGTGTGCACCACACCACCATTGATGACATCTCGGAGGGAGAGCCCGTGACAGCCGGTATGTTTTCTATCAACAATCATCCTGCAGTCGTTTTGTTTGATTCTGGATCATCTCATTCATTCATAAGTCAAGCATTTGCAAGAAAGTATGAGCAAAAGATAGTTGAATTGGAATGTGCTTATCAGATTAGTTCAGCTGGGGCTGATTTGTTAACTAATCAGATAATCTAGGGGGTAACCCTGAGTATAGCAGACAGGCGGTATATGCTTAACTTGATAGTTATGCCAGGACTAGCTCTAGATGTGATTATAGGAATGAACTGGATGAATAAGATGAGAGTAGTAATTGACGTTGGAGGAAGAAGCATTGCTCTCAAGGAACCTGTTGGAGAAGGTACATTTCAAGTAACCTTACCTCGAAAAATAGATCTAGCCAGTACAACTTGTGCAGTCCAAACTACTCTTCTAGCCAAGATTCCCGTAGTGTGTGAGTTTCCGGACGTGTTTCCAGATGAGTTACCCGGTCTTCCACCAGACCGAGATGTTGAGTTTGCCATTGAGTTAATCCCGGGAACACCACCGATCTCAAGAAGGCCTTATCGGATGCCTACAAATGAATTAGCCGAGTTAAAGAAACAACTCCAGGATCTGTTGACTAAGGGTTTAATTCGGCCAAGTTCATTAGAATGGGGATGTCCCGCACTGTTTGTGAAGAAGAAGAAGGATAACTCCTTATGGATGTGCGTGGACTACCGGCCACTGAATGCGGTGACAATTAAAAACAAGTATCCTCTACCTCGGATTGATATCTTGTTTGATCAATTGTCAAAAGCCAAGGTGTTCTCCAAGATAGATTTGAGATCAGGGTACCATCAGATCAAAATTAGACCACAAGATATACCCAAAACCGCGTTCTCCACCAGATATGGTTTGTACGAGTATCTTGTCATGTCCTTCGGTTTGACAAATGCTCCAGCATACTTTATGTATCTGATGAATTCGGTCTTTATGCTGGAGTTGGATAAGTTCATGATTGTGTTCATTGATGACATTCTAGTATACTCTGAGAATGAACAAGATCATGTAGAGCACCTAAGAATTGTCTTAACTAGACTTAGAGATCACCAGCTATATGCTAAGTTTAGTAAATGTGAGTTCTGGCTGAAGACAGTTCTGTTTCTCGGTCATGTGTTATCTGAGAATGGAATCTCAGTGGATCCTAGTAAGGTACAAGAGGTTATGGATTGGAAGGCACCAAGTACAGTTCATGAGGTTCGGAGTTTTCTTGGATAGCCGGTTACTATCGTCGTTTTATACCGGACTTCTCGAAGATTGCCAAGCCAATGACAAGTTTGCTACAGAAGGATCATAAGTTCATTTGGACAGAGGAGTGTGAGGCAGCTTTCTGCACCTTGCGGAAATTACTAACCACTGCTCCTGTTCTGGCGCAACCGGATATAGAGAAGCCGTTTAATGTGTTTTGCGATGCATCAAAGAATGGTTTAGGATGTGTTCTGATGCAAGATGGAAGAGTTATTGCTTATGCCTCACGTCAGTTGAGGAAGCATGAGGTTAACTATCCTACGCATGATTTAGAGCTTGCGGCCATTGTGCATGCTCTAAAGATTTGGAGACACTACTTGCTTGGGAATGTGTGCAATATCTTTACAGATCATAAGAGTCTCAAGTACATATTTACTCAGTCCGAGTTGAATATGCAACAGAGAAGTTGGTTGGAGCTGATAAAGGATTATAATTTGAATGTGCACTATCATCCGGGAAAGGCAAATGTAGTAGCAGATGCCTTAAGTAGGAAGTCACATTCTCTTGCTGTGCAACCATTGTTTGAGGATGGGTTCAATTTGTTGCATCCTGCTGTGTTGCAAAATATCCAGGTTAGCTGTACCTTGGAGAGCAAGATCATTGAGGGTCAGAAAACAGATAAGGGAATATTTCATATCAAGGAGAAAATGAAGAAAGAACTGACTAAGCACTTTAGAGTGGATGAACAAGGAGTGTTATGGTTTAAGGACCATCTGGTAGTACCTAAAGATCGAGAGCTCAAGAACAAATTAATGGACGAAGCTCATCACTCTAAGCTGTCTATCCATCCTGGAAGTGGAAAAATGTACCAAGAGTTGAGACCTCGTTATTGGTGGACGAAAATGAAGAAGGAGATTGCAGCGTATGTTGCTCGTTGCGACACGTGTTGTAGAGTAAAAGCTCTTCACATGAGACTCGCAGGAATGTTGCAACCCTTGTCAATACCAAATTGGAAATGGGATGATATAAGTATGGATTTTATCACCGGTTTTCCCACCACACCAAAGGGGAATGATTCGATTTGGGTAATCGTAGATCGCCTTACCAAATCAGCTCACTTTTTACCGGTCAAAACAACATTTCGACCACCTCAGTATGCTGGGAAGTACATTGCAGAGATAGTCCGCTTACATGGTATACCAAAGACTATCGTGTCTGACCGTGGGTCATAATTTACCGCTCATTTTTGGGAGCATCTTCATAAAGGGTTGGGTACTAGCTTGATTCGGAGTACAGCTTACCACCCACAAACAGATGGGCAGACAGAGCGAGTTAATGCTGTTCTTGAAGATATGCTTAGAGCTTGTGTGTTATCGTCTAAGGGTCCATGGGAATCATGGTTACCTTTGGCAGAGTTCGCTTACAACAACAGTTACCAAGAAAGTATCAAGATGGCTCCATTTGAAGCATTGTATGGCAGGAAATGTAGGACACCATTGAATTGGGTTGAGCCTAGAGAGAGAAGGTTTTACGGAATTGATTTTGTTGACGAGGCTGAGAAAAAGGTCCATATTATCCAACAAAACATGAAAGCGGCACAGTCACGCTAGAAGAGTTATGCCGATAAGAGAAGGAGACCGCTTGAGTTTGAGGTAGGTGACTACGTTTATCTGAAGGTCACTCCAATGAAGAAAGTACAAAGGTTTGGAGTAAAGAGAAAACTTGCTCCTAGGTTTGTAGGACCGTACAAGATCATAGAGAAGAAGGGTCCCATGGCTTATAAGTTACAGTTACCAGAAGCGATGGGTTCGATCTTCCCAGTCTTCCATGTATCACAATTGAAAAAGTGCTTGCGTATTCCGGAAGAGAGAGTAGAACCTCAGAGCATTCAGCTCAAATCAGACTTGGTATACCATGAGCAACCGGTTCGAGTTTTGAACACTAAGGACCGAGTCACTCAGAATAAAGTGGTGAGAACCTATAAGATACAGTGGAGTCATCACGATGATGGTGATGCGACGTGGGAAACAGGAGAATATCTACAAAACGCTTATAAGGATTTTTATAACAAATGGTTCGTAACTCAAAATCTCGGGACGAGATTCTTATAAGGGGGGAGGGCTATAACACCCCTGGTGTTAGGCTTGCATAATTGCACTTCCATTTCATAAACATGAGCATCATTCATCCATTCATTAGCTTATATCACATGAAACATGTTATCGAAACATTGCAACATGCTGTATATTTCATGAGTGTTGTTTTAAATTATGAAATGAATAGTGTGCAGCACCCAAGTACAACATGTGCAACTCACTTTAGTGGAACATAGTTAGTTAGTACGATGCAACAAGATCATGAAACATGTGAAACATGGCTATAAAACAAAAGTAACATTTCAATTGTTTTTCATTATTTCAGTGCATTCAGTGCTTGATTCTTGTGTGACCAATGTGTGGTATGGCTAAATATATTTTTAAACAACTTAGCTATACTTAGAAGGTCATTAGGAACACTGTTCATGTTGATCATTTTGCCTAATTAAGTTTTCGAGTCATGGTTTGACTAGTTTTGACTCCTGAACTCCTTGGTTTGACTGTTTAAAAAGTACAACTTAGAGTCTATGCATGTCTGAGCAACCTAAAACAAAGTTGTAGCAAATTTTATAAGGAACAAACTTTGTTTAGAAACCAAGTTATGAAAATGTGCACAACATGCTCAAAAAGGGCCCACAAGTCAGAATTTGGGTTGGGTTCAACACTTAGAAATTTTCTAAGTGCAAAAACCGAGTTTTCAGTTTCATGAACTCGACTTTGGCCAGATTTTACTCTCTGTCCTTTGCGAATTAGACCTTGATCTCTAAATGAGTTTTGTAGCTGGTATGTAGGTGTACAACTTTTGTTTTGATTTCTCTTGCTTACGATCAACGGTTTAGGAGTTAATGGCCGGTGAAAACTCGCTGTCAGTCACAGTTGGTTAGCTGAATCGGCCGCTGCAGTGCCGACCGTTTTAGAACATCACCGCCGCGTGTATGTCGCGCGTCGCCGGTCGCCTGACCGCGCAGGCCACGCGCCGCGGCCGTCCTGGCACCACTGGCCACGCCTTAAGCCCACACGCGCCTGCCAGACCTGCTCACCCATCCCTTTTTCACTTCCTTCATCTCCTTCCTTTGTCTCCACAGTGACCGCAGCAGCCGTAGCCGTGCCGAGCAGCTCCGCCGTAGCCTAGCTCGCTCGCCGCCGTAAAAACGCGACTGCCAGCCGGTCAGCAGCTCCGCCGTGTCCTCCTCTACCTCCGCCACCCCTTGGCTGCACCAATTGGGTCTTGGTAAGGACACATTGTCCATTCCCGCCACCGCCAACATGGGCGTGTCCTCGCCAGAGTTGAGGCCGCCGTGGTCAGGGTAGCTGGAAACTCCCTCATCCCCCTCTCTTTGCCTAGGTAGCACCGTAGCGATCCCCTATAGCTCATGCCGTGCTCGGTTGAGGCAGCCATGGCTTGCCGTCGCCGACATCTTGCGCCAGAGGTCGACCGAGCCGCCATCACCGTCGACGTGCCACCTCCGCTAGGTCTTAGGTCTCGCCGGTGGCACCAATCGAGTCGCCTCATCGCGGAGAGCACGCCGGTGCTTTCGGTGTCGCCGGAGGAGCCACCGTCGGCGAGTTTCACCGTTGCCACGCCATCGAGTGAGCCGTCCCCTGTTTTTCTTGTCGCTGACGCGTGGTCCCCGCTGACGTGTAGGTCCCGCTTGCCAGTGACCGTTGAGCAATAGGATAGTGCAAATATTCCAGGTTTCTATGCTGTTTTGTAATAATTGTATCTCCAGTTTTGTAGCTTCAAAAATTGTGAAATAAATTTGGTAGTGTCCCTTAGGAAGTCTAGTATTTAGGAAAAATATAGTCTTAATACTTACAGTAGAAATTTTGGAAGATTTAAATGGAAACTTGAAATGTGTTTTTGAATGCATGCAAACTTGTTTATTTTATATCTAGTTTCTATGGTCCAAAAATTATGAAATTTTGTGGATAAGCTATTCTTGCTTAGTAGAAGCTCTGGTAAAAATTTGAGAGTCATTACATGTGTGGTTTTTGAGTTATAGATTTTCCTTTTATCATTGATTGATACTTGTGTAAATTTTTGTAAATTATCTAGGAATCCTATGACCATGAAATTTTGTGGGGAGTATCCCAGTACCTTAAGGATGTTCGAAAAAATATGAAATCTATTGCTTGACACTTTTTAACTAAGGTTTTCTATTTATGCCTTTTTAAGCACTTATGCCTTGTCATTTTTGTGTAGGCTATTTTACTTATCCAAATGCAATGAAAATTTTATGGTAGTCTACTTAGAGTAGTACTATGCTACTGTAATTTTCTCAGATTTTTATGAGCACCATAAATATATGTTGCGGTGTAGTCCTAGTTTAAAATGAAATAAAATAATCTTCTTTAATGCATGGTTTTGTTAATCATGTTTCCTTTGGTGTATCTTTGAAGCATCTTAACTTGCTGTGGTGATTTGGCATGTTAGTACAATGGTTGTCGTAGTAGATAGTAGTACATGTTCTTGGATGATGTCGACTACCTTGTAGACGAGCTTTGCTACTACTATATCCAATAAAGTTAAACATGTTCATCTACACTTCATGCATCATGATCATTACATGTCATCTCTCCGATGCACCTATGCATTAGCACTTATACATCTGCATCATCCAGGATCGCAGGAGGAGTTGCTAGTAGCAGTTCAGGAAGAGCAGACCGGGACAGATCCACAAGAAGTATAGGCACAGGAGGTGCCAGAGGAAGAGGAGCAAGGAGAGGATTTGCCCGAGTGTGTGGATCATCAACCTAGTTCGTTCGAACGAGGCAAGCCCCGGAGAATTATAAGTCTCCTAATTTATAAAAGCAAGTCTTTCTATATATATGAGTTTATATATTGTTGCATTAAGTTGTAGAAGTTGATTGAAACCGTTGATGCATTTATTACTGTCCTTGCCTACCTTATTACCTTTCCCCCTGTTAGGTCAGGATCGAATAACTGCTTAGCCTTGCTTAGACCGGTAGCGATCGGTGATTTTCGCTCACCTACTTTTATAGGTGGTTACTGGAAGAAATTAGCTATGGAAAGAATGATATCCAGGAATTAACCATGTGCGATGAATAATTGGAGACCAGACGGAAAAAGTTGGAGGCAACCAGACAAGGTTCTGGGGTGCCGTTAGTTTTCCGTCTGCGTCGATTAAGGACCGATCGTTGTTCGTCCCTCTTGTCATGTTGAACGCATGCCTCACATTTAGCTGGCCGAATAAAGTACCTTTCGACCGCGAAGCTAGTGACACTTTTCGAGCCGGGATAAACTCGGATTGGTAGATTGGTGCTGAAGGGGGTATAACAGGGACGCGAAGAGTAAGCCAAAGGTGCGCCCTGGCTGTCGGGCGGTCCCTGGGTAGTGCGGTCCATGACTGTTATCCCACGGCTACTTAGAAAGTCTCATTGGTGATCTATAGCTCACTTGATCAGTGAGTGTGGTTTGTGTGAGGAATAAATCACCAGCTGGTTAGGAATCGATTCGAATCGCCATCGCTCCTGGATAGTGAGCACTTGACTCGAGCTATGGCATCATAGTAATTATTATGGAACAATGATGGTTATCTAGATGGTATGGACATGCTAAAGCTAAATTAGTAACTGGATGTTATTGGTTAATCAAGTGATTGCTATAGTACAGGTGCTTACCTAGATGAATAGGTTATAATAAAGATGATGCAAAGTATTTAAAATGATGTCTTCATGATAGCTTATGCTTTTCGCAAACAAGTCAGCTAGCCCACTAAAGAAAGCCTTGCATAATCCGTGGTGTCGTTTTATTTTGGTTTAAGACGGGTAAGTCTAGCTGAGTACCTTCTCGTACTCAGGGCGTTGTTCCCATTATTGTTGTAGATGGTCAAATGTACTACGGCTATTGCATTAACTGCCTGTACCCGGCGATGGGTGACAACTAGGACCAAGGGCAAATGGTCACTCTGTATCTCTCATCTGATGCTTTTGTTGGAGATGACTACTTACTGGCATTGTATCTGAACTAAAAGTGTGTGTGTGACTTTAAAACTATTCGCTTCTGCTATTTCAGATCGAACTTTTGTTGTAATAGCTTTATGTTCTAAACTCTGATGTATCCCCTGTCATTGTGAACTTTATGTAACGTGTGACGGTACTTGCTAAACTTGTACGATCTTGGTTTGTATGTCGATTGGTTTGAAATCATTCGTGGTTTCACGGACTACCGGGTTATACGGGCTTAAGTTTGCTAAATTATCTGCTTCGGTGGAAGATTTTCTTACTTAATCTCGTATAATTGGTCGGTTCTGTTACACCACCTAGAGTCCTTAACTGGGCATAAAGGATATGACCACTGGCACACCATTAATTTTTAAATTAGAGGTTGAAACACATATATGCTACAAGTTCGTAATTAGTTTGGTAACACAAAACCCTTTTGTTTTAAATACACGGATGAACAGTAACCTGCTAAACCTTGCTCTGATGTCAGCTGTAACAGAACCTACCAATTATACGAGATTAAGTAAGAAAATCTTCCGTCGAAGCAGATAATTTAGCAAACTTAAGCCCGTATAACCCGATAGTCCGTGAAACCAGGAAGGATTTCAAACCAATCGACACACAAACCAAGATCGTACAAGTTTAGCAGTCACCGTCACATGTTACATAAAGTTCGCAATGATAGTGGATACATCAGAGTTTAGAACATAAAGTTATTACAACCCAAGTTCAAACAGAAATAGTGGAAGCAAATAATTTTAAAGTCACGCACACACTTTTAGTTCAGATACAGTGCCAGTAGGTAGTCATCTTCCACAAAAGCATCAGATGAGAGATATGGAGTGACCATTGCCCTTGGTCCTAGTTGTCACCCATCGCTGGGTACAGGCAGTTTATGCAATAGCCGTAGTACATTTGACCATCTGCAACAACAATGGGAACAACGCCCTGAGTACGAGAAGGTACTCAGCTAGACTTACCCGTCTTAAACCAAAATAAAACGACACCACGGATTATGCAAGGCTTTCTCTAGTGGGCTAGCTAACTTGTTTGCGAAAAGCATAAGCTATCATGATGACATCATTTTAAGTACTTTACATCATCCTTATTATAACCTATTCATCTAGGTAAGCACCTGTACTATAGCAATCACTTGATTAACCAATAACATCCAGTTACTAATTTAGCTTTAGCATGTCCATACCATCTAGATAACCATCATTGTTCCATAATAATTACTATGATGCCATAGCTCGAGTCAAGTGCTCACTATCCAGGAGCGATGGCGATTCGAATCGATTCCTAACCAGCTGGTGATTTATTCCTCACACAAACCACACTCACTGATCAAGTGAGCTATAGATCACCAATGAGACTTTCTAAGTAGCCGTGGGATAACAGTCATGGACCGCACTACCCAGGGACCGCCCGACAGCCAGGGCGCACCTTTGGCTTACTCTTCGCGTCCCTGTTATACCCCCTTCAGCACCAATCTACCAATCCGAGTTTATCCCGGCTCGAAAAGTGTCACTAGCTTCGCGGTCGAAAGGTACTTTATTCGGCCAGCTAAATGTGAGGCATGCGTTCAACATGACAAGAGGGACGAACAACGATCGGTCCTTAATCGACGCAGACGGAAAACTAACGGCACCCCAGAACCTTGTCTGGTTGCCTCCAACTTTTTCCGTCTGGTCTCCAATTATTCATCGCACATGGTTAATTCCTGGATATCATTCTTTCCATAGCTAATTTCTTCCAGTAACCACCTATAAAAGTAGGTGAGCGAAAATCACCGATCGCTACCGGTCTAAGCAAGGCTAAGCAGTTATTCGATCCTGACCTAACAGGGGGAAAGGTAATAAGGTAGGCAAGGACAGTAATAAATGCATCAACGGTTTCAATCAACTTCTACAACTTAATGCAACAATATATAAACTCATATATATAGAAAGACTTGCTTTTATAAATTAGGAGACTTATAATTCTCCGGGGCTTGCCTCGTTCGAACGAACTAGGTTGATGATCCACACACTCGGGCAAATCCTCTCCTTGCTCCTCTTCCTCTGGCACCTCCTGTGCCTATACTTCTTGTGGATCTGTCCCGATCTGCTCTTCCTGAACTGCTACTAGCAACTCCTCCTACGATCCTGTATGATGCAGATGTATAAGTGCTAATGCATAGGTGCATCGGAGAGATGACATATAATGATCATGATGCA
The DNA here is from genome assembly GCA_904845875.1 of Miscanthus lutarioriparius. Taxonomy (NCBI): domain Eukaryota; kingdom Viridiplantae; phylum Streptophyta; class Magnoliopsida; order Poales; family Poaceae; genus Miscanthus; species Miscanthus lutarioriparius. The sequence goes on from CAJGYO010000007.1 coordinate 44,340,959, forward strand.
TGAAATGTAGATGAACATGTTTAACTTTATTGGACATAGTAGTAGCAAAGCTCTTCTACAAGGTAGTCAACATCATCCAAGAACATGTACTACTATCTACTACGACAACCACTGTACTAACATGCCAAATCACCACAGCAAACTAAGATGCTTCAAAGATACACCAAAGCGAACATTATTAACTAAACTCGCATTCAAGAGGATTATTTTATTTTATTTTAAACTAGGGCTACAACAGCAACATATATTTCTGGTGCTTATAAAAATCTAATAAAATTACAGTAGCATAGTACTACTCTAAGTAGACTACCATAAAATTTTCATGGCATTTGGATAAGTAAAATAGCCTACACAAAAATGACAAGGCATAAGTGCTTAAAAAGGCATAAATAGAAAACCTTAGTTAAAAGTGTCAAGCAATAGATTTCATATTTTTCCTAACATCCTTAAGGTACTAGGATACTACCCACCAAGTTTTATGGTCATAGGCTTCCTAGATAATTTACAAAAATTCACACAAGTATCAATCAATGATAAAAGGAAAATCTATAACTCAAAAATCATACATTCAATGACATTTTAACCAGAGCTTTTACTAAGCAAGACTAGCTTACCCACAAAATTTCATAATTTTTGGATCACAGAAACTCAAGATATGATTTAAACAAGTTTGCATGCTTTTAAAAACACATTTCAGTTTCCTTTTTAATTCATCCAAAATTTCTACATCATGTGCTCATGTAATATTTTTGTTAAATACTAGACTTCCCTGTGAGTCTAACAAAATTTGAATCACACCATTTGGATCGACACATTTGTAGTTACAAAATTCACAAAACAGCATAGAAATCTATAAATTTGAACTATCCTATCACTACACTGTCACTGACGCGTGGGACCCGCGTGTCAGCCGGGCCCGCTGGTTAGTGACATAGAACAGGGGAGACGGCACGCGATGGCGTGGCGATGGTCTTCTGAAATCGGTCGGCACTGTAGTGAGTCTAAAATTTCGATTCAGCAATCAATGAGCCGACTGACAGGCACTTTTCAACGCTACACAGTTCCTAAACCATGAAGAATTAGTGGAAGCAATGTACATGAAAGTTGTAGAGATATGATAGGGCTACAACAATGCTTCAGAAATCACCAGCTAAAACTCAACGGATCACGAGTTATATCAAGCCAAAGTCAGCTCGATCAAACTGACATTGCATTTTAGAATTAGAAAATTTTCAGAGTTTTGAATACAGCCCCAAATCCTGACTTGTGAGACCTTTTTAGCATGCTGTGCACATTTTCATGAGTTGGTCATAAAATAACTTTTGTTCCTTATAAAATTTTCTACAACTTTGCTTTAGGTTGCTCAGACATGCATAGACTCTAAGTTGTACTTTTTAAACAGTCAAACCAAAGAGCTCTAGAGGTCAACACTAGTCAAACCATGACATGAAAACTTAATTAGGCAAAATAATCAACATGAACCTTGTTCCTAATGACCTTCTAAGTATAGCTAAGTTGTTTAAAATATATTTAGCCATACCACACATTGGTCACACAAGAATCAAGCACTGAATGTACTGAAACAATGAAAAACAATTGAAATGTTACTTTTATTTCATAGTCATGTTTCACATGTTTCATGATCTTGTTGCATCGTACTAACTAGCTATGTTCCACTAAAGTGAGTTGCACATGTTGTACTTGGGTGCTGCACACTATTCATTTCATAAAAAAACAACACTCATGAAATATACAGCATGTTGCAATGTTTTGATAACATGTTTCATGTGATATAAGCTCATGAATGGATGAATGATGCTCATGTTCATGAAATGCAAGTGCAATTATGCAAGCCTAACACCAGGGGTGTTACACTGATTTGCTTGGTTGTGGGCCTCCTTCTTTGGGCTTGTCTAGAATGGTATTTGTGCTTTGTTCTTTTGCACATTTTTAGCCCCTTTATGTGTATTTCCACAAATGCTCTTTTGTAAATGGATAAACACCAAAACTCGTGGAATTCATTAGTTATAAACCCTATCACTAAGTTTGGTGTTCATTTGAGTGGATTTTATGTGAGTGTTGGCGGTTGGAAATAGGAGTTAAGGACCACCAACAATGGGATGGTTAGAAAATAACATCCATGCTCATCGAAAAAAATCTTCCATTTTAGGGGGAGGGAAGGACTTTCTTTCCCATGACAATTCAGATCCTCCACAAGATTTGGATAGGTCATGGTTATTATGGAGATTGACATAAGCTCACCCATAGGATCAAGAATGGATTTGAATGAGACATTGATTGCTGGCATAGAGGGGTAGAGGATAGAAATGGCTTCCATATGATTTGGTTCTCCCTCTATGGGTTCGCTTGATATTCCATGTTTGGATTTTCCTTGATGTCTCACATAGGAATTCAAGGCATGAGATGATGTTGAATTGGGAGGCTCTAAGGTGTTCCCAAGATCAATATCAAGGAAAAGATCATCCTTGATTTCAAAGGGATATGTAAAAGGATGGGGTTCATCATCCCTAGAAGTGTGATGTGTTCCTTGAATGGGAGGTTCTTTGGCAACTGGATCATAGGAAGGATTTGAAGGATTTTTGGATTTGGCTGCATAAGCCGCCTCCTCTTGTTGGTCAGGGCCTGACTCAAATGTTTCTTTATGAAACTCATCATATATGCCAGCGTAAGGGGTGTTTTCGAGGATTCTCTCAAGAATGGCCTTCCCCTCACTAATGGTTTTCCGCGCTATCGAGTCTCCAGAAGATATGTCAAGGTGGAGAGCAGCTTCTTTGCTAAGACCAAGATGGAAGTGATGTAGGAGGACATGGTCAGGCAAAGAAAGGTTTGGGCCAGCATTGATAAGGCTCAAGAACCTAGCCCAAGTTGCTCCTAGAGTCTCCTTCTGTTGAAATGTAAGAATTCTATTTGAAGGGCGGCAATTCTAGAAAGAGGGAAGAAAGCAAGACAAAATTTGTCTCAAAGTTCATCCTAATTTTGATTTACGCCTCCTACGGTATGAGCATACCATTGTTTTGCTCTTCCCAAAAGGGAGAATGGAAATAATTTCCATTTAATGGTTTCTTGTGTCATGCCAGAAAAAATTAGGCAAGGACATAATTTCTCAAATTCCCACTAGTGGGTATAAGGATTTTCATCTTCTCGCCCAGAGAAGGATTGCTCCCGAACCATGGCTATGAAAGCAGGGCGAAGCTCATAGCCATCTATAAGAATGGGGTGTGATGATGGTGGAGGCTCCAACAATTCACCCTTGGAGCAGAGAATTTATAGATAGGAGTGGAATCCATGTGGTAGGGATGGTGGTGGTGGTGGTGGTGGTGGTGAGGTGCATATGATGGTAAAAATAAAATAAAGGATACATGGATGAAATTGGTTTGATTCTAGAACAACTACCGTTCCCTGGCAACGGTGCTAGAAAGCTTTTTGGTATTTGTTAACGCAAACAGATAAATACGCAAGCGCACGGATACCGCTGTAGCTTTCACCCGGAGTATTCCTAGGTATCGATTTCCACAGGGAACGAGAAGTGAACTAGAAAAGATCAAGGTCGTCCAAAGATAAAGATAAAAAGGTGTTTTTGTGGGTAGAGAGGGGTTTTCTAAGGTTTTCCCAAGAAACTAGATAACCAAAGTTCAGGCTTACTAAACTCACTTACTTCCGAGCGCAGTACCTTAGACAGGGAAGGGGTGATCGGGGGAAGGTGGCCAAAAGCTCTATGGAAACACCAATCCGAACGTGGTGGATTACAAATGCCTGGTTAGAGCTATCACCTCTGGGGCTACCACAACTATCCGTGGGATTGGGTGCAAACTCAAGTAAACACTAGCCTAGATTCCACGTCTATGCTAACGATTACTACTCCAGTCCGGTACCTTAGACTAGAGCACTCGATCGAGCGGAGTTCCTATAAGTAAAGTGGAGTAAAACTTGAACTTAGTCAAATAGAGGACTTGGAATTACCAAAGCAAAACCTAGATATTACTCAACAGTTGAGTTGGCTCCGTAGAGGTACAAAGTCGAGGAGGATCCGACAGACCTGGCTCCTCCACCACTCTTCCTCTCCTCGCTCCCTATTTTCTTTTACTACAACTAGGTAGGAGCACCTAGAGGGACACTACTACTAAGAATATGAAGAAATGCTCAAATGTAGAGGTGTGTTGAGAGGGGAGCTCTACCCCTTTATTTATACAGGTTCTAAGGCAGTGTGGAGAAGATATCTAGCGGGAACCCCGGTCTCCACCGCCCCTACAAGTTGCCCGAACACCGCCATACGAAGGAGTGGCCAAGAGGCGACAAGGGGGGTGCACCCGCACCCTGACCGGCTCCACTCGCCACCGCCTTCGTGTGGTGGAATCTTGAGTGGGCCTACGCTGCTCCTTGGGTGGTGTTTCACCCAAATAATCTGGGTAGATGGGCCTCCTCTTTTATTCCTTTGGGCATTTTAGCGTTATGCCTTATCGGAAAGCGCCTTTTGGTATATTTCCCATGTATTCGTGTTTATGTCTTGCAAAATAATAATCTCCAAATACATATGGAGTTGGGTCAATAGTAAATGCATATGTGCTTGCGATTGCTAGTTTTTCCTCTTTTTATGTCTTAATTGGTGGGTCAAATTGATTGTTAAGGACCGAGCAGATGAACTAACGAACGATGCTAGTTTTGGAGTATGATCGAGCAGTCGCGTAGTCGCTCCCCAAAAACCTATTGCTGGTCTTCACCCGAGCAGATGAACTAACGAACGATGCTGGTTTTGGAGGCCTGCTCTCCCTATTCCCGTGCACGCAGGAACCAGGATGGGGATGGCAGATAGCAGCACAACAGCAGCATGACGGTGTTCTGGCTATGTGTCCTCAACTCTCGCGAACAAGAGAAGGAGTGCCCCTTTTATGCAGCAACAAAGGAAGACGAAAGGGATGAGACGAGCGCATGAAATGGTAATGTCCATCATGGCAGAATCCGTTACTAGTAACTCATGAAACTAACAAATCAATTGTTAGTTACTAGTAACGAAAACCACTAAGACATACATCATGACCCACTATCACACAATGGTCATCATGCACATAAAACTCATCAAACCGTAAGTTACACTACATAAAGCACCCAACAAATTACACCTAGCATTAACTTTAATCTTGGGACTTCCTTTGATTTAATTGCTGCATAAATTGGACAAACCCAATTAAACCCAACACCTTGGTCTCCCCAAACCAAATGCTTGTTCTTAAAATTTTGATGTTTACTTGGTCTTATACGTAAAAAATTTTGAGTGCTTTCGCCAATGAAAGCATCTAGGCCCCTAGTTGAGTTTCGGTGATTAATGACAACACATAATTACTATGACTAACGTGTGTTTTGCAGAGGCAATTAAGTTAGGTCATGGTAATGGAGATTGATTGGGCAATCATGGTTGTCATGCCCCTACGATGGAAATTGTTTCGGTTTTCAAAGGATGGACGACAAGGTTAAGGATGGACTAGTTCTAAGTGTCGTTTGGAGTTGAATAGACACTTAGAGTAGTTTAGGACTTTGTTTTTCCTTTGGCCACACTATTAAGGGGGGTATGGACGGGTAGCTTGACCTAGGTGAGTCTAGTGGGTTAGGTGTGGTGCACACTTGTCAAATCTTGCACTAGGTAGCTCCTAAAAAGCCCTTAGATCAATTAGAGCAAACTTCATTCACATATGATTGTGAGATGGAAGTGAATGGAGGGTCAAATGCTGACTGGACACTGGTTCCAATGTGACCGGACACTGGCGCAAAGTCCGGTCAGTTCATTTGATCAAGGTGAAGTCATCTGGTGCGACCGGACGCTGAGAGGTGAGCGACCGAACGTTGGGTGCCAACGTCCGGTCGACTCTAGTAAGGTTCCAGAGAACGGTTTTCACGACCGGACATGTCCGATCAGTGCTGACCGGACGTTGCTCAGCGTTCGGTCACCACTTAACTGCTTGGTTTTGGGGTGAACTGACCAGAGCGTCCGGTCAACTTGACCGGAGCGTCCGGTCACCCCGTAGAGGCACATAATGGTTCGTTTTTAACGGGGTGTATAAATACTTCCTCCATTCGTGTGAAGGGGTACTTTTTCTTATTACAACAGTTGAGAAACACCCTTGAGAGTGCCAAGAAGAGCAAGGTCCTAGTGACGTGATTGAGATTTGAGAATCCAAGAGAGAGCCCTCATTAGTGAAAGCAAGAGTAGCAAAGTGTGTATCCACCCTTCTCATTAGGCTTGTCGTGGTCAAGTGAGAGTTCGTGCTTGTTACTCTTGGTGATCGCCATCACCTAGATGGCTTGGTGGTGATTGGGAGCTTGGTGATCATCCGGCGAAGCTTGTGGATGACCCAACTCAAGTTGTGAGCGGTTGTGAGTGATTCACCGCGACAGAGTGTCAAAGAATCAACCCATAGAGAGCACTTGATCCTTGCGCGGATTAAGGGGGAGCTACACCCTTGCGCGGGTGCTCCAACGAGGACTAGTGGGGAGTGGTGACTCTCCGATACCTCAGCAAAACATCACCGTGTTCCTCCTTCTCTCTTTACTTTGAGCATTTACTTTGAGCAATTCAATTCTTGTCTTTACATTCATAGAATTGCCATGCTAGAGTAGAATTGGAACTTAGATTGCAAGACCTTTTTGTGCGGTAGAATATTAGAAACACTTTCTAGGCACAAGGGGTGAAGTGGGCTAACCATAGGGTTTAATTATTGTAAAAAAATTTAGAATTAGCCCAATTCACCCCCGTCTTGGGCATCTTAATCCTTTCAATTGGTATCGGAGCCTCGTGCTCACGTATTTAGACTCAATCGTCTAGAGAAAGATGTCTCGCGGAGATGGTCCTCCTCCTATCTTTGAGGGGGATGATTTTCCATATTGGAAAATCTGCATGGAGGCGTATTTAGAAGCTCTAGATGTTGGAATACTTAGAGGCACCTCACAAGGATTCCCAAAACCTCAGGATCCCATGCACCTTCAAGGCGATTAAGTGAACTATGAGAAATGGAATGCAAAGGCTCAAAACACCATCTTTAGAGGCCTTTGCAAAGATGTGTTTAACCGAGTGAGGAACCACAAAGACGCCCATGCACTATGGTCGGATATTTATGCGCTCCATGAGGGAACTAAGAGCGAGCGTGAGGAACGCTATCATCTCATTATGAAAAAGCTTAATTCTTTTGAGATGCTTCCCAAAGAGAGTGCTAATGAAATGTACTCACGCTTGAATGTTCTTGTAGAGGAGGTTAATGGGCTTGGACTTACTCAAATGCAACCATCCGACATTGTAAGAAAAATCTTGAGTGTCCTCCCCATTGACAAATATGGGCATATTGTGACCATGCTTCATCAAGGTGATCTTTCCACCGCTACACCAACACAAATCTTGGGAAAGATCAATGCCCATGAGATGTACATGCACATCACACCATAAGATGGCTCATCCTCTAACAAGAAGAAAGACAAAGACTTCACATTCAAGGCTAGCCAACAGAAGGGCAAAGCAAGACTTCAGTATGAGAGCTCAAGTGATGATGAAGTTGATGATGCAAGTCTTGCTCTCATGGTGAGAAGAACCGCCAAGATGCTAAAGAAGCTCAACAAGAGTGGCATCAAGATCGATGGCAAGAAAAAGAAGTTCTTCACTAGCACAAGAAGGAAGCCAATCTCAGAGATGGATTGCTACAATTATGGAGAACTTGGTCATCTAGCACATCAATGTACCAAGCCCAAGAAAGACAAGTACAAGGGCAAGAAAGATGACTCAAGCAATGAAGATGAAGATGAGAAGAAGAAAAATAAGCAATGCAAGAAGAAAGATGGCAAGAAGGACTTCCACAAGAAGAAGAATGGGAAGGCATACATCATTGGTGATTGGCTCACGGACATTGATTCATCAAGTTGCTCATCCGATGATGATAGTGATAATGAGAAGGTGGCCGCCATTGTGATTGACTCTTCATCATCTTCACCGACACCACCGCCATCATCGTCTACACACCTATGCCTTATGGCCAAAGGTGAACGCAAGGTATCAAAAGATGATGATAGTAGTGGTGATGATCATGCTAACAATGATGATAGTGATAGTGATAGTGATAGTGATAGTGATAGTGATAGTGATAGTGATAGTGATAGTGATAGTGATAGTGATAGTGATAGTGATAGTGATAGTGATAGTGATAGTGATAGTGATAGTGATAGTGATAGTGATAGTGATAGTGATAGTGATAGTGATAGTGATAGTGATGATGATGAATATGAAACACCTTCATATGATGATCTTGTTAAATTGCTAAATCAATATACTAAGATCATTAGAAAGACTAGAGCTAAGAATGACAAGCTAGAAGCTAAGAATGATTCTCTTTTAGCTAAATGTGATATAGCCAAAAAGGCTAGTGTTGAGCTTAGAGAACCAAATGATGCTATGTCATCCAAACTCAAGGAGCTCAAATCTTCTAAGAAATAGCTTAAAGATAAATATGATAAACTTAAGAGGATACACAATGAGCTCATCACTAGCCATAATATGCTAAAAGATGAATATACCAATCTTAAGATTAATCATGATAATCTTGTCATTGCTCATGAATTTTTATCCAATGAGCCACATGATGCTACTAACGATGTTGTTAAGATTGATATAGCTACATCATGTGATGATTTGATCATTGAGAGCATTGAGCAAAGTTCTAGTAGCAAGGGTGAAAGGTCCTTGTTTGGTTTTGGTAATTGAGTGACAACCTAGGTGGACTAATTGTGTTTATGTGAGATACACAGGTAATTAGTCCATAGGTACATGTGTGTGAGCAACATATGCCATGAAGGTGAAAATGGCTTAGAGATGTTGCAAAGCTCACACATGTGATGATGAAGGAGCTTAACGCACATGAGACATGACATTGAGTCATGTGATCAAGGTGGAGAAGATCAAGACAAGACTTGGCTTGATGGACTGGTTGCAAGCGTGAAGGGCAAGTCGAAGGCTTTGGAGTGATGGACCGCGTGGCGGTGAAGCTTGAGCAAGACTTGGCGCCGATGGACGATGGCAACGGTGAAGGGCAAGTGAAGTCAAGATCGATGAACCAATATGATCACGTGATGATATGAAGTGGATCATATCATTGTTGATCGTGTTGGTGCATGTGTTGCATCGACATTGGAGGAGATGGAATGGAATGCGCAAGGCAAAGGTATAACCTAGGGCATTTCATTTCACCGGTCATAGGTGTGTAGAGAAGTATATGACCGGGTTCAGGATAGATGGCCGTACTATCAAGAGGGGCAAACTTGTTTGCATATCGGCCATCTAGTGCCACTCGAGTGATCTAACTTTGCATCGTCGCTAGGATCGAGTGGCGTGGCAAGTTGAGTGGCTAACATCCTTTGGGAAATGATTGTGAAAAGCTAACACACATACACATGGTGGTGTACACTTGGTGGTGTTGGCACATTTACAAAGGAGGTGGTGTACACTTGATTCGGCGCTTTCGGGAAAATGGAATGCCTATTTTCTATTGCACCGGATGAAAATTCTTGGTGGTTGGCACATTTGAGCAAGGGTGAAGAAGTTAGAGTTGAAATGGAGTTGGTCGAAATGATGCTGGCGTCGGTCTACTGACCGGACGCTGGGTCACTCAGCGACCGGACGCTGAAAGGCTGCGTCCGGTCGTGATGTCAGACGGCACAGTGGCTAAGGTTGAGCACCGGACGCTGGTCTGTGTCCGATCAAGGTGGACCAGACGCGTCCGGTCGAAGAAATACGCCTCAGGGAGCTTACTGGAAATGACCGGACGCTGGGGCTTCAGTGTCCGGTCAGTTTTACCGCTGCGTCCGGTCAGGTCAAGTGACCGTTGGGATCGGGACGCGTGGCCGTCTGCGGACGACCGGACGCTGAGGTCCAGCGTCTGGTCAACTCGACCGGAGCGTCCGGTCAGCTTGATTTTTGCCCAGTGAAGGGGTAACGGCTAGTTTAGCCCTTGGGGCTATAAATAGAAGTGGCCTTCGGCCATGGCTCGAGTAGAGCACCTAAGGGGACTTAGTGTCCATGCTTGTGAGTGCTTGGGAGCCCTCCATCACACATATACTTGATAGTGATCATTCGATTGTGTGAGTGAGCGATTCTAGTGCGATTGCATCATGAGGTTGCATCGAGTGGCACTAGGTGGTCGTGTTGCAAGCCGGTGGTGCTTGTTACTCTTGGAGGTTGCCACCTCCTAGACAAGCCAGTGGTGGTCTCCATCGAAGCCTGCAAGAAGCTTGCAGCGGCGCCGGAGAAGTGCTTGTGAGGGGTACTTGTGCTCGCCCCGCGGGAGTCGCGAAGAGCAACTTTAGTAAAGCGTGTCATTGAGCTACCCTCACTCAAGGGGTAGGTTCTTGCGGCGCCCGACGTGCGGGCTTAGCGGGTGATGCTAATTAGTCGCCGAACCACCAAGTGAGCGGTCGACACAACGGGGACTAGCGTGTTGGCAAACACGTGAACCTTAGGAGAAAAATCATCGTGTCAACCTTGTTCTTCCCGTTAGTTTGCATCCCCATTACACAATCTTGCAATTACTTTTATATATCTTAAGCTTGTGTAGTTGCTCTTGTAATTAGATAGCTTGTGTAGCTAGCTAATTACCTTCTTGCTTGTGTAGCATAGAAGTAGCTCCCTTGCGTGGCTAATTTGGTTTTAGTAACCTTGTTGGTCACATTGCTTAGTTTGTGTAGCTAAGTATTTGCGCTCTCTAATTAGGCATTGGTTGCCTTGTTATTGAGCATTGCTAGTGAGCTTAGTTAGCTTTGTGCTTTTGCTTACTAGCATGTGTAGGAGCTCCCTTGTTACTTAAAGTACTAGTGGCATAGGTTTGTGTGACCTTGCTCCTAGAATTGTTTAGGAGAGCTCTAGATAGCCCAGCACCTTAGTTGCTTTATTAGTATCTTTGCAAGGTGCTATAGAACATATATTGAGGGGTGTAGTCTTGGCTAGACCGATAGTTGTATTTCCGCACTTGTTTCGGTTAGCCGACGCGATTAATTTTACAAAAGACTATTCACCCCCCCTCTAGTCTGCCATCTCGACCCTTTCAAAGGGCAAGCACGTGGTTGAGACCAATAATTATGATGAGTATGTCAAGCTCAAGAATGATAATGAAAAGCTCAAGAAAGATCTTGAAGAGATCAAAACCCACAACACTATTGTGCTAGAAACTCTTGATCATGATGGTGATTTAATTCTTGAGAATGAGAAGCTCAAACAAGAGAACAAGAAACTCAAGGAAGAGAAAAATAATAATGCACTCAAGGAAGAGAACAAGAAGCTCAAGTTGAAAAAAGAGCATCTCAAGATTGGATTGAGCAAGTTCACAAGAGGCAAGCATCTTCAAAGTGAGCTACTAATGAACACCGTCATTAAGATGGATAGAAGTGGCATTGGGTACTTGGCAAACCAAGAGAAGAAGGCTCAAGCTCAACAACAACAACACAAGTCAAAACCAAAGCCAAAGAGATGTTTTGAGTGTGGACAAGAAGGCCACTTTGCCCATGAATGCCAAACTCCACCACCACAACCCTTGCCCAAGCATGCTAGACCTTTTGCTTTCAATGCTCATTGCATGCTTAGAAAGGACTCTAGTGGAAAGATGAAAGTTATGTTCTTAGGACCTCCCAACAAGAATAGGCCTAAGAAAATTTGGGTAGTAAAGTCACTTGTCGAGAAGGTGAAAGGCACTCAACAAGTTTGGGTTCCTAAAGCTTGATCTCTTGTGTGTAGGTGAACTACAAGACCGGTGGAAGTCATTGGGTAATTGATAGTGGCTGCACACAACATATGACCGGTGATCCTTATTTGTTCACCTCACTAGATGAAGAAGTAGATGGATAAGAAAGAATCACATTTGGAGATAATTCAAAGGGCAAAGTTAAAGGATTGGGCAAAGTGGCAATATCAAATGATCATTCAATCTCAAATGTGCTATATGTTGCTTCATTGAGCTTCAACTTGCTATCCGTTGGACAATTATGTGATCTTGGCTTCCAATGCTTGTTTACCGAGAAGGAAGTTGTTGTATCTAAGAAAGATGATGTTCAAGTGATATTCAAAGGATTTAGATACAACAACCTATATCTAGTGGATTTCACCTCTGAAGATGCTAATTTGAAGACTTGCCTATTCACCAAAACAACACTTGGGTGGCTATGGCATAGAAGACTTGCTCATGTTGAGATGAGCTCACTCAAGAAGCTAATGAAGAATGATTTGGTGAGAGGGTTGAAGGATGTGAAGTTTGAGCAGGACAAGCTTTGTAGTGCATGTCAAGCCAGCAAGCAAGTTGCAAATACTCATCCTACAAAAGCTTTCATGTCAACCACAAGAGTGCTAGAACTCCTTCACATGGACTTATTTGGACCAACAACATACAAGAGTTTGGGAGGAAATCTTTATTGTCTTGTGATTGTTGATGACTATTCAAGGTACACATGGGTGTTCTTCCTTCATGACAAATCCAAAGTTGCATCATGCTTCAAGAAGTTTGCCAAAAGAGCACAAAATGAGTTTGAAGTGAAGCTCAAGAAGATTAGAAGCGACAATGGGAAAGAATTTGACAACACAAACATAGAAGCCTATTATGATGAAGTTGGGATCAAGCATGTGGTCTCCGCAACATATACTCCTCAACAAAATGGTGTAGTTGAGAGAAAGAACCGGACATTGATCACACTAGCAAGAACAATGCTTGATGAGTACAACACTCCCGAAGCTCTATGGGTGGAAGCTATCAACACCACATGCTATGCATCCAACTGCCTATTCCTTCAAAAGTTTCTTAGCAAGACACCTTATAAGTTGCTCAATGGGAAGAAGCCGGACGTCTCCTTCTTTAGGGTGTTTAGTTGCAAATGCTACATCTACAAGAAGCGGCAACACCTAGGGAAGTTTCAAAGACGTTGTGATATTAGTTTTCTTGTTGGTTACTCATCAAAGTCCAAAGCATATAGAGTATTTAATCATGCCACCGGCTTGGTTGAAGAAACATATGATGTGGAATTTGATGAATCTAACGGCTCCCAAGGAGCACATGAGAATCTTGATGATATAGGTGATGAACCATTGAGGGAGGCCATGAAGAATATTCCGGTTGGAGACATCAAGACTAATGATGATGAAGATGATGTACAAGTGATCAATCCACCTTCTTCATCAAATGTGCCACAAGATGGTGATAAAGATGGGAGAGTAGAAAATGAACACTCATGTCTCCCATGAGCAAATGGTGACACAAGCACATGATGTTGATGCTCCACAACCTCCCCCTCAAGTTGTTGATAGAAGAAATTCACCTCTACTACAAGTTCATCTACAAGATCTCATCATAGGGAGTCCATCAAAGGGAATAATGACTTGCTCTCAAAAGCTTGCTTCGTTTATTGAACATCACTCTTTTGTCTCTTGCTTTGAGCCTACTAAGGTAGAAGAAGCTCTTCAAGATCCGAATTGGATAAACGCCATGCATGAAGAGTTGAACAACTTCACCCACAATGAAGTGTGAACTTTTGAAGAGCGACCACAAGGTACAAGAGTCGTTGGAACAAAGTGGGTGTTCCGCAACAAGCAAGATGATCAAGGCGTTGTTGTGAGGAACAAGGCAAGACTAGTTGCAAAGGGGTTTTCTCAAGTTGAGGGTTTGGATTTTGGAGAGACCTTTGCACTGGTTGCAAGACTAGAAGCCATCCATATCCTCCTTGCATATGCATCACATCATGAAATGAAACTGTATCAAATGGATGTGAAAAGTGCATTTTTAAATGGCTTTATTAATGAACTAGTCTATGTTGATCAACCTTCCAGGTTTGAAGACCCTAGATATCCTAATCATGTTTATAGGTTGTCCAAGGCGTTATATGGGCTTAAGCAAGCCCCAAGAGCTTGGTATGAGCGTCTTCGGGACTTCCTCTTTGAGAAGGGCTTCACCATTGGGAAGGTCGACACCACACTATTCACCAAGAAGCTTGATGGACATATCTTCATTTGTCAAGTGTATGTTGATGATATCATCTTTGGATCATCAAATGAAGATTCTTGCAAGGAATTTGGTGAATTGATGTCGAAGGAGTTCGAGATGTCAATGATTGGAGAGCTTACATTCTTTCTTGGTTTTCAAGTCAAGCAAATGAGAGAAGGAATTTTCATCTCTCAAGAGAAATATACTAATGATCTTCTCAAGAGATTCAATATGGATGAATGTAAGCCAATCAAGACACCAATGCCAACTAATGGACATCTCGACCTAGATGAGGGAGGTAACACGATTGATCAAACTCTCTACCGCTCTATGATTGGTAGCTTGTTATATTTAACCGCATCTAGGCCCGACATCATGTTTAGTGTGTGTATGTGTGCTAGATTTCAAGCTAATCCTAAGGAAACTCATTTGATTGCCGTTAAAAGAATCCTTAGGTATCTTAAGCACACACTAAGCATTGGCCTTTGGTATCCCAAAGGAGCTATATTTGAATTAGTTGGCTATTCTAATTCGGATTATGCCGGTTGCGAAGTTGATTGAAAAAGCACATCCGGAGGGTGCCATTTGCTTGGTAGATCACTTGTGTCTTGGTCCTCCAAGAAACAAAATAGTATGGCTTTGTCCACCGCTGAAGCGGAATACATTGTCGCAGGTGCTTGTTGTGCACAAATACTCTATATGAAACAAACTTTGTTAGACTATGGTGTAGTTCTAGAAAAAGTACCTCTTTTGTATGAAAATGAAAGTGTGGTAAAACTTGCTAATAATCCAGTCCAACACTCTCGCACCAAGCACATAGATATCCACCATCACTTTCTTAGAGATCATGTTGCAAAGAATGATATTTCATTAGGTGTAAGGACCGAGGATCAATTGGCAGATATCTTCACTAAACCGCTAGATGAGGCGACTTTTTGTCGATTACGGAATGAGCTCAATGTGCTTGATTTTAGTAACTTCACTAGAAAATGAGCTTGTGTTGTCCCTTGCATTGCATTGTAATATACACCATGAGTACTTTGTGGTAATGCACTTAGGGCTTGTCTAACATGGTTAAGATAACCGCCAAAAAGCGAGTGAAGAAACTTAACCTTGGATCAAACTTGACAAGCAACTAGATTTACTTTCAAGTATTGCATTGAATATGCCTGAATGTTGTTTTGTCGTTTCTCTTCAATCACCCTTTTATTGCCTATTTTCTTAAAAAGAATTATAGCCTAAGGCAAAATACTTTGAAAAATTTGAGGGTTTGAGAGAGGTCACTCACATCAGTCCCAATTGGTGTTTATTTGGATCTTATTGAAGTTGGGACTTGATTGGGAACAGGCAGCGCAAAGGAATTTTGAAGATTTGATGGAAAAGAGTGACCGAACGCTGCACCGGACTCTGAAGTCCAGCGTCCGGTCAGTTCATAGGAGGTGAACCGATGCTGCGATGGAGTGACCGGACTCTGCTGTTCAATGTCCGGTCAGATGGCGTTCCTGCATCCGGTCGAGCGAAGACGATGGAGACAGGTTGGACCGGACTCTGGCTGCGTCCGGTCAGTTGTGATCGGACGTGTCCGGTCGTGGCTCTAGGGGATTTGGACCTCTCTGGAGTCGACCGAACTCTGGGTGGCAGTGTCAGGTCGTTGCCACCGGAGCGTCCGGTCAATAGAAATCATGCGGGATTCGAACTCTTATCTCTTTCCTTTTCTATTCCGTCACGAGGACCCATATAATCCAACCGCCGTCGTGCCTTTGACCTATTCCGCCCGCGCCGACATCGCCGCCTTGCCTTGAGCTCGCCATTGCCTGCGCCCATGCCCTAGCCACCGAATCCGCCAGCGCTGCTCCTTGCTCGCGCCGCCTCCTGAGTCGTCGTACTGCACTACTCAGCCCGAGCCACACAGCCATGCCTCCCCACACCCATGCACCACTGTGCCTGCGCCGCCTCGCCCACATTGCTCCACGCCGCCATGCCACGCAGCAGCGCCGCCATGTCCTGTTCCAGCGTCATTGCCGCACCACCGAGCTCGTTCCCTAGCGCTTCATTGCCTCGCCGACCAGCGCAACCCTAACCCTAGCTTCATAGTGCCAACTCCGTGATCCGTTCCTTGTTCTTTGGTTCACCGGTTCATCAGGTAGCAAGCCCTCGTTTCAAATTTTGTATCTATTGCTTGCTTTCTTAGGGTTTCGTATCTCTAGATATATACTAAAATTATTCATATATCCGATCTATTCTAACGTGCAGCGAGTCGATGTTTTTGAGGTCTCATTGGCAGTTGTCAGTCAACTCGGGGCCAAGCTCGCGAGTACGGATCAAGGCCAAGCCTCAGAAGTGACAGTTGGTAGTTGATTTTTGTCAGTGCAGTTGTTCTTTTCAGCTCCATCAGATGGCTCGTGTCAAGAATGTCGGAGGTGGTCCTGGTGATGAGGATCCAAGGCCCCTGCCTCGCCTGCCTTATGAGGCAAAAGGCAAAGCGATGAAGAAGCTCACATCAAAGAAGCGGAAGTATGCAGATGCAGATACAACGAGAGCAGCCGTAGTTGCAGCCGCCGCAGAGCTTGCTAAGAGAGGAGGTGCTCAGAGTGGTGTAGTCATTGCAGATCAGCTTTCACCTGCTCAGAGGGCCGCTATCCAGGAGGTTGAGCGTTGTCATGGTGGTCCAGCTGGGACAGCCATGGTTGGAGGATGGCATGTCGCTATTGATGAGAGTCAGTCTCAAGGGGAGTTGCAGCAGAAGGCATAGCAGACAGAGCAGACTCAGGAGGGAGTGCAGTCAGAGGAGACAGAGCAGGCACCTCAGCCACAGTTACACCACTCTGGTCGTACTCGTACCTAGGTGACACCGAGGGCAGAGACACAGCGAAGGGGTTCTCGTCCGCCTCCTAGACCACAGGGTTCACCTCTAGTGGCTCATCTAGATTTGAGGGCCACCACGGCCAAGCAGGTGTAGCAGCTCAGGTTCATTCAGTTCAAGGAGTGGTTTCCACCAAGGCGGGATGAGCGTGCATCAGAGGGCTTCTATACACCACTGCAGAAAGATTTTTATAATGCATATCTTAACAGTGGGGTAGCATTCAGGTCTTAGAGGGTGTGCAACACTGAGTCCATTGTAGTAGTAGCTGGAGAGCATATTCGCCCTTACCTATCTTACTTGCTAGGGCTGATAGACTTACTCAGACGGACAGGCTTATATGTTCCATCTTGGGTCCGTGAGTTCTATGCTACACTTTGGATTGACCCGCAACATAGATTTATACACTTAGCATTCAGAGGCAGAGATTATAGGCTAATGAGCTTTAGGGTCAGGGAGATTCTCATGCTTTAGGAGTAGCCCGTCCGGCTACATAAGGTTTGCTATGGACAGACAGCACCTCCCAGACGCCCTCATGGTGGTATGGTGCCTCCTACAAATTTGGTCCGCCATTGCTTCACAGAGCCATTCGGCGAGGGGTCGAGCAGGACACCCAGTGACCTCACTCCTACAGCTAGAGTGCTTGATGCTATCATGAGGAGGACACTGCTTCTGAGGATGTGATATCGTGTGGGATTGACTCGCATTCAGTTGTGGCTTCTGAACTCTCTGATGTAGCAGACTGTATTTAATATTTGGGATCTCATACTATCTAAGATGGAGGATACTATTGCAGAGGGGTTCAGATGTCACCGACAGTTGCCCTATGCTCACTGGATTACATTCTTGATTCACAGAGCAGTTACTGTGAGACCACCTGAGATGCTGGCAGAGTATAGTGGTGCTACTATAGAGTTCCCTGCATACAACATGACTCAGATGCTCCGCCATAGTGCACTGAGGGCACCTAGCCAGCCACGCCATCATCCAGAGGTGCCAGAGACTGCAGCCCAGCAGGATGAGACCATCAGGGGCATTGCAGCTATAGAGGAGGAACAATTAGATGCTCAGTAGGAGGGGATGGTCAAGAGCGACCCCAGCGACAGTACAGATGATGACTACCAGGATATTCCTTAGATGCCTCCTTGATGACAGACCATGAGGCCGGTAACTCTAGTTCAGCTCCACCTGCACCACAGACAGATCCCGCTCTACTTGCTATACTTGAGCGGATGAGGCAGGATCAGGCTCGCTAGGCCCAGGAGACCGCTACAACATTTGCACAGTTTCAGGCCAGACAGGATGAGTTTTAGCGACAGCAGCAGGCGATCCAGCAGCAGCAGCAGGCTATACAGCAGTAGCAGTAGGCCATGCATCAGCAGCAGCTTCTCATACAGCAGCAATTACTCGGATTTATGCAGCATGTAGTTACTGCTATTGGGGCTCCACCGCCACAGCATACACCTCAGCTTGGTTAGCCTGCCACCACTTCACAGACTCCAGTTGTACAGCCCAGTGGGCTTCATAGTCAGGGACAGACTGCTACTCAATTTGCTTCACCTACAGAGCAGGTGTCCCAGTGGTTTGCCTAGCTAGTGCCAGCCCCGTAGTTCACACCTTTTCAGATGGGCTTCACACCAGCTCAGACTTCCTCGCTGCTTGTGCCAGATACTATAGTCTCTAGGAGCCTTGGTGCTACCTTCAGTGAGTTGACAGGGTAGCCTACTTCACCATATCTACATGTCCTAGGTCCTTCCACAGTTGCACCTATTACTAGGACTACAGAGATGCTCCCTTCTTCAATTGCATCATCAGAGCCGCCTACTACAGTCATACCTACAGAGTCTCAGGCCGCACCAGTCCTCCTTCTCTCTTTACTTTGAGCATTTACTTTGAGCAATTCAATTATTGTCTTTACATTCATAGAATTATCATGCTAGAGTAGGATTGGAACTTAGGTTCCAAGACCTTTTTGTGCGGTAGAATATTAGAAACACTTTCTAGGCACAAGGGGTGAAGTGGGCTAACCGTAGAGTTTAATTATTGCAAAGAAATTTAGAATTAGCCCAATTCACCCCCCCCCCCTCTTGGGCATCTTGATCCTTTCAGCCAACAATTGTCTTATAAGTAAAAAAATTGAGTGTTTTCGCGAACATTTTTTGCATGGGGCTACTTAGGTTGTGTTTGGTTCAATTTGTGAAAAGTGTTTCTGCTGCTAAAAAGTAGAAAACCAACAAAATGGGTGCAACTAGAAGCTATTTTTTTATGTAGTACAATTTTCGTAGCATCATGGATAATGCTTTTTTTGTCTTTTAGCTTTTTCCAAATGGATGAAAATAGAAAGATGTTTTGTAGCAGCTTCAAGGTAGATAAAGAGAGGGCACAATTTTTGTCATACGCCTAATGGGGCCTACAGGCCCATCTGGCCCCGCTGGCCTAGACGCCAGCAGCAGCAGCAGCGCCGCCACCGTCGCAAGGGGCAACAGCAGCTCTGTCGCCTAGGGGGAGGCGCACAAGCAAGGGTGGATCCCAGCCGCTCCACTATCCATATCCAGAGGATCTCCAATAGGGATAGGATTAGCTAAGATAGGAAGGAGTCCATATCTATAAGGACTTTCCTCATTAGATTACTTAAGATACAAGTCTACCTAGGAATATAAGTAGAGGGGCTATGTAATCATTGGAATCAAGAAAGGATTGCCTCAAGGCTTAACTCTCCTTCCCTCTCCCTCTCCTACACCAACTCCCTCCCTTCCTCCTGCCCTAGCGCCACCGCCCTCTCCTAGCGCCGCCGCCCATAGCTCCCTCCCCAATCCCTAGCCTCCACCCTAGAGGCCCCCTCCTAACCGGCCTCTTGCACTGGTATCCGAAGACCAAACGATCCTTGGACTCCACCGCCCCCACCATGCAGCAGCTGATCGAGAACCTCGCCGTCGATCTTCGCAAGAACTTTGGGGAGATGCATCGTCAACTCGTCAATCTGGACAGCCATCTACATGCTATCGAGCGTGCACACGACCATGGTGATGCTACCATCACCGATGTCCAAGACAGATTGGACAAGGAAGCCACCATCGATGATCTCACCATGGAAACCAAGCGAGGCATGATCACCACCGGCAAAGCCTACCTCAAGCGCAAGATGGACAACCTCAGTCTTCTAGCGCCTCGGAGATCATCCTGGCAGTCTCCGACACCCTGCTGTCGGATGCACCTCCATCACCGTAGCCTCTAGTGTCATCGCTCTTCCCACCACTGGAAGGCCCCCCGATAATCCGGGCGACTATAGTCCAGGACCCGAACAACAACCAGCGGGAGCGTCCACCGAGAACACCACCAGCTGCGACTCCACCGACGACTCCGCCACAACTGCCAGTTGTCTAGAAAGCATCACCCACCAACCAGCAGGACACGCCATTGGTAGCAAATCCATCGATAGTTTGGCGTCACCCAACAGACGAAGATGCCTCCACAACAGCAGTCGGCCACCTGGCCACCGACATGGAGGGTTGCTCCACCAATACTGCCGACTACACCAACAACACCCGCACCACAACAACAACATGTCCCTGTCAAGACACAACTCACGACGCCTACATACAATGGCCTGACGGATCCAAGGCCACGGTTTTCGCGCATACAGCAAATCTCCAACTTATACCGTCTACCGGAAGCACCACACACCTGGTATGTGGCCTTTCATCTAAAAGGTGAAGCACACCGATGGTACATGCGCGCAACGAAGGATACACCCATGACCGAGTGGCCGTACTTCACCGAGAGCATCATCCGCAACTTCAGCCCCAACCGCAACACCACCAGCGACCTCGCACCACCTCGTCATAACGCCTACATGAACGACTACATCAACGACTTCATCGCCTACGCTCTATGCATCAGCATCACTAGTGAACAACACCAAGTCAGCCTCTTCGTCAACGGCCTTTAGCATGCACTCCGAGAGGCGGTTGTACGTCACCACCCTCGTGTAATGAAGACGGCTATCGACCTCGCCCGTACCCTAGAGTCCCCGGTGCTTGCGCTCGCCAAGACGGGGCGATCCAACACCGCTGACAGCAACCGCCCCGACATCACCATGAGGAAACACCGGCCATCCCACCACCACTAGAGCAGCGACCCGCATCGAACTGGATCCGGAGATCCTCGCTCAACTCCGCCTTGCCACTTCAGATGAGCGCAAACTCTAGATCATCTCCGCCACCATTGAAGTCCAGGCGATAGCTCCAACACGGCATCGTTCGCTACAACGAACGATACAATGTTCCGATAACTTCACCTTTGTTATAGGACCTGCTCGAGTCGCTCAGAAATACAGCTCCGCATCTCCTAGCGACCGACCTTCACACAACGACTTCTTCATCGACAACGCAAGCTTTCCCCTCGAGTATTCTACTCCTCGAGGCCTAGGCACAATGCATGCTTCCATCGGCCACGGTCATCTACTTCGACAACAATGGCCAACAGTTCCTCTCCATCAAGGATGTCTACATCGGCAGGCAGCACACTAACGGCCCCCCGCTGATCTCCCCGACAAACTCCAACACCGGCGACCTCCTCTTCGGCATGCTACAACACGACACCACCAACCATCGTCGCCATTGCGTTGTGCCAGTGCATAAGGGGACAAGTTGATGCTGGCCAGATGCACTCGCTTCTATAACCTCCACGGGAGATGTAGACACTACACTTCTTAGGAACACTTTCTGGTGCCGCCATCTACGTAGTCCACCACATCCATGAACCACTAGATGGCTCGGGAACCGACAGCTATTACATCTACGGCTACTTTGGCTTGTGCACCTACCGCTTCCAGTTCTTCGATTACCATGTCACCACCAATGAATTCAACGACACCTTAGGCCACATCATAGTTCAAATCACACAGCTACTTGGGGACGCCAAACCACCACCAGAGGCAGTCAAAGATTGGACAATGATTCAGCGTGAGGACGCGCTGATCGGAGAAGGAGGGAGTGATGTCATGCGCCTAATGGGGCCTATAGGCCCATCTAGCCCAGCTGGACCAGACGCCAGTAGCAGCAGCAGTAGCACCATCACCGCCGCAAGGGGCAGCAGCAGCACCGACGCCTAGGGGGAGGCGCACAAGCAAGGGCGGATCCCCACTGCTCCACTATCCATATCCGGAGGATCTCCAATAGGGATAGGATTAGCTAAGATAGGAAGGAATCCATATCTATAAGGACTTCCCTCATTAGATTACTTAAAATACAAGTCTACCTAGGACTATAACTAGAGGGGCTTTGTAATCATTGGAATCAAGAAAGGATTGCCTCAAGGCTTATCTCTCCTTTCCTCTCCCTCTCCTGCGCCAACTCCCTCCCTCCCTCCTGCCCTAGCACTGCCGCCCTCTCCCAGCACCGGCGTCCACAGCTCCCTCCCCAACTATAGCCGCCACCCTAGAGGCCCCCTCCTAATCGGCCTCCAGCCCCCTCCCCAGGTTGGGCTCTGACACTGGTATCGGACACCAGATCGATCCGATGGCCACCACCACCAAGATCATCGATATAAAGAAAGTCTGCAACAACGCCCACAACATCATAGATCAATTGGCGAAACTGGACGACAAGTTCTTCGCCATCAACACCAGCAGCAGCTCGCTGCTGCCCAACGCCGCCGTACCCTTGTTGCTCGCTGCACCCCGCAGCGACCATGCAACAAGCAGCATTGCCGCCAGCCTTCCCTGCAGCGGCCTCGCCACCAAGCTAATGAACAATGATGCTCGCCCGAGCAACAATGAGCGTGCACGTTCTAAGGAGATCCTCGACATCCGCAACATGACCAATCGGTGGAAGACGATGTTTGACGAGTTCTTCACTCGCCCCGACAAATCTCCAGCAATAGCAGATCCACCTCAACCAGAGATCCCCACTCCGGAGATCACGTACAAAGGAGTTGCAGCAGCCGTCTTCCTCAAGCCCTATCAACGATCAAGCAAAGCCTCAGCGCGAGGACGCACTGCCAGGAGAAGGGGGAAGAGATGTTGTATGTCTAATGAAGGGCCCATGAGGGGGCCCAGGGCGGCCAGGTCTGGGCTGACCGCGCCACCAGGAGGGGGAGGCTACCAGCAGAGGGGTGGCCTCCCGCCGTGCCGCCAACATCTAGATCCGGGAGGATAGGATCTACTTGCTTGGAGGACAAAATTAGATTGCTTAGGGGCTAAGTCTCCCAGAACTAAATACAGAGCCAGATCCGGGAGGATAGGATCTACTTGCTTGGAGGACAAAATTAGATTGCTTAGGGGCTAAGTCTCCCAGAACTAAATACAGAGACGGTGTAACCTTTTAATCTTAAGCAAGAGTTAAATAGGCCAAGGGTCTTCTATCCCCTCCTCTCCCTTCTAAGCCTCGGTCCTCTTCCCAACGCCTCTTTGTCCTCTTCCCCTAGCACACCAGCCCCCCTCCCCGGGTTGGGCTCTGACAGTTTCATATTTGTTTCGAGTTACAACTTTTTCACAGCACATAACTCAAGCTTTTTCATAGCCTACAACTAAACCAAATAAATCACAATTGAAATTTCAGGACTTCCACGAACTATTGTATGCTTCATCCGTTCTAAGGCCCCTTTGGATTGCAAGAAAAACAAAGGAAAAATGTAGCATTCACATTCCTATGGATTTAGTCACTGTAGCGTCCTTTGATTCACAGTAATTGCTTGCAGGAAAAACGTAGGAAAATTTCTTTTGCATTTGATTTCATAGAAAAACCACACAAAAAAACATCCACTCCAACCTCATATTTTGGTTTCCTGTGTTGCTCGCTTCAGGTTATAGCCAGAAGCCCAGAACTCATCAACCCACTGACAACTCACTTTTGTTTTCGATTTCGAGTCCACATCACAGTATCACGCGCACACATGCACAGCCATCACAAAAAGCTCAACTATACACAATTGCATTGCTGAGAATAATTACTCGCCTCCCTATATAACACAGCCCCAGAATCCACCGCAGCCACACAACTGAATTCTGCTAGTCCACATCATTTGAGTGCTATGAACCTGACTTCCCTATATAACACCACCCCCCAATACAGAATTTCCAGAACCGGCCCAAAAAAGAATCGAATGCCAATAGCCCTATACCAATCTGTACATTCACTTACAAATGTCATCTTCTTCCTGCTGTAATTATTTCTGTCCACATATACACCTAGGTGACTGACTGACTATAGCTTATCGGCGATCCTGCCAAGGGCGTCGGCCAGCCTGCCCAGCACAAGAACTAGGCTGTTAGCTTGGTCTTTCCTCTGCTCCCTGTCGAGCTCGCAGTTTTGGTTCTGCGCCTCCAACTGTGCAGCCAACAACCGGCAGTTCCGGTCTAGGATCTCGATCAGCTTGCTCTGCAGGTCTGCTGTGCCTTCTCCAGCCCCTTCGTCGGTCCGCGGTCTCTTCTGTCCGCCCTGCTGAGCTGGTGCATCCCTCTCAGAGATTTGCTCAGGCTGTGTGTCTTTCGATGTGCCTGCTTAAGAGATCGCATCATTATCTCTTGTGTGTTTAAGTATTTCCATCTGGTGCAGCACTTTGCAGATAAGATAACAAGATATAAAAAAGGAACTTAGCCTTAGCTCAGCTGGTGATAGGTGGTTTGGGTAACTGGGTATACACCCCAATCTTCTAGGTTTGAGTCCTCTTCGACTTGAATTTGAATGCCTATTTCTTTTTATTTAAAATGAGACCTAGTTCCTCATAGATTGGTCAAGTTCTTTTTTCAGCGCAATGAAAGGTTTCCAAATTCCAACCTAGTCACTACGTTCAAAGAAAGCACGGTATCTGCAAGTGAAATGATAGTTTCAGTCAAACATATTCTGTTGCCATTGGACATTTCAGAGTTGCTCAGCCAAAAGAAAAAAAGCATGTGTGAAGCTCCAGCAGTTTCATAATTCATCACTAGCTAATATGACACCAAGGGATGTAACACTGGTCAGTCCCATTCACATGATTTCAAATTTGCAGTGCCAGCGCGAGCCATCATCCCAGTTTGTCAAAAACAAAAAAGAACCAGAAAACGAAATCAGCACAATGGTATCAGCCACACCCATTTCTGATCCATGCACTTCCACACTTTAAATATTTTCTCAAAAGAAATCCTGGATATATAACATGTTAAAATATAGATACCACCAGAACTATGAAATAAGTTCATATTTTAACGTCATTGTGCATTTATAAACCTTTAAAGAATACTTCGAAATGTTCAAGTGCATAGGCCTATAACTTTCAGTTCTTCCCTACTTTTACTACTATTTACACCTATACTCGGTGCTCACTCTTTTTTCTAACATCCATTATGGAAACTCTTTACCCATTTTAAGGCAGTCCTACATAGGTTCTGTCAGTAGATAGCTACTAAAAGCAAACTTTCTCCCGTGAGCCAAAATGAAAGAATCTAGTTGATGTGTCAAAGTATGTGCAACATAAAGGTGAGCATTAAAGTGTTGATGCAAATGCATTAACTAGTTCTGCCTAATGAAAATATATTGACCGAAATATGACACCATGAGATTCCTCAACAGTCTATGACAAAGCTTAAAGCCAATCTCACATAAGTAATACCAAAACTGAGGCATTTCATTATGTGTACTAATCAATTATTAAAAAAGAACTAAAACTGATCACTTGGAAGATTCAAACTTTGAAACAGTATCACACAGAAAGGAACTGATAACCGTGATTCATCCAAAACTGCCAATATGGAAAAAGTTTGATGGACATGGTAACCACCAAAGAGAGCCATTTGTTGTTGCTTACACTTTTGTATAAGCTGGCAATCTAGCACAGTATCAGTTTGGTTTCAGAGACCCCACAACCACATAGCAACATGACTTAATGATGCCTATTATAAGTTATAATAATGGATAGCTCATAGCTGATGATACAGTTCACAATAGTTATGCAGACAAACTGTCAAAGACATTCTACAGTTCTCTTTTACTGAAGCCTTGCTGAAATTTGGAACTTCAAGTGCAAAGTGAATTTCAATAATGAAAAGTTGTGCATCTGACGCATGCTGTAATTATAATTGCTGAAATACCACATTCATCACTAATGCAACACTCAAATTAGTGATATGCATACAATAGGCTAATGAATCCAATGGAACAGTAAAGTTCTTTAGCGATGCTAAAAGATCTGGAGTTGCAAGTTAAAAAAAGGAGCATAAAGGAAACTAGAGAACAGTAAACGAATTAAAAGTCCATGTACCTTGCTCAGCGCTCTGTTGTTGCCTTGATGCCTCGGGCTTCTCTGAAATGGAGAATTCAAGCCATTAATCAAGACAAAATCAGTGGACCTACCAATGAAATCGACAATACAAGAAGAAAGTACACCAAATGAACACAAATCAGAATTA
This sequence comes from Miscanthus lutarioriparius, assembly GCA_904845875.1. Lineage (NCBI taxonomy): Eukaryota > Viridiplantae > Streptophyta > Magnoliopsida > Poales > Poaceae > Miscanthus > Miscanthus lutarioriparius. The sequence continues at coordinate 44,367,210 of CAJGYO010000007.1, forward strand.
AGAGACGAATCAGAGAAAGTCGCTCAAGCTCCAATCTCAAATTTAAATTCCAGCACACCAAAATGATAATCAGACCGAAACATCCAGGAGCAGAGCAACCGCTAAATTATTTCATATAAAAAGTTTCTTGCAGAAAAGAAAAAAGAGCACCAAGAACTCGAAATTTTCCACCCCGTTAAAGCACAAGCACCAACATAAAGAACACAAGATACATCTCATAACAAGATAGTAAGTAGGATGTCCAATCAAGAGCATCCGATTTGAAGGAAGTTGTTGTGCTTACAAGTTAGGAGCTGTAAACATGAATACCTCAACTTTAGCATGGACAAGAACCAGAAAGCTTCCCACCTTTTACCTCCAGCATAAACAGCGGCAAAACGAATTCGCAATTAAAAGGTTCTGATTTTTTTTATATATAGCACCAAAAAATTAGGAAGAACTCGAAAGCATCAAACAGTGCAAGCACCAGGAGGAAGAGGCAGCAAAAAGGCGAAGCGGAAGTCAACGAGCAGCTCACCAGATACAGGCACGGCGATGACGGGTGGTGGAGGGGGAGGAGGGGCCACCGCCGGTGCGTCCTCTTCTTCCTCCTCTTCATCCTCGGAGAACAAGGCCTCCTCCGTGGCCGGGCGGCCACTGTCAAAGACGGCCTCCGGCACCTCCGCCTCCTTGCCCTCCTCGACGCACACCGCCGCCGGCTCCTCCGCCGCGGCATTCCGGGCGGAGCGGTCCTCGAGGATGGCCCGGCCCCGGCCCTCGAGTATGTCGTACACCTCGCGGTCGAAGAAGCCCGGGAGGCGGCGCTTCCTGCGCGCGTCGTTGCGCATAGCCCAGAAGGACGGCTCGCGCGAGGCCGCCGCGGCCCGCTCCCACTCCTTGATCTTCTTGTAGTCGCCGGCGAGGTTGCTCCAGCGCTTCCGGCACTGCACGGGGCCCCGCTCGACGCCGTGGCGCCGGCAGTACTCCGCCACCGCGGCCCACTTGGGCTCCAGCGCCGCTGATGCTGAGGCTTCCCCCGACGCCGACGCCGCGGCCGCCGCCGCCGCCGCCACGCGGCCCCTCCCGCCGCGCCGGCCGCGGCCCTCCACCATGCGCTTGCCCTCGATGAGCACCAGTATCTCCTGCCGGGTCCACCGCGGCAGCCTCGGCGCGCGACCTGACGGGGTGGCCGCCGCCGCCGCGGCAGCAGCAGCTGCTGCTGTTGCGCCGGCGGGGTCGCCGGCGGTGGACATGGCTGGGGCTGGGTAGGGGCGCGTGTGCTTTTGTGGCGGAAGTTGACGTGACGGCGTGAGGCGGGTGGTGTAACGGAAGGTTAACGACGGTAGGAGATAGAAAGGGAAGAGAGGAGAGGGAGGGAAGGGACGGGACGCGTGGGGAGGAGGTGGTGGAGAGAAAGCAAGGAGAGGCAGGTGGAGAGAGAGAGGGGGGGTACGAGGGTGAGGGAGGGCTGCGTTGTCTTACTTAAGCAAGGGGATTAGGAGCAATGGCGTTTAATTAGGCACTCTCACTCATGTGACTTGTGATAGGAGTACCTAATTTCAAGTGGTCCGTATTTCTCTCGTACAGACCACCGTATTCCCATGTGACATAGGGCGTGTTTGGATGGCTTCCAGACCACGCCGCAGGCCGCCACGCTGCACATGCGACACGCCATGGGAGCCAAACGCCGCCCGCAGTTTGCCGCAGTTGTTGGCGCGCCGCAACCGGTAGTGCAAATCGCGTGCCGCAGCATGCCAATAGTCGGGAGGCCGTTTTGTCCGCCGTGCTTACAGTGTGGCCACAGCTGTGGCGGTAGCCAAACACGTCCATAGTATCTCACAAATCCAAAACACCAATAAATGACTTCTAAATTTTATTTAGTTTAGTCCCTTTTGATTTCTCATACTCAACTTTTTGTTTATATAACCACACTCAACTAATTCTGTATGATGAGCTGTCTCATCAATGTGAATGAAAGGAGAAAAAAAGACACAAAAAAGAAAATGGAGCTAGAGGCAGAGGGGATTAGTTGGAGCAGGGGATAGGGAATCGGTGCCCAATACCAAGTGCCCATGCATGATGCGTCCTCCTATGTCCACCATGATGTGACAGGAAAAAGGTGCCTCAATCCAAGGGGTTTCCTCGGCTGTGAGAAGAGAAGAGAAGGTGGCCGGGTGGCCGGGTGGGGGTGGCCATGCGATTGCAAGGAGTGGTGGTGCCTTAAGCGGGTGGGTTAATTTATTGCGCGATTATGACCTGTGAGTGATTAGAGCACAACAATAGGCGGCCAGCCTCCGATCCCAACGGTCTCCATCTCTGTGAGACTGTGATGTGATCAATTCTCTTTCTTTTTTTCTCTTTTTTCCTCATTCCAAAGGATTTTGGGACTTTTTACAGTAGCATAGTAGGCACCTGAAAAGAATTGACGGGACTATTTGTGTCTCTGCTTTGGGATGATGATTATCAGCGACGCGTGTCTATCGGAGAGACGGAGATGCTCTTCGTTATGTGCTTATTAGATGTGCCGTTACACAGCTTATTTGGTGGCTGTTAGCCTCATTCACGCACCCGGCCCACTGGAGCAGTGTTCAGTCAAGCTTGCTGCTCTCCTATTAGTGCTCGCTCAAATGGATGGCCATGTAAAGATGCTGTCATCGGGATATGATGCTAGATCTTTTTCTTTTAAAAAAATCAATTCTACTTTTTGAAAATATATATAAAAAAACAAGCTAAGTAGTTTCGTTCTGGAAACATCTTGTCTATCCTCAGTCCCATGACAAAGTTTCAGTGCAGTTATTAGTTTTGAAAGGGAAAAAAGATGTATACACATCTTGTCTACCTTTGCACATTTGAACTATATATTCAGAGCAAAAAATAGCAAACAAGATTGGCTTCGTGATGCAAACATATGGCTAGATTAATTCGTGCTGCCAGACAGGGACAATCAGAAACGTGTAGCTGGAAAAGCCTAGCGAAATTGGGCATGGAGGCTCATCATGCTGCATCAACTGATGTCCTTTCTTTGGGCCATGATCATTTTCAGCTAGCCTCATCAGTTGTTAATATAATAGCAAAAGAATTCATGCATACAACTAATTGTTTTTTTTTTGCAACGAAAATTTAAAGCAAAATTGCAGGCCTGTTGTGGTGGTGCGTGTGGTGACAATCGAGGGAATTATTGTATTGGGCAACTTGGTGTACTCCATCCATCTCATGCCAAGCAAGATGCCTTGCTACAGGAAGGCTGGGCCTCACCTATGCAAATTTATATAGTTAGAGCTCCAACTCCAGTATTGGTTTAGCTGTCCCTGGCCTGCCTCTTTAAAAAAATTTGGGAGGTCCATTTCAATCTTATATGGGGCTGAATTGACCTCACCTACTGCCAGATTCCTTTCAACATGGCTGTAAACAACTACACCATATGTCTTCTGCGGATGCATGCGGCATGCCTCTACATCTAGAAAGGATATGTGTAGTTTGGTTGGCACCAGCATCATATGCTTGCAGCAGCATGTACACCATATTTAGCAGCAGCACAGGGATGATTGGTGCTGAAGCTGTTCCATCTTGATTTCCCGGTCTTCAGAGTGTGATTTTGATTTTTGAGTACTTTGCTGAAGGTTCTTCAGTCCTGAATTCTTTCAGTCAGATGTAATTTAATTAGTTGTCGCTGGAGCTGGAATCCTTCAATCTGGGTCCTTCAGTTTCTGCGTCCTTGTAACTTGTAAGGATACACCTACAGCTACTTGACAGTTACTGGCAGTTTCTGTAGTACTATGGCCAAAGTCAGAAAAGGGGAGGCAATGCAAGGACCAAGAAGATATGAAGAGATGGGGGCATGATCCTAAAAGGACACAGCCCACAGAGACAGGTCCCAATGGCAATGAGAGGTGTGTGACCTGAGTGATCGGCCTCCTCACATTGGCTGCCTCTGCATGTTGACACAATACTAAGTAACTTTCAGTGTCAACTTCTGCTTTTTTCTGTGACCAAAGGGGCCTTTGCCCTTTCAGCCACGAGAAGAGGCTGCTGCCCAGGCCCCGCCCCTCGTATGGACGCATAGAGGTTGAGATCATGGCCTGGACGCCGAGATTCCCGTTTGCAAAAACTGCAAGTGCCCTGTGTGGGGAGGGTGCAGTGCAGAATTGCGAAAATGAGTGGGTGAGGACCGGGACGCGGGACCCCCCTTTTTCCCTAAAAACAATATGGGAATTCTTGTGGGAGAGGAGAGGTCGGCGCATGATTGGTGCCTCACTTGTTGGTGCCTTTGCAATCCTTTCTTATTGAAGATGTTGGGACTAAACCCTTGTTTATAATTTTATTTGATTTCCTGAGATGTGTTCTGCGTTGAAAAGAGTATGTTGTCTTTTTTTGGGGAAGATATGGTTAACCAAAGATGGCTAAAAGGTCATGCGACAAAATATTTTTCAATACAATTACCTAATTCCTTCTTCGGATTATGATATCGTTTAGAAAAGAGGAAAAAAATATTTAGCTACATATTCTATGAATTTCAAATGAAAGGGCGATTATATTTTGATGACTTCTTCAGGTACAGAGACACAAGTCGGCGATACATCATAGCAACTGATAATTTGAAGTGGTAAAGTGTAGAGAAACACAATTGGGACAACAGTGTTTGTATTGCATCACTGGTGGTATAAACACAAGTATTACATAGTGCGATGAGCGCGCGACACAGGTCGGGCGACGTCGTGACCGCCGCGTCTGACCACTAACTCTACGCTAACAAAACTGACTATCTCAACACCCCCCGCAGTCTACGGGGTCTGCAGTGTAGGAACAACACATAGACTGGAGCGGCTTCGAACGTCGAGGTCGGAAGCCCCTAGGTCATCACGCGGCGTACTGTTCACCGGTGGACACACGGGGAACACGGAGATCGCCGAGTTGGACACGTTCACAGACGAAGTGGATGTCCAACTCGATATGCTTGGTTCGCTTGTGGTGCACCGAGTTCGCGGACATGTGGACGGCGGAGACATTGTTACAGTATTGCAACGGTTGCCTTGGAGATGCCGCACGGAGTTCACCGAGAAGCTGGCACAGCCAGATGCATTTGGCGACAGCATTATTGGCGACGGCGCGCTACTCCGCCTCCGCACAGGAACGGGAGACGGTCGGCTGCCGCTTGGAGGACCACGACACCAGAGCGTCACCCAAGAAGACGCAGAACCCGGACGTGGATTGCCTTGTATCTGGGCAGCCCGCCCAGTCGGCGTCGGAGTATGCGGTGACCGAGAGCTCCGCCGAGGCACAGAGGTGAAGTCCCAGATGCGTAGTACCATGGACGTACCGGAGGATGCGCTTGAGCAATGCCTGATGCAGTCCGCACGGATCGTGCATGTGGAGACACGCCTGCTGCACCGCAAACGCGCGCGTGACCATCAGGTACTGCAAAGCTCCAGCCAAGCTTCGATAGGACTTGGCATCGTTAACCTTGGCGCCATCATCAGCGGACAATTTCCCTTTAGTATCGATCAGGGTCGTCACAGGCTTACAGTTGGCCATGCTGGCGCGCTCTAGGATGTCCTCAGCGTAGCGTTGCTGGGACAGGTAGAAGCCGGTGGCATCGCGCTTGACATCCATCCCCAGGAAGAAGCTAAGCTCGACGAGGTCTTTGACTACAAACTCCCGGCGAAGGCGTTCAACGATCTGCTGCTACAGCGTCGTGCTCGATACGGTGAGCACGATGTCGTCGATGTAGAGGAGAAGATAGGCGACGTCGTTGCCGCGGCGGAGAATGGACAGGGATGAATCGGACCACGTCAGCGTGAAGCCGATGCTAACGATGAACGTGGCAAAGCGGGTGAACCAAGCCCATGGTGTTTGCCGAAGACCATAGAGTGACTTGTCGAGGAGGCAGACTGCGTTCGGTCATGCCACGTCGGTGAAGCCTGGACGTTGCTGACAGAGAACGTGTTCCTGGAGATTGCCGTGAAGGAATGCGTTGGAGACGTCGAGTTGCCAGGTAGGCCACCGACGAGAGGCAGCGATCGTGTGCACAGTTCGGATGGTCATAGGTTTTACAACCGGAGTGAAGGTCTCCCCGAAATCGACGCCGGTGCGCTAGGTGAACCCCCGGACGACCCACCATGCTTTGTAGCACTCGAGGGTGCCGTTGGAGCTGGAACTGCCATCGCCCGGTGTAGGAGCTGTGGAGCAGCCGCCGCTAGTTGCGATAAGAACCTGGTGCTGCACCGCCTTGTCATGCTCGCAGTCATATTGCTCCTCCAGCAGCAAGTATGAGTGCACCGAGAGGAAGGAGTGGGGCGGGTTCTTGGCGGTGATGACGGGGACAGCGTGCCAAAACTTCGAGTTGAGGCCAACGAAGCATGTTGAGGACTTGGCTCGTCTCGCGAACTGGTTGCCCGACATTGCGCAAAGCGTCAGCAAGCTGCTTCAACCGGCCGGTGTAGGTGGTGATATCCATGTCGCCTTGAACGAGACTCTGAAACTCCGCCTCGAGGTAGACGACGCGGTGGAGTTCCTTGTCCCTGAACTGATCATGGATGGCGGTCCAGATGGTGTGCGCCGTGGCCTTGGGAGAGCGTACGATGGCGCGAACGTCCTTGGACACGGAGTTGTACAACCAGCCGAGGATGCACTAGTCTGCCATGGACCACTCCGGGTCACGGCGGTTGGTGACGGTGGGCGGAGAGAAGAGGTGAGATCTGAGCCCAAACTTGCCGATGAAAGCGTCAAAGAAGCAGCGCCACTGGGTGTATTTGGACTCAGCGAGATTGAGATCGACGGGAACGTGCGCCTTGATGTTCACCGTTTGCAGGACTGCCACTGGCGGAGAGGGGACGGCAGTGGGTGGGGTGTGATCGACGGAGGAGGAGGAAGAGCTGGTGTCGGAGAGATCGACACCGAACAGGGGGCGGCCTCCATGTCCATGGCGTGGAGGGACAGAACGGACAGCGGAAGATGGAGGGCTCGACGGTGAGCGCCGCGCGGCGGGGAGCAGCGAGCGGCGCGAGCAGCATTGCAGAAGAGAGGGCAGGATCACACTACGCTAAGCTGATACCATGTAGAGAAACAATTGGACCAACAGTGTTTGTATTGCATCACTGGTGGTATAAATACAAGTATATGCAGTTACATAGCGCGAGCGCACGGTGAGCGCGCGACGCAGGTCGCGGGAGACGTCGTGGCCGCCGCGTCTGACCACTAACTCTACACTAACAAAGCTGACTGTCTCAACATAAAGTATCTCTGTTCAATATAGCATAGCGTTGTACTACCTCTATCCTCAAAAGAACGTAACTATGGGTTATGTGTCAATTTAAGTGCTTCACGTTTGATCAAGTTTCTAGTAAATAATATTCATATTTATGACTCTAAATTAATTTATTATAGAAATAATTTCGTAATTAATTTAATGATATTTATTTTATATTATAAACATTTATATTTTTTTATTTATAGGTTAAAGGTGATATACTAAAACATGATACTGTTTCAGAATTATACTCTTTTGAGGAGGGCAGGTAGTATTTATCAACGGCGTAGGATAGGAACCAAGGAATGGCACAGTTCTAGCATATGCATGCCTGCTCTCATCCCCGTCAGGAAATCTCCAATTTACTGCTGAAGAAAGACAGCATTGTGTAAGCGTACTTATGTGTGACGCTAAATTTTTTTTGAAACATGTGTGACGCTAATTAATATCATAGCACTCAAGAAGTATGCTTAACCCCGGTAACTATGGGCATTCGTCTAATTCACTCATCATCTAGAGAGCGAGGTATTTTACCTAGAAAAATAATGAAAATCGTTTATGTAACCTGCTGTGATGGTTTTGAATGCGGTTTTGCTAGCATATATAATACGTTTGTTGTGAGCCACAAACAATAGGTACTTCCTCTTGTCGGGGATCAAATATTAGGGTACCTAAAGAGGAGGAGCTAATAACCATCGAACGTTGATTGTTCCGAACAGACAAGAGCGCGACTACACCTCTTGCCCGACGCCCGAGGGTTAACTCCGTCTCGTCCGACCCCTGAGGACTGGCTCCGCCTCGTCCGACCCCCGAGGACTGGCTCTGCCTCGCCCGACTTCCAAGGGCCGGCTCCGCCTCGCCCGACGTCTGAGGGCGGGTCTCGCCTCGCCCGACGTCTGAGGGCTGGTCCCGCCTCGTCCGACGTCTAAGGGCTGGCTCCGCCTCGCCCGACGTCTATGACGACATTACCACAGTACCGACCTAGGAATCAGGCGGAGCAGATAAGGCAAGGCGCTCAAGTCAACCGCAATACCGAGGACCGTGCCCTGTACACCCGTAGGACAGTACCGACAGGTCATGTCAGAAGAGTGCTTTGCAACCTTCTGGGCATGTCAGAGCCCAAACAGTGTTGTAGGCGCCGACATTTTCCTTACAGTGTTGTGGGTGCCGTCATTTACCCTCGGGCACGGATCCTTACGGAAGCCCACGACAACCACTACGGTCCAGAAGAAAACTCGCACCACCCACAACAACGGACGTGCGGCCACTGTGCTGCATGCTCCACGCTGGTCCGTCGCGCCGCCCGCCGGGGCGGGATGGGACGTGACAACCCACTGACAATACTAGGACATGGCATCATCAGCGGACAGACGCCCAGCATAGCCCTGTCAGGATCAGCAGACTTGCACCCCACGCAGGGCTGTCCCTATCAACGTCTGCCATGTCAGCGGGGCCCGCACAGAGGAAAAGGAAGACCCGACGTCCTTCAAGGACTTCATTTGCCTCTCGTTTTCCTTTTTTTTCTCCTATCTGTAATCCATGCTCTTCCTTGGCCTATAAAAGTGAAAGCATGGCACCCCACTAAGGGGATCGATTGATCACATCACACATCACGCCATATAGCTGAGCAGCAACCAAGTTCTCAGCACCCATTCGACCTTTCCATCAGAAACTTGGGACCTGTCCCTCTCTCGCCGATTTGTAACCCCTACTATGAACTTTTTAGTGCTAATAACACGAGCAGCAGCCATGAACTAGACGTAGGGATATTCTGCCCGAACCAGTATAAACCTTATATCTTTTTAGCACACCATCCGGGTCAGACGCGCAATAACACAATTGTACTCGTTGGTGTTTACTCGAAACATCGACAGTTGGTGCGCCCGGTAGGGACCTTTACGTGTCCTGACATTAACATCAGGCCACGGATGGCTAATCACGGCATCAGCTGGGCCTCGGGCGCACACGTGCACTTCGGGGACCTGGACTTCATCATCACGGTGGAGGGAGAACTGGTGCGGGCACCCGTCGTCGTTCAACCCTTCCACTCCGCTAGCCTCGACGCGATCACCGAGATGCTCGAGGAGCTACGGCTTATCGAGGGAAAGTCGTTCTCCATAGAATACCTCATCCGGAGCGCCCCGATAATGCTCCTGTTCGATCTCTGCAACATCACAGAAACCGTTGGTCACCTTGTGGCGCAGTGCATGATCTCGTCCCCCGTGAACGACGAGTTCATGGGGGTAATCAAACATGTCGCGGAATCTTTCCACAACCTCCTTGCGGAGGAGCTAGAGTTGCCCTCTGGCTCTAACTCTAGCAGGGGGAGCCATCACCCCTTTCGTGAATGCTTCATGATGGGTACTCCCGAGGGACACATCAAAAGTGTCCCCGAGGAGGAGGCCACCCCAGTGAACGTCCTCGACAACGAGGCCGAGGGGGAGACAGCGGCCCCACCTCGCATGAGGGTGGAGCAGCTAAAAGCCCGACACTAAGAGATCGAGGAAGCGTGACTCCAGGTCGAGCAAGAATGCGCAGAGCTCGATCGGGAGATCGAGCGCCATGAAGATTGTGGGCGTGCACGCGCCATGGCCCACGACATGAACCGAAGGATCATCACCGATGATGAAGCCCTCCCTCGCTTCGTCCAGGCGAGCCAGAACATCGCCACTATGGTGGCCTTGCTCCATGGTCTTCCAGAGGCCATGACTCCTGAGGATCGTTGGGCCCACCATAAGATTCGCACGCTGCTGGAGCATGCGGTGGCGCAGCCGGCCGAGAGCTCGTTGTCTCGACGACGCAAGCTCGACACCAGCCAGCGCGCGCCCTCAGAGTGTCCCGGCAAGAATGCGTCGATCCACCAGGCGCCATAAGGCCGTAGGCAGCGCACCGCGGTCCCGGTGCGTCAGCGTCTTAGTCACAACCATGACGCACGCAACACCCTCAACGCCCGTAGGCGTACCTACGATGGCTTGAGAGAGGGAGCTAGCCATGGCTATCACCCTCATCATGGTGGACGTTACGACAGCAGCGAGGACCAAAGCCCGAGCCCCGGCCTACCGGGGCCTCAGGTCTTCGGCCGACACATCCTTAACGCTGCCTTCCTGCCAAGGTACCGACCACCAACCAATATCCTGAAGTACTCTGGGGAAACAAACCCCGGACTATGACTCAAAGATTATCGGCTTGCCTGCCAAGTTGGTGGTGCGGATAATGACGATTTCATTATCCACAGCCTTCCATTGTTCTTGGCCGATTCGGCACGAACATGGTTGGAACACGTTCCGTCCAATAGAATCCAAGATTGGGCGGACCTAAAGGAGATCTTCGTGGGAAACTTCTATGGCACATACAAGCGCCTTGGGAACCCATGGGACCTCAAGAACTGCTGATAGAAGGCCGGAGAAACCCTCTGTGGGTACATTCGGCGCTTCTCTCGACAATGCAATGAGCTGCCTAACATCTCCAACGCCGACGTTATAGGAGCTTTCCTGTCTAGGACTACCTGCGAGTCTCTGGTTCATAAGCTCGGATGCAAGGGCCGCAAACCACCAAGAAACTCCTGGACATCACCACCAGCCATGCCTCTAGTGAGGAAGCGGTCGGAGCGATCTTCAATCGCCTTGATGGCAAGGCAAGGCGGGACGAGGGCGACGGTGAGGGCACCTCCAATTATCTCGCCAAAAAGAAAAACAAGAAGCAACGGCACGAGGGCTTGCTCGTGGCCGCCGCTGACCATAGGTGTGGTCGGAAGCCCGCGGAGGGCACTCTGAACCATTTCAAAAAACTACTCGAGGGGCCATACCCGAACCATGCCTTCCCGATCAAGCATCTGTACAAGGACTGTGGCCTCATGAGGCGGTTCTTGTCCGGAGGCTCCAACAAAGGGGAGCACAGGAAGGACCCTGACCCCACCACGGACGACGCCGAGGAGAAAGACGGTGGCTTTCCAATGCCTGATGGCTGCCTCATGATCTTTGGAGGATCGGAGGCCTACGACTCCAAACGCCGCCAGAAGGTCGCGCGCCGTGAGGTCTATACGACCAAACTGGCCACTCCTACTTTCCTCCGGTGGTCAGAGTTCGCTATAACCTTCGACTGGACCGACCACCCAAAGAGCGTCCCACAGCCGAGGAGATACCCGCTCGTGGTTGACCCAATCATCGGCATGAAGCGGCTCACCAAATTACTAATAGATGGAGGCAGCGGCCTCAACATCATGTACGTCGAGATGCTTGACGCTATGGGCGTCGACCGAGCGTGCATCTGGCCAATCGGAGCACCTTTCCATGGCATCATGCCTGGAAAGCAGGCCATGCCGCTTGGGAAGATTGACCTATCCATCACCTTCAGGGGTCCATCCAACTACAGGATGGAGACCCTCGCCTTTGAAGTGGTTGGGTTCCACGGAACTTACCATGCCATCCTGGGATGACCATGCTACGCAAAGTTCATGGCCGTCCCTAACTACACATACCTCAAGTTGAAGATGTTAGGCCTCGACGGGGTCATCACCATCAGCACCTCCTTCCAGCGTGCCTACAAGTGTGAGGTCGAGTGCTGCGATCATGCCATGGCAATCGTTGCCTTCGGAGAGCTCGCCGCCATCAGAAACAAGGTCACCGAAGAGGTGCCCGACCCCAAGAAGTCGATCGGGTCCTTCGAGCCAGCGGAGGGCTCCAAAGAGGTCCTCATAGATCCCGGCAGCCCCGAGGGCAAGGTGGTGCGCATTGGCACCACGCTTTCCTCTAAATAGGAAGACACGTTCGTTGATGAATCTTTGCGTGGAAACCCTTGGACATGCCAGGCATTCTGAGGGAAGTCATCGAGCATGTCTTGAAGATTCGTCTAGGCTCCAAGCCGGTGAAGCAATGCCTACGTCGCTTCGATGAGGGGAAACGCAGGACCATCGAAGAGGACATCACAAAGCTTTTAGCTGCCAAATTTATCAAGGAAGTGTACCACCCAGAGTGGTTAGCCAATCCCGTCCTTGTATGAAAGAAGAGCAGGAAATGGAGGATGTGTGTTGACTACACGGGTCTCAACAAGGCATTCCCAAAGGATCCGTTTCCTTTGCCGTGCATAGACCAAATAGTCGACTCTACCTTAGGGTGTGAAACCCTCTGCTTCCTTGATGCATACTCCGGGTACCATCAAATTGTGATGAAAGAGTCCGACCAGCTCACGATAGCTTTCATCACCCCCTTCGGATCGTTCTGCTACATCACAATGCCATTCGGTCTGAAGAACGCTGGGGCTAAGTACCAGCGTTGTATGCTCAAGTGTTTTGGGGACCTCATTGGGCAGACCATTGAGGCCTACGTTGATGACATCATGGTCAAGTCCAAATGGGCTGACCACCTCGTAGCCGATCTTGAGCAGACCTTTGCAAAACTCTAAGCAAACGGCATCAAACTCAATCCCGAGAAGTGCATTTTTGGGGTCCCAAGGGGCATGCTGCTTGGTTTCATCGTCTTCATGCGAGGCATCGAGGCCAACCCAGAGAAGATCTCAGCCATCAGAAGGATGGGCCTGATTCAGAACATGAAGGGAGTACAGCGAGTCATAGGGTGCCTCGCCACGCTCAGCCGCTTCATCTCATGCCTCGACGAATGAGGTCTCCCCCTTTATCGACTTTTGAAGAAGGCCAACCACTTTGAATGGACATCCGAGGCCCAAGAGGCGCTTGACATGGTCAAGCTGCTTTTGACGAAGGCCCCGATCCTGGTTCCTCCTACCGATGGAGAACCCCTTCTGCTCTATATTGTGGCCACCATGCAAGTGGCAGTGCCACCCTGGTAGTGGAGCGGGAAGAAGAGGGGCATGCCCTCAAAGTACAGCGCCCTGTGTACTTCATCAACAAGGTCCTATCAGACTCCCCACAAATCCAGAAGCTTCTATACACCATCCTTATCACCAAGAGGAAGCTATGCCACGCTTAGAACCCTAGTCGGAAATGCGTTTTGACAAGGCTTCTACTAGCCAACCGCTGTAGCCGACGCCGAGCAGATCATCCGCACCTATGAAGGGTAACAGTACTATGCTCGATAGACTCACCTCCCAGCCCAAGCGCTCCAGATGATGCCCATCATGTGGCCGTTCGTGGTCTGGGGGCTCGATCTGGTCGGACCTCTCAAGAGGGCGCCTGGAGGCTACACCCACTTGCTTGTCACCATGGACAAGTTTATGAAGTGGATAGAAGCTCGGCCGATCTCTACGATCAAATCTGAGCAAGTCGTGCTATTCTTCCTCGACATCATCCATCGCTTTGGAGTCCCAAACTCCATCATCACGGACAACAACATGTAGTTCACCGAAAAGAAGTTCCTCTGATTCAACGATGAATACCACATCCGGATCAATTGGGCCACCGTCGCGCACCCCTGAACGAATAGGCAGGTCGAGCGCGCCAACAGCATGGTCCTACAGGGCCTCAAGTCTAGGATCTTCAACCGGTTGAACAAGTTCAGCGCACGATGGGTCGCCGAGCTTCCCACGGTACTCTAGAGCCTGAGGACGATGCCCAGTCGAGCCACCAGCTACACACCCTTCTTCATGGTCTACGGTTCTAAGGCCGTCCTCCCAACCGACCTTGACTATGGAGCACCAAGGATCAGGGCGTACGACGAATAGGGAGCCTAGGCGTCCCTCGAGGATGCCATGGACCAGCTAGACGAAGCACACGACGTTGCCCTCCTCCGCTCGGCCAAGTACCAGCAGGCATTACGATGATACCACTACCAGTGAGTGCGGGTTCAAGCCTTCAGTGTTGGAGACCTGGTTCTCTGCCTCATCCAGAGCAACAAGGACCCCCATAAGCTCTCCCCGCCATGGGAGAGACCATACATAGTTACGGAGGTGCTCCGTCTAGGCGCCTACAAGCTTAAGACCATTGACGGCAAAGTCTTCACCAATGCCTGGAACATCGAGCAGCTACGTCATTTTTACCCCTAAATAAGCGCATACTTTCTCTTATCAGTCTTATTATCAAAATCCTCAATCTTTTGTGACATCCAACCCCAGCAATGGCAAGGGGTTGGGCTTCACTCGGGGGCTAACGTGAGCATGTTTATCTAGCAAATATTCTCTATGCATACCCCCCTTTTCACATTAATACCTAGGAGCTAGATTTACGGGAACAAGTTCTGAGTATAACTGGTCGAACTACGGGAAACCTATGCCCCAGTGGCTACAGTGTCTTTGCTCACCAGCGTGATCAAAATTGGCTCGCCCGCACTTCGAGCTTTTACGACCTTAACAACGAAAAGGGTCAGAACGCACTAAACCTTTTTACACAAAAAGGGGAGAAGAGCTAAGAAGCTGTTTGCTATAACAAAATTTGAAAGCTTGTCCATTTGTTACAAATTTCTTTGCCTGACTTATCTGCCTAACTAAATTCTTGCGCAGGAGGTTCTCATCCTCTATCTCTGTAGGAAAGTCTTGTCTCAGCAGGAAACACAAGTCGACTCGATGGCTTAGCCACTGCCAAGAAGCGAGTGGGGAGCAAACAGGATCCCGCTCATGTCTGGTGGAGGCTTCCCAAACCCATCACTCTTACCATCGAGGTAAAACCGGTGCGCAGGTCGATCGAATGGCTTAAAACCGCTGCCGAGAGATAAGCACCCTTACTTACTTTACGTATTAATTTCGATACCGAGCCTTTGACCTCAGCAATGGAAGGGGATCAGACATCGCTCGAGGGCTGACGAGAGTGGCTATTCGCTAGACATTCTCTTTGCCCGACCCTCCTTATGTTTAAAAACTGGAGGTACGGTGTGCGGGCACAAACTATGAGTAAACCTGGTCGGACCGCTAGCACCCTACGCCCCAGCGGCTTTGGTGTTTTGGCTCACCAGCGTGATCAGAGTCTTTGCCTCCGCACTCCAAACCTTAACCTCCACCTTCTCAGGAAGGGTTTTGAGGGGCCTACCTATGGAATCTCCATCGAGGAAAGGCTGTCAGGTCACCCAAGATGATCAAATGGCTCGGGCTGCTGTCGAGAGACAAATACAGAAGACTAGGATGCTCATGCAGATTACACCGGTCCCATCACGAATGTCAGACCCAGACCCCACACAGACATATCCGGTAAGAACTCCTAGAACCCGTCACTTGTGCCATCGATGTAACATTACCGACCACCGCTTTTTCTTCATATGATCATTCATTCATCCATTTTCATTCATACATTCATTCATTCAATCATTCATACATTCATCTCATACATCCAAGCATGGCAAATGCAATTGCTGCATCACAATGCTTCGCGTCGCGTCACAAAGCGGTAGTCGTCTCATTCGATATGAGCGGCGATCGATCGAGGTTCGAAGGCCAGCCCACGAAGGGCTCGAGGCCGCCTCATGTCAAACAGAGTCAGGGGAGAAAAACCAAGATGAGCCCCAGTGGCCCTGCCCAACCCCGCTCAGAAGTGGACAGGGACATCTCGACCTTTCTCGTTCGATTCTAACCTTGAACCAAGCCCATAGAATCTCCATCGAGGAGAGGCCAACGGGCCACCTGAGCCTATCGAACGACTCGGGCATCTATCGGGAGGTGGGTTAATAAGTAGTGAAATGCCACATGAGGGCTCTGTCGACCCCGTCAGCAGATGATGGACCCAGATTCCACTCGAGCATGCCCGTTAGTGAGCTCACCGAGCACGACACTCGAGCCATCGAGACAAGTGTCGTTAGCTCAGCCCCTCTGGTTGTGGAAATCGAGGATGGGGTGACGCATGAAACACGGCTGACCCCTACCAAACTCCACGGGGCTCGAGGGCTCAAGCCACCCGATCCTAGATCAAGAGACCGAGGTTCGAAGGCCAGCTCGCGAAGGGCCCGAGGCCACCTCGCGTCAAAAAAGCCAGGGGAGAAAATGCGGATAAGCCCTTGTGGCCTCATCTCGACCTTCTCGTTCGATCCCAGCCTCTAGCCGAGCCCATAGAATCCCCATTGAGGGGGGATCTATTGGAAGGTGGGTTAAGGAGCAATGGAATGCCACATGAGGGCTTGGCTGACCTCATCACGAAAGATGGCACCGGATTCCATTCGAACATGCCCACTAGCGAGCTCACTGAGCGCGTCACTTGAGCCATGGAGGCAAGTGACGCTAACTCAACCCCTCTGGTTGCGGAAACCATGGATGGGCAACAATCACAAAAATGAGCCGACCCTCGACTGAACCCGTGCTATGTGCAAGGGCTTGAGGAAAGTTGGACTTGCAAGGAGACCAAACGCACGGTCGTAGAACAATAGCTCAGATCCTAGGGAGGGGGTACGCGCAGAAACAAGAGATGCTCTCTCTTACTAATTTCATTATCCTCTCTTTTATCTTCAGTGACACCTGACCCCAGCAATGGCAAGGGATCGGATCTCCCTCGAGGGCTGATAAGGGTATAAATACACCCTTTTTTGAAATAGTTGTCATGTCAGACCTCTTCCTCGCGTTAAGTTTAGTGGCAAGGTTTGCGAAAATGAATAACTGAGCATGCCTGGTCGGACTGCAAAAAAAGCCTACGCCTCGGTGGCTACGGTGTCTTTGCTCACCAGCATGATCGAATTTTCCCTCTAAAAAGCCTACGAGCCCGATCCAAAGCTCTGACTGACCCGTCGTCGGCAGTGGCACTGCCTCTGTCACCTGTTCCTCAACGACCTCCGAGGGCGTCCTTCGAGCCACCGTGTCCGCTTGTCCCACCGAGGGCACGGGCGCCATCGTGGGTGGCACCTGACCTAAAAATGGGAGCGACGTCGACTGATGGCCACCACCTCGCCTGAAGGGCGACGCTCTTTTTGGGCACCAGCGCCAAAAGGTTGCCCCGTCTCAAGATGCTACAACAAACAAAAGGCATAAGTCATGTTGAAAACAAAGGAAAACAGAGAAAACAGAGGAGTTGGTGACTTACGTTGGCGTTGTTGGACGATGGATATGTTTGGGGGACGAATCCCCAGGTCCTTGCTCCACCTCATCGGGGCGGGGCCATTTTGAGCCCGCCCCCTACTCCTGGGCAGAGGGGTTCACCTCTCTTGTGTCTTGGGGCGTGATGACGGAGCCACCCTCCTCCGCTAGCGCCTCGGACATGGTAGCAGGCCTGCCCGCCCTTGTTGGCTCTTGGGGCACAGCGATGGGGCCACCCCCCTCCGCTGACACCTTGGGCGTGGCGGCAGATCCGCCCGCCCTTCCTAGTTCTAAGGGCGGGCCGATGGTCTAGCCTATCTCCATTGGTCCCGCGGGCGTGACTTCCCTGGCATGGAACGGGAAGGGCCCGGACCCCTGCAAGGATGAGCGGGTACCTATCAGCATATCCTCGCTCTCCGAGTCATCACGCTTGGAGTCATCAACTACCTCATCATCGTCTTCCTCATCGTCGTCATTGTCACTGTTAGTGTCCTCTCCTCGCTCCCGTGCCCATAGCTTCTGTTGCTACTTCTTCCTCTCGACCTCCTTTGCCTTCCTATACTGCTTTGCCTCGGTGTGGTTCACCGTCGTCGTGGACAGATCCCTCAGCAGCGAAGCCGGGTGATCCGTAAGGATGAGGTTCCTCGGCTGGACCCCCCACCTCAAATATTAGCATCAAGGGGTCGGGAGTTCAATTAAACAGGAGGCATGAGGAAAGGAAACTTACAAAGACAATGTAACCCTAGTTCTAGCATCATCAAAGGGTGCCCTGGCACCAGATACACGAACTTGAGGAGAGCGCCGGCGTTGTCCCATGAAGGCTCCATCGCCTCCTTGATGCGCTGCTCTACTTTGGAGGGGGAAAGCGTTCCCTCGGCTAGCGCTGTCCCCTCGAATGATGTCGGGCGCCATCATGTACAGCGGTAGCGCGCGCCTCATCAACGGTGCCACCCTTCTCGTGTGGTAGGCACCGATGATGCCTGTCCCCTTTAGGCCCCTCTCCTTTAGGATTCAGATGGCGATGAGGTGGTCCTGGATCCTCTTCTTGTCCTTCTCCGAGACACCCCACTTCCTCCATGAGTCTGGGACCTCTTTGACTAGGCGCATGGAGAACTCTAGTAGGGGGGCGGCTACGTCATTCTTGAGATAGAACCAATGCGAATGCCACCCCTTGTTGGAGGTTGACAGACGCATTGGCGGGTATTTGCCAACCTGGTTGTTCTGGAGTTGGATGTCGGCGCATCCCTTCGGTGTGTTCAGCTCCTGCTTCTTCTCTCGCTTCTTCGGGAGAGTGACGGTGAAGAAGTACCGCTACTGATCAAAGTGGGGACTAATCCCTAGGAATCCTTCACATAGGGTGACGAACGCCGCAATGTGCTGGATTCCGTTGGGATTAAGGTGCTACAGCTCTACCTTGTAGTAGTGCAGCAGCCCCCAAAGCAACTTGTGGGCAGGGGTGGCAAGTCCCCGCCCATGGAAGTGCACGAACAAGACGACATAGCCATTGGCATGTCCTCCTCGCCAGGCAGCAGCCACTCCTCGGTGGCGGTCCGCAAGTAGAGAAGACCATGGCAGACAAGGCCCTCCATGCGCTGGAGGGTGATATCAGAATGGCACCATGGCTCCATTAGAAGATAGTGGTGGGTGGATGCGAACTCGACGGCGGTTGAGACATGGAGGCAGGAATGACTGGACGATTGGTGGTGGAGGTTGTAGATGTGAAGGCAAGGAGGCAAGATACTAAACCCTAGGGGCGAACCCTTTAGTTTTATAGGGGCGATGGATGCGAGGAAACCAACCATCCGCCTAGATCTTCGCGCCTGCCACGATCTTCCACAACGTCACACCATGGGATATGCACGCGCAATCCCTATCCTTTCCTTCAAAAAACTCGCTAGATGTTTCGCCTCCCCGGGCGGACCGGGACTCGTTCCGAGTAAGAGGAATACGGAACAAAAAACGCCTCAACAGCCCATCAATGGGTTCAACAGCCACTCCAAGCATCCATACGATAAGGGATGGAAAGTAGTGGGCCCTGCAAGCAGTCAATACCCAGGCGCACAAATGCCATAGGCATCTTGGCCCACAATCAAGTCTCAACCAGACTAACCCTTGCCGGATCCCCACGAATGGGATGCCGGGACTCCAATCGAACTATCCAATTAGCAAAGCATCAATGCTGATTCTTCCGAATAGAGAAGAGCACGACTACACCTCTTGCCCAACACCCGAGGGTTAACTCCATCTCATCCAACCCCCAAGGGTTGGCTCTACCTCGTCTGACCCCTAAGGACTAGCTCCACCTCGTTCGACCCCCGAGGACTAGCTTCGTCTCGCCCGACGTCCGAGGGCTGGCTCCGCCTCGCCCGATGTCTGAGGGTTGGCTCTACCTTGCTCAACGTCTGAGGGCTAGCTCTGCCTTGCCCGATGTCTGAGTGCTGGTCTTGCCTCACCCGACATCTGAGGGCTAGTCCCGCATCGCTCGACATCTGAGGGCTGGCTCCGCCTCGCCCGACGTCTATTACGATATTACCACAGTATCGACCTAGGAATCAGACAGAGCAGATAAGGCAAGGCGCTCAAGTCAACCGCAATACCAAGGACCGTGCCCTATACACCTGCATTACAGTACCGATAGGTCATGTCAGATGGGTGCTTTGCAACCTTCTAGGCATGTTAGAGCCTAAATAGTGTTGTAGGCGCCGACATTTGCCTTACAGTGTTGTGGGCGCCATCATTTACCGTCGAGCATGGATCCTTACGGAAGCCCACAACAACCACTATGGTCCAGAAGGAAACTCACACCACCCACAGCAACGGACATGCAGCCACTGTGCTGCCTGCTCCATGCTGGTCTGCTGCACCGCCCGTCGGGGCATGATGGGACGTGACAACCCGCTGACAATACCAGGACATGGCATCATCAGCGGATAGACGCCTAGTGTGGCCCTGTTAGGATCAACAGACATGCACCGAGCGTAGGGCTGTCCCTGTCAATGCCTGCCATGTTAGCGGGTCCCGCACAGAGGAAAAGGAAGACCCAGCGTCGTTGAAGGACTTCCTTTGCCTCTCGTTTTCCTTTTTTCTCCTATCTATAATCCATGCTCTCCCTTGGCCTATAAAAGGGAAAGCATGGCACCCCATTGAGGGGATCGATTGATCACATCACACATCACGCCATATAGCTGAGCAGCAACCAAGCTCTCAGCACCCATTCGACCTTTCCATCAGAGACTTGGGACCTGTCCCTCTCTCGCCGGTTTGTAACCCCTACTATGAACTTTTCGATGCTAATAACATGAGCAGCAACCACGAACTGGACTTAGGAACATTCTGCCTGAACCAGTATAAATCTTGTGTCTTTTTAGCACACCATCCGGGTCAGACGCGCAATAACACAAATTTACTCGTTGGTGTTTACTCGAAACATCGACACCTCTATTTCAAATTGCAAGTCACTCCAACTTTCTTGGAGAGTCAACACATCTCATGTTTGACCAAAATTATAGGGAGAATTATAAAGACTTATGACATCAAATAGGTATACTATGAAAATATAATTAATGCATAATCTAATGATACTTATTTGGTATTATAAATATTATTATTTTATTTTATAAACTTGGTTAAACTTGAAATGTTTTGACTCTAAAAAAAGTTATAATGACTTATAATTTAGGATGGAGGGAGTAAAAGTTTACATGGCCACATAACATATTGAGTGTTCACTCACAAGAGTCAAGTATATACTCCCTCCGTTCCAAATTAAAAGTCGGTTTGGCTTTTTTGGTTCATCCATTTTGCTATGTATCTAGACATATTATTATGTCTAGATGCATAGCAAAATGGATGTACCTAAAAAGTCAAAGCGACTTATAATTTGGAACAGAGGGAGTATGTGTTACCAAATGACCCCTCCCACATCATCGGACGCCCTTCTGAATGTTATCTCCCACGTTATACCTCACTCTCGCTTTTTCTCCCATGGCTACCACACCAATGAATTCCTCTTCCCTCCTGCCTCCTAGCCCACGCCCAACTTACAACATGTGTTGGCATGGGTAATCAAACGAGCATGATAGGCCACAATGGCAAAGCAACTACGAGGGCCCTTGAATTAATAACTACACTAAATTGAGTTGTCATCCGTACGCACTTAATTTAGCATAATTAATCTGGTCGATCTTGGAAACGCATCGTCCATGCTATCCACAATGCACATAATCAGTGGCAAGAAATGACCTAGGGTGGACTTCGGGAGGCGGGGTTGCGGGGAGCTGAGGAGCTAGGCAGGGGATCCTCTAGTGGTCGGCATAGTGGCGGTGAATCGGTAGTGGAACTGCAGGAGGTGTGAGCGGCGAGCCTGGAGGCAACGAGCGGGGACCTAACACGGCCATATCGCCGCATAGTCATGCAAGGATGAGGCAACAAGTGGCACCCCTTTGCTCACGCCTTTGGCCTTCCCTAAGGCCGCCTGGCCTAGGCTGGATGACTGTTGGCCCTATGCAAACGGCCACGGCTAGTGGTGGACCTAGAATTTTTTTAGGTGGGGTGAACTCTAAAAACCACCAGCTTGACTAAATATAGCAAAGAATCTCTATCTATATATAACTAAAAAGACCCGCGTGTTATCATTTTCGTCTCGCTAATGAACCCCGCCCCGCGCGTCGAGGTATAACCCACGTGATTTCACCACGCTAAACAACCCCACCCCGCGTGCTTCACCACGCCACACTCTTTCTACCACGGAATTGCCACTGCGCACGACTCCCACCTACGCCGCCTACCTTCGATCGGTTGCTGAGCCCCAACCCCCGCCCTCCCTCTGACCCCTGTTCCCCAGCCTCGAGCTCCATCCAACCCCCGCTCCCTGCTCCCTCCTATCCCCTCGATCCAGCACACTTGGTTGTAGCTACACCACCACCGCAGAGAGTGCCCCGACATCCTTGCTCCCGACCTTCCCCGATGGCCATCCTCCGGCTCCAGCACAGAGAGCTCCTCGACACCCCTGCTCCTGGCCCTCCGTCCGTCAATGGATGGTGCCCACCGCCAAACCCTACAAGCTCTGGACAATGTGGCATGGGACACCACCTAGACGACACCGAACACCACGCTCCCAGACCGCCCCTGCTCCGTCACACCATGCGAGGTCTCCGCCACCGACGCCACCACCATACGCCACGCGCTCGGTGATGACACCGGGCGCCATGACGCCACATAGTAGGCTCTGCCGGACCGCCCCCTGCTCCTCACGCCAGCGCTAAGGTCTCCACCGCTGCTGTCGCGACGCTCAAGTCTTCGTCGGTCCCTTCATCAGATTGTCATTGGGCACCCAGTAGGTATGCCCACCCCTTCTAATTAGATCAGATAGAGAAAAGAAAGGCGTGGACGCTCATCGAGAGCAGCTGCTTTATCTACCCCCAATCAATGGTGGAGCCAAGGGGGGATGGCAGTGGCCATGGCCCCCCCTAACAACACAACAAATAATACTTTTATTCGTTATTTATATAAAGAAATTAATATATAGTAAAAATTCTTACCATATATATTCATTGAATATGTGATGCTTTAATTAACTAGTTAATGTGTTATTTGTACTTTAATTTGTTGTCATCTTCCATGTTAATCTCTTATAACATCTTATGTAATTAAAAATAGTCTTTCTATTATTTTCTCCACCTCTTTTATTCCCACAATAGCCCTCTAATTAGCTAGTTCAAAATAATTAGTACTTTCTTGTTTACTCTCCTTCTGAACTGATATCCATTAACACCTATATTATTTGGGATTAGTCTTCTTGTTACTACTGTGATTCTTTTTTCTAGCCCAAGAACTAGATTGATACATGAGTGTTAGAGACCTAGGGTTAATTAATTTTGTTCCTTTTTTCTCTAAAATATTTTGTGTTCTTTTTCTAGTTTTTAGTTTTATTTTGTATTATAACACAAAACATTTATTTGGTTGTTATGTATACTTTGACGGTATATGTATTTCATCATTTGTGATTGTTATCGGTTCGAACGGCCACTACTACATTCAAACCTTTCATAGCCACATTGTATCCCCCATCGCAGTCTAATTTTGGCCTTGGCAGTAAGTTGTCGGCAATGAAGGTCATAGCCCTCACCGTCGCTGAGACCGACTTCGGTGTACACTAACACTGTTGTATTGGCTTATGATCCGTCCGTGATAAGGTCCTTACTTCCTTCGCATTAGAGCCTAATCCGCCTGTGTGGGTATACACTAACACTGCCGTATTGGCTTAGGCCCTATTTGGTAGGGCTCCGGCTCCTCTAAAAATAGTTCCGGCACTGGCTACTCCGAAGAAGTGGCTCCTCTAAAGGAGTTGAAGCCGTTCTAAAAAACATTTGGCAAAACGGCTCTTCCTGTTTCTCTAGAATGGGTGAAAGATGGTAAATAACTGTAATATCCCTACTTATTATTTTACTATGGTGCAGATCTAGTAAAACCCAACCTAGAAAAAATTGGTTTTACTATTTTTTGATATTTATGTGATTTATTACATATTTTACAAGCACCAGGTGAATTGGTCCATTTCAGCACGAAACTAATAGTTGCTTTTTCGTTGAGAGCCTTGGTCTATTTCTAAATTATTAGAGCTATTCTTTATTTTTGTTTCTCTCTTGTATTTTTGCAATGGAAACCCTATCTTTTCTCCAATTCTTGCTAGCCGATCCTCCACTTTCTTTACGTACATTGTCGGTGTTTTGGACCGGGGGGTCCTCAACCAACCAGTAAAAGTGAACTGCGTGCCCCTAATCTCGGATGGTGATGCAAAGAGACACAAGGTTTATACTGGTTCAGGCAATTGGTGCCCTACGTCCAGTCTGAGAGATCGGTCTTGTATTCCTTGCACCGAAGTGCTTGTAGTAGGGGGTTACAAGCTGGGTGAGAGAGGGAGCTAGTCCCAGGTCTCGGCGTGGGACGGTGCAAGGTGCTTGAGACGCTGCTCTAAAGCAACTCGGGAGCGTGGGTGTTGCATGATGTGTCTAGGGCGAATATGGGAGCGTGGTTCTATTGTATGTTCTTCTTTTTTTCCTAAGCTATCCCTGGCCGCTTCCTTTTATAACCGCAAGGAAGGAGCCAGGAGTACATGAGTGAGCTACACGTGGAGCCTACTGCAGTTTAGTCCCGTAGCAGCATGGCGTTGGGAATGGAGATCAGTACTTGTCTGGCGCGCCGTGCTGGCCAGGTTCGAAATGGTTGAGGTTGAGGGAGTCCTTGTCGACGTCTAGTCAGTATGACTTCCACGGCCGGAGACATGCCGTGCTTTGTTGGACTCTTGACCTGGTGGAGTGTCGAGGCCTAGCAGGTGCTGTAGCTGATCGTGCCAAGGCCTGCTTTGCCCAGGCCTCGGAGGTGACCTGTGTACGACGCGGGGGTCTCGGTGGTCCGCGTTGTACTCGGTTTGGGTGAAAAAGTGTGGAGCGGGGGTCCGCAGGGCACGGTAGTCCCTTCACCGTCAGTAGGGAATGGTAAAAAAAGGAGACTTGACTGCCGTCCCATCGCCCCTGTCGCTATACCACGCCAATTGTGGCTAACGTAGGTGTAACCAGGGGTACTTACACAGATGGGACAGCCCACCAGAGGGGCAGTTGAGGTGGAGACGACGAGGATGCGGGACGAGCCCGGCCTCGGCCGAGGTGGAGAAGGAACAGTACATCCGAGGCCCTGCCGGGGGGTCTCGGACGAGGTGGAGAACGAGCAGCTGGGCTCTCCTACTGTTGTTGAGACTACAGGGACCTAGACTTGACCTTCCATGCCGCTTTGTCCTTGGCGTAGGGGTTAGGTAGCACAAGGCAGTACGGGTGTCAGTAGGGAGCACAGTGATGACCACAGTGGCAGGTAACCCCTGCTGCGCCCGGTCCCCTGTCCTGTCGGTCGCTCTGCCCGCACTGTACCCGCGTGCGGCTAACGTTTGCAGGAGTAGTTGGGCGCATTAATCCAGACGTGATGTTTTGTCAGAGGAGTTTGGTCGGGACGGAGGTAACGAGGTTGTTTGCCGAGCCTAGCCTCGAGCGAATCGGAGAATTGGCATCCCGTTTGAGGCCTTTCGGGGCGGGGCCTCGGCGAGAGGGCCTCGGCAGGGCGGGGAGCTTTTGGCCTTTCGCATGAGGCCTCGGCGCAAGGCCTTGGGTGAATCGGAGAATCTGCTGAGACCTTGTGGTAGTCTTTCGGCTTTGATTTTTGCAAGGTTTAAGCAATATTTTTGGTTCTTGCTTAGGGTACCCCTTCTTGCGGTATTCGACAGTAGCCCCCGAGCCTCGAGAGGAGTGAGGGCACTCTCCTGAGGTTTTGTCGAGACTTGGCTCGCAACAGCTCCTGTTTGGGATTGTGTTTTGTACTTGGCAGTTCCAGTGGGTGCGCGAGAGCGCACCCGCCGGGTGTAGCCCCCGAGGCCCTGGAGGAGTGGGTTTACTCCTCTAGGGGCTTTTTTCTCCGTTTGAGCAAGGAGTTTTTATCGTGTTTGATGGGCCCATGAGTGCAAGTTCGGGTCACTGGGACTTTGCCTAGTGCAGGAAGAACCCCCGAGCCTCCGCACAGAGGGAGAGGGCGATCAACGATTTCCTTGTCTTCTTTGACGGCCCTCGCGCATCCTTTTCGCTCGGAAGGAGGGGTTTGTTTGCCGAGCCCCCTCGAGTGCGAGCCTAGGTCGCTGGGTCTCGGCGAGGTTTGCAGGAAGAGCCCCCGAGCCTCCGCACAGAGTGAGAGGGCGGTCAGGAGTTCCCCTGGCTTTTTATGCGACCCTCGTGCATCCTTTTCGCTCGGAAGGAGGGGTGGAATATGCCAGGCTACCCTCGTTGGGCGCGAGCGGTGACACTTCCGATGAGCTACTATCGGGTAAGTCCGAGTGGAGGCCCATGCCCCATTCGATAGGGGTCAGCTAGTGGTCTGGAGACGCACTCCAAAAGTACCAGAGGGCTTCTCTATTGGGTCCCAGGGCCGTTCGATTGGCCCTGGGGGCTCGGTGCCTCCCTACGGTGGGATCCCATTCGGAGAACTCCCTGCCGGTCTCGGACACAACTTAGGGCATCCCGAGCGATCGCTCGCTCGGGCCTCGGCCATGTACAGGCTTGCCCATAGTTGTCCCTGACTCTGTTGTCCTGGGGTGGCTGTCGAAACCCTCGGGGGTCCAGCCTTCGAACCCCTGGACCGTAACGGGCTCGGCGCCCTTTTTGTCGCTTTTTCCGAATCTATGAGTGCGAGCTTGGGTGGCTTGCCTTCGTCTTGGGTGTAGGAAGAGCCCCCAAGCCTCCGCACAGAGCGAGAGGGCGGTCAGGAGTTCCCCTGGCTTTTTATGCGACCCTCTCGCATCCTTTTCGCTCGGAAGGAGGGGGTTGTTTGCCGAGCCCTCTCAAGTGCGAGCCTAGGTCGCTGGGTCTCGGCAAGGTTTGCAGGGAGAGCCCCTGAGCCTCCGCATGGAGCGGGAGGGTGGTCAGGAGTTCCCCTGGCTTTTTATGCAACCCTCGCGCATCCTTTTCGCTTGGAAGGAGGGGGTTGTTTGCTGAGCCCCCTCGAGTGCGAGCCTAGGTCGCTAGGTCTCGGCAAGGTTTGCAGGGAGAGCCCCCAAGCCTTCGCATGGAGCAGGAGGGCGGTCAGGAGTTCCCCTGGCTTTTTATGCGACCCTCGCGCATCCTTTTCGCTCGGAAGGAGGGGGTTGTTTGCCGAGCCCCCTTGAGTGTGAGCCTAGGTCGCTGGGTCTCGGCAAGGTTTGCAGGGAGAGCCTCCGAGCCTCCACATGGAGCGGGAGGGCAGTCAGGAGTTCCCCTAGCTTTTTATGCGACCCTCACGCATCCTTTTCGCTCGGAACAAGGGGTGGAATGTGCCAGGCTACCCTCGGTGGGCGTGAGCGGTGACACTTCCGGTGAGCTGTTATCGAGTAAGTCCGAGTGGAGGCCCGTGCCCCATTCGATAGGGGTTGGCTAGTGGTCCAGAGATGCACTCCAAAAGTACCAGAGGGCTTCTCTATTGGGTCCTAGGGCCGTTCGATTGGCCCCGGGGGCTCGGCGCCTCCCTACGGTGGGATCCCATTCGGAGAACTTACTGCTGGTCTCGGACACGACTTAGGGCATCCCGAGTGATCGCTTGCTCGGGCCTCGGCCATGCACGAGCTCACCCATAGTTGTCCTTGACTCTATTGTCCTAGGGCGGCTGTCGAAACCCTCTGGGGTCCAGCCTTCGAACCCCTGGACCGTATTGGGCTCGGCGCCCAGTTCCTTAGTCTGGAAGGAATTGGCTGGGGGAATATTCCCTCCCATCGGCTGACAACGATAGGCGCGCCTTTTGAGGTGGTCTCTCGGGGCCTACCGTTGCTGCGGTTGGAAGCGACGCGGTGTTAGCGGACAGGACATAACCGCCCATGCGATCAATGAGGAAATGGTGGGCGCGTGAGCGGTGAAATCAGATCTGGATTTACTGTGCCCGGACTCAAGGGAAACTTCCCTGATTTCGTTGCCTGACCGTTTCGTCCTTTCCCAGCATAAATATAAAACGAGTCTTGCCCATCCCCTCCTTACCTTGCCCGTACTTGCCTTTTCCGCCTTCGAGCCGTTGCCGAGAATAGAGAGCGCCGAGGACAAGAGGGGAGAAGAGGGAGCGAGAGAGGAATGAGAGAGAGAGAGAGAGAGAGACTTACCGCCGTAGCCCTCATTCTCCATCACGCAATGACCGGCGGTCCTCCTGTCATATTCCTGGCGGATCCTTGGGAGCCATCCGACGTGTTCGTGGAGGTGCTGCAGTCGCTCGTCGACGATAGCCTTCTTTGTCCGATCACCGACCCTGACAGGCCGGAGTGGATTGCTCCATTGGGTGAGCCAGAGCCGCGGCCACGTGAATGGTATGTCGTGACCTTCGTCTCTTTCCATGAGCGTGGTCTCAGCGTGCCCGGTGGACCGATTCATGCAGGCGCTCCTGCATTACTATGGGGTGGAGCTACACAACTTCAACCCTAACTCCATAGCGCAGGCGGCTATTTTCGTCGCTGTCTGCGAGGGGTATCTGGGGATTGCCCCCCATTGGGAGTTGTGGCTCCACCTCTTCCGAGCAGGGCATACCACCAAGCCGGCGGGTACGGCGGGTACGAGGAAGATGGTGAGGGCCGGCGGCTGCACTCTCCAGGTGCGCCAAGACCGGCAGCACCTATACATCCCGGCCCAGCTCGTGTCATAGAATCGCCGCTGGTACACTAGCTGGTTCTATCTCTGCAACGATGACGGCGGGCTTCCCCCCTACACCGGATGGATCATGGAGGACTGTCCGGAGAAGTGGAGGTATGGTGTCCCGAGAGAAGAGCAGCCCAAGCTGCAGCCGCTCCTGGACGGGCTGGAGAAGCTACAGAACCACTGCCTTACAGCGGCTGTGGTCGTGGCGGCCTTCCACCCCCGGAGGGTGCTGCCGCTGATGGCTCGGTGGCGGTGCCTGTTCAATATGAGACCGGATGAGCCAATCGAGGGCATCCGAATGTCTACCGCCACCATCTCCGAGGAGGCGGTTCTACGTCGGGTGAGGGAGACGGTGGATGAGAAGATGAAGAGCGGTGGTCTGACCCACATTGTCATGCGCCCGTCGCGGGGGTATCTCTCCCTGGTAAGTCACGCGCCGCTGCAGTCTCCAAGGTCTCCTCGTTCCTCGCCGTTTTTCCATCTTCTTACTTGCGTTCGCTGTTCCTATAGGGGATGAGGGATGTGTGAGACTCCCCGCCACCCGTTCCTGAGGACGCAAGGCGGCGGGCGGCGAACCGAGCACATGCAGAGGCGCAGAAGAAGAAGAAGAACGCCATGGAGGCAAGGCGCAACAAGAAGATACTCGAGTGCGAAGCGCTGGATAAACGCCTACTGACCACATCGTGGACTGAGGGGGCCTTGAGGCGATCGTGCACCGAGGGCTACTTCGAGATGTTCTCATGTCACCGAGACGCGAAGCTTTCGGCCTGCTGTACTATGGTGGTTTTGAGAAGGTCTCGGAGCTCGCCGCGGACCCATCGCCCCTCCATGGTAGAGGGCTCGGGCATCGCTCGGACTAGCATCGCCACTGCCGCGATGTTCTGGCTAGAGCGATTGAAGATTGCGGGTTGCTCACTTGTTTCGTTGTTGTTGATGCGGCAGTGCACGTTGTGGGCCCTCTGTTGGGCCCCTCTACCATCACCGCGACCTTGCTGCTCCTGCTCAAGAGTGTCTCGGAGCTGCTGCAGCAGGAGTCGATCTTGGTCGACTTTTGCCTGAAGCTCACAGAGCTGCTCCAGGTCTAGGCGTCAGAGATCCTCGGGGGCGACGTTCATGTTCCGCGCCGCCCGGAGCTCGATGAGCGGGGGTGTGGCGTCGCCCGCCCCTTGGCGGAGCGGGGACCGGTTGCCTGCCCTCTCACCCTCATTACTTGCCCCTGGCATTCCGAGCCTGACGTGGAAACACTCTCGAGTGGGATCGTAAGTGCTTTCGTCATCGGAGTCGGAGTAGCCGAAGCAGTAGTCGCTTGCGGCCAAGAAGCGGCGCATAGCCTCGGGGTCATGAAGCCCGGAGAAGTCCGCTCCGACCCATGCCTCGTCCTCCTCCGAGGAGTCAGTGTGGGTGTGGGTCGAGATTGTGGTGGAGAAGTCGAGGGCGAATCGTTGGTGGTGTTCCAAGGGCTCCGCGTGCGCGGAGGCATAAGCGAAAGTGTACGCGGCGGCGATGTTTTTCAGCCCGAAGGGGTACAGGGATGGTGCCACCGCTGGGCTCCGCTCCGCCTGAGTTGATTCCTCAGGATGTGGCGGGGCAGAGCTTGACGACAGTACGTCACTGCGCTACCGGCGTCCTTCCCCTGCCCAGGCTTAGGCTAGACAGGTCCCCAACCAGGGACTCTGTACCAACAGCCAGGCATGGGATGTCGGCGGAGTGCGGTGCGCAGCGTCGAGCTCGCGTGGCGTCGGAGTAGTCCCGCTCACGTCGTGCCTTGCGAGCATGACAAGAGCGGCGGTCCGGGGGCTGCCTGCGCCCGAGCTACCGATGCGTGATGTCGTCGCCGGCCAGTGGGGCTCTGGGTGTGAGGAGTACCATATCGTACTCACATCCTAGAAACATGAATTCTAGGCTCCCAAACCAGACCACCGTGCCGAGATGTAGTGGGCATATGGGGCCAGCCATCCGGAACTTGCTGGGACGATCATGATAACACGCAGCGCCCCCTACCAAGCGCACCAACTATCAGTGTTTTGGATTGGGGGTCCTCAACCAACCAGTAAAAGTGAACTGCGTGCCCCTAATCCCGGATGGTGATGCAAAGAGACACAAGGTTTATACTGGTTCAGGCAATTAGTGCCCTACGTCCAGTCTGAGAGATCGGTCTTGTATTCCTTGCACCGAAGTGCTTGTAGTAGGGGGTTACAAGCTAGGTGAGAGAGCGAGCTAGTCCCAGGTCTCGGCGTGGGACGGTGCGAGGTGCTTGAGACGCTGCTCTCAAGCAGCTCGGGAGCGTGGGTGTTATAGGATGTGTCTAGGGCGAATATGGGAGCGCGGTTCTATCGTATGTTCTTCTTTTTTCCTGAGCTATCCCTGGCCGCTTCCTTTTATAACCGCAAGGAAGGAGCCAGGAGTACATGAGTGAGCTACACGTGGAGCCTACTGCAGTTTAGTCCTATAGCAGCATGGCGTTGGGAATGGAGATCAGTACTTGTCTGGCGCGCCGTGCTGGCCAGGTTCGAAATGGTTGAGGTCGAGGGAGTCCTTGTCGATGTCTAGTCAGTATGACTTCCACGGCCGGAGACATGCCGTGCTTTGGTGGACTCTTGACCTAGTGGAGTGCCGAGGCCTAGCGGGTGCTGTAGCTGATTGTGCCGAGGCCTGCTTTGCCGAGGCCTTGGAGGTGACCTGTGTACGACGCGGGGGTCTCGGTGGTTCGCATTGTACTCGGTTTGGGTGAAAAAGTGCGGAGCGGGGGTCCACAGGGCACGGTAGTCCCTGCACCGTCAGTAGGGAATGGTAAAAAAAGGAGACTTGACCGCCGTCCCATCGCCCCTGTCGCTATACCACGCCAATCATGGGTGACGTAGGTGTAACCAGGGGTTCTTACACGGATGGGATGGCCCGCTAGAGGGGCAGTTGAGGTGGAGACAACGAGGATGCGGGATGAGCCCGGCCTCGGCCGAGGTGGAGAAGGAACAGTACGTCCGAGGCCCTACCGGGGGGTCTCGAACGAGGCGGAGAACGAGCAGCTGGGCTCTCCTGCTGTTGCTGAGACTACAGGGACCTAGACTTGACCTTCCATGCCGCTTTGTCCTTGGCGTAGGGGTTAGGTAGCACAAGGTAGTACGGGTGTCAGTAGGGAGCACAGTGATGAGCACAGTGGCAGGTAACCCCTGCTGCGCACGGTCCCCTGTCCCATCGATCGCTCTGCCTGCACTGTACCCACGTGCGGCTGACGTTTGTTTGAGTAGTTGGGCGCATTAATCCGAACGTGATGTTTTCTCAGAGGAGTTCGGTCGGGACGGAGGTAACGAGGTTGTTTGCCGAGACCAGCCTCGAGTGAATCGGAGAATTGGCATCCCGTCCGAGGCCTTTCGGGGCGGGGCCTTGGCGAGAGGGTCTCGGCGAGAGGGCCTCGGTGGGGCGGGGAGCTTTTGGCCTTTCGCATGAGGCCTCGGCGCAAGGCCTCGAGCGAATCAGAGAATCTGCTGAGACCTTGCGGTAGTCTTTCGGCTTTGATTTTTGCAAGGTTTAAGCAATATTTTTGGTTCTTGCTTAGGGTACCCCTTCTTGCGGTATCTGACATACATGCACCGCACATGCAATGAAAATGAGCTGGCCTCATAGTGACGGATGCTCGAACGAGCAGAGGACCACTGCGTCCTTTCACGCCCTTATGGAGGAGGAGCCAAGAAAAGCTCAGTTTTGTGGCTCCGCCTGTCGCTGCACAAAATGGCTCTAGCTCTCTGAATGCTCCGCCGGAGGAGCCTTTCTCCAAATTGCCGTTTGGTACAGCTCCTGCAGGAGTCGAAGCTAAAGCCCCTATAGGAGCCTTGCCAAAGAGGCACTTATGATCCGTCCATGATGATGTCCTTCTTTCCATCACATTGGAGCATGACCCGCTTGTGTCAAGGCAAAAATCACCGTTGCTTCAGCGTATGAACCGTCTGGTCATAGGGCATGGTCACCGTCGCGTTGTAGTACGATCCGCCCGTGATGATCCTTTAGTCGGTGTCAGGTTACTAAACGATTCGGCGGTGATACACTATTGACCCGAGCCGCATCAGACGAATAGCGGTGGTTATGGCATCCGATTTTCATAATTTATTTATGAACTAAGCTGGGCCTTAATAACTTATTGAACACACACCATATAGATATATCATTACACTTTTTACAATAGCAATCGACACAAACAGAACAACTATGTCAACTGATGAATTAACACAAGCGGTACATACATAGCAAAATAAAGGTTCTGCTTCCTATAGACTTACGTAACGAAAACAAGGTAGATGTGCACCTCTCCTTCAGATTGGCACTCCTACTTGCAAGGCAAAGCTTCCTTCGGATTGGTAGGCAATGCACCATAGAATCCCTCTTCTATCTCATTTAGCCAATGTAGGAAAATTATTCAAAACCACTCAGACTCCTGCTACACAAAGCAGTAGAATAAATAATATTCAACACACCATTCCTTTAGTTACCAAGCCTAAATTGGTCTATGTATAGAATCAAAACAACTACCTACCTGAACAAAGGCATGACGTAACAACAAAATACAGCATATGCACCTTTACTGCTCTGCTAATGACTCCATGAACAAGGGAACATAAGGAAGATAGTGAGATCTGCTGCTCATACATAATAGTTTCCATGTACTTCTAGGATAGCCAATGGCCCAGGCAGGGAGGACATGAACTTTACTGCGGTTCATGTCATATGCAAGCAGTGTTTTGTCCTCTCTAACAAGGAAAATCAAATTCCATTCTAGATAAGCTGCAATCACTCTGTAGACCGCATCGCAAACCTCAGTACCAATTTCAATATTCTTCTGTACAAATAGTTGCAGCGTGGTCACTTTATGCTTCAATGTCCATTTACTAGTACCATAGTCTTCAAGGATCCAAATTGAAAGCTCATACCTATTCAAAGTATCAGCAATACATAAACACAACTAACCCTGAGCTTCATGGATGGAGATTGCATCACCAGTTGGCCTACGAATTTTCCTCCATGTCTTTCCCTCCATATCAACAGTAACTATCTGGGTGAACTCTAGCATTGCATAAAACCATTAACAAACACACCTTTCCCTATGTGGATACTACAATACCCTCGCCCCATTTAGATTCTTTAAAGATCCATGCTCTAGTTTTAGATGAGTAGATGTTGACACCAAAGGAGTTATCATCATTGATCCCATATTCAAACACATGAAAGTGCGAAGAGACTGTCGGATCGAACCCCAAGTGAGCTGAACCACAAGAATGGTTGCTACCCAGCAGTAGCAACCATTTCTTAGTCACTGGATTACAAACAACATAGCAAAACCCAACATACTACCAGAGGATGAGGCCCCAGGAGCAATCTAAGATCATGACATCCTGAATGGGGAAGGGCAAGAAGGACAAAGAGGGGTATTCACCGTTGATGTCGTTGAAGTTGTGTTTGCCTTTCCAACTGCTGTAGAAGAATCACTACAAAAAATCTGGGCTTGTATGACAAACACCATTTGTCATGTTAAGTCAAAAAATTGTCATATAAAGCAGCTTATGACGAAAATCACGTGTCACGCCGGTCGTCATATAATGACCGTCACATAATGTACCGTGTGACGATTTCATAAGCAACCGTCACAAATTGTCTGACCTTTTGTGACGGTTACCAAATGTCGTCACAAATTGTTCCCTTTTATGACGGTAGAAACCGTCACATAATAGTTGGTCAACGCGTCACATTTTGCAACTGTCGTCACAAATTGTGGGTTGGGAGTCAGGTTTGGATGACTTTTTGTGACGTCCCTCTCATGTCATGTTATGTTTATGTAGATTATATGACACTGATGTTTCATCTTGTTTGGTATGGTTGTAGGCCATGTTTTGAGACAACTATATGGCGTCACAGTTAGCCATGGCATTCATGATGATGCTGGCATTCATATTCAGTGATGACATACAAATCTTACATCACATGGAACCAAAGCAGAATACACACAGATATATATATATTAGCCCAGCCATCATCGCCAAGCTTGACATCAGAAGGCAGTAATCATACACAATTCACAGAAGTGCATACACATATATTCCACTGGTTCCAAACACAGTAGCAACCACATAGTTCCATCACAGATCCACCACATAGTTCCACCACAACTAAACCACAGAAGTTCCACCATACAAGCATAAAGCACCAAGTATTGACAAAGTTCCAACCACAGATCAAGTTGTAGCAAGGTAGCAATAACTTAGACAAAAGCCCCATCCACAGAAACTGCTTCAAACCTACCTCAATCTTTCTGAAGTTTCAGGACAGCTCGTAGCAGTGCATTAGTCTCTTCAAACTTGGTATGCATCCCCTTCACTTCCTCTTGGGTCTGGCGCAGCAAACTCTGGTTTTCTTGAAGTGCGGCCTGCTGAGCTTGAAGCTGTTCTTGCAATTCTTCCTACTTCCTAGCAGCTTCATCTCTTTCAGCTTGGAGTCTTGCCTCAAACTCAGCTTGCATGCGTGCTTGTGCTGCTGTCGATGAGGCACGGCCAGTCTTCGATGGTCGAGGGACACTAGTGTTGGGAAGAAAGGTGGATGAATGGCTAATCTAGCTGAGACTGTCAGCAACAATCTTGGAGGGTGACTTTTGTGCTTCTCCTTCTTCTGGCTCTCTTTCCTTCTCTGCCACCATTTGTGCCTACAAAAATAGAATGTAGTAAATAAGAAGTCCATAGAACAGTGTTCAACCAGGCATGTAATTGAGTACAGTAGATGTATCCTATCATTTTGTAACTTACATATATTTCATTGGCAAGAGGAGTTCGACCACTTTGGGGACTATTCATGCATTCACCAAAGAAATCAACAGCATCAGGTTCCATGTCGTTGTACTTAGCCCTCGGCAACATTTAAAAAACTTGGATTACAATGAAGCTAAAGAGAGGGTGAACTCTGAAATCTTAACTATGAGGTGCCACTGAAATTATTTGTGTGACCATGAAATCTGAACTAGGAACACTTAGCAGCAAGATTGGTTTTACTGAAATCTGAACTAGGAACTAGGAACACATGCCAATAGCTAGATGCCAATTATTGTGCTAGATATCACTAGACATAAGATTGGTTTTTGTATATTCTAAGAAATCAAACAGCACGTGATAACTTGACACAAACCAAGCACATGGTAAGTACTCTGTTAAAATTGACCCATCTTTCTTGCTAATTATACAGAAAACACAATGCCAGCTTTGTAGCAAACTTTCAAGCAAACATGTACATACAGTTTGCATTGCACAGTAACGAAAAGGTTCAAGCCATTCATCAGGCAATCAGGTTTGCCTCCAAAACCTTTCACATTTCAGTGGAAGAAGCAATAGTATGCTTACCAGGCTGTACCGATGGGCAATATAGGACCTAAATCCAGTCCTTTGGTGTAGCTGCACTTGGCCTCGGTTGACTTTATTCTTAGCACATCTCTCCTGCACCACAAATGCAATACGAAGTTTACATTGACATGCACAGTTTGCATTCCATATTAACAAAAGTAGCTGATGCTGGTCATGGACCTGATTCTTTGGGACACACCAATACTCCACTAGTTTGATCCATTCCTCTTTCTTCATCTTTGGTGGAGGTTCTTTGGCCAACAACTGTTCTCTTGACAGTGACTCATCAAAGTACTTCCTTTTTAGGTGATACCTCATCCGCCTTTCTCCCCTCTTAATGATATCAGTGCATGCATCAAGGCTTGGTCCCTCGTTCTTAACGTCCACATCCAACCTAGACTGCAGGCACACAAATGATTTAGTAGACACAATTTTCACATGGGATTAGACTAATGCAGGGAAGTACTTGGAGTGAATTAGATATCTCACCGCCACTTTCTAAAGCACTTTTTTGACTTCTTGTTGCCCCGCCTCATCGTTATAATCCTTCCAGGATGGGAAGATAGGCAAGTTGTCTCTAAGGAGCACACCAGTTTCTGATGCCAGCTTTGCTGCCTGAAGTGGTACATCAGGTCTTTTCTTCCCTTCAGCCACTTGGATAGCTAGCTTCTTTCCTCTATTTAGCATCTTCTCTAATCCATGACCCATGGTTTTCTTGCGGATTTCCTTTCGACGCACTGCATTGGCAAATAATAAGCAACATGTGTTGCCATAGCAGTAACAAAGGATCATACTGAATGGAGAAAATAATGTTTGGAAACATGTATTGTTTACCTAGAACCAAGTCACCAACTCATTCTCCTTCATCTGTATGACCCTCAGAAGTAGCAGCCCCAAATTGTTCAACTGACTCATTGAGGTCATTGCTTTGCCTAGAACTCTGTGCACCTGGCGAGGTTTCCAGCACTTGGTTTACACTAGTTGTGGGAGTAGGTTCACGAGACAAGGTACCAGGGTTTGGACTAGGCATAGACCTTGCTGCAGTTTGCCTAGGAGGACTAGGCACTGTGTTTGGAAGAGGTGAAGACATGGCTGCACCAGCCGTAGACATGGCTGCATCATTGGGAGTAGGTTGATGAGACAAGGTAGCAGTGGAGACACTAGGATGATACGCAGGGTTTGCACCAGCCATTGGCTTGGCTGCAATTTGCCTAGTGAACTTATGAGGACTAGGCACTGTGTTTGGAAGAGGTGAAGACATGGCTGGACCGGTCCTAGTGATTATTGGATGAGTAGGCACTGTGCTTGTAGTTTGGTTGGTCCGGTTGCTTCTTGTAGTGAGCTGGGCTTGCAGTTGGCTGGTACTAGAAATAGGTGGAGGTTTAGGGTTGGCTTTGGAAGTGTACTTAGGAGGCAAGGGATGTCTTATTTTAGGTGGTGGACGGCCACCAGGCGAAGGCATGGCTGCACTTTGCCTAGTCAATCTGGTTGGCGTGCGCGGTGGCTCCTGGTTGGCAGTCGCCTTTGTAGTTGGCTGGTACTAGAAACAGGTGGAGGTTTAGGGTTGGCTTTGGAAGTGTACTTAGGAGGCAAGGATGTCTTATTTTAGGTGGTGGACGGCCACCGAGGCGAAGGCATGGCTGCACTTTGCCTAGTCAATCTGGGTTGGCGTCTTGTGGTGGCTCTGGTTGGCAGCCGCTTTTTGTTGCCAACTTTTGCTTCTTCAAGCGAGTTCACGGCACCATTGGACTTTTCGACAAGAGAAAATGTATCTTATTAATTATGAAATAAGCATCAAGTAGATCAATGAACTGCTTTGAAGAATATGATTGAAATGGATGGACCATAAACTTGTCAATTGCCTAGTAATGCATCTCACCTCATCGAGAATCATCGATTGTGAGATTGGTTATCAATATCAGATGATCGATCATAATCATTGTCGAGAATCACGATTGTCAGATAGTAGTTTCTTCCCTTTGCCCTCGGGCTGTTTTGGCATAGAACCTCTAATCTCTTCTGTTAAGATTCGAATACCCAAAGATTTAAAAACATCCTGAATTTCCTTAACATTCTTGTCCTGTCCCGCTCATACTTGGTTTTGGTCATTTTCTTCTATTACTTATTACATGCAAACGCATAGAATGAGCGAAACTGAGTCGATTTCTAAAAAGAATTTGAAGAAAAAACTAACACATCAGTAGTGAAATTGTAAAGAAACAAAAAAACCAGAATAAAATGAACAAAATGGGTTCCTTTGTCTTAACCAGTGGAATTTTTGTGTCAATGATTTTGCTGACAGTGGCAAGGCATCAATTGTGTTAGGCAGACAACAGGTATTTCACAAGGATCTAAAAGGATTCACATCTCCAACATACATCTCCAACAAGAGCACTTCCCATCACACAAAACCACATACATCTCCAACAAGAGCAGTTGGTCTTACCGTAGACGACGGCTGAAGCACGTTCCTAGAGGAATCCCAAAGAAACGACGGCGTGTAGGCCACGGCGGCGTCTGCTTTGTCGGAGTAGAACGGCGGACCAGCGTGGAGGGTTACAGGGTGGCGGAGGTACCACCAGCGTTGGTGTAGTGGCGGTGCCCCACCTGCCTCGGGCCAGTGGCGGAGGTACCACCGGCGTTGGTGTAGTGGCGGTGCCGCTCCGT
The DNA here is from genome assembly GCA_904845875.1 of Miscanthus lutarioriparius. NCBI lineage: Eukaryota > Viridiplantae > Streptophyta > Magnoliopsida > Poales > Poaceae > Miscanthus > Miscanthus lutarioriparius. Next base: position 44,405,549 of record CAJGYO010000007.1, read on the forward strand.
CCTCTGGCCGGTGGCAGGTGCATGGTAGTAGGTTTAGGGTTTTGGGATGGTGTGGAGGCCGGTTTAGGGGAGGGAGGAGGCAGCCATGGTTTAGGGGAGGGAGGAGGAAGCCAGGGTTTAGGGGAGGGAGGAGGAGGCCATGGTCTGCGGTGTGAAGGTGCGGAGGCGGGCGGTTTGGTGGTGGCGGGTATTTGTGGAGGCGTAGGCGGCAAGGTGGGGGACGGAGATTGGAGATTCTTGACCGTGCAAGAGGATAAGGCGAGGAGGTTTTGGATGGCTTGAGCGAGAGGCGGGAGGGGCCCATGTGTCGGCGAAGACGGGAGAGCTTGGTGCGGCAATGAAAAATTGGGGTGACGCATGGGCCCGATTTGTTGGTGGCACATGGTGGGTGGCCAGATGTTTATCGGCTCCACCATTTGTTCAAGCGTTTTTTTTTTTTTAAATCTGTGGCAAAATCTTGTAACAAGTTTTCCTCCTACATACTATCTCCAAATCAGACATTTTTTCCTAAAATTTCTAAAATCATGATATATCAATATGGTGAGTTGTTTTTTAAGCCATATTTTCATGGTGCAAACTTTGATCAAAGGAGAAGTTCAACTTTTAAAAATTGCAACTTCAAACCAAAATTTGAAACTCCAAATCACTTCATCAAAAGTCATGCATACAAAAGTTGAACAACTCATCAAGGTCAACAATTCTTGTTTTGGTCATTTGTCCATGACAATGTGATATAAAGTAGTTCATGAATTCTACAAATTTAAGTTAGAAGTTTTGCAATTTTTAAAAGTTGAACTTCTTCCTTTGATCAAAGTTACTACCATGAAAATATGGCCAAAAAACAACTCACCATATTGATAGATCATGATTTTAGAAATTTTTAGGAAAAAATGTCTGATTTGGAGATAGTATGTAGGAGAAAAACTTGTTACAAGATTTTGCCATGTATTTAAAAAAAACAAAATGTTTGAACAAATGGTGGGAGCTGATGAACATCTGGGCCCACATGTCATTGAAACGCTGGTCCACTTGGCACTAGCCTAAATAAGAACTGGGCCCACATGTCATATGTAGAAGGGTGCTTCACTTGTGCTGAATTAGAGCACAGGCCACAGAACCCGTCACTGAATTTGGCCGCTCGGCCACTATCACCGGCCACCCCCCCGACCCCACCTGCTGGCGACCATACCTCTGCCTGCAGCCATGCCACCTCAGCTCCCCTCTCTTCAGCAGCTGCAGCCGCCACCCCTCGCCCCTACAGACGTCGCCCCTCCCCCCTGCCTGCTGCTCCCCCTCCCTTCTCCTGCTTGCTACCAAGCCGATGGTGCTTGCTACTCGTGGTGGTGCTTGGCCGGCCAGTTGAGCTGCTCGCCATCACAGAAGCCCCCACCACGCCGTCACAGAAGCCCCCACCAGTGGAGCTTGGCCGGCCAGTTGAGGCAAGGTGGATCTGTTTTTGCTAAAATAGAAGGTGAGCTGAGTGAAGTAGAGTGTTCCCCTTTTGAATTTTTCTTACATTGCCTTTACTTGTTTGCACCTAAATACTTACAGATTGAGATGGATAGGAGATGGATTTATAAGAGTGCACCATTTTCACCAGACTTTATGTCTGGCGTTCAACAATTCATGGAACATGTCAGAGGTAGATATGGTGCAGATGACAAAATCAAGTGTCCATGCCGAGAAAATGCCCGAACGAGAAAGAAATAAGCCAAGATGATGTACAAGAGCATATCGAAATCAATGATATGTCTAGGTGCTATACTAGGTGGATTCACCATGGAGAGGAAGATAATGATGTTGGTCAAGATGATGATGGAGAACTTGATGTTGTACACGAAGATATGTCATGGGATGGAAATGAACAGGCACCACTTGATGAGGAAGGACAAGTGAAGATGTCATAGAAGATAGTGCACGGGAGTTCTGGGGATGATTCAAGATTTGCACACGGCGACAAGCCATGGCTTTGGTGGTGACTTATATAAAGAAATCATAGAAGAGGCAAAGCGTGAACTTTATCCAGTGCAGAAGAGTCTAGGCTAACTTTCATTATTGTCTTTGCATATAAAAAGTGTACAATCGGATGACAACATGTCGGGTTCGATGCATTCCTTGCATTGCTTTCATCATCTTTGAAGAATGTGCCCGGCCTTCCTATGTCATATAATGAAATGAAAGCTCTGCTTCGGAAGCTTGGTTTTGGTTATGTTTCTATTGATGTGTGCAAGTATGATTGTGCCTTATTTTGGAAAGACCATGAAGGCGATGATCATTGCCCAGTTTGTGGATTCACACGATGGAAAGTGAACAAGGAGGGTAGAAAGAAAGTTCCTCACAAGGTCCTTCGTTACTTTCCAATTATTCCACGCCTTGAAGCTTTTTTATGTCGAAGGAACGGGCACAATATGCAAGATGGCACAACGAAAAGAGGGTACCGATTGAGAATGAAATGAGACATCCTGGCGATGGGGAAGCTTGGAAAGAATTTGATGAGACTTTCAAGTCTTTTGCAAATGATCCTGCAGTTTGAGGTTAGCCATTGCTACGGATGGATTTAACCCATTTGGGCGAGATGACCAATTCATATAGCATATGGCGGTGATAGTGGTTCCATACAATTGGCCCCCATGGATGTGTATGGATCAATCTAATTATATGCTTGCTTTGCTAATTCCAGGCAAAAAATCACCGGGCAAAGATTTCCATGTGTTCATGCAGCCTCTAATAGCAGACTTGATTACTCTTTGGGGTGGTGTCCCTACTTATGATCTTTGTTGAAGGCAAAGAATTCAGATGCGGCAAAGTGATTCTATGGGGAATCAATGACTACCTGCATTAGGCACCTTGTCGAAAGAGAACCACAAGGGGTTACTTTGCATGTGTGCATTGTGATGAGAATCCATGTTACGAATGCCTAAGAAACAAGATTGGTTTCATAGGACATAGGCGTTTCCTTCCACATGACCATCCCTGGAGGAAAAATAGAACTTTTGATGGCCACCATGAAAATAGAGACCGACCAAGGAAATTTAGTGCGAGATGAGGTTATGGCAAGGTTGGATGAAATTAGCTATGTTCCGAGGCAAGAATCCAGATATGCCAAAATCAAGAAAAAGACGCACGTAATGGAGAACCGGTTTGGCATTTGAAGGTTAGCTTGTATGATTTGCCATATTGGTCAAAACTGAAGCTACAATACAACCTTGATGTTATGCACATAGAGAAAACATATGTGACAACATTTTGTCAACTCTACTTAATATTCCTCACAAGACAAAGGACACGATCATTTGCTAGACTAGATTTGGAAGATAGAGGTATAAGAAAAGAGCTTCATTTGGTGGAAGACTCCTCAAAGCCTAAAGCTTGTTACGTTCTAACACCGGAGGGCAAAAGAAAAAGTTCTTGGAGTATGTGAGCAATGTTAAATTTCCAGATGGCTACGCCTCTAATATATCAAGATGTGTCAATCTGGAGGAAGGAACAATGCATGGGCTAAAAACACATGACTATCATATATCTTTGCTTGATGTATTTTACCAATTTGCCCTTCGTGGTTTGTGCGCAAAGATGTATATGAAGTACTTCTTTGAATTGGGAAGGTTTTTAGACAACTTTGCTCAAAAAGCTGTAAAGGGTGATGCACTACACCGGATGAAGAATGATATTGTCATTATCCTTTGCAAGTTGGAGAAAATTTATCCTCGTGCATTCTTGATGTTATGGTTCACCTAGCAAAGTACACTTACCGGATGAGGCACTCCTTAGGGGACCAGTTCAAAGACGGGTGGATGTATCCCATTAAGAGAAGATTGGGCACCTTTAAGCGTTTCATCCGCAACAAAGCAGCAAGACCGAAGGATCTATTGCGAGAGGCATACACTGCGCCTATGAGTGTATGACCCGATGCTCAACATATTTCGGTGACATTATTAATAGGTTCACTAGGCCTAAGAGAAACTTAGATGGAGACATGTCACCCAATGGTTACTCTATTTTTGCACATGGTATTAACCTATTGGGTGCTTCAAAGTTACATTACGAAGATAAAGACTATGACTCTATGGTTTGGTTTGTTCTAAATAATTGCGAAGAGGTTGATGAATACAAAGAGTGAGTAATTGTTGTGATGTCAATGCATATAACTTTATTCAATATTGGTGTCACAAAAACTAATTAACTTATTCCTTTATTGCAGCTTATTGGGGAAGAATTAGAACACCAACAGGTGAATGATATTGAAAAAGTGATGTCAACACAATTCGCTACATGGTTCGAGAAACATGTGTGTGCAACTTAAGAACCTTTGACTAAATGATTTATGATTCAGTATATTTTCAAAGTAACTAATTCTCTATCTTTGCAACCTGTAGATTACCAGATTGAAATGCGAAGGCACAACTGACATTGATGAAGACCAATACTCACTTGCATGTCGGGCAATCAACCGTGTGCATTCATACACATCATGTATAATCAATGGGGTAAGGTACCACACTAAGGCTCGTGAAGAACATAGGCAGACACAAAACTCCACCATCAAAACTGAGGGTACTCACAATGATGGCACTATTGACTTCTATGGCACAATCACAGACATTATTGAGTTGACTTATGCTAAGAACAACAAAGGGAATAGAACTATTATCTTATTGCGGTGTGAATTTTACAATCTTGAGGGAAGGACATACCAGATGAAAGATGATGGTTATTTCAAGAGCATTAACATCCAAGGCCGATGGTATAAGAATGATCCTTTCATTCTAGCCACAGAAGCTTCACAAGTATTTTTCTTGGAAGATAACAAGTTAGGTCCATCATGGTGAGTGGTACAAGATTTTGGCCACCGACATATATTTGATGTAGAAGAGTCCAACACAAACCAACCAATCCATGAACAAGTGTAGATGAGATGTCAGGAGGCATACCAAGAGGAGAATACTTCTTCCAGAGATGGTATAGTTGGGGACATTTATCCTAAAATGGATTTGCTACACATGGATCAGCCAGGCAGCCCTGTCAGTAGAGACCTTGTCGAGAGCATCCGTCGACATGAACATACAGCTCAAGGTGAAGAAACATACGGCGAAGATGAAGATGACGAAGATGAAACCTTCCTTGAGTACCATAGTCCAGATGAAGGCAATATGTCAGATGAAGACAGTGATGATGACTAAACTTTGCATTTCTAGAGATTTTTGTGAACCATCCACTTCTATTAGTGATTCTGTTGTAATTCTGAACCATGAACTTCTATTAGTCATTCTGTTGTATTTGTGAACCATGAACTTCTTTATGTGCCTTATTTTGTTGTAAGACATTATATGCAATGGTTATGTTTCAATGATTATTTCATTCATGATGCAAGTTACTCAGGCTATAATGCTACCCATATTTCATGGACATGATATATGTATATACTGTTGCCCAGAAAACATGCTGCAAGTTTATATGACACATGACATCGTCATGTAAAATACAAAGTTTGTCATGGAATGCCCAAAAAATCTGGAGCAGGTTATATTTCTGAGATTATGACCAAAGACAATGTCATGGAAACTACAAAATTGTCATAATATATACATTGTGCCAAAATTTCATCCCACACAGGTTACATATTTATGCACACAAGAGAGGTCCAAGAGCACAAAGGCCCATAGTTCATACATGTCTTGCCAAACACATACATCCAGCACAATAGGTTCAACATGTTCTTGCCAACACTACAGCTTTTGTCAACATTACAGACAAAACATAAAGGCCCACACTTCATCACAATTGCCTACTTCAACACAACAGCTACAACCAAGAAGATGGCCAACAAAAGGAATATTGTTACATTCACACATCCACACACAAGACAAATGCAGCTTCCTATGCCTTCCCTGTTCTTGCCAACCATCTCCATGACCTTGTTCAGATTTTCCTCTAAGCTTTCAATTTTTCCCACAAGCTCAGGAACATCTATTGTCGAAGCTGCTGCAATGGTTGGGTGAACTGACAGTAGGTATCCATTATCAACAAGAAACACCACATACTCTTCCTCGAACCAATACCTAGAACATGACCCCTGCATCCAAATTACAACAACAGGGAATGAAATTAGGGCAAACAAGAACAAAATTTGGGCAATGCAAATTGAGCAACTGCACTGACATTTCCATAGCTCTTCCTAGGACACTTGAAAAATCTCTTTCCTTTGTTAGACCCAGACTTTGTCGTGGCAGCAAACACCCTAACATCCCTGCAATCTGGACATCTAATCAATGGCAACCCAGTCACATCATCGATCGGTGCCTGCAGATCGACGGCACTGGCCAGAGGCGCAGCATCCACAACAGCAAGGGGTCTAGGTTTCTGGGCACTCCTAGCTGCGCTTGAACGACGATTGCGAGCATTAGATGATGAAGCCTGCGACATTAGCCCTAATTAAGAGAGAGGGGATTGATTAGGAACTGCAATGGCAACACAAAGAGGAGCAAGGAGGGGGATGAGGGTGATACTGCCAACCAAATGGAGGTGGGACAGGAGGGGAATGACAGTGGCACTACCAACCATGTGCACCTGGGGAGTAGGAGCACGTGGCCTACAAGGTGATGGAGTGGCGCCGGTCGCCGGAGATCCACGCTCCACCGGCCACGCTTGCAGCGGATCTTGAGCTGCCTCCTTCCAGAGGCCGCCATGTCGTCAGTTGGGGAGAGGTGAAGCTGTCTCCGCCCTGAGCCCTCTCGATGCCGGCCAGGCTCGCCCAGATGCCGTGACCCACCCTCCGCTCCGACTAGGGGCCGCCGTCGGATATCCACCACCGCCGCCTGCTTCAGTCTAGGTCGGGGAGACGAGATAGGGGACGACTGAAACTAGTCAACACAAAAATGGGTAGGGTCCACCTGCAGGGGTATATTGCCATTGGAGCATGTCTTTTATTTGGGAAAAAATAAGGTGACGCCAGAAAACCATCACATAAAGACACGTACTAGCCTCACAAAAAGAAACCGTCAACCGGCAGCTGGTGAATGACAATTTGTGACGAAAATTTATACCTTTCTGTGACACAAAGTTCAGTGTCGTCATAAATAGTTCTAAACCTCGTGAGTTTGTGACGACCAGAAAAATTTCGTCACAAAATGTAACATTATATGACGAAATCAGTCCTCGTCATGAGGAGTTTTGTCATAAAAAGAAGGATTTCTTGTAGTGAATCCAGCGAGAATCTGGGGCACCTCCTTATGGTACTCGTATCCTGTGATGATGCTCTTCCAGGAGCGATAGACACACTTACAGCTACACAAGGAGTGGATGGTGAGGCAGCTGAGGATGATGACCCAGACATTGTCTGTGAGGATGGCCACTTCGTTTCTCTTGTTGGGGGCCTCCTCCTCCATCTTGATGAGGATCTGGTGGAGTGGGGCCGGCGATAGAAGCGACGGCGCTAGCTATCACCTGAATCAGAGGAGCGACTAGAGAGATGTGTTTGTGAGCTCATTAATAATCAGATGGAAGCTTCATTCGTACTCAAATGAGTGAAGAAGGGAATAAAAATCCAAGAACAATGCATTAAGGAAGTGCGAAAGCATTACCATTGCCTTTGGATCTTGCGACATTGAGCTTGAGCGGTGATGGCGGTGATGAGTACCAGCCTGGTCACTGGTGGATCTGTGCTATCTACCTGCTGGTGAGGCGTACCGGTGCGGAGCTCTAGTTTGTTGGCAGTGAATGGCGGCTTGCACGCCGTTGAGTAGGGGTGGTCATGCAGTTCGACACTAGGGAGCAGGAGCGGTGATGAGGAACAACAGCACTGAGGAGGATAAAGACATGGTGGGGAGTGTCCTCTGTAAGCAACTGTATCAGGTGCATAAATTCAAATTTCTACAAAACTTTATAAATATGTGTGGGAGTGACGCGTATGACTCACGAGCGTGCTTGGAAATTGATGAAATCGGCGGTGAAGGCTACCGGCGGTGGTGATTGGGAGATGTTACCACCTACTCTGTACGTACTAACGACGGACGTGCCATACGGTCTCAAACTTTAAGGCACACAAATGGAACATTCCAGTCAACCGTAAACAGAGATGTTCAATAACTACTAAATATTATGAACATTTTTATTCCGAATGTAGAGGCATGTTACAATCGAACTACTCGCAGGGAGTGTTACGAATGATGTCCTCTTCATTCACCGTGGGCAAGACGCCATCACCCACGGTGGAGAAGTCACTGATCAGGTTCTCATGATCTCGATAGCTCGTCTCTCCTAGGAACCCCGACTCCACCATAGTCAGGTCCTCACCCAGCCAAAGCTGGGTGGCAGCCATGGCCAATGCGGCCCCTAGGCGAATGCAGTACATGGCCACCTCCACGACCCATAGAGGCAGTTCGCTAGGGTCATCGATGCAAGCGCATGAGGTGAAAGCACGCAGACGGCCTTGCCTGCTGTCGTGTGGAGGTCCTGGTAGCGCCTGTTGCTCTCTGCCATCATCTAGGAGGAGACATGGGCATTGTCCTTGGCTACCTAGTGAAGGCGGATCGCCTCCACTGCCTCGCCCTGCGCGACGATCAGCTGCTCCTGGACGACTGAAAAGGAGACAAGAAAGCTTTACAACTAAAGACACGACGTCGCACAAAATGAAAGAGCAAGATCATATCGTGCTGAATGCCTTACCAGCGAGGCGCGCCTAGGCCTCAGCAGTGGCAAGCTCCGCCACAACTGTTTCCCGCTTCGCGGCGGCAACGGAGAGGCATAGCCGATCTACCTCCCGGCTCTCCTTACGGAGGGCAAAGGTGGCCACGTCTAGCTGCTCCACCAATGTGATGACATCATCCACCCCTCCCCCCCCCCTCGTCGGAGGAGGAGATAGCCGGAAGGGGGGATAGGCTCTCCGGTGGTGGCACTGCCGAGCTACCTGTTGACGGTAGTTAACGTTCATCATAAACAATCAATATAACTTATATAAATGCATAAAAAGGATCACCAACATTGGTCTAGTGGTTTAAACTAATAAATTCCACAAGTTTTGGTGAATCTGTGTTTATAGGAGGATTTACTCAGAAAACCATCAAGGAGGGCCTATTCGTCAAAGCAAATCATGTTTATCCACAGCGAAACCAACATGGGAAGACTCTAGAAGACTCCAGAAGGCAAACCACCGAAGTGGAGGGTAGGTGGCTGCCATGTGGGGCCAGCTGGCCCCACCTGTAGGCCGCTCAGCCCCCTGGGCCCACTTGTTAGCCCCTCCTTCGAGTGTCGGTTCTCCACCGCCTCCTAGATTGCATCTATGCCGTTCTTTCAAGTCGGTTTGATCCGAGGGTCTAGAATTGATGCTCCGTCCTATATATAGCAGCCCCTATCCCCCTCCCTAGAGCATCCCTAAAACCCTAATTCATACCTCTCATTCAGAGATCAAGATACACCAGGAGGATTAGGTCTAGACTCTCCAATATAGTAGATTAGTAGCTCGGGAGTGAGGGTCGAGTTGGGCTCATGCTCAAGTTTTAGATCTAGTCTTGGAGACTCAGCAAAGCCTTGTATCTTCACTTCCATGTCTTATAAGACTTATTATAAATTCATCATATTCCTATCTACATGATATGCTTACTTTTAATATGTATCTTGCTTAGTTGAGGTTATCATTACTTTTGTGTGCGGGTTCATAGAGCGCTTAGCCTGCTTGTTTATCAATTGGGCTAAGTAGCCAAGCCTCATGTAAGCATGGTGCTTATACGATGCTCTGCCTATGAGTACAGCCTATTCTCTGGTTGGGTGGTAGCAGCGGGAGGTGACAACCCCATCTATCCGTTGTAGTCCACTACGAATTGAGCAGGTTCTTAAATTGTAGGACCATAGTCGCGTCGGTAGAGTTATCTATTGTGGGTACTCTAACGTCTAAATGGTGTCCCAAAGTGCACAAGAGTAGAGTTAGTCTTAACTATAGTTGGATGTATATATACTTTGACCATGTAATAAGAATGTCACATGAATCTACCTCACTCGTTGGTCTCCCGAGTTGACTAGTTTGCGTTATCTTATAGATCTACCCCCTGAGAGTCATTAACCTTAATTCCTATCATTACCTTCACCCATGCTCTAGCCATGCTGGTATGTTGACTGATAGATACTCATTTGATATTCAATAAGTCTTTACTCCATTGTTTCCCTGTGGTAATATATAAATAACGATACCTAGAATACTCCCGGTAAAATGCTACAAAAGTATTATGTGCACTTGCGGAATCCTTCATATTCTATTTGCACTTATAAATACCAACAAGCATTTTTGGCACCGTTGCTAGGGAAACAATTGGTGTAAAGATTTAGATCATTAACATACCACTAGTTTTAGTAGGATTACCCCTGTTCTGTTGAATTGTGGAATAAGACAGGATAGCAGACGTCGTTTAGACCTTTTGGCGAGCTTCCATAAGAAAAGAAGAAACATTGAAGAATCCTAGGGTGCCTAAACATTCAAGATCCATCAACATTGGAACCCTGCCATCTCATAGGTTTGTATAGACGTATATATTCTCTAACCATGTGTAGATTGGAGAAAAAGGTCGACGTCACAAGAATACAAATCACATATCAAGTGACAAATACAGACGCTGCACTACTCACACATTCCATCATGTGAGTCTTGGTAAGTATGATCAAGAAAGGTGAGATATTCTTGCTCATGGACTTTAAACTTGATGAGTAGTTATCTTTTAATTTTTGTATTCCATTGCATGTTTATTTTCAATGATTGATGCATCCACTTTGTTTAGTTTAAATTCTCTCATATCAAATCCACAGCATATTTAGTTCCTTGCATACATTTATACCACTTGCGTCTTTTATTAAAAAAATAGAATCTCACCATGATCATGCTCTTTCATCTCCATTTGAATAAATCTATTTTATGCTTTTATGCTACCTTTGTTTGCTATAGTATGCTTAGGTTTGGAGTATCTTCATACACCTTTTAAAGTAAGTGTGGTGCTTAGTTTAAACTATTTTCTTAAATCAAAATAGACGTGGTGTTTAGTTTGATTTTTGAACCAAGAGGTGTGTTGATCTTACTTCCAAAGGCTTTTTAAATTAAGCATGGTGCTTAGGTTAAAATGCTTTCCTAAATTAAAATAGACATGGTGTCAAGTTTAATTTTTGAGACGATAGTATGGTTTAGTAGATACTAGTTATTTTGTTGGACTAACCCCTATAGAAAACTCTCAAATTCAATCTGGGTAATATAGCAGAACCGTCTAATTTATAAGAGCACAAGTACAATGATAGCCCATAAGCGGTCACACTATCATACTTGAGCCCATATAAACCTGGTAGTCTGTCCAGTACCACAAAGGGTCTCGATTAACCATCAACATACAACTAAGATCGTACATGATTCAACATACATGTCACACGTTATATAAAGTTCACAAATACAGTTCCATACATCAGAGTAGATTAAAGTTATTACAAACCAAGTTCAGATAAAATAGTAGCGGAAGCAAATAGAGTTTGAAACCAACGTCTCCATCATTGTTCAAATACGGTGCCAGCTCATGATCACAATTCCACAAAAGCATAATAGAGGGATTAACGAGAAACGCCTTGCCTAGGGTCCTACTCCTCGTCCACGGCAGGACAAAAGTAGTTCTTATAGTAACCATGATACATCTTATTATCTGCAACAATGGGAATAAACCCTGAGTATGAGAAGGTACTTAGCTAGACTTACCCATCATAAACCAAAAATAAAGTGACTCCAAGGATTATGCAAGGTTGTACAAGTAGAGCTAGCTTGACAACATTTTTCATAAAAAGCTTACCAATTCAAGTATACAGTTATAATTCGGTCATCGAGTTAATTATAGCTATTCATCTCTAGATTAGCAACTAACCTATGTCAAACATGTGGTATATCATTTAGTAGCATAACAATAATAACCATAGCCATTGTAGTAATTCCATATTCTTCATAACCATCATTCCATAATACACTTACTATGATGTTGGAGCTAGCCAAGTTTCTCACTGTCTGGGAGAGACGGCGATTCGAATCGATTTCAACCAGCTAGGAATTTATTCCTATCACAAACCCAGGCAGACCAGATCAACGGTCACCTTAGGTCACCTTTGGTACAACTCAGGTCCACATTTCGTGGGTTCGACCAGCGCTGCACAATTAGGGATAACCAGCTGCCAGGAAGTTTAGGGCTAGCCTACCCTTGGGCTCATGTTTGGCTCCCCGCACATCCTTACTACCATCTAGAGTGCGCACTTTTATAGAACATGGCCTGGCCTGAGTTAAGCTACTCGGCTTCATGGTCGGAATGAGTTATCCGGCCAGCTAAGTGAGAGGCATGCGTTCAATCTCGATAGAAGTGCCAACAACGGTATGGTCCTTAACCGGCACAGACAAAATCACATGAGTCAACCTACACATAGACTCTTTTCGGCCTCTAGTTACATTACCCCATGGTTCTATTCCATGATAGCAAATATAGCCAACCGTGCTTCGGTATCCACCTATATCTCGTAGGTGACGGGAAATCACCCGACTTCTACCGGTCTAAGCATGGCTAAGCATATATTTGATCCTGAACCTACATAGGGTTAAAGGTATATTTATCTAGACAAGATAGTTCTATGCATCAAGTGTTTCCAATTCAACTCTTATAACCTAATGCATCAAATATAAAGGACTCAAGTGATATTTTGTAAAACATGGGAGGCTTAAAATGCTCCGGGGCTTGCCTTTGATAAAAGAAGTTGGCTTGTGGTATGGGCACTCAGGTAAGTCTTAAAGAGTTTGCCCCTCTCCTTTTGGAGCAATGGCCTGAGGTGCCTCCTATTGTTCCTTTGGCTCTTCTTTGAACTCCAACAGAGTTATCCCTTCGGATGATCCTATATGCATGAGCACGGAATAAGATCTCATGGATGCATATATAATGACAAGTAGCATAAGATATAGTGTGATGAAATGCATCCTCCTAAGTGTTCTCAACAGCATTGCCTTAAGATGATAACAAGTTATATTTTCTTTTACTGAGTAGGTGCATATCTCTTCTCTAGTAACTAAACAAACACTTATGTTGATCATTATCTGGACTGCAAGGTAGCAGCCACTTGTTTTGACCATAACATAAGTTATACACATCTAATTAATATGGTTGTGGACTTTATGGAAAGCTTATGAAATTTCCAACCACTTTCTTTTAATCATCTCAAAGTGATTCAGCAGTTATCTAGGTCCAACAATTCAATCTTTCAGATCTATCTAGAAAGCAAGCATTTCTGACAGCAGAATTCTAACAGCCATAATTCTTAAACCATAAGACCTATGAATATGAAAATTTAATACTAGGTATATAAGTAAGTTATCTACAACTTTCTTATTAACAAGGTTTACAGAAAAGACCATTATCATCATGAAATTATCACCAAAATGGAAACTATATATGCAGCCATCTAGTTGAATTATAAAGCAATAATTAACTAGTTGCATACAACCAATTATTTCTAAGACTAAGTAATAACATCAACAGATCATATGCATCACAAGCACCACAGAAAACATCATGGTTAAACATAACTAATTTATTTATATTCATTTATTAATTTCCTTAGATAATATGGGGATTTAAAGGATAAATATTTCTAATACTCAATAAATTCTGAGAAAATTATAGTAGCCTAAATATGACCCTAATAGTCTACTGTACAAATTTTATGGTATTTGGATAAGAATAGCCACCTCTACTAGAATGACAAGTTATATAGGTTTATTTTAGTAAAAATTGTTTAGCCTAATGAAAACTGTCAAGCAATAGATTTAATATTTTTCTTACTTTCCTCTTAGCATTAGAATACTGTGTAAAAATGTGTATGATCATATGTTATGTATTTTTACCCATTTAATTTTACTAGAAACTAGCAATTAATTAGGATTCAATATGAAGACCAAATTTCAAGTATGCCTACTATGGTTTTAGTATTTTTCCTAGCTAGATCATGTCAACACAAGACCAACAAAATTGGAACTATAATTTTATCATCTTCCTAGCTCAAGTTATGCATTTTACAAGATATAAACTAATTTAAAAGCACTTATTTTTCTCAATTTAATTCTCCTAGAAAAATACCCTAAGCAGTAGATTTCATATATTTATCAAATAGTACACTTCAAGATGAATCTAACAAAATTTGGTTCACGCCATTTGGATACTCCTAGCTCTAGATATAAATTTTTGAAGTTTGTATTCAAATCTGTGAAATTATTTTAAAAACCAACTAAACCCTAACTGCTAGGTGCACCCGGTCTATACACCCTCAGGCGCTGACATGCGGGTCCCACAGTCAACCCTGGTCCCACGCGCTAGTGAGACAGAGGTAGGGCATCAGCTTTGACCGGCGAGAACTCGTTGTCAGCGAGGTCACTGGCGACGAGGTCACCACCGACGTGTTCCCCTCCTCGCTCTACGCCTAGTGAGCTAAGTGGGCAAACCCCTGATGGTGGTTGGCTATGGCAACGACGCTAATGGCGGACGGCGGTGGCACTGCGGTGGCGCACCTATCGTTTTCGGCCATGGCATGCTTAGGCAAGATCGGCTACAACATCCAGGTGGTGCAGCGGAGATCTAGGGTTAGGTTGGAGCTATGGTGGAGCGGTGGTGAAGCTTGGTCGCATGCATGGCATGGCGACGATGAAAGCACGGCAGTGTGTAGCCATGTTCCAGTGCCGGTGTGCCGATGTTGGTTCAACGACAAGCGGCGTGACCTAGACCGAACCCTAGGCTAACCCTAACGAGAGAGATGTGCGCAAGACGGGTTGGTGGAGCACAGCCACGTTGAACGCGAGCTCGACGGAGCTCCGGCGATAGCGCGGTGGCGGTGAACTCGAACAGCGGCTTTATCTGAGCACGATTGGTATGGCTAGCGGCCTAGGAAGGTGAAGGAGGGGATGGCAGAGCAGTGTGCGTGAGCAATCAGACAATGGCGCTGCGGTGGTAGTTAGTGAAGCGACCCCGATTTCTACGAAGGGAAATCCACAGAGTCGAAGTGTAATAAGACCATTGTAGATCATATTACCCAAATTCCAGTCGAATATCACATCCATACAACGACAATATCATAGTACAAATAGTGCGGAATTACATAAATTATTACATCGCTGCATTGGCGGAATCAAAAGTAGCATTCATTCAGAACAGCTTGAAGATAAGATCGCCAAACTCGAGCGTAGGAACGAACCCCTCAACCGTCAAACTCCTCGGAGCTATACTCCTCAGTAGAACCTGTGTGCCAAAATTTATCAGTACGATTTGTACTAGCCACTCCCACCCTATGAGCATTGCTTTGTGGAAATTGGATGCAAGTTGGATATAATCAAAAGGAACCTATAAGGCTGGGGTTTCCTATGTATTAGCATTTCAAGTATATATTAACAGTTGATCAAGTTTTAACACCATTCCCACACCCATTCCACCCCATTCCCATTCCAGAGCCAGATTTCGATCCTGGGATCGATATACCACCATCTCCACACCATCACCATACCACACCCATACCATCGCTCAGTCGACAGGCCAACTCCCTCTCGGCACTGTCTCAAGGCCCGTAGCCCCTGGCTACGTCCGAACACTCACTCCCAGGGGGAGAAAAGGACTCATCTCACTATCTAGTTTAAGCGAAACCCAAGAAAGGTCCATAGCCGACAAGTCAGCATATGTATTGATCGATCAACCATACACTCTGCAGAGGTTTTACATGACCACAAGATCCACCTTCCTCGCCGACAGTCGTCAACTGGGCTGATTCCGGCCGCTTGCTAGCCTAGGATAATGCCACTCTACCATTCAGCCCTGGTACACCCCAAGTCTAGTCTGGGGTGGCTGAAACTGTGAGTCATGAGCCGGGTACACAAGGTCTCCATGAAGTCTCGGAAGGGTGTGGGGGAAATCCTCCGCACCCCGTACCTCCCTCACACTGTCCGCTATCAACCTAGCAGTAGTGGCAATACCCTACCAAGTAGTCCGACCGTCCCGCACCATATAGGGCGAGTGGTATGTAAGGCTTCCTGGTGAATCTGAGTACTAGAAAGTCCTTAGGGATGACCAAGCCAGAATGTCTCCATCAGGGTTTCCATTTACTGTGCCACCACAACACCTCCACCCTGGACTCCTCCCATCACAGGATCACACCCAGGGCCACCTCATATACCATTTACCCACCACAGGTATCCATTCAAGGGGCACCCAGGTAGCACCCCACGGCAAGACTTGCCCTAGGCTCGTCGTATACTCCAACTTGGTCGACTCAACCCTCACCCTCCACGCACCCAAGTCACACACGCAGCACTCTCCCCATAGTCCAGATAACACCAGTTTCCACCACGCATCAATGTAGTGCAAGCATAGTAGAAGTAATAAGCAATGAAATATAGTAGCAAGCGTGTGGCTAGCCTAACAGCAGGGTGAGCAGGGGTAAGGTTGCATCAAGGTAAAGGCCATCCAGAAAGCATACTACCATGCAAGTCCTACCATAGTGTGATTATAACAATGAAGTAAAGCACCAGCATTTCTATTTTAGCCATGCGTAATAGGTGCTATGAGATTGGGTGGGATGTGGCACCTTCAATGTAGTCGTCTCTGTACTCCTCACGGTACTCACGATCCTCGTCCGTCCGGTTCTCCTCCGAGTCTGCAAACGATGGCGTTATAGTCGCGTTAGCGACGTCTATAGAATAGCACAAAGATGCAATGAAAATTCAAAAGAGCCAAATGCACTCAAACATGGGTTCATTGCGTAGAGCTTGATTTTAGATGAATTTTGGTCCTAGTTTCATATTTTTCTGAGGTCACATGAATTAGTTATGAATTTCTGAAGATTAAATCCATTTCTGAAAATGAAAAAGGCTGAATTAATCCTGGGCTGACACGTGTCACGCTGTGACTGATCCACGTGGCATGCTGATGTCAGCATGATGTCAGCATGACATCAGCATCTCGGTTCTGAGCTGACAGGTGGGGTCCAGCTGACGTCAGCAATGTCATCAGTTATGACAGGTGGGTCCAGGGGCTCTTGGGCCACTGACATGTGGGTCCGGTCAAAGTCAATGTCAGTCAACGATGAGTCAACGGTCAATGGTCTACGGTTAGGGTCACTGACGTGTGGGGCCAGGGCTGCTGACGTCAGCAGTTGATGTCATCGTGACGTCAGCATGACGTCACCTTGGCTGTGTTGGCTTCTAACGTGTGGGTCCCATGTGACGCCAGCATGACGTCATCATCTGTCATGTGGGTCCAGAGTGTCCGTGCCACTGACATGTGGGGCCAGGTCAACGGTCAACGTTCATCGGTCAACGGTCAACATGGGCCGGGTTTCAAACGGGCTTTGGTGGCCTCGGGTTGGGCCGGTCTGGGCCAGTCTGACCCGGACACATGGCAGGCTGTGACGTAGCCACGTCACAACCTTGGGCCTCCACTGGGCTATGGTCTTCAGCTGTGGGCATGAGCGTGGCTCACGGTGGACCAAGAGGCGCTAGTCCATGGACCGCAGACAGGTCTACGATGGACCGAGTCCACCCTTCTTCTCTCAGGCGCGGTCCATGTGCACCGAGTGTATGCGCGGGTGGCCAGCGAGGGGAGTTTCCCCTGTTTCTCCCGCGGCTGTGCTCTTGCCGGCGGTGAACTCGCTGGTGAGCCTCCATGGCGGCGCTAGTGTGCAATTGATGTGGGTGGAAGCTCCGTCGAGCCTCGGTGTCTTCATTGGTGGGGTTCACAAGGCGTGCGTGGTCCCGTGGTGTGCCAGCCACGGTGGCGGTCTTCCGGGCACGATGGCGGCGCCAGTGAGGTGGCTACGGCCACAGTGAAGCGTCCCG
Source organism: Miscanthus lutarioriparius (assembly GCA_904845875.1). Lineage (NCBI taxonomy): Eukaryota > Viridiplantae > Streptophyta > Magnoliopsida > Poales > Poaceae > Miscanthus > Miscanthus lutarioriparius. The sequence goes on from CAJGYO010000007.1 coordinate 44,423,409, forward strand.
GTGGAGCGTGTAAGCTTCTACGGATCCGTGGGGACGCGGCGAGGGCGTCCAGGGCTCAAGGCGGGGCTTTGGGTTTCCAGGTGGCCGATAGGGGCTCCCCGGCGGCCACGGCAACATGGTAACGACGACGAGGCACGCGGGTGCACTACGGGGCTCCGGTGGGTTGGTCACGACGTGGTCGCGGGTGTGCGCGTGGGTGCGTGTGTTCCCAGAGGCCGGAGATGGCCCTGGCCTACGCGCTCACAGTGTGGAGCGCCATGGCCGGTGTAGCAAGGTCCGGCGGCAAGCAGGGGAAGAACCGGGGCGCACCGTTGGTGTTGGAGTCGAATGGATAGCGATGCAGTGGCGAGTTGTGGCCGTGTAGCTCCGGATGCAGTACCGTGCAGCGTTGCCCGCTCCGGCTCCGGCGAGCTTTTCCCCCTCCTCGCAGCAGCTTCGACGCTTTCCCCCTTCTTCTTCCTCTTCTCCCTCTTCTCTCTGGCTTGGGTGTGCAGTGGATGGCCACCAAGTGGCGGCGAGCATGGGAATGCGCTAGGGCAATCGGAGCTGGGGCTTTTATAGCCGGAGCTCCAAGCCCCAATGGCGGACGGCTGGTGATCGGCGGATGGGGGTCAAGGGTGATCGGGGGCGCGAGCTTGCATCCAACGGCCACGAGTGGTTGCATGGGCACGGCGCTAAGGAGATAGGGCCATGCCCCCGGCATGACCCCCTGGCCCGCCCCTGCTAGTGCTGTCGGGGCTCGGTCGGAGAAGGGAATCGGTGTGAGCGGTCGGGGCATGGCGTGGAGAAGATGAACAGGAGGGCTGACATGCGGGGCCCGTGTGGCAGCGGCTGCAAGCGAAGGCGGGGAGGCGTGTGGGCGTGAGCGACGTGCGGGCTGGCTGCTGGGCCTGTGCGAGCTCGTGGGCCGGCCGGCTTGTGGCCATGCGTGCGCGCTGGGAAGGGGTTTGTAGGCCGGTTGGGCTGGCTGGGCCGTGAAGCTGAGCAGGCCTGGGCCACAGCGAGGCTTCCTCCCTTTTCTTCTTTTTCCTTTTTCTGTTTTCTTTTTCTTCTTCCTTGATTTGAATTCAAATTTGGTTCCAAATTTGGATTCCAAATTGGTGTACCTTTTAGATATCATGCCCATATCATTTTTATATATATTAAGAATTTATTTAGCTATTTTGTATAACAAAAATAGGTGTAGTTTTGTTGTACACAAATGGAAATAGTTTTCTTTTTAAACATTTATCCTTTGGTTTGAATCATAATTACTTCATGGTGTGTTTCTTTAAAGGAGTTTTCAGGCACTACATAAAGCAACTGAAGATCCAAATCACCATGCGAGTTAACAAGATATGCTATGTTTCATTTGTTAGTATTTAAATAACATGATTAACTATGGCATGCCATGCTTGTGTGTTGACTTAGGTTGGGGTTAGACCTAATGCATCTCTTAGGTTGGGTTTCTATACATGACACTCATCATCACATAGGAGTTTTGAGAAAAATTTTGTAGTTGGTATTTTTGGTGTATGGATTTTTGGGTTGTTACAGTTAGCGAGCGTGGCGGAGGTCGGCGGCCACGGTGCGGCGCTGTGGTTCGGATCTGGAGCGACGCGCTGGCGAGAGCGAGAGTGAGCGCGTGTGAGCGGGTGCGCGTGACGCGGCACTCTTTACCGCCTGCTCCGGCCTAACGGGTGGGGCCGGCGCTGGTGTACGGCCACCATGCGGCGTGCGGCCTGTGCCGGTCGGCCACGACGGCTGCTGCCCCAGCCGATTCAGACAGGTGAAGGAGCCGACTAACAGCACATTTTTGAACCTCTAAATCTCCTAAACTGGGGTGAATTTTTGAAAACTTCATTAATACAAAGTGTACAGCTACATGAGTACTACAAGATTGATTAAAGGAGTTTGGCCTAATTCCTAATGGTTTTCAAACTACAGTTCTCCAAAGCAAGGTACTTTGAAACTAAAAACTAGTTTAGGACTTAGCAAAATTTTCTAAGTTGCACACAGCATTTTGTTGATTTCTGTGAGCTTTGTTTGACTAAGTTAGACATAGATTTAGCTTATGACCTTTAAATAAAGTTTGTTATGCTTGATGTGAACTACAACTTTTATTTAGGTCACACAGCCATGAAAACACTCTAAGCTACTGTTCAACTTTTGTTAAACTAGCATCATGAAACTGACATTTCAAATTAAACCAACACTTAGAAGCAAAATTGGTTCATGTCATGAATACAAAAGTTGTTCCATTCACCATCCTAGATGTGTCTAAGGTATTGTAGTGACCTTACAACTATTTCACACATTGGTCATACATGATTACAAGAATAAGCATATATATAATCAACATTTCATGTGACAATGTATAAGAATGAGATGAAATTTCATATGCTCATGTTCATGGATGCTTAGATGATGCTTGTGCTCATGAAATGCAAGTGCCAAATGCAATGCTTAACACTAGAGTGTTACAGGTAAGTCCTGAGATAAATTCACATCGGAGATGAATCAAGGCATGCAATGAATTCCAATAACTTTGCGGAAAGAAGACCGAGCTCATTCTTCATGGAAGGAAGAACTGTGAGTATCAAGGTTTATTCACTTATATTTTGTTGCAAGTTATCTTTACCTTGAACCATACTAGAATGCAGCAAACACATAAAACATGATAAACAAAATCTATGCTAAACAATCATAAAACCATCCTTCCATTAGCACAGAGGAAAACACAAAAAATGGACAACACAACCCGTGTTTCAAATTCATTATTTTCCCTCGGGTATGTGTCTATTGATATTTTGCAGGAAAGAATGAATAGAAGCTATGACTATTCAAGGTTTGGTATGAATCCACAAACCCTAAACCAAACCACCACTACAGCTATGGAAGTGGACTAACAGATCGACAGGCTATGAGCAACATGAAAGACAACCTAGTTTTGAGCCTTCCCAAGACTCAAGCTAGGATGCTGATGAGAAGCAGGATGAAACCCACCTTGTATTAACCAGAATATGCCTACTTTCATCATCTTCAAAGGGACTAGCTCGCGCGTTGGAAACAAGGACCAAGACAATGAGATGCCACTCTATCATGGCGTGCATCATTGTGTCAACAAGCATCATCAATCAATGGTTCATTGACGACTGTGTCTCGTAAGGCCATAAATGACCACGGTTGCCCAAAGACATCCCCTAGTCATTGAATATGGAGATTCCATGTGAGTACCATTGAGGATCTTTCTTTGATCATTGTTGGTATTTATTAACTTGTCACTTGTTTTAATAGCCACCTATTATAAACCTATATCTCCTAACATTACTTTACTAGGTTGTCATCCCTAGTGATATTACAAGAGATACTTGTTGGTACTACCTAACATTACTACTAGAATAATACTAAATAGTTCTTTATTAATTTATGTGACTAGGAGGAATATATAGATATGAATAAAAAGGAATCTGCAAGCGCATAGCAAATTATCCCATCGTAGCACTTCACCCGAGAGTATTCTAGGTATCGTTATTTATATTTTACCACAGGGAAGGTCTAGCATGGACAAGTATTGATAACTTATACCATTGATGGAGAAGTAAACCATAACCAATATTCTACTCATAACAGGGGTAAGTCATAGGATAAGATATATATATGATAAGTATTGATCAATGATAATGATAAATCACTCAGAGTACTCCTTTCTATGGCATTAGCATGGTCAGGTAGAATATTAGAGGAATAATTCCTAAGTCATTCTTAATTATAAGTCAAAGTATACATTGATTAGTGCAATTACACCTAATAGTCATTGCTAAGATCATATTTATTTCTACACATAAGGGATATTACTAAGGGAGGTTAAGAACAGAGCTTGTCCCCCTTTATAACCAGATCCTACATGCTACCTACATTGAGGAGTGGACTACAAAGGACTCAATGGGAGTGTCACACCTGCGATCTATCACATGACCCGGAATATAGGGTGTATCCGTAGGTAAACAACATATAAGCACCACGCTTACACAATGTCGACCACCCACCCATGGATCCTTAGGGTGACCGCTATACGAACATATGCATGAATACGATGATAATCCAACTATACTAGGTATATAATCGAAGTAGACGATGAACATTATAACGAAGAACATGAATAAGATGAATACTAATATTGTCGTAACAATTGTAGCAAGCATATAAAAGTAATGGAGATACAAAACATAGAGGGGGTACAAAGATTATACCGAACCACGCTCTTGACACGATCGGGAATCCAAGCGAAGCCTGCTTGCCCCCTCTAGACCTAGCCTAACTAGCTATGCCCTAGAATATGCTGGAGCTCTAAGGATGATTAGGGTTTCTGTCTTCTCAAATGACTTTATGCCTTCAGGGGAGGGTAGGGGCTGATATATATAGGTCGGAGCGTCCAACGTGAGCCCTTGGATCAAACCGACTTAAGGAACGGCGTAGATGCAACCTTGGATACGGTGGAGAACTGACATTACAACACGAAGGCTGACATGTGGGCCTAGGGGCTGGCGGCCTATAGGTGGGGCCGGGTGGCCCCACCTCATAGCCCCTCTCTCTCTGCCTCAGCGTGGTGTCCTCTAGAACCTTCTAGTATCTACTTTGCAGTGGATAAGCGCAATTAAATCTGAATTGTAGGTCCACCTTGATGGTTTTTTGGATAAATCCTGCAGAAATTTAAGATTCACCAAAACTCGTGCAATTTATTAGTTTAAACCCCTTGACCTTTGTTGGTGATCTCAATTGTGCCCTTATGCATGTTTTATTGACGGTTTATAATGGTTGTTAGCTACCGTCAACAAACTCCTCCAAGCTTAACTTTTGCTAGTCCCTTAGGAAAGATAAACTCAGCAAAATGGAGCATGCATATTTTATATATCTCGGACACTTGTCCATTTATTTTCAACACCTTTTTCTTTTTTCATTTCATGAATAACTATTTACATAGCCTCATGCTTGTTTTGACTGCAACAAAACTTTTGAGAGATAGCAGCAAGAATTTGGAGCATTAATTTGGTGGATATCCTATAGGGCATATTTTTAGTGTTCACTCCTAGTGTAAGAGTAAAATATTTATAGGTGGATCTAGATGGAATGGCATATTTTTGGGCCTACCCCCAGTGTAGTAGTGCATATGTGGGTGGTGTGTACGTAATCTTGATTTTAAGAGCATGATAAACCTCTCTTAAGGGTCAACAAAGCTTGACTAAACTCAATGCAATGCAAGCAGCATATAAGAGTGAGAGTTTTCCTAATCTAAATATCATATATGGCTCTGGTAGGAATTCAAGCTTTGTCATACAAGGAATTCATCATGTAGAATTTTTATGTTTTTTCAAAAGATAAATCTCTGGAACTCTAGTATCACTAGGAACAAGATAAACAGCAGCTCAGACCTTCTCATATCATATCCATCAATTACCTAGACTTAGATCAAGCATATGCTACCCACAAGTTTCAAGTTCAGAGTAAATTCTTATATCAAAACCGTCGTATCCAAAACTCAGGAGAATTCAAGGCTGAAAACTAGGTACTTGAAAGGAATTACAATAAAGCAACTATTCATCATTTCCATTTCAATAGATTATCTTCAGAGTCCTTTTTATTCAGCTCTTAAAAACAAAAAATTAGACACACACTTTTATTTTGTTTTCAAGATTTAAGATCACACCTTATTAATATATATATAACTAGCTAAGATAAATTTGTATTTTGTTTTAGTTTATTATACATCATTTGATTTTATTATATCTAGCATAAAACAAATTCAAAAATAGTAAAACTAAAGGAAAGAAATACTTAGCTAGATGCATAGGGGATGCTCCTCCCCTAAGCTGGACGTTGCTGTGGTCGATTGTTGAATGTTGAGTGATCCTTCTCAGAGCATGTTTGACAGCGGTTGTCCTTCACCTATCCAAAAATTGATTCGGGAAGATGTACTTTGGGTGGAGTGAGATGAAGATGACCGGGTGAACTTGCTCTTGATCATATGTTCCATCCTACAAAATACCAACAAGAACACCAAAACTCGTGCCACGAATTAGGATAAGGGGTTAGCGGTCCGCCATTTGAAGATTAGTTGTTCTTGAGGTTTAGAAATAGATTTTCTTTTGGTAGAATTTTAGCAAGATGTCCATTTAATATTTTTTTACAATGCAGAAGAAAAAATATGCATGCTCAGTATTTTTATTTTTATGCCACCATAGTGAATACTTCCGTAGGTGTTTACACACCGTAGATTTATTCACATGGGCTTTAAGATTTTATATGCAGTAATGAAACTTTTTATTTTTCTTTTATTAGTGTAAGGCAAATATAGAAAAGTAAATATGCTAAAATGAAAAATAATTTATGCAATGCTAGAAAGTAAATATGGATAACTACCGTTGTTACCTCACGGTAAGGGTTCGGATTTTTAAGTTCTCCGGACAGGACTTGACTGGAGAGAAGTCCTTCATTCCTTGGGTGCATCATCCGGTCTCAGCGGTGGAGACCCAGATAGCTGCACATCTTGTGATGGTGTTACCTTTTCTTTCCACACCTTCCTGACTGTGGACTTGTCTTAGGCGGAGTGGGTTCATCTTTCATAGGCACTTCAGGTTCTTCATCTTCCCATTCATTCCATCGGGATTGATTCCTTTGACGTTGGGATGATGTCATCTCCTCCTGGAGCGCCTCTTCTTTGGCTATTCATAAGTAGTATAACTATTGAAATAACAGCGTACCTTCTCTCTAGGGAATTGGAAGTGGACTTGTCGACATCTGACATAGATTATCGTGTTGGTGGTGTTGAGGAACGGTCTTCCAAGGATGATGGGTGTATCATCTTCTTCTTCTTCTTCGATGTCCAGGACCATGAAATCAGCAGGGGCATAGTGATCTTGTATTCTTACCATAATGTCCCTCGCTACTCCCTCAGGGAATTGGATTGATTGGTCCGCCATCTGCAACTGCATATATGTAGGGAACAAAGGTTCGTTACTGAATACATATTCATACATTACCTTGGACATTATATTGACGCCTGATCCAATGTCATAGAAGGTCTTGTGGAAGATTCTTTTTCCAATGGTACACTCGATCATCGGTACACCAGGATCATCCTTCTTAGCAAGGAATGGTGAAGCGAGGCGGTGGTCGTACCTTCCCTCTGATGGTTGCATGTCGGGTAGGGTGTAATCGATCCACCTTCCCTCTGATGGTTGCGTGTAGTAGAAAGTTGCATTGTGAATATCGACAAGATTTGTAGTTTCAAAATCTTTCAGCTACCCTAGAATCTTACCTTTGTCGGACAGAGGAACAGCAGCCGCCAGCTGAGCTATTTGTGATTCTATCATTTTATTAAAGCAATCGCTGGTTCTTAATGGCAGAAGCAAAGATATCCATTCTGTTACTTATATTTTCTAGAATTTTATCATTGGTAGCTACCTTCTTAGATAATCCTTCCATAAGTCTAGATTGGACAACAATTAATTCTCTCAAGGGTGGTTGATTGAAGTTATTATAATTATTACCTTGAGGGTTACCTTGGTAGTTCAGCCTCTGTTGTTGGTTCCATCCTTGATTCTATTGAGAACGATAGAAGTTATTGTTGACAAAGTTCACATCCTCTTGAGTTTTAGGACAGTTATTCCCTGAATGCCCAATGTTGCCACATACTTCACATGTCATGCATGAATCATGAATGTGCATGACTTCTTGCTTTTCATTAGCTCAGTCTTTGAGCTAGTTCCCTGAATGCCTAGTGTTGCCACATACTTCACACGTCATGCGTGAATCATGAATGTGCATGACTTCTTGCTTTTCATTAGCTCGGTCTTCAAGCTTCTTCATCAGTAGGTCCATCTTGGCAGATAGCATGTCTACCTCCTTGAGTTGATGCATACCTCCACCTCTCTTATGGGTCTAAACACATTCTTCATCTAGCCTTGGTTGGAGGCCATATTCTCCACAAGAGTGGTCGCAGCTGGAAGTGTAAATGACAAGAATGCACCTCCAGCAGCAGCATCCATGGTCTCACAGGTACTATTGGTCAACCCATGGTAGAACGTCTATATGAGTAGCCAATTCTCCATCCCATGATGAGGACATTCTGATATATAGTATTGAAAGCATTCCCATGCCTCAGGGACAGATTCATCATGTTGCTGCTGAAAACTTAAAATTCTCCCACGCAGAGCATTGGTCATGCCTGTGAGAAAGAACTTTGCTAGGAAGGCAGTGGAGCAGTTATCTCATGTAGTGTTTCTATTTTTGTTGGAGTAGAACCACTGCTTTGCCTTCCCCAAAAGTGAGAATGGGAAGAGGCAAAGTAGTATGGCATCTTTGGTTACTCCCTTGATGGTGAAAGTGCTACAAATCTCCAGAAAGTGTTGGAGATGAGCACTAGCATCTTCATGTGCCTTTCCACAAAATTGGCTCGCTTGCACCATGTTGATGAGAGCCAGCTTGAGCTCGAATCCATTGTCTCCCACATTGACTGTGGGTCTAGTCTGGATGTTGGCAGTGGTTGGAGCAGAGAATTCACGGAGAGTCCTATCAGCCATGGCTTCAAATTCTAGTGTTAAGCTTCGCCTTATATGGCTGTCTTCTGACTCTAAAGCTGAAACTGTTTTGAGTTTAGCCTTAGTCCTCTTAAGTAGTGCTTCTGGATCATCAACATAGTTTGTCGGAAGGTTAAAACTGGTCATACATTACCCTGCATAAGATACACAAGTAGACAAAACAAGCGTAAGCCTGTTTGAGCAGAGGTCAATGGTTATTTCGATCACATCAATAAGTATAAGTTTATTAATACTTCCTTTGTCTAGCTACCTTCCCTAGCAACGGTGCCTGAAATGCTTATTGGTGTTTATTAACTTGTCACTTGTTTTAATAGCCACCTATTATAAACCTATATCTCCTAACATTACTTTACTAGGTTGTTATCCCTAGTGATGTTGCTAGAGATACTTGCTGGTACTACCCAGCATTACTACTTGAATAATACTAAATAGTTCTTTATTAATTTATGTGACTAGGAGGAATATATAGATATGAATAAAAAGGAATATGCAAGCGCATAGATAATTATACCATTGTAGCACTTTATCCGAGAGTATTCTAGGTATCGTTATTTATATTTTACCACAAGGAAGGTCTAGCATAGACAAGTATTGATAACTTATACCATTGATGGAGAAGTAAACCATAACCAATATTCTACTCATAACAGGGGTAAGTCATAGGATAAGACATATATATATGATAAGTATTGATCAATGATAATGATAAATCACTCAGAGTACTCCTTTCTATGGCATTAGCATGGTCAGGTAGAATATTAGAGGAATAATTCCTAAGTCATTCTTAATTATAAGTCAAAGTATACATATCATCTTGATATCTACACATAAGGAAAACATAAGGTATATTCAACCAAGCATTATGTAACATAGAATCACATTCATAGGAGAATTCTATCATCCAAGCTAGATTTTGCATTCTACAAAATTCAAGTCTGGGGGTGGAGTTCTTTAAAAACATCTCATGCCATGTTGCTAATTTGTCTTGGTTATCGTTACCTTCATGATGTGCTCGACTTGCTAAATCACTAACAAATAAAAATCAAAATAATCATGCTCCCTTGGTTCATCATACATAATCTTGTTTTACTTGAATGAATCTCTTTAGTCTTTTAAGCTTCCTTGTTCTATTATAAGTATACTTCGGAATATTATTCAAATATGATTATTGAATCAAAACATACTTGTAAAGAATTTGGTTGTATATATGGACTAACCCTTGTAGGAAAATATTCAAATTTTGTTGGGAATATTAGGAGATCATTCGTAGAAACAGATCAAGGTTTGAGGTATTTTTCAAAATGATTTTACACATCTTTGCCTTAACCTTATTCAAAATTTGAAGTAGTGGTGAACAATCAACGTACACTTTTTAAAACATGGGATAAAGATTCTATGCAAATTAAAATGTTAAAACCAACTTTTCTGTAGCATAGAAGGTGACCTTTCTCTCTATGACAGCACTATCCTTGCTTTGAATCATTTGTATATTCTTTCGGGTATGTGTTGCTGACTAATCCTTTGCAGAGAAGAAACAATGAGTAGAGCAGAAGGTCTAACACAATGCTAAGATCCACAAAAGAAAGGATAAAAAGATGGCATGACAAAAGAATAAGAAAGGAGTGCGACATAGGAGACAAGATGCTCATGAATAGCTCAAGCAAGGAAACCTTCAAGCAGGAAGAGAAGACCACCACAAGTCATCTACCCTTCATCACATGGTGTCATCATGCTCTAATAATGAAGGTAACATCTTAAGGTAAGTGGTCATCATTTTCCTCTTGATCTTGGTATGCACATAAATGAAGAAACAAACATGTTTGAGTTATAATTTTGCTTAATCCAACCTGATTAACTCAACATATTTTGTTCCTTAAGCTTGTTCATAGTACCACTTTCTTGATCTCATAATCTTAACCAAACAAGCTAAAATTTTGCATCTTACCCTTGGAAGATAATAGTCATAATCATGTAAAGTTTGATACATTATAAAGATGGGCAATCCTTCCATAGGTTAAGCAACTTCACTCTTTTTGTCATAGTCAAAATGCTACATCCTTCTAATCTTATCACCCATGTTATAAGAATAAATAATGCACATAACATTAGCTCTATCATGATTCAATGTGCCTAAGGCTAGAGAAGAGTAAATAAAGTTTTAATTTTGTTGGTGTTTTTCCACCAACAGAGCCCATGCACTTGATCTCTACCTTATCTTTATGAGCAAAACACACTTCGAGTAAAGTGTGGGGGAGTCGATCCTCCAAATTCTACAAGTGGAAGTTTTGAACTCGACAACAAGCTCACAATCATTGATGAGAGGACACCTACCATCTAAGGTATGTTACACAATCATACACAATGGCAGGTAAGTATGGGACAAGAGGCGGCCAGCTTCCAGCAACAACAGCAAAATCAAAATTGGAAGGCTTTGTTCTAGCACCTCCACATCCAGCCACCTCGCTGAGCAACCACGACAACAACCAGCTTGGGGGAGAAGGCATTCTCCGTGTATCCAGATAAGTATTTCTTTCCTTTATTATTCTTAGTTTGCTTTATATATATTAGAAAAAAAAAGATGAATAACTAAAAAAGAAGTAAAAGTTATCTTTATAGAAATATATATAGTTATAATGTGTGATCTAAAAAATAAAAATAAAATAAACAGAGTGTGTCCAGTTTACTTTAATTTGTTTAAAGAGCTTAATAAAATAAAAAGGACTTTGAAGATAATCTCTTAAAATGGAAATGATGAATAGTTGCTCTGTTGTAATTCCTTTCAAGTACCTAGTTTTCAGCCTTGAATTCTTCCAGGTTTTGGATAAAACTATTTTGATTTAAGGATTTACTCTGAACTTGAAACTTGTGGGTAGCATATGCTTGATCTAAGTCTAGGTAATTGACGGATATGGTATGAGAAGGTCTAAGTTGTTGTTTATCTTATTCCAAGTGACACTAAAGTTCTGAAGATTTATCTTTTGAAAAACACAACAATGCTACATGATGAGTTCCTGTATGATAAAGTTTGAATTCCCACCAGAGCCATACATGTTATTTAGGCTAGAAAAACTTCCACATATATGCTACTTGCTTTTGCATTGAGTTTTGTCAAGCTTTGTTGACTGTTATGAGAGGTTTATCAAGCTCTTAAAATCAAGATCACGTACACACCACCCAAATATGCACTACTTCTACACTAGGGGTATAGATGTCCATCGGGCCGGGCCGGCTCGGCACGGCACAGGCCCGTGCCAGGCATGGCCTGATGGTGGTCGGGCCAGCACGGCACGTCGTGCCTCCTGGGCCGTGCCGAATCGGGCACCGAGCCTGGCCAACGGCCCAGGCACGGCCTGTCGGGCCATTTTTTGGGCCGGACCGGCCTAAAAATCCCGAGCATCTTAGCAGGCCGTGCTGGCCCAGCAGCCCAACAAGAGGGGAACGGAGGCATCGTGGACACCTCTAGGCGGGGCGTGGGTGGCGAAGGGGCGGCGTTGGCTGAGAGAGGCGGGAGGTGGTGGCGACGCTCAACGTCGGATCTGGCGAGAAGAGAAGGGGATGGAGAGGAAGTTCTGGTCGGAGTAGCGAACGAGGCAGGAGGAGGAGTCGACGTCGCCACGGTAGAGCATGAGCGCATAGACGGTGTCGGGGACCTCGCCGATGGTGGCCGTTGCAAAGAGCTTCCTAGACGAGGAGGCGTTCATGGGGAGCGTGGCGGTGAGCCGCTGGATGTTGGCGTGGTAGGCACCATTCGCGGTGTAGTGGCTGTTGTTGTTCCCGCAGATCTGCCCCACGGGGTCGCCGGCTTCTAGAGGCATGGGGGTGAAGATGTGGAAGAGGGCAGTGGCGGATCCGACCGCACCCGACGCCGACGGCCACGCGCGGCAAGAGGAGGTAGGGCCGTAGGGGCACACCAGCGGCGGCGCTTCTAGGGCGTGACCACATGGAGGTAAGGAGACCCTGGCCATGCAGAGGTTGACGCATGACGCTGGATCTATCGAGGTGAGCGCCTGAGCGGAGGTGAGGATCCTCCTCTGCCCTCTAGAGGGCGTGGCCGCGCGGGGGGTGGCAGGAGTGGAGTGACTGCGAGAGTGAGAGAGAGAGGCGTGGTGAGAGACTGAGAGAGGCGCGGTGAGAGACTGGGAATGGGGATTAGGGTTTGACAGGGGGAGCGGTGAGAGACTGAGTGGCCGCGTCGTGCTTCCGGCTAGCGGGCCGGCTTCGTGCCTCCTTTTTTTTGGCCGGGCCATGCCGTGCCGCCCGTCGAGCTGGGGGAGCAGCCCAAGCACGGCCTGCTACCCTGGGTCGGGCCGGCATGGGCACGAAGGAGGCCAGGCCAGGCCAGGCTTGGGCCGGGCCAAAAAGGCGGGCTTCGGGCCGGGCCATCGGGCTATGGGCTGCATGTACATATATAACTAGGGGTAGGCGCAAAAACATGATTTCCATCTAGATCCACTCAAAAATATTCTACTCCTACACGGAGAGTGAACACAAAAACATACTTGATAGGTTTTTCCATCCACCAAATAAATACTCCAAGTTCTTGTTGCTATCTCTCAAAGTTTTATTGCAGAAAAGAGGCATGGGCTATGCAAAAGTTATTCATAAGAAAAAAAAAGAGAGAGAAAAGAAAAAAAAAGTTGAGAAAAAATGGACAAGTGTTCGAGATATCTAAAAAAATGGGTACTCAGATGCCCGCCTGAAAAAAGAAGAGATGAATAAGATAGCCCCTGCTCTCTAGCAAATGTTTCCAAATTTCAAAAGAGAGATATGTTTTCAAGGAGCATAGTAGAATTAGGTTAGCCACCATACATATATCCACCATATACATCCACATACATGCACATCTTGATTTGATTGTATGACTTAACTCTCTTTGGATCTGAGGTTTGACTTTACAATATATGTATTGCAAGTATGCTCTAGCTTTCTCCCTCCCTATGAACTTCACATAAGCCTTAGTGGTAGGAAGAGAAAAGGCACAGTATCTTTATTGCCTTGGTGAGGATCCACAAATACCACATATATTGAGAGACTTGAAGTGTCATACAATGGAATCTTTGAGTTTTATTTTAAAAACTTATAAAACTCTGGAACAATGGAGGAACAAAGACCTTGAGACATAGTGCTTGACTTGATCATTCTATCTTTCAATTGCTCAAGACCTAAGTCAAGGCTAAGAAGTCCCATGGTTGAAGGTAATATGGGTAAGTTTGAAAGTCAGATCAGTTTATTCTAAACCAAAGGAGAACTTTTGATTGAACACATGTGTACTTTTGGGGAGTGAAAGAATTATAGCAACTCCTGATCCATTGCTGAGTATGGCTTTGCTCAGGGACTAGCAATGGTTAAGTGTGGGGGAACTTGTTGACGGTAGTTACCGTTCATCATAAACCGTCAATATAACTTATATAAATGCATAAAATGGATCACCAACACAGGTCTAGGGGTTTAAACTAATAAATTCCACAAGTTTTGGTGAATCTGTATTTACAGAAGGATTTACTCAGAAAACCATCAAGGAGGGCCTATTCGTCAAAGCAAATCACATTTATCCGCAGCGAAACCGATGTGGGAAGACTCTAGAAGACTCCAGAAGGCAAACCACCGAAGCGGAGGGCAGGTGGCTGCCATGTGGGGCCGGCTAGCCCCACCTATAGGCCGCCTAGCCCCCTAGGCCCACATATCAGCCCCTCCTTCGAATGTTGGTTCTCCACCGCCTACTAGATTGCATCTACGCCATTCTTTCAAGTCGGTTTGATCTGAGCGTCCAGAATTGATGCTCCGGCCTATATATAGCAGCCCCTACCCCCTCCCTAGAGCATCCCTAAAACCCTAATTCATATCTCTCATTCAGAGATCAAGATACACTAGGAGGATTAGGTCTAGACTCTCCAATGTAGTAGATTAGTAGCACGGGAGTGAGGGTCGAGTTGGGCTCATGCTCAAGTTCCGGATCTAGTCTTGGAGGCTCGGCAAAGCCTTATATCTTCACTTCCACATCTTGTAAGACTTATTATAAATTTATCATATTCCTATCTACATGCTATGCTTACTTTTAATATGTATCTTGCTTAGTTGAGGTTATCATTACTTTTGTGTGCGGGTTCATAGAGCTCTTAGCCTGCTAGTTTATCGATTGGGCTAAGTAGCCGAGCCTCATGTAAGTATGGTGCTTATACGATGCTCTGCCTGTGAGTACACCCTGTTCTGTGGTTGGGTGGTAGCAGTGGGAGGTGACAGCCCTATCTATCCTTTGTAGTCCACTCCGAATTAAGTAGGTTCTTAAATTGTAGGATCGTAGTCGCGTCGGTAGAGTTATCTATTGTGGGTACTCTATCGTCTAAACGGCGTCCCGAAATGCACAAGAGTTGAGTTAGTCTTAACTATAGTTGGATGTATATATACTTTGACCATATAATAAGAATGTCACAGGAATCTACCTCACTCGTTGCTCTCTCGAGTAGACTATTTTACGTTATCTTATAGATCTACCCCCTGAGTATCATTAACCTTAATTCCTATCATTACCTTCACCCCTGCTCTAGCCATGCTGGTATGTTGACTAATAGATACTCATTTGATATTCAATAAGTCTTTACTCCATTGTTTCCCTGTGGTAAAATATAAATAACGATACCTAGAATACTCCCGGTAAAATGCTACAATGGTATTCTGTGCGCTTGTGGAATCCTTTATATTCTATTTGCACTTATAAATACCAACACTGCCCTCCTCGTCTCGTCGCAGCCTCACAAGAATGCGGGGATGAGCTGGGACAACTTCCGATGACTCTTCCATTGGGCGCTTCGTTCCCCGATCTGCCATTGGATGAGATCTGGAAGATGGGGTGTCGAGGTGGAGCGTCGAACGAAGGAGATAGAATGAGAAGATAGGTAAGTGTAAGTGTGTAACGAGTTTAGAAAGGAATCGTGTACTTGCTTCCCTGCCTTAGCCTCCACTTTTATGGAAGGATGGGTGAGATATGCGCTCATTGGAGTTCACTTCGATTGTACTGAACGAGAGCAGGAGTTATGTCGAGGCCACGTCTCGCACGATCTTAGTGGAGCACGCTTCTCCCGGCGGAAGTAATGGTGATGGAACAGTGTTGGAAGTTGGACGGAGAAAATTGACTCGACCACGCGGCTCGGCCCCTCTAGCGCTAACCACGCGGTTTGGGGGAGACGAAGTGACGAATCGCTTGCCTATTTAGTGTAAGGTACGATCCCCTGCGCCTTTGGATCTAAACCACCTCTACGCTTGCCTATTTAGCGCAACATATTTTTATTGAAATGATTTTTTTAATCGGAATCCGGATTCCTTCTTGACCGTGAAAGCTGCAAGATGGAATATAAAGCATTCAATCTTGAAGAAGGAGCACCAACCCCAGCAAAACTACTTATAAGTTGAAATGGAAGGAGTACAATATATGGCCCTAAGTTGGGAGGGTTATGCGGATTTTTATTGTTTGGTAACTCATAGCCATTTCATTATCTACATAATATGCCATGTCAGAAAAGTGCCTTCAAAAACAGCTCAAGAGTTTATTTAGACAGTTTTTAATACTTTTAAGAATATAAGGTGAAATAGACAAACCGTCAATAAATAGCGATTTAAGTAATATAGTCTTTTTTCTCCCTCTATAAGGAGACCGTGCTCTCGCTTGTAGTGCCTAGTCACTCCAATACTGTAGTGTTTTGTATTGGTGCCCCATGGAGAACGACATTGTGGGGGCAGAAATGGCATCGGAGGAACTGTCGCCGGTGTTAGTGCAGTGCGGCATATGCATGCATCACAATTCACAAGTTAGTCTATATTTCTCTGGTCTCGTTTACATATTGGATTGTTGATGGGTATATTTTAGTACAACACCCTCTTGTATTTTGCCACAACACCCTCTTGTATTTTGCCCGGAAGGTCTTTTGTTCTCTGTGATAGATAAAGCTGTTAAAACGTGAGCAGAAACAAATTGATTATGGTATACAGATAAGATTATAAAGGATATGCTCGTTTGGTATACATATTTTTGCAATGATTCTTTATGAAAATTCTTGCAGAATTTCTACAAATTTCATAGGTAAAAAGAGGGGTCTAAATTTTTCTTTGCCACTCTCCCGACAAGTTTATTAAATATATATACTCCCTCTGTCCTGAAATACAAGGAATCCAATTTTATCCTAAATCAAACTATAATAAATTTGATCTGGTTTATAGAAAAGAAGAAAAAATATGTATTAAATATTGAATAGATTATGGAATATATTTTTACAATATACCTCTTTGATGCGGTAGATATTAATGTCCTTTTCCGTAAGCTTGATCAAAATTAATAAAGTTTAACTTAGAACAAAACTGGATTCCTTATTTTTTTAGTTTTTGGACAGAGCAGGAGGAAGAGAGTAGGTACATGCACACGTAAGCATACGTATGGATGACGTTTCCTTCTATACTGATCTCGTGTCACGCTACTGCTAACGGCTGGGCTGTGCCCTCAGCTCTCGTAGGCGGGGCCTCACTAATGGGCCCAACAGACCAACAAAGTATTATATATATTATATATTTTTGAAAATCATTGTTGCCCCTGAAGGCGTATGACCAGTGGTAGTGCTGCGCGGCATATGCCATATGCACACATCACGAATTCGTTCACAAATTTTTGTATGGATCGATCGAGTTGAATGATGCCCTGGTCATCACCACCACAATTAGGAGTATAAGCAAATGCCTCAAGGGATGAGACCATATTTATATGCTCTTGATCTAGGGATCAATGATATCCTAATAAGCATTAAAGCATTACACAGGGGCAACAATGATTATGCATGTCCTCTGTTCTATCATTAGGTGGATTAGAGCCACCCACAACACAACACGTTGGAGGGAGAAATTAAGTATCCATGTGTGCCATTTCAATGAAAAGTAGCAAATTTTTTATATAAAAGAAAACAATGAAAACGCATGGAAAAGAGTTCCTGATGTATTTGGGGGAAACCATTGCACAAAGGGTACCAAGGATTTTTTTATTCAAAAAAGTTCACTCCCACCTGTATGATCACAGAGCCCGGTTTCCTACTTGGAGTATCATGATGGCTTTGGTTAATCTATTTTAAGACAATTTGGGTATGAGATAACCGTTCTTATGCCAAGAAATCCCCTATTACTGATTGGAATAATAATTATCACAAGACACGCTATAAAAAAAAAGAAAAATCTAAATTCTTGCAAAATATGACTCGCATGGTGACTCTATTCATCTTTGTTAAAGGAAAAAGTGACCGATGTCTCAATTGATGAACAGTGTATGTACAATATATTCAAGCCCAAGGGCGGTTGTCAGTTGGTGGAAAGGTGTCTTTCTATGCCTATTTTGGAACTGTCATTAGCAGTTGATAAATGACGAGTTTAATCTAAATTGATCACTAAATAATAAATCTTAACACTCTCTCTTGATCAATTGGTTCTTTGTAGGCATCGTTGTTTATTCATCAGTCATCATCTTGAAGCTTTGAAAAACCCTGTGGGAAAAAAACAAAGTATACCGATATACCTGGCAAAACTCCTCAAAACCCAGTGGAAAAAAATAAGAAGAAACACCATGATATATATATATATATATATATATATATATATATATAACTCCAATGTTAATAGACCCTTTAGGTGTTCCTAAAGACATAGTCTAAAAACAATTTGATCAAAGATCAATATGTCATAAATATTATCTTCGAAAAACCTTTGTGAGGAAAAATAGATAATATGACATTTACTATGTGTTAACATTACCTCATTAAAAACTTTATGCGAGAAAACTCCAGAAGAGTAAACTCATGTAAAGGAAAAAGAGTGTAATGTGATGTTTGAAACAGGTTATATTTTAGAAGGATTCTCCCCCTGATTCTTGCAAGTCTCTAAGTCTTCTCATACCAATGCCCTCAACACATTTACGGAATGCGGAGTATGGTAGAGATTTTGTGAATAAATCTGCTAGATTATCACATGACTTAGTTTGCAAGATTTCAATTTCTCTATTCTTTTGGAGCTCATGGGGATAGAATAACTTGGGAATAATATGCTTAATCATATTACTCTTAATATAACCTTATTCTATTTGTGTAACACATGCCGAATTATCCTCAAAGATAATGGTCGATGTATCAAGCGCACCAATACCACATGATTGTATTATGTGGTTTATCATTCTGCGAAGCCATACGTATTCGTGTGATGCTTCATATAAAGCAATTATTTCAGAATGATTGGTGGAAGTAGACACCAAAGTCTGCTTTGAAGACTTCCAAGATATTGTTGTTCCACCTTATAAGAATACAAAGCTTGTTTGTGATCTGCCATTGTGGGGATCTGATAAATAACCAGCATATGTATATCCTAACAAAATTGGATCTTGATTTCCACTATAGAATAATTCAAGATCTCTAGTCCCATTAAGAAATCTTAAAACGGTTTTAACTCCTACCCAATGATGTTTGGTAGGTTCAGCACTATGTCTTGCTAGCAAGTTTACTACGAATGCAATATCGATCTAGCTGGGTGCTATTAGCAAGATACATTAGTGCTCCAATGGCACTAAGATATGGGACATGTGGTCCCAATATCTCTTCTTCTTCTTCTTCTTTCCGTGGTCTAAAAAGATCCTTTTCAACATCTAAGGATCTCACTACCATCGGGGGTTTTGCTGGATATGACTTATCCATATTGAATTTCTCCAATATTTTCTAGACATAGGCATCTTGGTATATAAATATACCAGAACGTAAATGCTAAAGTTGTAAACCCAAACAAAATTTGGTTTGACCTAAATCTTTCATTTCAAACTCCGTCTTTAAATGATGACGTGCTTCATTAATATCGGGTTCATTGCCAATGATATTAAGATCATCAACGTACACCGATATGATACAAAATTCTGTTGATGATTTTTTAATGAAGACACATGGGTAGTCACCATTATTTGTGTATTCCTTCAACTTTAGGAATTCACTTAACCGATTGTACCACATTCGGCCCGACTGCTTTAAGCCATATAATGACTTCTACAACTTGACGCAATGCATGTTACGATTTGCCTTGGGATTCGATATATTGATTCCATCAGGAACTTTCATGTATGTATATATTAGAATCCAATGACCCATACAAACATACGGTCACTACGTCCATCAACTGCATAGATAGACGATTTTGTACTGCCAGCGATATTAAGTATCGGAATGTTATTCCACTTATTACCGGAGAGTAAGTTTCATTGAAATCAATGCCAGGTTTTTGCGTAAAACCTTGTGCCACAAGCCTTGCCTTATATCTCACCACTTCATTGTTTTCGTTCCTTTTATGGATGAAAACCCATTTGTATCCCACAGGGAAGATACTAGGGGTGTTGGCATTACAGCCGAAAACACTTCCCTTTTATAAAGCAAGACAATCTCTGTTTCAATTGCTACCTTCCACTTATCCCAGTCTGAGCACTTCTTGCACTCAGTCATAGACTTAGGATCTGAATCAGTTTAAAGGATATTTGCATTTGTTCAGAGAAATAAATGTCGACTATTATGGACTTATGATTATATGACTCTCCAGTTTCTATGAAATTTATCATAATTTTGTCTAGCCTTAAAGATTCATCATGACTTCCTGAAACGATGGATCTAGGGTCTTTCGATGTTCCAGCCTCAGTGTTTATGTGCATAACTAAGCTAGATTGTGGATCACTTCTATCCACAGGACATTGTATGTCCTCTAGGTGTCTTTCAACCAAAGGTTGAGTTGCATTTCCAGTCTTCTTTTCCTTGTCAGCAATCACATCTTGCCTCTTGGAAGTGTTTTTCCCCCTCTTTTTGCCAATTTGGGGGTGATTGGTTTAATTAGGTACCTCCACTTTTTTAGGCACATTCCTTGCAGGATGGAGAGACTTTGTAACACCTTTATAATCAGATAAAGTGTCTGGCAGATTGTTTGCAATATTTTGCAAATCAATAATTCTTTGAACTTGTAGTTCAGTTTCTGTAGTACGTGGATCAGAAAATGGAATGCCTTCTGCATTCCAATCAATTTCCTAGCATTTCTTTTGGTACAATTCTCCTCCTATTGCCAGCAAATGATCCTCATTAAAAAAACAGTCAGCAAACCAGGCTGTAAATAGATCTCCTGTCATAGGTTCTAAATACTTAATGATCGATGGAGATGAAAATCCCACATAGATCCCTAGTTTCCTATGAGGACCCATCAATGTCCACTGAGGTGGTGAGATGGGTACGTATACAACGCACCCAAACTTACGCAAATGGAAAATACTCAGAGGATTCCTATGTACTAACTGCAAAGGGGATGTTTCGTGATATGCAGTTGGTCGTAGTTGGATCAGGTCGGCAGCATGTAGAACTACATGATCCCAACACGACGTAGGCATTTTGTAATTCATCAACAAAGGTCTTGCAATGAGCTTGATTCGTTTAATCAATGATTCAGCCAAACCATTTTGAGTATGTACATATGGAACAGAATGTTGAACCTAAATTCCCAATGCCATGCAATAATCATTAAAAGCACGAGATGAGAATTCAGCAGCATTGTCCATTCGGATAGATTGAATCCGATGTTCAAGATAATGTGCCTTCAACTTAATAAGTTGGGCCATTATTTTGGCAAAAGCATGGTTGCGTGTCGATAAAAGAGACACGTAGACCATCTAGTAGATGCGTCTATCAATACCATGAAGTACCTAAATGGCCCCAATAATGGTTGGATCGGACCACAAATATCTCCTTGAATTCTTTCAAGGAATTTGAGTGGTTCAGCTCGAATTTTAAGATATGATGGTCTTAAAATTAATTTCCTAATTGCACAAGCAGTACAACAAAAATCTTTATTTTGGGGAAAATTTGCATTTTCCATATCATGACCAATGGAATTGTCGATAATTTTCTTCATCATCCCTATTCCAGGATGTCCAAGTCGATCATGACAATTTTGGAATGTATCGACATCTTTGACAATTATCTTATAAGCAACATGTTCTATGGGCTTTATGTATGTAAAGTACAATCTAGTTTGGAGTGAAGAAATCTTTTCACAGATTTGTTTGCCATATCCAGTAAGTTTGGTAAAGAGAAGAAATTCCTCTTTATTATCCATATGTGCTTCCACATGGAAACCATTCTTACGGACGTCTCTAAAACTTAGAAGGGTACGAGTCGAGTCGGGATACAACAATGCATCCTCCATCATAATTTGTGTACTCATAGGGAGAGTAATAGTGGCTCTTCCTGAACCAACTATTAACGCATCGCGACCAGCGATGGTCATAATATTTCCTTCCCTTTTCTTAAGAGTCTGAAAATATTTCATCTCTCTAAGTATAGAGTTTGTGGTCATGAGTCCACAAGGCATAATTCTTCAACCTTTGGATTGAGATCAACAGACATCTATATGTAAAACAAATGTAATTAAAATACTCAAATGTAACATATAGGATTATACATACAATATATTGAATATCAAGTACAAGAGTATGATATTACAATATCAATGAGTTGGTACAACTTAACAACAATATAAAGTAGTTTGTACAACTCTCAAGCACACTAAATAATACAACCCAAAACAACTATATGTTTGTATGACTTAAACTATTACAACATTTATCAAGTGAGATATCAAATGTTGTACCGAGATTACTCCAAACCTCTAAATATGTCTCTAGAACCAAAGTCTAGGAGCATGTTGTTCGTCGATGGAAGGTTCTCATCAATGTTAAGAGAATTGTTGTTAACTTGTTCTTTTGGAGCCTGATTGGAACAACCCTCTTTCGGGACAGCCTCAGATGCAAGATTGAAGTGTGCCTCATATCTTGTGTCTCCTGCTGGCTTGACCTCCTTTAAGGACTTTTGGTACAAAGCAACCAGATGCTTAGGTGCACGGCAATTCTTGGCAAAATGCAAAAAATCTCCACATCTATGATACTTATTGTCATTTTTGGATTTTGCATTGTCCTTCTTCCTCTTGTTTGAATTATGCCTTTGTCTCCTATTGTGTTTGCGTTTACCAGCTTTGTTCTTTGTGTAGGGGATCATGACGCCTAAGAGGGGGGTGAATTAGGAAACTTAAAATTCCGATTCTAAACTATGGCCTCTTCTTCTATTCTTAGCAAAACCTATGCATATGATAAACTATCTAAATGTGTAACTACAGTTTTGCTAGTGAGTTGCTATCCCTACCGCAAAAAGGAGTAATACAAACAATGTAAATGCAGAAGATAAAGAGCAAGGTAGAGATATGCAAACTCCCATCGATGACTCCGGTATTTTTACCGAGGTATCGAGAAGCGCGCAAGCTTCCCCCTAGTCCTTGTTGGAGCCCCTCGCAAGGAATCCCCCACAAGGGCCAAGCTCCCGGTCGAGTAACTCCGTGGATAGCCCTGGGCCTTCCCCACAAGCAAGTGGGTCTCCGGTGTGCCTTTCGGCAAGCCTCTCCCGGATCGCTCCCCGCCGTCTTCACTATCAAGCTTCTAGCCGAACCGCCGGGTGTCTTGTTCCCTTCTGTACACGGTGGCAGCCACACCACAAACACGGTTGGTGTGATCTCGCAAGACTAGAAGCCCCTCCGATGTACAATAATGGTGCGTGCAAGCACCAAGTGGTAAGAGGTATGCAAACATCACTAAACACTAGGCCTAAACCTAGAGGAAGCGCATAAGCGGTGGTCTAATCAACCTAAGCACTTCGCAAAGCACCTACGCTAATCACCTAATGAATCACTAAGCACTATGCAAGTGGTGATCACTAAAATGATGTATCAACACCCTAGGTATATTTCCTCAGCTCCACTCATCCCAAATGGCCAGTTGGGGGTCTATTTATAAGCCCCACTGACAAAAGTAGCTGTTGGGGATGAAATCCCACTTTTCTGCTACTGACCAGGTGCTGCTTTCGTCCTGACCAGATGCGTCCAGTCGTCCCGACCGTTAGAGCGCGCGATCAACTGATCGGATGTTGATGGCATCCAGTCACAAGCCACCAGACATGTTCGGTCGCAACTTTACGGCTCTGGAACCTCTCTGTACTCGATCGGACGTTGTAGTTCTTGCATCCGGTCGATTAGCCACCAGTGTCCGGTCAGTGCTGAGTGTGTTGCCGGGGTGATAAACAGTGCCATCGATGCATCTGGTCGCTGCTGCTGACGCCTGCTGTTGCCGAGCCTCTTTATCAGAGCGTCCGGTCGCTATGCCGCTAGCGTCCGGTCAGTGATGTGAAGCTCGTTTCTTCGTGATCTTGCGTCCGGCTTGGTTCCTATATTCGTGCTTGGACTTTGCTTGATATCTTGGGTCTTCTCTAGTGCTTCTAGGGTCTTTCTTATGGTGTTGATCGTGGGATCACCATGTCGCCTTCGTCCAAGTCACGTCTTACACTCTATTGAACTACAAAACAATCACTTGCAAATTCATTAGTCCAATTTGGTTGTGTTGGTCATCAAACACCAAAATCCAAAGTAAATGGGCCTAGGGTCCATTTTCCTTACAATCTCCCCATTTTTGGTGATTGATGACAACACGACCAAAACAAGCAAATAATAAAAATTTTGGACTTTAAAAACTATTTACTTGCTAGGATGCAATGCAAAGGGCAAGGCTATATGATGCTAAAAGATACCAATTAAAGATACTAATTGTAAAGCTAAAATGTACCACATGTAAACATCTTTGAAAACTTATCTTGCCCTTGCAAATGTCCCCATGTGGCATTATGGATTTAAGCCTTGCTTTTTGGTCCTACAAATTCTCCACATTACATAGACTAATCCATAATACACTATCCTCCCTCTCTTGGACCATTACCACTTGTAAATTATTATGATCGGGCTTGCTTTTGGTCCTACAAATTCTCCCCCTTTGGAATCAAACACCGAAAAGGAAGACATTAGTAGCACAAGGGAGGGTCAAACTTGGTGATCCTTTGTATGTAGAGTGGAATAGGTCAGCAATTTTGACTCTCACATTACATGGACTAAGCTCTCCCTAAATATATGCATACATATGATGGAGAATGTAGTTTATGCAGAATTGGCAAAATAATGCTCAAGGGAGTTTAATCTATATAATGCATGAAGAAAGCATATATATATATATATATATATATATATATATATATATATATATATAAGTGAAATCAACATGATGATATTGGTTTAGAAAAAACACATGTGGAAACCAATTTAATTTATACCACTTGCAATAGGTGGTGGATATTTGAAGTATGATGCTCAACTTCAGGGACTCCATTTTCCTTGCAATGAGACTACTACACACATGGGCTTGAAAAGGTGTTAGTCTCAAAGCATCCAACTTGTAGAGTAACCTCCCCCTAAATTTGTGCACACAAGTATGGAATACTTGTACGAGACATGCACATTGATTTTAGAATCAACCATACCACTTGAAAGATGACAACACATGAATGTGAGAATCATTTTTGAAGGTGATATTCGGGAGAAATTATATACAATTTGGACTTTAGCACATATTAGATGAACAATTATAAAACAAGCTATGTGTCGTGCTCCTAAACAATTTAAACCATATAGGTTTGCTCCAAGGGTTAAGAATGAAACCGAGCAAGCCTATCATAAGATATACCTAGTGTATGCATGGCAAAAGATATAAGCATGCAAATGCAAACCTAGGCATGAAAAGGAACTAGATGCTAATTACAAGAATTTGAATCTTGATACCAATTGTAAGAAATACCAATTGAAAGAAATTACATATAGTTACCTAACATGGGAAGGAGAATTTGGGTCCATAGTATTCACTAACCCACTTAGCAATGACTTTGTCCATAATGATGCACCCCATGAAATACACCCATGTTTTGCCAAGTCTCCAAATTCCCTGAAGTCCATTGGACTTCTCACTTCCCTTTCAGGATCCAAACCTTGTTGGTGCTCTTCATATTTGAAATGATCGCTTTTGGCACCCAAAAGCGTTTGACCCCATTGTTGGCTTGCTTGTTCACCTTGATGGCCACCATCTTGTCATTTTTCTTCTTCATTAACAAGTATGGTGTGGAGGCCTTCTTGTCCACCTTGTTGGTGTAGGTGTTGGAGAACTTGCTTGTTTCCTTTTTGTTTTTCGCTTTCTTCTTAGCTCATCCCCCATTCTTCACCTTGCACTCATAGGACTTGTGGCCTTCCTTGTGGCACATGTAGCAAACCACGGTTTGTCCTTCATCAAGCTTCTTCACTCCCTTGATGGTGTTATCTTGATGAAGTTGGGCTTACTTTATCTTGCCTTTCACTTGAGTCAAGTCCTTGGTGAGGCGAGCCACTTCTTGCTTGAGTTGCTCATTCTCCATTGCAGCCTCTTGTGTGCATGTATCTACAACAACTTTCTCAACACAAACTTGGTTGCACAAGGGTGAGTCTAAACATAAATCATTGCAAGAAGTAGAGGCATCCTTTTTAGGCACATCAAAGATAGAACTTTTCTTTTTAGGTGCCTCGGTGGGGGTAGTACCGACGGCTTCAAAATTAGCAACTTTATTAGTTAGCTCATCACAATGTTTGCACATAGTTTTCATTTTAGCAAACAAACTTTTCTAGTCATCTTGTGAGCTAGCTAACTCCTTCTTTAATTTTTCATTTTTCTTTACAAGTTGCTCATCATTGATTGTGCATTCACTTGTTGCACTAGCCTCAAGTTGCTCAATTTTAGTAGATAGATCCATATCAAGATTGGCAAAAGTTTCATATTGTTCAAGCAAAGTAGCATAAGCTTGTTGTGAGCTATCTAGTTTTCTTTTAATTTTTTAAGCTTCTTTTGTTGACTAGTGCACACTTTAGCAAAGTTAAGATTTTCTTGCACAATTTCATCATAAGAAGGTAGCTCATCATCACTATCACTATCATTGTCACTATCACTAGGGATAGATTTTTTGTTACCTCGTGCCATAAGGCACACATGTGAGGTGCTTGATGATGAGTGCTTGTGCCCTTGTCTCTTGTGATGGTCTTCTTCACTTGAAGAATCATCCCATGACCTTATTAATGTGAGGGCTTTGCCCTTGCACGCCTTCTTCTTTGTCTTGGTTGTGGGCTTATTTAGACAAACTTCCACAAAGTGCCCCAACTTGCCGCATCCATAGCATCCTCTCTTTCTTTGCTCATTTCTTTGATTGGTGAAGATGAAATCTTGAATTTGGATGGGCACACCGCGAACATTGAGCCTTTGGATCATCCTCTCCACCTTGTTGATAAGTTTGATTGATTCTTCATCAAGGTCGGAGATGGAGGAGGAAGATTGATCATCATCACTTGATTCTTCATCATCATCATCCTCATCTTCTTCTTCATCTTCACTTGAGGAGCTTGAGATTGATCTTGTCTCAACTCGCTTGCCCTTCATATTCTTTTTATCACTACATGCGAGAGCTTTGCCTTTGCTTGATGAAGAGGCTTCTTCTTGACCCATCTTTCGTGACATTTCAAATGCCACTATTTTACCAATGACTATGGCTGGGGTCATGGTGCTCAAATCCTCCATGTTGTGAAGGATGGTGATGATGCTTACATATTTCTTTTATGGTAGCATAGAGATGATCTTCCTCACGATGTCCGCATCATCTAGCTTTGTTAATCCTATTGAATGGAGCTCATTGATAATTAGATTCAAACAAGAATACATATCACGAACAAGCTCATCATCATTCATTTTAAAGGAATCATAATTTTGTTTAGCTAGACAAAGTTTTTGCTCACGGACATTAGTTGTGCCATCATGGAGCTCTTGGAGTTTCAACCAAATTTAATGTGCCGTATTTAAAGTGAACACTTGGTTAAACACATCCATGCTAAAAGATTCAAACAAGCAATTTTTAGCTCTAGCATTGAAATGAATTTCTTTTTCTTCACTCTTTGTGGGTTTATCGAGATTCTTAATGGGTTTCATCCCATCATGAGTGACTCTCCAAACACCCAAATCTACCGTCTCAAGATGACAGGCCATTCTAGCTCTATAGTAGGGGAAGTTAGGGCCATCAAAGTACGGAGGCCTAGAGGTATCCATCCCAACCACTCTAAATAGCGTTGGCTCAACGGCGGTTAAGCCAAAGGTCCAAATTGAGCCAACCGGCTCTGATACCCCTTGTAGGGGACCGTGACACCTAAGAGGGCGGGGTGAATTAGGAAACTTAAAATTCTGATTCTAAACTATGGCCTCTTCTTCTATTCTTAGCAAAACCTATGCATAAGATAAACTATCTAAATGTGCAACTACGGTTTTGCTAGTGAGTTGCTATCTCTACCGCAAAAAGGAGTAATACAAACAATGTAAATGTGGAAGCTAAAGAGTAAGGTAGAGATATGCAAACTCCCATCGATGACTCCGGTATTTTTACTGAGGTATCGAGAAGTGCGCAAGCTTCCCCCTAGTCCTCATTGAAGCCCCTCGTAAGGAATCCCTTGCAAGGGCCAAGCTCCTGGTCGGGTAACTCTGTGGATAGCTCAGAGCCTTCCCCATGCGCAAGTGGGTCTCCGGTGTGCCTTCTGGCAAGCCTCTCCCAGACCGCTCCCCTCTGTCTTCACTATCAAGCTTCCGACCAAACTGCCATGGGCTTTGTTCCCTTCGGTACATGGTGGCGGCCACACCATAAACGCGGTTGGTGTGATCTCACAAGACTACAAGCCCCTCTGATATACAACAATGTTGCGTGCAAGCACCGAGTGGTAAGAGGTATGTATACCTCACTAAACACTAGGCCTAAACCTAGAGCAAGCGCATAAGCAGTGGTCTAATCAACCTAAGCACTTCGTAAAACACCTACGCTAATCACCTAATGAATCACTAAGCACTATGCAAGTGGTGATCACTGAAATGGTGTATCAACACCCTAGGTATGTTTCCTCTGCTCCACTCATCCCAAATGGCCGGTTGGGGGTCTATTTATAAGCCCCACTGAGAAAGTGGCTATTGGGGATGAAATCCCACTTTTCTGCTACTGACCAGATGTTGCTTTCGTCCTGACCAGACGCGCCCGGTCGTCCTGACCGTTAGAGTGCGCGATCAACTGATCAGATGTTGATGGCGTCCGGTCACATGCCACCGGACAAGTTCGGTCGCAACTTTGCGGCTCTGAAACATCTCTGTACTCGATCGGACGCTGTAGTTCTAGCATCCGGTCGATTAGCCACCAACATCTAGTCAGTGCTGAGTGTGTTGCCGAGATGATGAACAGTGCCATCAATGCGTTCGGTCACTACTACTGACGCCTGTTGTTGCCGAGCCTCTTTATCGGAGCGTCCGATCGCTATGCCGCCAGTGTCCGGTTAGTGCTGTGAAGCTCGTTTCTTCGTGATCTTGCGTCCGGCTTGGTTCCTATCTTCGTGCTTGGACTTTGCTTGATATCTTGGGTCTTCTCTTGTGCTTCTAGGGTCTTGCTTATGGTGTTGATCGTGGGATCATCATGTCACCTTCGTCCAAGTCACGTCTTGCACCCTATTGAACTACAAAACAATCACTTACAAATTCATTAGTCCAATTTGGTTGTGTTGGTCATCAAACACCAAAATCCAAAGTAAATGGGCC
Organism: Miscanthus lutarioriparius; assembly: GCA_904845875.1. NCBI lineage: Eukaryota > Viridiplantae > Streptophyta > Magnoliopsida > Poales > Poaceae > Miscanthus > Miscanthus lutarioriparius. The sequence goes on from CAJGYO010000007.1 coordinate 44,452,575, forward strand.
TAGGGTCCATTTTCCTTACACTTTGGAAAAGATCCATTGAACTTATTTCTAGTATTTTTCTGTATGTTGTGAACCTCAGGCAGAGGCACCGAACCAATAGGGCGCTTATGATGATTCTTCAGAAGAAGTTCATCATGTTTTTCTGCTTGAGTCAATGTATGAATAAGCCAGGAATAAAGCTGGTAATTATGAGCCCTGTATTGCTTTTGCAATACTCTATCGAACGGAAGCATAGTAGAGAGTGCTTTCTCTATCTTGTCTGCATATGTGGGCTCTTTCTCACAAAACTTCAACTTAGAACAAATCCTATGAACAGCGTGGTTATAGTCTACCACAGATTTGAAATCTTAGAGACGTAAATGATTCCATTCATGATTGGCCTCAGGCCAAATAAGTTCTTTTTGCTGCTCATATCACTCTTTAAGAGCTTCCCATAATTCGCGAGGATTTTCAATCATAAGGTATTCAAATTTAAGGTCCTTATGAATATAAAACCGTAGCAAAGCCAAAGTAGTATAGCTATGCTTATCTTGCAGGACAACCCCAGTTTGGGGTTCCTGAATTGTAGCCAAAAGACTATGAGATGCAAGCGCTATCTTGATATCAGAACCCATGTAGGGTAATTGCTTCCATTTAACGCACGTTTTTCGAACTCCTTAGTGGCCATGATCCTACGTGGACAACCATGGATTAATTAATTTACCGTATGGTAAATTAAAACCAATAGGGTAATGTTGTAATACTAAATGCAATATTTTTAAAGTTTATATCTTATCATAGTTTTAGAGTGTTGTAGGTAATCACAAAGATTGTGTATACCATACAACAAATCATCATAAATTTTAATATACACAAGACAGATAGTCTCTGAGTCAAAGACAAAGAGTAGATCTTTATGGTAGGCAAATATATTGCTACCTAAGCACGATCTCTGGGCAGGATAATTCATAAGTGAATTAAACACAGCCATTGCTTAGGTTTCTACCATCTTGTGTAATAACAAAATAATATGATGAAAATGGATGTAGACCATTTATAACAAGCCAAAACCATTATTTTTTTATAAAAACACAGTATAGGTAATCATCAAGTTTTAGAGAAACAAGATGTAGACCTCTTAGTAACGGGTGATTTAATCACTGCTATGGCATGGTCTCTAGTCAGGATAATTCACAAGGAATTAAACGTAGCTAATGCCATAGACTCCATTACCTTGTGTTAATTAACCGAAATAATCAATATACATTGCAATTTTAAACCTACAGTAATTAAAATTTTCTAATTATGTGGATAACTTTGTTAAATTGCATCTAAGTCACTAGCTAATTTAACATGTATGTGGTGCAAAAGGGGTTTGGGGCACCAACATATCCAATTCTATTATAAAATTACAAATGCAACATATATGTTGGTGCAAAACAGGGAGTTTGGGTGCACCAACATATGCCAATTTAATAATCAAAGTCACAAGTGTAATACGTATGTGGTGCAAAATAGGGTTTGGGTGCACCAACATACGCCAAAATATAATAGAATCACATATTGCATTGTAATATAATAAAAACAAACCACATTTATATACAATGACAAGGTACAGCAGGTACAGAGCAACATCAAACAATATAGTTAAACTGATGTTATGTAGGGAATTAAATTAGCTAAATCATATGCTAATTAATTATACTACTGCTGAAATGAAAAAAATAACAAAGATAACAAATTTTCTAGGCATAAAACAGGCAACTTCAGCCCAAGCGAGCAGCAACAGGCCTAGCATGGCGCGCGGCCTAGCCGGCCAACCAGGCGTGGCCCAGCGGCCCAGCCAGCCAGCCAGGGCATGGCCCAGCGAGCCAAGGAAGGGGCGCACCGGGGCCAAGCCATAACCTAGGCCTAGTCCACCATTTCGGCCCACCCGACCGCCCCTGTCGTAGGCCTATAAAAGGGTGGCGGTTAGGGTTTGGGAAACCCTATCCACCCTAACCTCCAGCCGCTGTTGTGCGCCACCGCCGCCGCCTCTACTACCGCTTGTGCTGTGTAACACCCTAGGTGTTAGCCACATGCTAAGCAGTGGGTTTGTGCTCAAACATGACAGGATAAGTGGTGAAGAAGCTGTCAAGGTCAAATCTATGAAAATGAGCCCCAACTTACACTTGGACAACACACCTTTGCTTACATGTTGACCCTTTTCAAATGTAGGCTTATGTTCAACATGCCTCTTTCATGAGCATCACCTTAATATCTATCTATCTCCACCATTGGGAAAGTTTCACGAAGTTTGGAGCCAAAAAGTCACATGAAATGATAAGTTATAATATTTCTTGAATTATTTCATCCGGTGAATGAGAACATGGGATGTCGACCAAACCTTGCTACCTTGCACAAATGGCTCTAATTGAACTCTACAACAAAAGCCATGTAGGGTTCATGTTGAGAAAATGTCCAGAAAATGCTTCAATGGACCAGAAAACATAATTTAAAGCTTTATCGTGATGCGTTTTTAAAAAAGGGAACTTCAGTTTCTGTGTAGTTCTGAGGTTTGACCTTAAATGAAAGTTGTAGTTTAACTTATGTAGAACAAACTTTGTTTAAGGGTCAAGAGCTAGTTTGTTCCCTAACTTAGTCAAATAGGGCTCTCAAGGATCAACTCAGTGTTATTTTGAAACTCCAAAAATTGGCTGTGTTGGGAGCTGAAGCTTTCAATTTTCAATTTTCATGTAGCCCTCTTTGGGGAATTTTAGTTTGCAAACCATTTCGAATTTTGCCAAACTCCTTTAATCAAAGTTGTAGTACTCATGTAGCCCTACAACAATGAGCAATTGGTTGATTGAATCATTGAACCGTTTGAGAGATACGGAAGGGCGAAGATGTAAGTTTCAGTCTATTTTGAGGCATTTTTAGATTTGCATTGGCATGTCACGTTCTCGTGTTTTCATTAAGAAACTTGACTTGATCCCAAAGTAAAAGTTGGACTATATGTTTTGGAGAAGAGCATGTAAAAATTTGGCATGAGTTTGACTTCGTTTTGATCATCAAGTTGAGTTTGATTAATGGGCCGTCAATGCGTTGACACTACCACTTTGGAGGCCAATTACGTGCTGATCTAGAGCCCTAATGATTATGACCCCCTAAGCAAAGTTATAGAGCATCAGGAGTACAGCAAACTTCGTTTAAGGCCCATTCGCCAAATCAGCCTGTAGTTGGCTCAAAAATGCCGCCCACCTTACCCACGTCGCTGCACGCCACGTGCTCGGTAAAATGCCCCAATGGGTGACTCGTGTCTGGGACGTTGCCTCCATGCACTGTCCATGCCCCCACCATTGCCGAGCGCTACTGCTGCGTGCCCCTGCCTCCCCCTCACATCGATGCAGTGGTAGACGCTCCCTTCTCACTCTCATCACCCTCCCCTTCCCCTTCCTCGCTCTCCCTCGCTTGCGCTGCTGCACGTGGCCACGGACGCCACCATAGCCGCCGTGTAGAGCACCGCAGCCACCCCCACTTCTAGTCGTCTCGTCCCTCCACACGAACCGTAGCCACCACCAACAACTCCGCGACCCTCTCCTCTCCCTCGCGCACTCCCGTTCGAGCCGACATTGCCATCGCCCGCTGCCGCTAGAGCGGCTCTGGCTGTGACCCTCAACTGTCGTGTGGCCAGGGCGACCTGGCCTGCCTCAGGCCAAGGCGGGCAACCTCGTAGGTGCGCTCAGGCCCCTAGGTGCTCTCCGCCGCTGCCTGTCCCTGCTGGCCAAGGCTGACCGACCCTGAGCCCGTCCTCGTTGGCCGTCGGGACGCTGCTACCATGGCCGTGCCACCTAGGGCCGCCTCGGGCCAAGCCGAGCTATCCCATGGACGTGCGTGGAACCCTTGGTGCTCTCTCGCCGTTTCCCCGACGCCGGCGACGACCTCACCGGTAGGAAATCGGCTGGCCGGCGATCCTCCTCCGCCTCCTCTGTTCTGATTGGCGTGGAGGACCTCGCGTTCAAATAGAAACAAGTCCAAGGGGTTTTCTGCAGAAGTCGTGACTCATGTGAATAGTTCCTAGAAGGACTGTTTCGCTAGAATCTGTTTTCGTGAAAGTTTGGGGTCCTCGGTGGAAATTTATTTTTCTTTTATGGCTAAAATTTTGGAAAATCATAATAAATCAAAGAAAAATCGTAAAATAGCAAATAAAGACTTTTTGGAATCCTTGAGAGTAGATCTATGTAGTAGAGTTATAATATTATATGTGTTAGTAGAAAGTTTCTGCTATTTTATTTATTCTTGTAAAGTGCTTTTAAAAATGCTTTTAAGTTGGACAGATGCATATCTTGAGTTATAGAAGTCCAAAAATGGTAATTCCAGTTGTGTTAATCTTGTGATGACATGCTCTAGCTAATAAAAAATATTAAACATGCTAGTTGTGTACTGTTTTTATAATGTTTTGATTTAGCCTTGTTAAATAGGCAATTTTAGCTTGTTTTGCTTGTTATTCTCATATCTAAAGTTGTGGGGCTCCAATTGCTGTGAACTTTTATGGTAGGCTGCTGATGTCACATGTGTGCTATGGTAAAATTTTTATACTCATTGGATGCAATATGACTGAGTTATTTATTTAACTTGCTTAATGCTTATTAAATGGTTTATAAATAATATAAGTATGTAAAAATGTAAAATGTGGTTCCACAACCTTTGTATGATGTTGTTATGTCATGTTGATACATAATATGGCTATATATTTATAGAAAATATTAAGTTTTAGATTTATCTTGCTCTTACATGTTTTCTTGCAATAGCAATTTATCTTTTTCATTGTGATCAAATTATAAAACCTAAGCATGTAATATTTCTACAGTAGCCATGTTTTGATATCACCTATTACCTATAAAAATTCTAGCTCTCAACTCTATGTTTAAGATATCACCTAAAAACAATATATATGTTGCATTATATAAGTAGAGGATGAAAGATTGTTAATAGATGCATGTGTTTATGCCATGTAATACTTCTAATAATTAGTGCTAAATAATGTGACTGCTTGGTCATGATTAGGAGTTGCATGGAGCTGCATATATAGCAACAAAATGTTAGTTGTTAACAACATAAATGATAAATGCATATAGTTGTATCTCTGCTGTTTTGGCTGCACGTATAGTATCTGTGGTGGTGATATTTTCATGATGTAAATGATGTTTTCTGTAAATAAGTTGAATACAAAAGTTGTAGATAATTCCTTATATTGATTGTACTAAAATTTCATGATTTTAGGCCTACTGGTTTAGGAATTATATATTTTACAAGTTTGCTGTCAGCTTTTGCATGTGCTCTGAATAGATCTGAATGATTGTATTGTTTGGCTTATTTAAACATGGAATCATGTATTAGTGATAATAGGAGAGTTGTAGTGCTTTTCCTAAGCTTTCTAAAATATCTAAGATCATTGCTTTTTGTTGTCTAGAACTCTAGTTATTGCTGTTCAAAGTGGAATTGCAAGTCCTGTTCAAATCTAAACAGAGATGCCTTCTTCATGTTGTTTAACCTTGTTAGCTGTAGAATTATCTTAATATGATAATAATAAAGTTGTATATAACTTAATAATATTTCTATAAAGTTAAGGATCATGCTTGTTGGATGAATAGAACTCGAGATATGCATTTCTGAAGTTACTATCAGCTTTCTGCCCTTAATTGTATAATCTCTGTTTCACAATGTATTTTGACCTTGTTAGTTGTTGAATCAGCTTTTGGTGTTAATAAAAAAGTTGTATAAAATTTTCTAAGCTTTCCATAAAGTCTAGGATCACCTTTGTTGGATGCCTATAACTCTAGTTATGGTTGAAACAAGTGACTGTTGTGCTGCTGCCCAGAATCTGAGTATGTACCTAAAGTTATTCGCTTCACTTTGCATTGCTTTGTATGCTTGCTAGTGTTAGCTCATGACACTACTAGAGTTAAATTGATCTAACTGGGGTATCTTATAAATGTGTTATATAATGTTGGTTAAGCACATAACTAATAAATGGTCATGTATGCATGTTGCCACAAAATAATCTTGATGCGTGTTTTGCTAGAGCTTTAATTATGTTGGTGTCGTTCACCGCAGCCCTAGTTCTTATGTGATGCTAGGCTTAATTAGTTCTTGAGTGTTAAATGCTTGTAATAGTTTGACTTGAGTTAACTGGTGTGCCATGCTTGTTATGCTTGCTACCCCTATGCTAGACTTGAGTGATAGTTAGTTAATTGACTTGCTCTCTAAGTGCATATGTCTTGAGGTGTAACCTTATACTTATCTTGAATGCTTTTATATGATGCATCTCATGTTACCATTCTTCGCATTCATGCACTGGCATTGTTGCATCTCATCTAGGTACGCTAGATGCACAACGCGTGGACGTGAAGCACGTGATAATAGAGTCGAACCAGAAGACGGTGTTGGTGGACCTATCCCGAAGATGGAAGGACCCCTAGAGTGCATGCCTAGAGCGGAGCTGCCACCAAGACGGTGTAAGCTAACTAAACTAACTTATGTCGGATCCCAGACAAGCCCCGAAGCATTCTAAGCCTCCTATATTTTCTAAATATCAACTTGAGCCCTTTTATGTTGATGCATTAAGTACTAGGGGTTGATTGGAACCACTTGCTTTGTCCAAACAAATATATCTTGAATCCTTTGTAGGTCTAGGATCGAATATATGCTTAGTCATGCTTAGTCCGATAGAAGTCGGGTGATTTCCTATCACCTGCAAGATATAGGTAGATATCTGGCCACAGTTGGCTATAATTGCTATCATAAAAATAACCATGTGTTGATGAATAAAAGGAGACTGGGCGGGATCGTGATAGAGAAGCAACAAGGCATGGAGGTCTTGGTGCCAATTTATCCCCATCTATGTCGGTTAAGGACCGATTCGCTGTGCGTCATCATGTCATGTTGAACGCATGCCTAGCACTTAGTTGGTCGGATAAGCCATTATGACCGTGAAGCCAAGTAGCTCAACTCAAGCTGGGACCTGGTAAGTGAAAGTGCGCACACTGGAGGAAGTAAGGATGTGTGGGGAGCCAGTGGCGTGAGTCCAAGGGCAGGCCATGCCTGAACTTCCTGGCAAACTAGTAGTATCCCTGAGGGTGCGGCGCTGATCGGACCTACGACTATACCGAAGTTGTACCAAAGGTGACCCGACGCAACCCTGATGGGGGAAGTATGAGTTTGTGTTAGGAATAACTCCCCAGCTGGTTGGAATTGATTCGAGTCGACGTCTCTCCCAGATAGTGAGAACTTGACTGAGCAGCAGCAACGTAGCATTAATTGATGGAACTTGATGGTTATGATGATGCTCAAATTAATACACCAGATATGGTTACTAATGCTTGTTAGCTTAATCACATGATTGCTCTAGTACAGGTGCTAATCTAGAGATGCTTAATTGAATAGGTATTCAATTTGATGCTAAAGATATTAAATCTCCAAGTTATGTTACTTAAGCTTTTATGCAAAATGTTGTCAAGCTAACTCCACCGATAAAGCCTTGCATACTCCTTAGTGTCACTTTATTTTTGGTTTATGACGGGTAAGTCTAGCTGAGTACATTCGAGTACTCAGGGTTTATCCCATCTTGTTGCAGGTGAAGTTCTTGGCCTGCTGAAGATGGTGGCTAACCGCCAATGGGCTCAGTGACTCTATAGTGTTCTTATCTATATGCTTTTGTCAGAGGATGTCACGTATGCTAGCAATGTCTTTGGAACTTATATTATTGTAATCAGTTGAAAGCTATGTTGTTTTCACTAATCGGTTTTGAAACCCAAACTTGTATTATTATTTGTTGTGAACTCATTGTAAACATTATTTCCAATGCAATTCTAAGTGTATGATGTGTATTTGCTTAATCGTGCGATCTTGGTTGTGATGTGGATTTACCGAGGTCCATCGTGACACTCGACGGACTACCGGGTTTATATAAGTGAAAGTATGTGCGTGTCAATGTGTTAAACGGGGATAGTCGTACTTGATCTTGTATAAATTGGGCGGTTCTATCACATGCTACTCCTGCTGATGCCTTTCGTTGTCATCTGCCTCCTCCCCCTCCTCTCATGGCGTTCTTAGGCCAAAGCCCTTACTCCGGCCATGGAGGCCAGACGGCAGGGCAGACCCCGCTCGTCCCCTATGAGCTCTAGTAACAGGGGTCGTTGCTGCGAGCCAGGAACGGCAGATCCGCCACCACCGGCCCTTCCCTGGCCGCTCAGAGGTGGGGAGCCGCCCCCTCCTCATCCAAGGAGGAGACGAACCCAGCTCCAATGGCGTGTCCGAGAGGGAGGACGTTCCGACGTAGGCCCTGGCGGCGGTTGGCCACCACGTCGACATAGGAGAGGGACCAGGTCGGTGGAGGCACCAGCAGGAGGGCAATGTCATGGTCATAGGCAAAGCTGGGAGGCCAAGCCTCCGCGTCGGTGCTACGGTTGGGGAGCAGAGGGGCGCCACGGCATGCGGCCATGGAGCCACCGCCTCCGTTCCATGGCAGTGAGAGCGTGGTCAACAATAGCGGTGGTGGTGGTGGCAACAGTGTCGGCGGTGGCCTCGGCAACGTCGACGGCATCGGTGGCGTCACCAGCAATGCTCCCATGTGCCTGCCCAACATGGCCAGGCCATACGTCGGGCAGACGCCGAGGGCGAACTGCAGCGAGGGCTCCAGGCGTGGCGACGAACGGCGACCACTGCTCCCTCCAGTGTGAATGCCATGGAAACGGCCAGGAGGAATGCGGTGGTCGTGGATGTCCTGGAGGGCACGGTGGATGGCGCCCTACAGCATGAAGTGGTGAAGGCCTCTAGCATGGTTGCCATGGGCGATGGCGCTCTCCACGGCGTCGGTGATAGAGTCGACTATGGCTGAACCGCTCGAAATAACACGCTTTTGAAGGCGCTCGTCTTCCACTAGATACTAAGCACTCCAAAAGTTAGCTACATCAGATAGTTCCGTCGAGCACACCCCATGGGAGAACTTGAATCAATCCACGTTTTACCTCTAGATTCCAATAATGAGTACAAGCTTACAATACTTAGTCCATTTCATACAACAAGAGTTCTTGGAAATTATTTATTATAGTACCAGGGTTTAGAGTGCGATAATTAAACAGCGGAATGAAAATAAACATCTAGCGGTAATGATACAAGGATCTGTCTTTTTCCACTAGAAGAATCCTCCACACAAGAGCTACTCCTCAAGCTGCACCTGCAACAGGGTAAAATAAACCCTGAGTACACAATGTACTCGCAAGACTTATCCGACTAGTGGGAATAGATTCCCGACTCCAAAGGGTATGATAGGGAATATGACTTTGTTGTTTTCTTTTTGTTTGCGAAAAGCATTACTAGAAGTACGTCCTTAAGATCAAGTTTAATTAGCAGTCATGATTACTTCATTAGCTAACCATTCTAGGTAAGCACATGTTCTACTTTCAAGCAAAGGTTGAGCAATCAGAACTAATTTACCATCTTTCACATTCTAGTTCTTACTACGGTGCTAGACCATAGCCAAGGCGTACCATCTCATAGAAATGGCGATTCACGAACCAATAAATCCCAGCTAGGTACCCCAAAACACATGCCCTGTTTGTACCCTAGGCACAAACAAGACCAACCCATTTTACTCCTATCGAGGGGTCCAAGTCCCCGTCCAAACTTGGACTCCAAGCCCCCACACTTGAGACCCAGTCTCAATATGGTGCTTAGACCTCCACCTTTCCCCGCCTCCAATCAGTTGGTCCAGAAAGAGCCAAAACCCATGACAAGAGCATAACGAGCCTTCCCGCTCCTATAAGCAAGTATGTGCTCAGGATAATAAGTCTGTGACCTGACTACCATCCACAGCAATAGACGGTCCTCAATCGACATGGATAGGGAAAACAGTGTAATCAAGCTAAGCTCCATGGCCGTAGGACACAACTTATCACACCCACCAATAACCCATGTCATATCTCTGCCTGGTCTCCATTTTCTCTTCATCATTTTATTATGAGAGTAATAATAATCACCTATTATGAGCAATGGCAGGTTACTCACACTACCGATAACCTAAGCATAACAGCTACTCGAACCTGCACTAGTAGGACTCATAGGGTAGATATATATATATATGCATGTGGTTTCCATAAAATTCCTGCAACGTAAATGCACAACACACACACACACAGATATATATATATATATATATATATATATATGTGGTGGATATGAAAAATAGAGGTTATGCACCAGGGCTTGCCTTGGGCAGGCGCGGTGTCAGCCGAGTCAGTCGGTGGTGGCTCTAGGACCTCCTCCTCTACGAGAATCTCCTCCTCGTACTTCTCGATGATCTCCTCGAACTCGTGATCACCGGTGGTCATGATCTCCGCCGACTCGTTCTCTATATGCATGCAATGATGATGATGCAACGATTAAGTATTTAGGCAACAACTTTTAAAATACGAACACATATGCCATACTAACAAACTAGCTCTAATGACTAAGATACTAAGCTAACCATCAACTCTATCAAATCAAGTGTCAAGCTCACCCTAACAAGTGCTTAACTTCCTAAATCAATGTTATGCTCTTATTCATATTAAAGGTTTAATGGATATGTAGCTACCCTAATAAACAAGCTATATTAGGGCTACCAAAATTACAATAAGCACATAATAATACAATGAAACTACTATAAAAATTTTAGGATCAAAGCTATCACCAATTTACCACAAAAATTCCTACAATAATTACCCTAATAATATTAAGCACTTTCAAACGATTTCATAGCCCTTAGTATCAACACAGATATGCATGATCTATCTATACTACCAGATAGATCACAATTTTAGGAACCTAACAAAATTTGTTTCGTAATTTTTGGACACCTACATGAATTTATATCAATTATACAAATCTAGCTCAGAAATTGAAATAGAAAAACTATTACTAATTCCTAAGAAAAAGAAAAGGCAGATTCAACCGCGTGGCTCACCTACGTGCAGCCCGTGCGGACGCGGCCCACGCGCGAGATGGCCCACGATGGGGGAGCCCACGCGCGCTGGCGCTTTTGCAAAAGAGACCTCGAGCTTATCCTGAATTACACCTAAACCCGCAATCCTATTTCTACATCTCTCTGATGAATTCATTTAACCCCATGAGTTTTTCCTAATTTCCCCGCATACACCCCCGGACAACTCTGTGCACGACGGCGCGGCAAGCAGCGGCATAGGGTGGCTATGTCGGGCATCTAGGACCTGTGTGGACCCATCTAGCGAGTCAATCACCATCCCAGACCTAAACTACTATGTTGGGTGGCGGTGAGGGGTGGCAGGGCTCACTGGTGAGGGCTGCAGCGATGGGTGTGACCATTCTGGTGAACTAGGGCAGCTATAGACCTAACCCGCTAGAGGGTGAGCATCAGGAGCTTACCATGGACTCGGCCGAATTGACAGTTGGAGTAGAGGATGGCGGAGGAGGGCTGGTCGCGTGCGACCGAGCCATGCGGTAGCGGACCACGGTGGACATGGCCGCGTCAGCGACGCCGGGGTAGCGGTAGCGGTTCGGCTGATGAGCGTAGGGTGAAGAGGGAGTCCAAGCGGAGCTAATGGTGCAGCTAGATCGGCCTCTCACGGCTTCATTGGGGGAGTTGCCACCCGCGCCGGACGAGCGCGGCCTTAATGACCCAGCGGCAGGGAAGTGGCCAAATTGAGGCTTGGCCGCGCTCAACTCAAGGCGGGATGGGGTCGGGCGGCTAGGTGGCTTAATGGCGAGGCCACAGACGAGTTGAATCGAGTTGAGGTGATCTCTCTCTGGTGGATTTCGTGGGCGCGGCCCAAACGGCAGAGACGGCAGGGAGGAGGGTAGGTCCGAGCTCTGGCCGTCCTCGCCTTGGCGACAGGCGGCAGGCCAGACCCAAGACAGCACCTATGCGCTCGCTATGAGACAACACAGCCAGAAAACGTGTGCGCGCGTAGGCAGTTGGGGACCGCGGCATGTGCGGCCACAGCGCCATTAAGGCGAGGCGACGGCGTAAGGCAGCAGGGAGCTAGCCCACGTGCGCGTGGTGACGAGGCGATCAACAACAACACAGCACGGTGCCATAGCGGCAGCAGAAGCAGCAGCACCGCGCGGCAGCGGCTAGAGGCGGCTAGTGGCCCACGGCCAGCTAGGCAGGCGGCCAGCAACGCGGCAGCGAGGTGGGGCAGCAGCACGGCGGCTAGCAGTGGCCAAGCCATAGCCAGGCCATGGCCAGGCCGAGGACAGCCTCGGCCGGCCAACACGCGGCAGCGCGCGTGCGCATGGGCGGCCAAACATGGCGACATGGCGCTCCCGAGCGTGGTGACCGTGCCCACCTGGCCAACCAGCCCAAGATGATGTTCGTGCACATATTTTAAAGCGTTTGCCAAAACTAAATCTATTTGATTGAGGCTCGACCACCTAAACCATGCTAAAGAGGGTACATCAAACTACCGTACGGAACAAAAACATAGCACTGACCTTTAGCTAAATTTTCCAAAATTAATTCACCAACATAGCCTTGTCCCACTATTTTCAAACTTAAGGATTTTTGTGTCTTGAGTTGGATTTGATTTCAAGTTCCATTTCTAAGCTATTAGAAATACTAGCTAGCAATATTATTTTTCTAAGACAAAAGTTGCATTGTCATCTACAAAGTTTGTACTTCAAACTTTATTTAAATGTCACATACATGTTTTATAACATTTTTGCTTAATAAAAATTGTTTTATAAGCCTACTCGATAACACACAAGCACTTTCGTAACTAAATCTTCATTGGGCATTTTTAGTACAACCAAAAATTTATTTTCACTTTCCCACATGTTCTAACACATAAATATGATGCTCATGACGTGGTTTAGTAGTTGGTTTAGGGCGTAACACCGAGGGTGTTACATCGACCATGGCGCTCATGGAAGGTATGGGTGTTGCCATCTTCTACCTTGGGTTGTGATGCAGCGACGCCGGCGAAGTCCCGACGAAGTCCCTCCTTTCTGCCTTCGAACTCCTATTCGCGTCAGTTGTGGGTAGGGCGATGCGTGACTGATAAGGTGTTAAAGGAAAAAGTGGTCGATGCAAATGACCGATGTCTCAATTGATGAACAGTGCCTGTACAATATATACAAGCCCAAGGGACGGTTGTCTATTGGTGAAAAGGTGTCTTTCTATGCCTATTTTGGAACTGTCATTAGCAGTTGCTAAATGACGAGTTTAATCTAAATTGATCACTAAATAATAAATCTTAACAATCTTGACAATCATAGCAATTGTTTTATCTTTAAAAGTTGGTCACCTATGACTATAAGTATATAATTCCATGATTTAGCAGTAATGAATAATAATTGCAGATGTGCACATCAAACAAAGCGATATAATGAGTGTATATGTCCTTCCGTTTTAAACTATAAGTCAGTTTTGATTTTCTAAGTGCATAGCTTTATTTATACACCTAAGATCTTGTTTAGATGTAATCGGATTCACATCAATCCACATGTGTGGAGATGGATTGGAGTGAAACTCTAAATTTCACCCTAATCACCCCAACACATGTGGATTAAGATGAATCCGACAACATACAAACAAAGCCTAGGTATAAGTATCTACCTCTATGAAATGCACGCAGGGAATGTGAACACATGGTTGGCAGGTAAATGGATTGGGCGCAGTACGGTCAGGTGTTGCTCGCTGCATCATTTCAACGAACATGTTTCGAGCGGGAGATGGGAGGAGTCGTGGATAGATGGCACCTAGACCTAGTACGTAGCATTCAAACCATCGTGAACCTGCTTGACGACGAATGAGGATTGAGGACGGGGTCATGGTCATGCTATACCTTTGAGTTGACGAGACCGGCAAGGAAGTCGTCCTGGAGATGGAGATGTCGACGCAGCCTTTAACCGTTCAACGACAACATCATGCGCCAGCCACTGTGGAGGGTGCTCCTGCAGTCTGCTCCTCCGCCGGCGCCGTGAGGAAATGGATCCCTGGCGCGAGAAATGGAGTGGGCACCGGCGTAGACATAGGCTTTGTTGGGCTTGGGTTTGAATTGAGACCAGAGCTAACTTTGGAAAAGCTGTTTAAGGCCTTGCTTGGATGAATGCGGATCCACTTCAATCCAGTGTATTGGGGAAATTTAGTTTAGTTTTACTCTAATATACTTTAACATACGTGGATTGATATGGATACATGTGCATCCTAACAAGGCCGAAGGGTCGCTAGAGGGCAAGCTGTTTCCCATTTGGATTCTTTGACTCTTTCTTTCTAGAATGATTTTTTTTCTTTTTAAACGACTTTGGACTGCTTTTGGAAAGTGGCAATCCGTTACGAACGAACAGCGTCGCCAGCGCTGTTGCGCACACCCAGGTGAACTGAAGTGACAGCCTAGCTCTCGCGCGATCGCCACTCGGCCAATCCCAATCCTTCCTGTGCTGCACCGTACCGCTGAATCGGAGCATCTTGCGTGATTGACAGATTCAGATTGAGTGGGTGCCTGGCAGATTGGCTGCGGCCCCTGTGTTGCCCTCAAGCCATTAGCCATGGAATGACAAGCTCGGTAAATGGATGTTGTAGGGCTACAACAACTTCACTAAATTGAGAAAACTAAATCTCCTATATCTATTTGAAGAGGATTGACGATTGAGGAAGTATAACTTTAGACTATAGGGAAGGACTGCTTATAGCACAATGAGAAAACTTATCCCCTTCCTCTTCTCTCTCTCTTGATGCTGGCCACCTGTCGCGTGTCCGCAAGCTCTCCTGCTTAGCATGGCCACCTTGTGTGCTTGTCCCTCAGCACAATGGCACAATCAGCCCACAATCTCGCCCGCATGGCGCGGCCGGCTCATGAGCTCGCCCACCCAGTACGGCGGCTTCCCAACGCGGTCGGTCCACGAGCTCGCCCACTCCGCACAGCAACTTCTATCCACATACAGTCTCCAATAGCGGGCCAGAGGTCGAGAGCACCTGAGAGCAACGGATAAGGGCCAGCCGGATTGTGGTGGATGGAGGCCAGACATCGTGGAAGCCTGGTGGTGGCGAGGACGAAACCGCCATTGGTGAGAAAAGAGGATCAGAGAAGTCTCTCCTTTCTTTGAGGGGGGTGGAGGTATTTTAGGAGATTGAGAAAAAATAGAGAAAGGAGATTAGAAAGGATATCTGCTGGAGTTTATTTTTCATCCAATTTCTCTGAATGACAGTTTTTTTTAAAAAAAAGGTGATTGCATTTCTCAAGCGGGTGGAGTTGCTCTTAGTTGCATTGCATGACGCGTGCTGTGTGCATCAAATGTTGGCCAGAGGTTATAGAAAATATTATTAACATATGGATTGAGTCAAACTTCTTTAAATTTTATAAGTTTATAGAAAACATTATAAATATTCGTAACTTCCAAATAGATATACTATAAAAATATATTTTATAATTAATCTAATAATACTTATTTAACATCATAAATGTTAGTACTTTTTTATATATATTTGATCAAATTTAAAACTGCTAAACTAGTAAAAGGGAATTATATTTTTAAGAAACATAGCTAGCTACCAACTGGATGTTGATCTTTACAAGGTACAGGTGGAGCTTCAGTGGCTTGCAAAGATTCTATAGCACGAACAATGTCTGCCTACGTATGATCCCTATACATTCACTCGAGTTAGAGAACATCACGTCCACATCAGCGACGGCCACCGGACAAACACGGGTGAGCCAGTGAGCGTGAGGACCATACGCACAGCGTGCTAGACCTAGACGGGCCCATTCTTCACTGGACCAATATCTATCTCCGTAAAACTCCAGCTTAGCTTGGGCATAGCCCGGTCCAGCCCAACCAACGTCACCGTGTTATATGTATGTAAAAAGATGTTAGCACAGGTCCAAACCTATTCTGCCCATGTAACCAGGGGCCCACTTTGCTGGTTCTGAACTCGGCTTCTCTTCGACAACGTCATCAACCATCAATCTATTATCTATTACCTTATATACCACCTAAAAAATACCAAGAGGTTTCGTGCACTCTCCCATCGTGTGCGCTCCCCCGGTTACGAGCCCTTTGTTCGCGTGGCCGTGTAGGAGTCTCCGACTCTGATACACCCCTACGATACGTCGCCCAGCCCGGCACCGCGTTGGCCTCGGAGCGCCTCACAAGCCTCTGGCTCTGGGCCAGCTCCTCGCCCAGAAGTATGGTGCGGTGGAGATAAATGTGGAGAAAGAAGTGGAGATAGATAAGGGAAAGAAAAATGGAAAATTAGAAAGAAAAATAAAAAGGTTATAGTAGACATTTTGCCGACGTTTTTCCATCCAGATAAACTGAAGCTAAAAACAAGTTGCTCCGCCATAAAAGCTACATCTAAAGTTGTTTTAGCTGAAGCTGGAGTTGTACTAATACTAAACAACCTCTCTATCAAACACGTCTGCACCTGCATGCGCGTTGTGGCTCGAAAACGAAAGCCCTTTGTATTTTTTAGGAACAAAAATACAATCTTATATATCAGTCTAGCCACAAGACACGTGCATTGCCGTATGCGTGGACAGAAAATGTAAACCTAGTGCAACCCACGGGCATATATTTTCTACACACTCTGTCCTGCCCAGTTTAATTAATCCGGCTCCGGTACGACTCCCGCGTCGCCACGTACGCCCGCGCACAACCGCGTGGATCTGCCCAGCTCATCCGGCTCCCGCGTCGCCCCTGCCCGCGTGGGTCCCCGATGCAAAGGAGTTGCTCGTGAAAGCGTATGTTGATGGGCCGGGCCCATCCTTATCCAAGCCGAGCTCTGAGTTCATACCCATGCGCCGGGCCCATTGTTATCCATGCCGAGCTCTCAGTTCATGCCAAAAGATATACAGGCAACACGGGATACTCACAAAATCATCACGTAAGTGCCTTGTGATTACTAATTTTGTTTATATCTGAAGCACTATTCCAAAGTATTTTATTTGGAGAAAACTACCGAGGGAGGAACGATTTTTCATTAACTCTATCATAACCACATGCGTCATGTTCGTTTGGGCTTGTTTGGCTTATAAGCCGTACTTTTTCAGTCAACGAACAGTATTTTTCTCTCGTACCAAATCATTCAATAGTACTTTCAGCCATGGCTTATCAGCCAAACAAACCCAAACGAGCAGAGCCATGGATTTGCGTGTTTATGTAATTCGTAAAAAAAGTAAACTAGCAAGATGACCCGTGCAAATAGCATGGATAGCTATTTGTTTTGATTATAATATTTAAATGTTTCTTATTTAAAAACAGGTTTTTTAAAAATATCTTGATGATTGAGTATTTAATGCTATATTAAATATATGCCCGTGTGTTGCACATGGGTCATAAATTTTTGTATTGAACTTGAGTAGTCGGACGCAGACCGTGACCTCCGAGGACTTCGTATCAGACGCGGACACATGGATCATGTCTTTGTATCGGAACCTGGTAGAACAAAGACGTGTGAGCTCCGAATGGAGTATGGTTCGTATCGGACGTGGACGCGTGAGCAAGGATCAAGATTTAGTATCACTGGGTACATAATGACTTTAGAGTCTTTTTAGATGTAGAGAAATACAACACACGCTCGTACTTAAGGTACCATATCATTGTTATGTCTTCATACAACGCACAGGCATTTATCTAGTAAAAAAAATGACGACAATGTGGATTCTTGATTATAGCACTTGCTTCAGGTCTTGTTCCCTGTCGATGTGTGCATGTTTGGTTCCGTTAACCGAACAAAATAAGAGTCGCCATAGCTCACCGCTGCGAACCTGCTATACTCTATTTATATTTAGTACCTTGTTTGTCAGTCAGCAGGTTCTTAAGCTAAGCAAGGAGCATGGCTAAGATTCCTCTCTGTTTTCTCTTTTCCTATATAACTACGATGCTGGAATTCAATTCGTTTATAGATGGAGGGAGCAGCCACCAATTAGCCTCCTAATGCAAACTTAGAGGGTGTTTGGTTCCTTCTCCTAAATTTTAGTCGCGGTTCCATTGGATGTTTGATACATGCATGGAGTATTAAATATAGATTAATTACGAAACTAATTGCACAGTTTACGACTAATTTACGAGACGAATCTTTTAAGCATCATTAGTTCATAATTTGACAATGTGGTGCTACAGTAAATATGTGCTAATGACGGATTACTTAGGCTTAATAAATTCATCTCGTAGAGTACTGACGAATTCTGTAATTTATTTTTTTATTAGTATCCGAACACTCTATGCGATATTCTCATATGACACCTCCTAAGTTTTAGTCGCTAGATCAAACACACCATAAAACATGCTTGGTGCAGGATCCTTAGGTGCACCGAACAGCCGAGAAAAATAGCGCATCTAGCTATGCTAGAGCAGCTAGAGCAGTTTTTATAGTAAACAGCGTACGAATGCGGAGTCACAAATTTGATGTTTTTGTTCTGGTTCCGATTTATGTGGTGCCAGAACTAGAGCTAGAGCGGCACCGAAGGCGACCTTATTGTCCTACCCTGAACAAAATTAACAGCAGCCAGGATCTTCAAAAAAAAAAAGTAAACAGCAGCCAGTCAATAAAAACACACACAAACGAACGCAGGAAATGATAAATCTAGTACGGTAGCTGCGGTATCAGCCGCGACGACCAACTGCCAAGATATTGACGAGGCACCCGCCAGATATTAACCAGTCATTTATTTAATGTGCAAACGGTAACATCACAACAAACTAAGAACAACACTTCACATCAGATCAATTAATTTTCTGGAAACTTTATTCTACTTTTATATCACAGGTGTAAGATTCTGACCGGACAATGATTGGACGAGGAATAGTTAAGAGGAAAAAAGAGAGAGAGAAAAGGCAGTCCAGCAGATAGTGCAGGTCCTTCATTCCGTGTTCGTACTACCATGCGTGGTTTGTTAGGGTTTTATCTTGAGAAGATGAGCAGATCTTGTCTCGTCCTACCGTTGCTCAGATCATCATCAACTTGCTTGTTTATTTACAGGGGCCTCGAACAAAGAAAAATACAGAAGGATTAGGTTAATCATATCATGGATGACGATATATATAGTTTTTGATGATGCCTTGATGGCGCTCTTTCCCTTGAGCCTATCAATGTCTTCTTTTACAATTAAAAAAACACCCTTGAGCCTTGCTATTAGATTAGACCACTTTTAGGATGGTCCTCTGTTCTCACCTTTAAACTATATTACTCTACTTTACTCTATTCATATCATGTACTTTAGTTTATCACCCTAAGTGAGCTGGCCACAGGGCAAATCTAAAAGGGATCCATTTGTCAGAGGTTGATGAGCAATTGCTCAGTCAGTAAGAACTAGTAGGAGTATGTTAATTTGATATTGTGCTCCAAGTCAGATCTGTGATGTGTCTAGCTAGTACTTGGCATGCCCAATTTTGGGTGACTGGTGGAAGGCAGCCATCAGATTTGTCCCCTTCCTTCCTAAGTTTTTTTAACAGCCCTCTTTAGTTTAATCTATGCAACTTTGTGTCTGAATTACACTGTCTGACCTTAGATTAGATAAGTCATGTTTTCGACATCTAAGCACAACTTTAACGTCAATTTTCATTATACTGTACTAGCTCATCAAGCCGGGCCTAAATCTTATGTTACATAAGTACTAAAGTTTCATGGATAAATTTAATATGCAGAACTAAAAGAATTTTTAACTTTACTCTCTCCTCCCCTTTCCTAACATGATACCCGTATAGATACTCTAGAATCTCCATACGGCTGTGTTAAATTTGCTGTTTATTCTATACATTTGCATTCAACCTCTTTGGTTTTCTAATGGTATTTAGTTAAAACTTCATCTTAAGTTATATCAGCTCTTGTTTATACTTTAGATTTCAATTTTTGATTTTATAGTTGTTGTATTTTCTTATTATCCACATATGGAATTTTGACTCTAGTGCTTATGTATCTTTTACTCAAAATTTGTTTTTATATTTAATTATTTATTAGAAACCAGATTCTAGACTCAACTTTCATGGCTCCTTTGGAACACAGGAAAGGAAAACATGGGAATAGGAAATAACATAGGAATATTGTAGGATTGCAGATGCAAATCAGAGGATTAAAAATTGTAGGAATTTTGATGGAATGGCGTTTGGATAGCTCATGGGAAAATCATAGGAATCCTAAAGGATTTTTAGCCATAATGAAGTTGTTTTATTTTCAGTAGCTGATCAGACATGGCTAAAACATTTCTCCGCAACACCACTTGGTATCTCGTCCTTCGTGCACAGGAATTTTACCAAGAGGTATGACTAGATGCTGCGAATCCTTAGGAATTGGCATGCAAAGGAGTTAATTCCCATGAACACTATTCATGTTTTCAGCAAACCAAACCATAGGATAGGAAAAATTCCTTTGTGAACACCTACATAAAACTTGCAATCCAAAGGAGCTTAGTTAGTACAATGGCATAAACAATTGCACCATAACATTTAAGATGTTGAGTTTACTCTATCCACTATTTTTGCTACATGAATGTTTAGCCCGTTTACACATTGTGTAAACGCTACACATTGGCTTGTCATGTCCATTTAATCAGCCATTTATCCCGTCTAATCACCGTTTAGTCTGATTACACGGCATTTAGCCCTAATAAATAGCTAAACGATAGGTGGCCATTTAGTCCGTTTAAATGTTTAGGCTAACACCGACTCTATCAAGGAATTATGTGTCAAATATTATTGTTTAAAAAAAAAAAACTCCCTAGAATTAAACTACTAATATTGCTATGTCATAATATTTTAGTCAAAATTTATAAATGTATCTAAAATAATAACTTCTAACTTTTATATCATAAAGTTTAAATATAATTTAAAAGTAATGGTCAACGTCATAGGTATGCAACTTGTTAAGGGATTTTTTTTTCATAATCGATAAATAAAAAATAATTTAAAGTATACATGCTGACGCATAGGATTTATGTATACTTTGAACTTAGCAGAGAAAGCAATATATAGTGTACTCTATGGATATTTATTTCTTTTGCATAATAGTTTATATTAATAATTTAGGCATAGATTCAAGACATATTTTAGTTTATGTTTTATAATGGTAAACACAAGTAATTTATATGCATATCTTTCACAATGGAACATATTGGTATTTTAGATTGAGGGGATTATTATTATTATTTGTTTATATGCATTTTTGAAAGATATTTATATAGCAAACATAGGTAATTTATATGCCTATTCGAGAGATACTTTAGTTTATGTAGATGGAGGGGATTATTTTTGTTTTTTCATAATGTCACAAGTGAGTAACTTTTTCTAGAAAGCATAACACATTCAATGGATAGTTCTCTGTAAAGATTAGAGTTGACTAAAATAATGGTGAGATGTTTCTAGTTATTTTAATTTTGAGTATTTTGGATATGTTTGGTCGATGTCCACACAGGCTCCACACAATTTCTTAGGCATGTGTTTGGTTCACGCACAATTACGGCGCACTAAACTTTATTCATCCCACATGTCATAGGTTGATTTTAATGCCAAACTTTACCATAACTGTGGTGCTCGATTTACTGGCCACACTTTTATTGCCTGCCTCATTACCTAATCTTAGTTGTGGCAAAGCTAGACATCAACCAAACATGACCTTACTTTTTTAACTAACACGTCTGGTTAGGATTATTGTTGAGGATCCGTTGAAGATAAGATTAAGATATGTGGTATTACCCTTTGCATTGCACCTACGTGGGTCTTTGATATGTATTTGGTTTGACCTAAGTTTAATTGCAGCAAACCTAAAATTCACCCCTATTAAAATTAAAACTTTTCAAAATACCTTGTTAATCTTAAAGTTGCTCACAATCCGATATTGCGCCTACTGCTGGAAACCCTCCCTAGATCCTCACTGGCCATTTTGGGGTATCAAAATACACGCCCGAAGAGTTGCCCTAGCAAAGGTTTCCCATATCTCACAACCAATTGGGACTTGATCTCTAGCACGGCCCCTATATTCTCTCTTTGTCTACAATAATCTCCTTATGTTAGGCTCCCTTCTTTTTGTGCCTTGGCTCGCTCAAAGGAAAGCCCATTGCCCATTAACCCCGTGATCTCGATGTACATACCATGCGTAGATGCTTAGCTGGCCATGGAGCCCACATTATCCATGATGTAAAATCCCCATCATGAGATATCATCGATCTTGGAGCAAAAGGTATTTATGGGGTTATTTTAAAAATATTTTTCGTAATAATAAATGTGGGAATTTAGATGGAAATAATTTAGGGGTTATTTTAAAGTATTTTTCATAATGCCAGAGGTGGATAATTAGATATAAATTTAGGGGTTACTTCATGTGTATCTTTTTATATTAGTAGAGGCGTTTTAAAAAAATGATTTGATTCATTAGCTATTATTGGTGATGATAATCACAGTTTATCAAATTAAAAACTAGATGTTTATGATTTTTTTGAAATTTTTTAGAATTCATCTTTTTTCAAATGTCTCATGAGGATTAATGTGAAAGCTTAACTGGAGGCCTATAATTAGTAATATTAGTTTTCCAATATCCAAAATCCACATATATAAGATTAACATGTAATTTAGGTTCCAAATGATTGACTTGGGATTGGGCAAAAGGAAAGAAAACACTCATACCTGCCAACTTGTGAAAAAACTCAATTATTTGAACAAATTCAGATTTGATTTTCAAACGAAACCATAAAAGCTAAGCTACTGCACAGGAATTGTTTGGGGTTTTGCTTTTTCCAGATGTTGCCCCCGCTATGAAAAACTGAAAACGATCCAATTATACAAGTATAGTACTCAATGATGGGAGAGAGAGAACATGAATAACCGTATCCATGTGACTCCTGGCACATAAGAGAAACAATTAATCGTATGCCATAGACAGTTAGACACACACCTGTCCTCATGGCAGAATGAGATGTCTGGTCAGTTGAGATGCCACTTATATCCCCAATGATTCAAGCTTGTTTATTGCTATTTGGCCCAGTCCATTGTCCACTGATTCCCCATATGGCAGATCATCAGAGGCACGCTGTGCTCCCAGACCCATAATTATGGTTTAAAATCTGGTCTGCTGCCGAGCGCAATCATCCCTGTTCGTCTCAAAGTGGATGCAGACGAGAGCAAAAGGTGATGGAGATGGCAAGTCCCACAGCGACAGTGGAACACTGATAAGTATGGGATCGTCTCACGCAGTAAAATGTTTACTGTGACGCTAACACATTAATTAGGACTCTTTTGATCAGCTAGTGGGCTAATGGCTAGAATATTGTTCAGCATAGCGTGGGATGATTCTCTGCAACTGCTCGACAGATTGATGCAAGCAAGGACGACACACAACATTCCTTTCTTCACTGAGGCGGCATTGATTGCAGCATGGGAGTTATGGAAGATGCGCAATGACTAGTTTTTTAAAGACACGAGCCAAGCCCAACTACCTGGTTGTCAAATTTTAAAAATCAATGTTACCTTCAATCTGTTAGATTTAGAGATGACTTGCGGTTATCATTTTGTGTTTGGCTAGACGCTTTTAGTTAATTCCCTTTGTAAGTATTGGGGATCTCCCCCACAGTATTTTGCGGTAAAAAAATGGCTAGAATATTGTGTGGGTAAAATTTTAATCTACTTTAGTCACAAATGTTTGGATAGGCTAATGGCTAATTTTAACCAACACCCAATTAGCATATTATCTCTTCTATTAGTTCTTCCAAACCGATCTTTAGGTTCAATTTGCCCAGTAGATATTGAAATTTTATAGATCTCCGCTCAATCAGAAATACTCCTACTGTTCCAAAATAAGTCCCAAAATAAATCAACTTTTAAACTTGTCCTAAATCAAACTATCCAAATTCAATTAAAAATACACCGATCAAATATTTGATGATAGATTGAATTTCGTGTCATAATTATTTGTACTATTTTTACAGAGTCTACTTAAATCTAAGATA
Organism: Miscanthus lutarioriparius; assembly: GCA_904845875.1. Taxonomy (NCBI): domain Eukaryota; kingdom Viridiplantae; phylum Streptophyta; class Magnoliopsida; order Poales; family Poaceae; genus Miscanthus; species Miscanthus lutarioriparius. The sequence continues at coordinate 44,476,484 of CAJGYO010000007.1, forward strand.
ATTTAGCGTTTGTTGGACATGTGCGGTGCGGTGTAGGATACGTCACGGCATTCACGGACGGACGTCAGCCTGGGCATTTTTTTACCGGAAACCGAAAACCGAACCGAACCGAACCGAAACCGAACCGAATAGTCGGTAGTTCGGTTTTTCGGTTCGATTTCGTTTTCGATTCTGTGAAGTTTGCGGTTTCGGTTTACGACATACCGAACCAAGTACCGAAAAACCGAACTAAAAGTGTGTCAGAATGTTTTTTTCTGTTGTACCAAGAAAAACCGAACTAAATACAAAAACCAAACTTAAAATGTGTTGTAACCTGTTTTTTTTTTCTGTTGTACCGAGAAACCGAACTAAAAACCGAAGTTTGTACCATCAATTGTAAATCTTTATCGATATTTTTTGCATCGGTTTATTCGGTTTTAACCGAAAAACCGAACTAAAAACGAACCGAAATTGGTCGGTTTTTGAAATTTTAGCAAACCGATCGGGGTCATTTTCTGGAAACCGAATTTTTGAAAAACCGAACAAACCGAACCGAACCGTCGGTAAAAACCGAACGCCCAGGCTGAGACGGACGCGCTTCTGCGTTGTTAATCAGCTGGGATGGCAAATCAACCAATAATGCTGAACTGTCATGTATCCCTGGCAGCTAGCGTACACGGAATACCTATTATTACAGTAGCAATAATTAGGCAAATCATTCAGGCTTTCGGCAATGCAAATGAGGGACCGTTTGGATGAAATAGAAATAGGTGTTAGTTTAAACTAAAAATTAGTTGGTTAAAATTTAGCGGGCTAAATAATAGATACAGTGTATTTAGATCCCCAACTATAATTAGTTGTGGACTCCCAACTAAGGACCCGTTTGCTAGGGATTCCGCCGCGGCTCCCGGAGCCCTTTTTCAGCTCCCGTTGCCAAAGACCTCCGGACTGATCGGCTCCCAGGTAGAAGCCCCGGAATCTGCGCTGAGACAAGGGAGGAGAGAGGGAAGGAGCTGAAATATGTGGCTTCTCCCGGCTTCGTCTGGCGGTGGCGGGCCCCATCGCGGCCATGGTCTTCTCTGCCCCCGCGTGTAGTCACCGGGGTGGTGGAGGGCGGATGCGTCGGCGAGGAGGACGAAGGGCGGCGGCGGGCGGCCTATCGCGGCTCGCCGGAGCTTCGAGCGCGTGAGCACTACGGCGTGGTGGAAGTGGAGGGTGGATGCGCCGGCGAGGAGGGCCCCGGCGCGCCATCGGGGTGGAGGACGAAGGGCGGCGGCGGCTGGGTACTCCGCGGGACCGGGAAGGAGGACGAAGGGTAGAGCGCGAGCGACGCGGCCGTGCAAGAGAGGAGGGCCCAACGCGCGACCAGGGAGGAGGAAGGGCGGCGGCGTAGCTCGGGCCGCGTGGCCGTGCAGGGGAGGAGGAGGAGAGCCCGACGCATGCGGTTGCTTCAGGCGAGCGAACTCGCGTGCGGTTGGCCACGACCTGCGCGAGCGAATGGATAAGGCCGCGACCTCCGTGAGCGAAGGGATAAGGCAAGGAAATAAGAAAAGAAAATAAAAGAGAAAAAGAAAAAAAAAAGGTACTTTGAATATTTTAACCTTTTTGATTAGTATATAAAAATAGATTCAGCTCCTCGAGTAAATCGGCTCCACTTGTAAAGCCACAACTGAAATTGTTTTAGCTGGAGCCGAAGCTCTACCAAACGAGTCCTAAAAATTTGTCCAATTAATGGACTAGAACTATTTTATTAGGTACTCTACTCCTTCCGTGAGAAAAAAGAATACAACTTTAGCATTGTACTAAGTTAAACTATCTTGATTTGACTACATTTACAAAAAAAAATCATATTTATAATATCATATAAGTATTATCATCATCATAGAATATGTTTTCATAATACACCTATGATGTCATAAGTATCGATACCCTTTTGTATGAACTGAACTCGATCAAAGTTTAGATAGTTTGACTAGAGACAAATAGGATTGCATCATTTCTCCTACTCTCTCTTTCTTGATCGCATTGCTTCATTTCTCCTGCTCTCTCATTGTCTCTCTCGATCTCTTCATAACTACAGCATCATGACATGTCTGGGTACCTATAAATAAGGCATGTTTAGATACATAGGGTTAATTGTTAGGTAACTTTTTAGCCGTAGCCCATCCAAACTGGATGCTAATAGGTGGGTTAATTAAATTTTTAGTCAAACCTTTAAATTTTTAATTTAAGTTAATTTTAAGCCTTAACTAATAACTAGCACTAACTGATTTAAACAAGTCCATAGTTGCGCCTGGAAAAAAAGTACTACCAGGGTTCTAAAGGCGGCAAAGAAATTGTGCCAAAAGAGAGGAATAAATGGTTTGTTTGGACTAATAAGCCACGGAACAACTACTTTGATGGGCAACGGGGTCTGCTTGTAGTGGACAGCAGGTTTGGGCGGAAGAAATGGACAAGCATTGTGCACGTGTTAAGAATTTTCTCCAGTACTTATTAGGTCAATTTTTTGATAAGGTGTTGTTGTCAACGTCATTTAGCAGCTGATGAGGCCATTTTGCAGGTCTAACTTGAGAAGATGCTGCTGATGACACCGTAGCAGTGCCAAAGTGCCCATAGCTAATCCCACAGTACGTACACCTTTTTTCTGGATAGATAGATACCAATTGACTGACCATGCTGCATCGTGAGTAGGAAGGAGTACATGCCTGATGAGGTCATTTTTCTGGTTTTATTTTGACACCGTGTGCTAGTAGCTAGCTCGATCTCGTTCGTGTACATACCGTCGTCGTCTCTTAATTGTGGCTGGGACCATATACACACATAAACCCATCACGAGTGGTTGGCGTTACGTTCTGGCGATTGATTGTCGTCAACATCATACTGTCGTATAAAATGTCACGTAACTCTCTTACATCGTTTAAGGAAAAAAAATCAAAATATATAAATAAATTTTAAAAAAATTACTAATATTGTACCCCCGCTCCCCGGCCCTGAAGAGAAAATTGAAGTTATTTTTGTTTACGTCTCTGGTGGTCCTTCACTCATTTTAAGTTTTGTTTGAAAGAACAATAACGACTGCTAGCACGTAGTAGTGGTACATGACATCTAGGATATACCGTATACTAGCTAGTTTATTTAAAAGAATTGCTAATAAGAAGAGCTACAAAAGAAGAAGAAGAAAAAAAACGAACCCTCACAAGTCACAACACATGCATGTATGGTTTTTTTGAGGAAGACATATCATGTGCAAACCAATTAACCTGTGCAAACTTGTAAATTATCAATCAGAATCACTAGATGTTGATCCAATGGATAGGGTGAGGGAGCTTAAGCGCAAAAAAAAAGCCGACAGGTAGGAGGCTTAAGCGCAAAAAAAATTCCACCTCTCACTCCATCCTTTGGATCAGTATTTAGTAGTCATGATTGGTAGTTTTTAAGTTTACACAGGTTGGTTGATTTGCACGTGATACGTTGCCTTTTTTTTTAGTCCACAGACAGTGAGAACGAGGCGCGCGTGTATATATGTTGTTGATACGTACAGCAGTACTCCAGCCAGCACGTAGAGGCAGCAGAGATCACGGCGGCGTTAGTTGTAGGTGGTGGTGGTGGTGCTGCTGCTGCTGCTGGACCCAAAAACGGCGGTGTTTGGGTGATGGACCACACTCCACGGTACTCCTGCTACTACTACACACAGGGCGCATGCACGGCACCACGCCCTCCCGCCGATGCGTACGCTTGCAGCTACGTAGGGCGCTCAGTCGCTCACGGCTCGCTTGGGTTGGCATGCAGCTGGAATTGGATTGCCCCGCACGAAATGCTAGACTTGCAGCTGGCGACGACACACACCAATATAATGCAAATTCAATCTAGCATGCATGTAGCCAAGGTGAAGCATCGGAATCGGAGGATGAGGATTACGCGCGCTGCAATCAACCCGGCCAATGCAAGGCAACCAGGGAGGAGATGAAGAGGGCCAAGGCTAGCGTTTCACTCGCACGCCAACTCTGCCGCCATTGTATAGTACTAGTATTTCACACATCACAACTCTCCGGAGTCAACCAGAAATATTCTATTTGAAGTTAAATTAAAATAACGTAAATAGTGCTATCTAAATTCGATTCGATACTCGGAAGAAGGATACGAGAATTTTCAAGCAAACGGCAAGGCCGGGCATGGCGTCCTTTTCTCGCCCTTTTTTTATTTTATTTATATATATATATATCCGCGCGTTCCTTTCTTGTTAAACAGGTCTCGGCAAATATAATAAACAGACATAAAACAAACCTGCAGGAATGTTGTTCGTCACAACTACTCCTAACCTGACGACTGACGACTGACGTGCATGTGCTCTCAGATGTTATGTCGCCACAAGCCCACAAGCCCAAAATGTAATGTTTACCTGGACATGCACGTCAAAGATCGGTGATGCCTAGTCGCCAAACTCTAGACCGAGTCAGCAACGGATACAGCAGCTGTCGCCGCCTCCTGGCCCCTTCGACCCCCTCTCTCTCCTAGTAGCGATTGAAAAAAGAAAGAAAGAAAAAAAGAGAACCTCATCTCTTGCTTCCAACAGCTTTTTAATCTAGTTTGCTTTTGTTTAATCTAAATAAATCTATCATCAAAATCAGATGACTTTTAGTCGGAGGCTCGTTACAATGATGACATCAGTACGTGATGGCTACAACTGATTCAAAATCAGAGAGGTTTTGGACTTCTTCCGGGACGTTGGATCTTACGGTATATCCAATGTTTTAAATTGATTATTAAATTCGACATCAGGATTACACTCTGCCTTCTATTTTTAACAAGGCTTTGTTCATCTAGAGCATCTTATGCATCAAGTAAAGGCACTAGAGAAGAAGGCAATGGAAGAATCTAGATAGAATATCACTACCACAAAAATGATTTTATGAGACAACCTCTCTAATTAATTAAGGCAAACACATTTAGAGACCACCTCTATAAATGGTTTAATAGCCTTCAATAAGCAAATACATTACAGAGGTGGGCATCCTAGGACGTTAATCTCTGTAAAACGATTTTCAATGACGAGCATTTTAAGATGCCCATCTCTGAAAATCGATATTAACGGAGGCGGCTATTCTAAACGTCTATCTCTAAGAATCAATTAATAGAGGAGGACATTTTAGTATGTCCGTCTCTAGAAAAGTTGCATCAAAAAATAATTCATAAATTTTTTATATGAATTGCGGTGAAGACAAACTTGATAATAAATTTTTCATATTAACAGAGGCGGACATTCTAATATGTCCATCTCTAGAAAAGTTGCATCCAAAAGTAATTCATAAATTTTTCATATGAACTGGGTGAAGACAAACTTGATAATAAATTTTTCATATTAACAGAGGCGGACAAACATGATGGCTACAATTTTTCATATAAATTTTTCATATCCGTAGTTGAAGTTGAATTAAAATAACGTACATAGTGCTATCTAAATTCAACTCGGTACCGGAAGGATACGAGAATTTTCAAGCAAAGAAACGGCGAGGCCGGCCGGGCATGGCGTCCTTTTCTCGCCCTTAATTTTTATCCGCGCGATCCTTCTTGTTAAACAGGTCAGCAAATATATATAATAAACATAAACAAACCTGCAGACTCCTAACCTGACGACTGACGTGCATGTGCTCCCAGATGTTATATGCATGTCTCCACAACGTACTTGTAACTAGTGACGATGTAATGTTTATTACTTGGACATGCATGCATGTCAAAGATCGGTGATGCCTGGTCGCCAAACTCAGAGACCGAGTCAGCAACAGATACAGCAGCTGTCGCCGCCTGGCCCCCTTCGAGCCTCTCTCTCTCTCCCCTTCCTCCTCTCCGGCAAATCCACCAGCCATAAAAAAAACAGAGAGAACTCGTCTCTTGTTTACAATAGTATTTCTTTTAATCTAGTTTGCTTCTGTTTAATATAAATAGACCTTTTAATCTAGTTTGCGGCATATCAATGTTTCGGATCATTAAATTCGGTATCAGCATTACACTCCGGCTTCTATGTTTAATCAGGCGCTATTCATCTAGAGCATCGTAAGTCAAGGCACTAGGGAAGGGAAGAAGGCAATGAAAGAATCTAGATAGAATATCACTATAAAAAAATGATTTCAGGAGACAGCATCTCCGAGATGTTTTTCTTTTGTATATAAATTTTAGCCCCAACCGGGAATGCCTTTCTTCACATCGCGGGCCTAGGAGCAAACCATAGTGAAAGGCAGCACTGTACGTACTAGTGTAATATACTGCTCGTAATCGAAACAAAGGTTTAATTTGTTTTGTGTGCTCCGTTGGTTAGGCTCGATCTGATCGACACTACTGGCCATCTGGATAAGTTTTTGTGGTAATAACAGACGTGGAGCGAAGCTGTAATATGCCATGATTTCGTGAGCCTCTATGATAGTGTGTGTGCTTGCAAGTGCACATGGGCGTCTCCGTCTGTACGGTGTTTAGCAAAAATTAAGGTCACCTCTGCTGTCAATTTACTTGTTTTTTTTTTCGACTAGGGCCTTGTTTAGTTTTCGATTTTTTTTTGCGAAATGGTACCGTAGCATTTTCGTTGTTATTTGGCAATTAATGTCCAATCATAGTCTAATTAGGCTTAAAAGATTCGTCTCGTGAATTTTGTCTAAACTGTGTAATTAATTTTATTTTTTATTTATATTTAATGCTTTATACATGTGTTAAAGATTTGATGTGACGAAAAATCTTAAAAAATTTTAGAAACTAAACCGGCGCTAGAGTGCATATACTAATTAGTAATATATCGTTGGCAGCTAGTACTACTAGCTCCGGATGAAATTCTTTGCACTACTAGGGCCTTGTTTAGATCGTAAGTTTTTTCACATTCTTTTATCACATCAAATCTTTTAGACATATGTATGGAGTATTAAATATAGATAAAAAAAATAACTAATTACATAGTTTGATTGTAAATTATGAGACGGATCTTTTGAGCCTAGTTAGGCCATGATTGGACAATAATTGTCAAATACAAATGAAAGTGCTATAATGTCAAATACTGATTCCTAACCCCAATCTAAGGGCATGTTTAGTTGGCAAAAATTTTTGGTTTTGGGTACTGTAGCACTTTCGTTTGTATTTGACAATTAGTGTCTAATTATGGACTAATTAGGTTCGAAAGTTTCGTCTCGTGATTTCTCACCCAACTGTGTAATTAGTTTTTTTTCGTCTACATTTAGTACTCCATGCATGTGCCGCAAGATTTGATACGATGAATACTGCGCAAAAAATTTTAGATCTTGGGTGGAACTAAACAGGCCCTAAAACAAAGCCTAGCAGTAGAAGGGAAACATCTGTGGGATCAACTTGTTGGTCCAACGCAAGAAAAGAGTCTATCCAAGTCGGATGGATAGATGGATGGAAGGTGACAATCAAACATGATGGATAGGGATAATGCTAGAAAATCCGGACGATCGAGTGACAGTGTGTGCGACACCAACAACGAGGTCGTGGATAGCAGCAGCAGCATCCATCTTTCTGATCGGTTCGCGCGGGGGCCACCCCCTGCATGCCCCATGCTGATTTCTCCCTCATGCACAGGCACAGCAGTGATGCTGTGATGGAGAGAGAGAGAGAGAGCGCGCGAGACATGTGGTGTACTTTCTCTGGGCTCCACACTGCAATGTGCAAATTTGGCGGCGAAATTATTATGCAACCTGCGCGCTGCAGCTCCAAGGAGATTCCTCTTTTTTTATACTACTATACCAGTACAATATCTACATACTACAGTTATATACGGAATAAAATATTTCTCTAGTACACTCCTATACGGCTATACTGAGCATTGTTGCAGGGCAGGGCAGGGCTGGCCGCTCCTTCTGGGCTTGCAACAGAAGAAATGGAGGCAATTTCTCTGTGGGACGCCTGCTACCTGGTCCCCCCATGGCCCAGCATGACATGACATCCCTTTCTCACTCAGCATGACAGGTGTGTTTAGCTGGGTAAAAGTTGAATTTTAGGTTACTGCAGCACTTTCGTTTTTATTTGGTAAATAGTATTCAATCATAAACTAATTAGGCTCAAAACGTTTGTCTCGCAATTTTCAATCAAACTGTGCAATTAGTTTTTTTCGTCTACATTTAATGCTCCATGCACGTATCGCAAGATTCGATGTGATGGGTACGGTAGCGATTTTGAGGTAGCAACTAAACACGCGCACAAAGAAAAAGGTTGCGTGCTTAGGCCTTGTTTAGATGGCGAAATTTTTTGGAAATGGTACTGTAATACTTTTCGTTGTTATTTATCAATTAGTGTTCAATCATAGTCTAATTAGGCTTAAAAGATTCGTCTCGTGAATTTCGTCTAAACTGTGTAATTAGTTTTATTTTTTATTTATATTTAATGCTTTATGCATGCGTCCAAAGATTCGATGTGATGTGAAATCTTGAAAATTTTTGCAAAATTTTAGGAACTAAACAGACACCCAATAAAACACAAAAAATTGTTTCAGGCTGCACAAAGTTGGGAGAAGGCCATGGTCCATGGATCTGCAGTGGTAGCGAGCGAGTAGCAGTAGCACTGTAACAGTGATCGCCTCGCCCAGCTAGCATTTTAGCCGAAATAATTGTAATGCGGCTGGCTGGCTGACGGGGGAGTAGTTGAGCTGCTGCTGATATGGTTCAGTGCTCATGGCAAGAGCACATCAGTTGGTTGTTGGTTTAGCATCAGGGGAGATGGAGTGGGCTGCTTCTGTTTGGACGGCCGGCTTAATTGATGCTCCTCCGATCCTCCATTGAATTTGAAGCTGTTTGGTTGTGACCTCACCTGCACCACGGAAAAAGTCCAGGCTAGGTCCCTAGATCTCAAAATTTTGTAAAATTTTTCAAGATTCTCCGTTACATCGAATCTTTGGACGCATGTATGAAGCATTAAATATAAATAAAAAATAAAACTAATTACACAGTTTAGACGAAATTCACGAGACGACTCTTTTAAGCCTAATTAGACTATGATTGGACACTAATTATCAAATAACAACGAAATTACTATAGTACCATTTTCCAAAAAATTTCACCAACTAAACAAGGCCCAGGTAATACGGAGAGCCATCAACAAGCCATGTTGTCATGTTGAGCATTAGCTACAATTATTACTGACCTCTTCGATTAGTCAATTTGGCTACAAGGTTTGCTTGTGACATTGGCACACTTGACATACTACTCATGGAGTACACATTATGGACACTCTATGAAAAAATAAGTACGGAAAGAAACAGAGAGAGGTGTTGACATTAGCAAATCGTCAGTCTGTTCGGTTGGCTGGTTCGTATCGTTGCTGATTCGTGAAAAAGTACTGCTGGCTGATTTGTGTGAGAGAAAAATACTATTCTAACTGAAAATTTACGATTATTTATAATAAGCCACAGCCAAACAACAGACTGCGTATTTTATCGTAACCGCCTAGCTAGCTAAGCGTGGGGTAGTCTGGTAGAAGCCAAGTCCAGGCAGCCGTTAGCTGTACGAACTGTGCGGCAGCTCTACGTGGACTGAGCCAAAATACTACTACTAGCAACATTTCAATGTTGGTAAAAAAGGACGAACAAAAGTGTGTACCAATGTACCACCGTACGCGATGGAGTAATCGTTACAGTTTTTTTTTTTGTAGGTACCTTCACTAGCTTGTGACCCTAGAAGAAATGGAATGTTGGTATTCTAGTACCCCTTGGCCATCCCTTCACAAGCTAATAAGGCCGTGTTTAGTTGATAAAATTTTTTGGAAAATGGTACTATAACATCTTCGTTGTTATTTGGTAATTAGTATCCAGTCATAGTCTAATTATGTTTAAAAGATTCATCTCGTAAATTTTGTCTAAACTGTGTAATTAGTTTTATTTTTTATTTATATTTAATGCTTCATGCATGCGTCCAAAGATTTGACGTGACGGAAAATCTTGAAAAATTTTACAAAATTTTGGGAACTAAACAGGCACTAAGTTCATCTCAGGGCCTTTAGGTGAATCCACCCAGCTAAGTGTTAACTACTGTATGTTAGCTTGGAGGAACAAGATAATAGCTAATTGTTAGTCCAGTGGTAGGTAAAATATAAGCTGGCTATTAGCCTATGATCCAAACAAGTTGTTAGCTAATTTTTAACAGCTAACTATTAGTTATATGTATCAAACAAGCCCTAAGTCAAAATATTCTGAGTATCCATTTGGTGCGGACGCGTGGCTTACGCTAGCTCTGCTATGCTGTAGCATGACGGAGCTAGAGCTAGTGAACCAAATTCGATGTTTTTTGTTGGCCTTTTCTCTTTCTAGGTATTTATTTTTCAAGTTTGTGAAATGGCTTCTTCCTACAATAGTAAACAATGTTGCTATAGCACTTCACTAGAGGAGCCGGAGTTGATTTAAGGGCCTGTTTAGCATGGCTCTGGTTTCTCTGAAAATAGCTCCGGCTCTGGTTCCTTTGAAGGAGCAGGAGCAGCTCTTCTGGAGGAGCTGAAGCCGTTCTGGAAAATGTTTAGCAAAACGGCTCCTTCGCACTAGACGACGTGAACCCACAGCAAGGAGCCGCGCGAAAGCTTGTTTTTGAGGCTTCTCCTGCGCAAGCAAAAAATGGCTCCAGCTCTTAACCGGCTCTCCATGCGGAGCCTTTTCCAAAACAGATGTTTGACACAGCTTCTACATGAGCTTCGTCCCTTTCCAAAATAGACGTTTGACACAACTTTTACATGAGCCAAAGCTAAAGCCCCTGCGGGAGCCATAGAGGCTTTAAGAGCATCTCGGAGGCATACGTATACGGGGGGGGGGGCTGCTACTAGGCTACTAGGCGGGTAGTAGGAGTACTATCGTGCCCTTGGGTGCAGAAAAACACGCATCCCGCGCACGCAGCCGGCCGCCGAGGACACGACACGAGAGCGCGGGTGTGAAATCCGGTGACCCAAGGATTTTCCCGCCGCTGCACCGCGCCCAGGCTTTTGATCCCTCCGAATCTTCCGTGCGAGCCCTCCTCTGCTTTCTCCACGCGCGGCATCCCTATCCACTTCGCTGCGCGGCGGGGCCCGTAGAGGCGGGGCCAGTAGGGACAGGAGAGGCGCTCGGACGACGATGGGTACACACAAAGCTGCGACCTGCGGGGGACGGGTCTTATCCTGGGACGGAGGCGGGCCCCACGGCAAGGGACAGGTCCGGGTCCGCGGCCCCCCCCGGCTGTTCTAACTGAGGCGCGGTGGATTGTCGGGTCCCGCCGGGGATCGTCTACGCCCAGTTGCTTTCTGTGTCCCCTGGTGTTGCTTCGGGCTAGTGCACTATAGCACTACTATACCATATTCCTAATATTGGCTCATCTCTTATGCGTTCCGTCTCCGTTTCATGGGTCAAACAGCTACACTCGCTGTCTACATGCTTAACACTTAGCTCTAACATCTATGGTGTCAAAATCATACGTTACTTGTAGATATCATAGCTATATAGCGTCTCTAGATATAGTGCTTATCTGTTTCTATAAATAATTATTAGAGCAAGAGAAGTATACAAAGAAAACACTTTAGCTAGTTTTCTCTTGTGTTCATGGCATATATATGTGAACCAACACATCAGGACTGCAACACATATTAGATCGAGAAGGTAACTAGTAGCAATTATAGCAAAGTGTACAGAAGAAACTACCAGAGGATAAGATGGGGTATAATGCCTAAATTTTGCAAATTATAGCAATTATAGGACCATGGTTCATTCTCGGAAATACTTGTCATGCAAAGCTTCCACACCAAGTTACCTATTTCATTTGGTACTCAAGGCCATTATAGCTGGATATTTCCGTATCGAGTCACAACAGTAGGCAAAGACGCATGCTCCACAAATATTCTAGTTAAGTGATTGCTCCCTTCCCCCACCAGCATGCAAATCTATCAATTCTCAAGTTAATTTACCTAGATGCACCTAACTATTTTAGTGATTCCTTTGGCACTAATCAATGAGAAAGGATGCAACCTTCCCTAGATAACCGCAAGCACGCACGATAATTTTGGATTACATGCATGCATGAGGGATGTAACTAATGCTAGTAGCAATCTATTTCATGAGCAATTTTAGCTGCTGCCACCAAAGGCCAAGATTTGAAATGCAAGGCGTCATCTTTTGGCGCTCTCAGCTGATGCCACTAAATCCACATTTGTTAGGTATTATACGTGAAATATAATCACCTCGTGACTGCTAAATGGAATAAAATATGTTAATGTTCAACCATTCCAAGCATGATAGATAGCATGTTGGTAGATCACTTGTGTGTTTGACATCGAGTCGATGGAAGAACGTCGACCGATGTTAATTAGTATTTTTTAAATAACGTGAGACAAGAGACCACAATTAACACATGAAAAACTAAGGCGTGGAAAACAAGTTGCCAAAAGACAAGGGATAATTATTCTAAAAAAAGATAAGGGATGATTACTCCAGGGATTTGGTAATAACAACCGAGAAGACAGGGTCGTCGTCCATTTCAAGCAACATGCTTATTATGCAATAATTTAGGAGAGCTCATGAAACTTATGCACCACAAAACTTACCCCGTATTCTTGGCAAGTTTAGATGAAAGATGTTTTAGCTCAAGAAGATGGTAAATAAACACAGGTGTGCATTTCTATTTTTATCCACAACTACAATGAGTGCTCCGCAAGGTTAACAGCTGATTAGTAGTCTGCATTTCCTTTCACATATGAAAGAGGTATAAGTTCTAGAAAAAATAGAAGTCCTACCACTACCAATGGCCAAAAAAGAAGGTGCTCTGAATATCAACTTTTAATACTACCCCCTCCGTCCAGAAAAAAACACAATTCTAGCTTTGAACCTGGACACGACGTGTGTTCAGATTCAGAGCTAGAATTATGTTTTTTTTTACGGAGGGAGTACATCCAATTTGCAATAAAAGCCGAATGATCAATCTGAACTGTCAGTGGAACATACAAATCTTCCATACTGGTGGACAGAGACCGAGCAAAGGATGGGTTGAAAGTACTGTTGTCAGACAGCAATTAAAATGAGAAAAGCATCCTAATGCAAGCAGTGAGTGAGAGAGGAGAACCATCCATCTATAGCTGCAGCTATATCTCCGGCGCAAGCAAGCAAGCAAGGCACGCCCGAGGAGGCCGCCGATGGATCGATTCCTTGTCCTAACCAACTCAGCCCAAAGCCGTCGCCTCCCCCAACTCCCACCACCCAAATTTAAACCCACCTCCCCCCAGTGCACCGCTCTCTTCCCTGGATCCCACTGCAGTGCTGGCCCCACCCGTGTCTTCAGTTACTGACAGGGAAGCCCGCCTAGACGTGGGCCACATCTCGTCAGTTTCAGGTGGTAGCGCATGCCCCGGGGCCGCCGCACGCGCCGCGGTCCCGTGCTCCGCGGTTGCGGTCACCGGGCGTCACCGCGGGGTACGGTATAAAGGGCGTTCCCCCCGTGTCTCGCCGCACGCGTTTGGGTAGGTAGTTGCTGTTCTCCCCTGTCCCTGAGGCCCGCGTCTCCGCTTCGTCTCACCACCCACCACCTCCTCCTCGCCGGGGACCCCTCGCCGGAGCCAGCAAAGCTTCCGGCGAAGAAATCCGGCGGGCACACCACAAGGGGGCGGAGCAGGGGGACGGGGGCGGGCGCCGGAATGGGGGCCAGCGGCCGGGGGCGAGCCGTCGTCGTCGCTGGTGTCGCGTCGCTCTAGGGTTAGGTAGGTGTCCGTAGCTTTCTCCTTCGCTCCCGCGGCCAGGGCTGCGCGGCCCCGGCGTCGCATTGGGGTCCCCGGCCGACCGTCAGGCCGCGTGATCCACCCGTGCTGCCGCTGCCCGCGAATTCGGCACCATTTTGGAGCTCTGAGGAGGAGGAGGTGGCAGCAGGCGCCGATCTGGTGAGCCCCCACTCGCTTCCCGTTGCTGGTTTTTCTGGGGGATGTTTCAATTTTGGGAATTGTGGGAAGCTCTCCTCGTATCCTTGCTTGCTTTGTTTTGTGGGTGCCCTGGCTTGCTGTATGTGATCTGAGCTTGAATTCGGGGGCTGACAATTAATTTCGGCTATGCTCCGCGGAATTCCTCGTTTTGTTTTGATGGTTACCTTTGATCACAAGGGACTTGCTTGTTTGGAGCTCGTAGAGCCCGAGGCGCATTAAATTCCACATCTTCTGTGCTGTTTTATTGGGGGAATTAAACATTTCTCTCATAAGTTTTGTGGGATTCGTACTCGGATTTGTCAAATCTACTGGTTCTGATTCAGAAATGTTGACTTTGGAAGCTCACACGAACTAAATTCCGCTTTTTTCTCTGCTGCCCTATGGCTCCGTTGTCATGGATTCACAGATTTCTGCGCGTAAAATTGCTCTGATTCGTCATGTTTACCCCCTCGACGCTTCATCTTTTCCGCAATATTTTATCAATTTTGCCTTGATCCTGGGCAATTGAGGTACGGTGCTGTTGTCAAGGTTTGTGCCTAACACGTTATATGGTCTGGACGCCTGCAGGATGCCATCTCAAGTCATGGATCCGAGGCGCCACCGCCCCCAGTTCAGCAATCCAACCCTGGCTGCGTCCTCCTTCTCTGAGGAGCAGCTTCGCCTTCCCACAGAGGTAATAATCTGCAATTGCAGAATTGTTGCCCCAGTTATTGTTTTTCTGTTTTTGTTAGTTTATTTATGCTAAGGCCAGTTATGTCTTTATTGTTTTAGTTCATGTTTGACACCTATCATTTTGTCACTTGATCATCTTTCTTGAGTCTTGACTGTGACATGCACTATTTTTTTTATATCTTTGCAGAGGCAGGTCGGATTTTGGAAGCAGGAGTCGTTGCATCACATTGGTGAGTACTGAATTTGATTCAATCTCCCTTAGCTTTTTGCTCATTTCCATGCAAAGGATGCCTTTTGGCTGCAAAAATTCACGTGTTATTGGGGGCCATTTTGTGCATTTAACGAGTCACAACATTTTATGCATGACTAAATAACATAAATAATTTGTTTCCATGGGATGAGTATGATTTTAGCTTACCCTAACTTCAAGGCTTTGTATTTGTTGTCGTTGTGGTGGACATGATTTATTGCACTTTTCATTTGTTTTTTCTGTAGTTAGGTGAAGCCATTGTTTTGTGTTCACCTTGGTTTGCAAAGGATTTTTGACATATTTGATGTCCAGGTTATCCTTTGATAAACAATCGGTTGCTGCTAGTTTCTACCTTATTATTCCTTTTTATTTCTTTGGCGCTCGTGTCATACTCTCTCTTTGTTATCACAATGCCTCATGCATTTTGTTGTTCATTATCAAGATGTCTTCTCAAAACAAGATGTTTCTATTGTTGTCAGGAAGCAAGTCAGTTGCATCTTCTCCAATTGAAAAGCCCCAACCCATTGGGACAAAAACTGTGGCTTGGATAGATCCACAACCATACAGGCTGAGAGACCAGAAGACTGCATTTAGCCTTGAGCACAAGACTTTTGGTCAAGAGAGACATGTTAACTTGCCACCATCTCTGTGGAGAGCTGATCAAGACCCTAACCTCCAATCTGATTCATCTTTATTTCCCGACAGAAGGAGGACTAATCCAAATGAGGCCTACAATGAGAATGGGCTTTTCTCAAGCTCCCTGTCAGAAATTTTTGACAGAAAATGTGAGACAGTTTACTCTGGCACTTTCATCATCTTAATTAGAGCGATTGATTGTACTGTGCAGTGAGCCTGAACCATGAGAACCATTCTCTTCATCATAGAAAATGCATTGAACTGTATCACATATTCCATAGCATGTATTGTGAATGGGTGCACCTTGAAATCAATAGAAAGGAATAAAAAGTACAACAAAGGATATCAATGAGTTTGAAAGGAAGAACAAATAAAAAAAACTTTCATCTTTTTTTTTAGCATTTTTGCATCTTATTTTCGAAGGAATCTACCTGCTTTATTTTTTCTTTGGCCTAAGAATCCTTTCACTTTAGTTTGGTATCGTTATCCTTTTATTTTCAGTCACATCTTTTGCAAGATTTGTGGAGTCAGACACTCCGATTAAATCATTGCTATTGTAGTAAGCAATATATTGTTCCTATTTATTGCTTCCTAACCAGTTTTATGCTTCAATCTGTAGTGGGACTGAGATCCAAGGATGTGCTTCTACGTCAGCCAGTTGAAAAGGTTGATCCAACTCATGTAGACGATGAACCCTTTGAGTTAACGGAGGAAATCGAAGCGCAAATAATAGGAAACATACTTCCTGATGATGATGACCTACTATCAGGTGTTCTTGATGTTGGGTACACAGCCCATGCTAACAATGGTGATGATGTCGATGATGATATATTCTACACTGGAGGCGGGATGGAACTGGAAACCGATGAAAATAAAAAAAATACAGAAACTAATGGTGGAGCTAATGATGGTCTTGGGTCGCTCAATGGCACAATGAATGGTGAACATCCATATGGGGAACACCCTTCAAGAACTCTTTTCGTCCGAAACATTAATAGCAATGTTGAGGATTCTGAATTAAGGCTCCTATTTGAGGCATGTTGCTTTTTACCGTTTTCTGCTCAAACCTATTGTTTTTGTACAGAACATTTGTTTCTGAAAATCATTTACTCTTTACCCACAGCATTATGGAGAAATCAGCAACCTTTACACTGCCTGCAAACATCGTGGTTTTGTGATGATATCTTACTATGACATAAGATCGGCATGGAATGCCATGAGGGCACTTCAAAACAAGCCACTCAGACGTAGAAAACTTGACATACATTACTCCATTCCGAAGGTATTCACAACTCTATGTCTTACTGGCTTGATTTGTAGACATATTTTGCCCAAGGATGCCAGTGTGTATGTAGTTTGCAGTTTTTAGTCTTGTGTAGTGCTTGTGCTAATTGTCACCTTTTTTCCCTTTAGGACAATCCTTCGGAGAAGGATATTAACCAGGGGATGCTTGTTGTATTTAATGTTGACCCGTCTGTAACAAATAATGATATCCATCAGATATTTAGCGACTATGGTGAAATAAAAGAGGTATGCTATGCTCTTACATTAACTACCGACTACTCCATTATAACTAGGACTATAATGTCTTAAATTAATTGCAGATTCGTGATGCACCGCAAAAGGGCCATCACAAAATTATAGAATTTTACGACGTCAGAGCAGCCGAAGGTGCAGTTCGTGCTTTAAACAGGAGTGATCTTGCTGGCAAGAAAATAAAATTGGAGACTGGCCGTCTGAGTGCTGCTAGACGGTATGTATTTGAAATGTTAATCTTGCTGTCCATTCTCGTATTTCATCAGCAATACTTCCTTTATTACTTTTGGACACTCCGTATTTAATCGTTGATCATTTGATCACAGCTTTAGTGAACCTTAGGTTATTTTTTAGCAAGCTGAATGATTCTTGCTTAGGCATCACTGGTATATAGTGGTATCACTTCTTCTATATGACGGTACCTGTGGATAGTATGCACATTAGTTATATGCTCTGATTTTTATTTTATTTTCTCAAGTGGAAAATCTCTTCCTGGAGCTGTAAACATTGCACTGTTTTTATGTCATGTATAGATAGTTACTTAATCTTTGTTTGTTTATTTCTGTGTATGGGCTCTCATGTCCTAAACAAAACATATTTTTGTTTATTCTTTCATATTATATTCCTAATTCTTTGTATCGTATTTAGGTGTATTGATATATACCTAGTATGTTAGTTATTTAATTCATCCAGAAAAAGAGCAATTATTATGTGATGCAGCATTCTAATTTTGATTCTATCGTACAAACTTTTGAACATGGTGGTGTAAACACATAGGTTTTAATCACTGTTCTAACATTGATTTTAATGTTGTTTTATAACAGTTTAACACAGCACATGTCCAAAGAGTTGGGGCAGGAAGAATTTGGTGTATGCAAACTGGGCAGTCCAAGCACAAATAGCCCTCCATTGGCTTCATTGGGTATGATGTTTATTTTTTCATCTTTATTGTATGTCATGTCAATAGCTGCATTTCCTGACATGGAGGATTATTCTTCAAGGTTCATCTAATATGGCAGCAATGACATCTTCTGGCCGTGAAAATGGGAGTATTCATGGTTTACATTCTGGACTTCTCACATCAATGAGCCCGTTCAGAGAGGCTTCTTTTCCGGGTCTATCGTCTACCATACCACAGAGCCTGTCCTCTCCCATTGGAATTGCATCTGCTGCAACTCATAGTAATCAGGCTTCCCTTGGTGAGCTCAGCCACTCACTTAGTCGGATGAATGGGCATATGAATTATGGTTTTCAAGGCATGGGTGCTCTTCATCCCCATTCCCTTCCTGAAGTTCACAATGGAGCAAATAACGGCACCCCTTACAATCTAAACCCGATGGCACCAGTTGGTGTCAATAGCAACTCGAGAACAGCTGAAGCAGTTGACAGCAGACATCTTCATAAAGTGGGTTCTGGTAACCTCAGTGGGCACTCATTTGATCGTGCCGGTGAAGGAGGTAAGTTTGTAAATTTGGACATCCTAATCTCCATTTTTATTTTTGACCCCATTCTCTCTCATTTCCATTCCTTAAGCATGTGTTTTGTAATAAAGCTGTTTGGTTTATCAGGATTGTGACAGCTAACTGTCAAAAGTTGATCAATTAATGTATGTTATTTAACTGTACCCTGCATGACTGCATGTGTACCAATTTTTGCAGCTATGGGATTTTCAAGAAGTGGAAGCGGTCCTGTCCGTGGTCACCAGTTAATGTGGAATAATTCAAATAACTTCCACCCTCCTCCCAATTCCCCTGTGCTGTGGCAAAATCCGGGATCATTTGTAAACAATGTTCCGTCTCGCCCCCCAGCACAAATGCATGGAGTTCCAAGAGCACCATCACACATGATTGAGAATGTTCTTCCAATGCATCATCATCACGTGGGCTCTGCGCCAGCAATCAATCCATCACTTTGGGACAGGCGGCATGGCTATGCAGGGGAATTGACAGAAGCATTAAGTTTTCATCCTGGTAGTGTTGGGAGCATGGGATTTCCTGGTAGCCCTCAGCTTCATGGTTTGGAGCTAAATAGCATATTTTCTCACACTGGTGGTAATTGCATGGATCCAACCGTGTCTTCAGCTCAGATCAGCGCACCATCTCCTCAACAAAGAGGTCCTATCTTCCATGTAAGGAATCCTATGGTTCCCCTTCCATCATTTGATTCACCTGGTGAGCGGATGAGAAGCCGAAGAAATGACTCAGGTGCTAACCAATCTAATAATAAACGGCAGTACGAGCTTGATGTTGACCGCATAATGCGGGGGGAAGACTCACGAACTACACTGATGATAAAGAATATCCCAAATAAGTATGTTTTGAGATCACCCAATTTTATGCTACATTTATGTTCTGTCTCAATAATATATATTTTTTGTTCTGGTTCTCTTTCGGGTTCCAGGTATACCTCCAAGATGCTCTTGGCTGCTATTGATGAAAGCCATAAGGGCACTTATGATTTTATTTACTTGCCGATTGATTTTAAGGTAGTTTGAATTTAACTCATAAGCGACCGGTGCCTCGTATTTGTTGGGACTGTACTTGTCTGTTCATGTTACTAAATGAAATCAATCTCCTTTTCAGAATAAATGTAATGTTGGCTATGCTTTCATCAACATGACCAATCCTCAGCATATCATCCCGTTTTATCAGGTGAGAAAATTATTCAGTTGACAAAGTGCTACTGCATTGATGCAATTATGGCTATTTTGGCCTTTGATCTACTTGTATGGCTTGCCAAATTCGTACTTTGATAAAATATCCAGCTTGAACATCGATGTGCTATCCTGAGCCATTTTGTCATCCTTTTCAGACTTTTAATGGTAAAAAGTGGGAGAAGTTTAACAGTGAGAAGGTGGCATCACTTGCTTATGCCAGAATCCAAGGGAAAACAGCCCTGATTGCTCATTTCCAGAACTCTAGTTTGATGAATGAGGACAAACGCTGCCGCCCCATACTCTTCCACTCAGAAGGTCCTAATGCAGGAGATCAGGTATGCTTATGTTTTTTTTTTTCCTGGGCAGTTTCCCTGCTATCTTGTTCTCCAGTAGTCCAGTTACATTATGTATCGCTGATTCGCTGCCCTGTGACAAGTCTTCTCTATATCATCTTAGTCTTTGTGCAAAAAAAAAGGTGTGAGGTAAATTTACACCTGCCATTTTTGCTGCATTAACTGTCCTGTGACAAGTCTTCCTATAGTCATCCATATATTCCTTGAATCCTTGATGGGCTGATGGCAGCTAAAAACATAGGTTTTGTGCAAATAAAAAGGTGGGAGTTAAATGCCCACCTGCCATTTTTGCTGCATTAACTGCCTAACTAGTAATGAGTCCACAATTATAGAAAATGTAACGTCTGTGGATACCTTTTTCATCTGCACTTTCATGCTGTGCACCAATGAACTAAGATACATACATTTCACAAGTGGGGTAACATTTTTTGAACACTGTATCATTCTCACTGTTTTCAAAGCAAGTTTGGTACATAGTTTGCAATCTTACCATACTTATATGGTCCCAGTGTCTGCTTAATAATTTCAGAACTTGCTCTATTATTGTGCCTGCAGTGCTTTTAAGCATATGGTTGCAATTTTGACATTTTGTTGTGATTTTTCTCAGGAACCTTTCCCTATGGGTACAAACATCCGAGCCAGGTCTGGGAGATCCCGGACTTCCTCCGGCGAAGAAAATCACCATGATATCCAGACAGTCTTGACCAACGGTGACACTTCTTCCAATGGAGCTGACGCTTCAGGTCCCACCAAGGACACTGAGTAGCTGAGCTGCAGCTTGCTGCATCGCTAACCACAAAGGCCCAAGCTATAACTTTTTGCAAAGCCATTTTCAGTTCTAGTTTTCCCCCCTTTCCCATTTTGGTTGTGTTTGGTAAGTCTCCCGATCTGTATTTATTAACTTCCATGATGCGGGTCACCGAAGACTTAGGTTGCTGCAAAATTTTTGTCTCTGGCGGGAAGCTATATGCAAGAGGGTGCTACCGGGTTCCCCAGAATCTATGTGCTTGTTAACCTGAAGGCCGAGAAAGGTGAAAGGCGCAGGGAGAGCCTCCAGATTTTGGTCGCTGTAAGAATTAACCCCATGTTGTACAGCAGGTCCCAGTAACTTGTGCTGAGGGGAGAGTGAAGGAGTCATTGTCATCAGTTTTTAGTGGTGGTGTGTGTGTGGATAAGAAGAGTCTTGCCTGCATTTTCTTTTGGAACCTTCTCTTGTGCCTTCACCTGTATTGCATTTTGAGTCGAGGGCTCCTCTTAAATTGTGTGCAGAGGGGCTCGATTTTGTTAACCGGAACAAGGCGCATTTGCGTCTGGATCAACCCCGGTCTTGTCTTCAGGGCACTGTCGCCGTATTTATCAACCTTCTTATGTACATCTCCATCTATATATAGTATGAGTTTTGATGTCGTCTATTTTGTGGCTGTCGTCTCACAAGGTTATTTGTCTATATCAACGCATCTGTTATGCTTGCGGTGTGCATAAAACCTTTATGAACCTTGTGCTTGGTTGCTTACTATGTAAGCATGAATGCAAGCTCTGTGAGTGCGTAATCCTTGTTCAAATCCTTTCAAGAGTATACCAACTTGTAGGAGACGATTTTACGAATCACAGAGTCTTTGGCTCTCCATATCACCCGGCTACGTCGCCACATCCCAAGAGGAAGAATGCCAAAGTGGACACATGACTCGCATATCGGACGCTCCTTGGTTAGAAAAGCCGAAAGCGTGTCGTTTAAGGTTGAGTGCAGTCAATACCCTTAAATTTGTCAATCAATATCTCTTTGAATATTTTGCTTCAACTTTTGAAAACATATATATTTGTCCTGGAAAATAGGGTTGGTGATATAAGATAAGGCCCCGTCAGGAAAGCTGAAAAGACCCAGCATACAGGAGCTGCCGAAAGTTACCCGGCGTCCTCAGCAGTCAGCACCACTCGCAAGTCGCAAACATACCAAAAAATGCCAAAAAGGCTGAGGCTGTTACATCATAGGAACTGACTGCAACTACAGTTTACCAACCAAACGTCTGAGGTTGTCATACAAATTCACCAGAACACAATGATAGGCTGATAACTAGAGAAGATAGAAAAATAATTACAAAGTGAATAAAAAAAAGAACTAACAAATGCAAGCTTGTCAGAACTCAGAACAGAACTAATCACAAAAAGGAAAATGCACAAGAAAGATTTAGTCTGTACACATACCAAATGATTATGAGGCAAAGTTACCACAGGAACCTAGTTAAGAAAACGTGATCACAATTCACAAAAAGAATCAAAATCAATGTACCAAGTCGAGACTTTAACCGAGCTACAGAACAAAGTTTTCAGCCCTGTCAGAGACAAAGGAGGAGCAACTACTGATCATCCACAATCCTATTGGCACCAGCAGTTTGTGCCAACAGGATAAAGAATCCAGAAGTATATGCCTATCTATCTCGTCAGTGTATGCATAATTCTCGATCTATAGCTTCTCTCAACAAATGCTCATCATACTCATGGTCAGAGACGAACTTAACTTTCCCGCTCCGCAGTGTGTTTATCTGATTCTGATTTCTCACCAGTGGAGGTGGAGCCCTCCACCCGGTCAATCTGTTGATTTGATGTCTCACCACTGCAGCTACCCGTCTGGTGTTGACTTGGACTCTTAGCGGCCTGGCTCTCTGTCTTGTCAGACCGCTGACCAGAGCTCTCACCAGAAGTCACAGGACCATCAGGATGGTATGGGTATATGATGTCATAGTGCTCCTGCGTGTGTAGCACGGTCACACGGGGAACTTCATGATCAGGGGGTACTTGATGATGATGACGTGGCCAACACGTGCTTCTTGGCATATCATCTTGGGGATCTTGGCCAATGTAGAGGTCTTCACCAGCTTCTTGAAAGAGGTACTCCACTCGCAGAGGCACCCGAAGCGCCCTGACTAGTGCTGTTATCTGAATATGATCTGTAAAGACCCTACGCTGGATAACTTCTTGAAAGCACCACTGTTTTAAATAAAGAAAGGTGTGAGGATAGAATGAGTGTCATGTTTTCTGAAAAAAAGATGCACTGGGTGGTTCAGAACTAAGTAATCCAAGAACCCAAGGTAAACTGGCGATGATACTTACTTCGGTGAGAGTGCGACCTTCATTGAGCTCAGGTATAAGTGGTACAAACTCTTCACTGTGCGAGCATATCCAGATAGCTGCTACCAATCTGAGGAAAGCAAAAACTGACCAACAAAATGTGTTGGAACAATGAACTAGGAATTAGGATACAAGTGGAGGAAGGGTAGCTTGGTTCAGGGGGGTGTATTACTGTCGTCTGTCCCCTTATAATCATTGAAGAACTCAAGAAGTTTCCCTATGCGGTAGCTGAAAAATGGCACATATTCAGTACAACATGTGAAATGCATTGGCAGCAACACTATGATGGAATTGCTGGGAAGAAACATATTAGAAACCTGTTAATTGTTGGTACATGCTTCCACCTTCTGTGTGTCTTCCATCTCATTACTTTCTTTATCAGCTTCTTAAATGCCTAAACGAATCAGATAATCACTATATTTTCTTGCAATAAGGCTTACACACTGACTATTATAACAAGGTACGAAAAGATATAAGCAACATAAGATTTGACTGCGCAGCTTCTACCAGTAAACAACAACTATAAGATAGTAGTTGAGAAAGAAAATATTTTATAAGCAAGTAGGAGAAACAAAACATTAGTGATTTGATCAGATGACCACACAAAGCAGCATGGGCGCATTATCTTGGTGTAAGGAAGAAGCATGATCTCTTTTATCTCTCTACAATGATATCTCATTATTGCTGTTCTGTGAAAGTGAACTTATGTGAACATGTATTTTTTATTAGCATTAGATTGTTACGTTTCAAATAAAATCAAATTTGAACCCATGTCAACAGGTTGTAATGTTGTGATGGCATGCCCCTATGCCACTACAGTGAAACAATGGTGCATATCCTGCAAACGATAAAAGAAAAAAAAGGAAAGTGAGATGCCAGATCCAGCTTGCACCTTGATGTTAGTTGAAGAAATGATCTATTAATTAAACATGTTTATCTCAGAAATGGTAAACTTGGAGGTGAGCTTACTTTGTGGCTCCTGGAAAATTCGGAGGCCCACCCAAGGCGTGCATGTTGCCTAGCCACTCCTTTAACAGCAGCAAGAAGACGGTGTTCCTCATGTGTATCCTGCCTATGAAGGACTTGCTCCTGTTTTAGAGTGGCGCATACTAGGGTGTTAACCACAAAACGTAAATCTTATTCAAAGGAAAAGGGAGGACACTTACGAGGTAGGAAAATATGAAGCTCCTGTAGAAACACTCTCCATCTCCATGCACTGGCCTAAATTCAGAATAGGCATTGCGAAGGTTCAGAGCATGTGAATGAAATAACACTCCTTGTCCAGCAACCATTTCAAGGAGATTGTAGTGCCTAATGAGCTCGGTTATGTGGAGTTTCTGCACAAAAACAAGAGCAAAGGAATTCAAATCAAAATGATCTGAACCAGGAAGCAGCAGTTCTAATATGGGATTATAATTTGTTAAGTTTTCAGGCTTCCACATTATAAGAAAACCTTAAGCCACTAATAAATGCAATGTTTTTGCTGATATTGATTTGTTCGATGAATAAATAAAGAAAGAACATATGCTGCATTTCTTGAATTCAATACAAACTCAAAGCCGACTAAGGTCCCATCACAAACCAATAATATCAATTAGAAAAGGCACGTAAACAGTGTATGGAGTCAAACCTGGTAGCTCACATGAGGTATTGTGTAATTTCGGTTGGAGATTCCTATCCTGTCCAAAAACTATTCCACATAAAATGGGTTAAAAATTCCACAATTTTTGCCAGAATAAGAAGCAATTGTAAATAATTAATGCCAAGATCCATCCAATAGTTCACAGAAGGAAACAATGAAGAAGGCAATGGAACTTTTTAAAATATTACTACAGAAATATCCAAGATCTTATGTATCTGACAATTGTCTCTTTTGCTAATCATATAATAACTTCAACTATTAGACCATTCATCAACATCAGATACCTGTATGTTTGTCTTCAGAATTCCTTGGAAACACGTCAACAAGGACAATTTGTGGTACAATGAAGAGTAAGACATAAATACTGACCGTTAATAATATCAGTGTAAGCAATAACACTTTTTACAGTTTTTAAAATTATGAAAACATCACAACAACATTGTTTTTTCCCCTTGAAATTCCATATCAGATCACAATAGTAATCAAGAATCATCTAATCTTGGCAGAACAGAAACTATAACATTTGCCATTGCTTTCATCTCTATGCTACACCCATTTGAACATGATCTCCTGCCAGAATAAATTTTATGATCTCAATATTTCATATAAGCATGGAGAGAACAAAGACTGAACAATCCTGATCCAACATCTCAAACACAAAAATTGGCACAAGAGTGCTCACACCAGTTACCAATCACAACCAAAGATGTAAGAAATATTCAGGTCATATTGTACCTTTCTCCAGAGCGGTTTCTTGCCTTTTTTGGGCCAAAGTGCTGGTGAGTCCACCTGTTCCAAAATTAACGTCGAAAGTCAAATATTGAAACAAGGGAGCAGTGATAACAAAATCGACACTTATCGAGTCTCTTCTCAGCTATTCAAAATATGATTATGCTTTAGGCAAGAAATCAGCCAGGCAAGGGCTAAAACCAGCAATGCATGTAGTCCGCCAATGATCTAAAGAAACTACATTGGTTTATGCTATCTCAAATAAACATAGAGATTGGCCCTGACATTTGACGGTGAAATGAAAGCATGATATCAAACTGAACAGAAATATCGATCATAACAGCGCAAGAACATGCACCTACAAAAGTCTCTGCAAGATCGTTGGCTTGCCACTCTAAGCAACCAAGAAAGAGAAATTGGCCCTCAACATCTGCCGAAGGATTCCACCCCTACTCTAGGATGCCGTACAATTTCTTAGGTCCAGACTCCAGTATCCAAAATCCTCCCCCAAGATCCCCAAGAACGGCAGGATTCGATATCCCAAAGGCCAAATCACAAGCAAACAGGAATCGCTCAAGAACGTAGTCGAAATATCCAGGAAACAACACCTGCTCATTCTGTTGCCTCGGCGTTCCCTCAGCCTCGGGTTTCTGGTCCGTTTCCCCGCTCCTCTCCCTCTGGCACTCCAGCATCAGTTCATCGAACACGTTCTTCAAATCGAACGCGGCGCTCGGACCTCCGGCTCTCGAGGAGGAGGGAGGGCGCTCTCTCGAGAAGGAGGGAGGGCGTGGAGGAAGAGGGGGCTTGCCGCGAGCGGAGCCCCAGGCCGCCCAGAAAAGAGACACGGTCTCCTCGCCCTTCTGCTCGGCCGCCGCAGCTGTGGCGGTGGCGGCGGAGGGGTTCTGGCCTCCGGCTTCCGGTGGCCCATGGACCTCTTCCTCTTCTTCGATGATCTCTAACCGCGGAGCGGAGGGCGGCGGCTCTGTAGCGGCGGCGGCGTTGGACTCCTCGCGCTGGCGCAGCGAATCGACCGGTTCTTTGGTTTCGTCGTCGTCTTGGTTCTTTCCTGAATCGGAGGCCATCGTGGCGGGAAGAAAAGCCTAAATATGTAAAAATTCCCCTGAAGGGAAGGGGGTGCGGAGGGTCTGCTTCGCGAAATCTGGGAGAGCGAGGTGGCGGAGGGGAAATACGTGGAGGGCGTCGTTGTTAATGGTAGAGATGATGGGGGGGTATTTATAAAGGCCGTAATGGTCGGTTCCCTGGAGGAGATACGGTAACGGGGGAACACGAGGGATTTGGGCAGTGTGGTTCTTGCATGATTTTCTTGCTGTTATATCAGAGGAGAAACTAGATTTAAGTTTTGTACATACTCTGTGTTCTTGCATACTCTCCTAAAAGTATCCGTCCTGTTTGTTTGGGCTGGTTTGGCTTATAAGCCATGGCTGAAAGTACTGTTGGCTGGTTTGTTGTGAGAGAAAAATACTGTTCGTGGGCTGATAAGCCATGACTTATAAACCAAATATGATCCAGCGAACAGACTGACTGCATGTTTTGTTCTTTATTAATTATTATGTCAGTGTTTCTATTGGCTTTTCATCAAGTTTTCCTTGAGCACTTTAGACCTTGTATTTTGACCAATGTTGCACCCCCTCTAAATTGTAATACATACATATGCTCAATCAAAGATATACAATATATAACTTCTATATATTCAATCGATGCTGTCGCAGAACCGACCAATTTATAAGAATACAAGTACAATGGCAATCCGCAAGCGGTCGCACTGTCATACTTGAACCCATATAAACCCGGTAGTCCGTCGAGTACCACGACGGGTCTCGATAAACGATTTACAACAACCAAGATCGTATAGGATTCAACATACATGCCACATATTACATAAAGTTCACAGATACTTTTCATCATCAGAGTACGAATAAAAGTTATTACAAACTGAGTTTGGTAAGTAAAGCGGAAGCAAATAAGTTCGAAGATAAAATTTCCAACATAGTTTGATACAGTGCCAAGTTAGATCACGGTCCACAAAAACAAGGATAGGAATTACTAAAGAAGCCTGCCCAAGGCTTACTCCTCATCCACAGCGGGATAGAAGCAACTCTTGCAATAACCATGATACACAGTGCCATCTGCAACAATGGGAAAATAAACCCTGAGTACGAGAAGGTACTCAGCTAGACTTACCTGTCATGAACCAGAAATAAAATGACTCCAAGGATTATGCAAGGCTGTATAAGTGGACGTAACTTGATAACATTTTGCGAAAAAGGCAATTGATCCGTTGTACAACTATGATTCCTTTACCAAGTTAATTATAACTATCCATTTCTAGATGAGCAACTATCCTGTGCCAAACATGTGGTATATCATTTAGAAGCATACAATAGTAACCATAGCAGGTATTGTAATTCCATTTTCATCCGAACCATCATGTTCCATAATACAGTTACTACGATGTTGGAGCTAGCCAAGTTTCTCACTATCCGGGAGAGACGGCGATTCAATCGATTTCAAACCGGTGGGAATTTATTCCTAACACAAACCCAGTCTACCCAAACCACGATAGCCTTAGATCACATTTGGTACAACTCAGTACACATTTCATGGGTCCGTCACGCGCCGCATTAACTGAACACACAGATGCCGGGATGCTCAGCCAAGCTCGCCCTTGGGCTCGACCGATCGTTCCCGGAAGGAGCGCACAATGTAACGATTCCCGGCCGAGTTGAATTACTCGGCCAGCGGTCGGAACGAATTATCCGCCAGCTAAGTGAGAGGCATGCGTTCAATCTTGTCGAAGTTCCAACAACAGTACGGTCCTTGATCGACACAGACGGGGATAGATCCACACCCAAGACCTCCATGCCTTGTTGCTTTTCTATCGATATCCCTGCCCCGGTCTCCATTTACATTAACCATGGTTCTTTCCACGATAGCAATGATAACCAACCGTGCTCCGGTATCCACCTATATCTCGTGGTGATGTGAAATCACCCGACTTCTACCGGTCTAAGCATGGCTAAGCATATATTCGATCCTCGGACCTATACCGGTTAAAGGGGTAATATCCGGACAAGGAATGTACATGCATCAAGTGGTTTCATTCAACTCTTATAACCTAATGCAGCAATCATAGTACTTAAGTAAACATTGATAAATTATGGGAGACTTATAATGCTTCGGGCTTGCCTCGCAGAAAGGAAGTAGGGCGATGGTCGGGGCACTCGGAAGTTCTTCAGGTTCTCGCTCCACGCCTTCGGAGGCTGCGGCTTGCGGATCCTCCTGCGGGTTCCTTCTCTCGCTTCTTGAATTCCAACAACGTGATCTCTTCCTCCGATCCTAGATGCATGAGTATGGTATAAGTATTACGAATGCATACATGTTAACAAGTGCATCACGTTGTTTGAGTAGGTGCATATCTCTTCTCGATTATTACTTAACTACTTCTACAATGCATCGACTATGCCACGAACAGTAGCTACTTGTTTCACTCATAACTGGAGTTCTACAAATCCAAATCCAGTGATCCTGGACTTTCTGGAAAGCTTATCAAATTCTCTACAACTTTGCTATTAACCATTTTTATAGTATACCTCAGTTTCAACATGCAACTCATCACACTCTAGAATCAGTCTGGAAATGATTTAACATGCAATATAAAGTAAGAATACTTCTACTTCAGGTAATCATTCAAAATTTGACAACCTAGAACCTACCAATAGTTTAAGCATACCAAATACAGTTAAGATGATATAATGGTGAAGCCCAAACTATTTATTAAATTGCCTTTATTATTTTATTTAGATATCTAGGTTAAATAATAAATATATATCAGATGTGCTTAATAAATTCTCAAAAATTTACAGAGCCTTACTAATGCTATCAAAGGACTACTGTAAAAATTTCATGTCATTTTACCAAGTAGAACATCCTATGCAAAAATGACAAGGCAGCAAGGCTTGAAATAGCATAAATGGAAAATCCTATTGAAAAGTGTCAAGCAACAGATTTCTTATTTTTCTTAACATCCATATGGTACTAGTATTACCTCCGATAAATTTCATGAATTTTGGACTCATAATTAATTTATAAAAATTCATGCAAGGATTAACTATTTATAAAAGAAAAATCTATAACTATAGATCTACACATGCACTGGTCCTCAAATTTTTACCAGAGTTCTCATATGCTAAGATTAGTTCACCACAAAAATTTCATAATTTTTGGAGCACAGGAACTCTAGATATAAAATAAACAAATTTGAATGCATTCAAAAGCACATTTCAAATCCCTATTTAAATCTCCAGAAATTTCTACTGTTGAATCCAAGAACATATTTTTCTTAAATACTACACTTCCTAAGAAACACAATCATATTTATTTCAAAATTTTAGGAGCTCCCAAACTGATGATACAAAATTCGCAAAACAAATCAAAAACTGGAACATTTGAACTAGCCTACAACACATTGTCATGTGGCCGACCGGTGGGACCCGCTGGTCGGGGACCCCACGCTGCGTCAGTGACACGGAGAGCAGAAGCAGCGGCGCTGTTGGGCATCGCGCATGGCGTGGTGGCGCTGAAGCGGCCGCATTGTCGCCTGCCGTCGTCATCCTTGAGCCACGCGCGCGCTGGCACGCCGCCTTAACCCGCCCGTCATCCGCCCGACACCCTTCCACGCTCCATTTTTTTCGTTCTCTCGGCCTTCTTCTCTCCCGCGCAGCGCTATTCTCGCACCACAGAGCCGCCAGCGCCATTGCCGATGGCAGCTCGTCCTCGCTCCTCTCCGCCACCGCAATAGCACCACCGACACCCCAAGAACTCCCGCGACGCCCCCATTGCCCCCATTGTTCAAGCTCGGTAAGCGCAGAAGAACAAGACACGCTTTTGCCGGAGCTCGCCGCCGTGGTCCGTCATCGTGGCCACGCCGTCGTAGTCTACCTTTCCGCATGATAGCTGGTGCGCTAGGTCCGCCGTAGTACCCTGGTGCTCGTCCGAGCCTTAGATCGGGCCACCGAGGTCGTCACCGGCGTCGATGCCACCACAATCAAAGATATACAATAAGTCACCTCTTGAACTTCAATATGTTCGATCGATGCCACCACTTGGTCAATATTAACCTAAGGGCTTTCAACATCGCATGTGAGTAAATCTCCCTTGAACTAATGACTTGCACACCATGTGATCAAGACTTCACTTTCATGCGTATAAGTCACCACAACATATGATTCAACAATTACTTGCTACTTCACACTGCATGGCTCATCATGGATTGATTAGTTCCTCGGAGTTGACACATGTAATTGCTTCTGCACCTAGCCTTGCATTGGTTCCTTGGTCCTCAAGCCATTGCTTGCCCTTTACCTTTGATTTATACCTTAAAGACATAGCTTGATTTAATCATTCACCCTATTTTGTATCATCAACAACATTCAACTTGAAATACATTTTTCCTATATCCAATTTATGCAAATCATCAATAACGATGATTATGCATAAGCTACAATCTTCATTCATTTGCTAGGTGATATAATCTTAATTATCCAACCATCTTGTAAATGAGCTTCCAACTAATGAGGCTAGGGAAATACATATGGTGCCTCTTCTCTCTTTTCAACTCTATACAGTGGTAGATGATGGATATAAATTGAGGTGTGGCACAACTATATCAATAAAGCTCCATGGCTCAATTTATAGTAAAGACATAGGAAAAAAACACCAGAAAAAACTAAGATATAAAAGAGGAGAAGATGACGAAGAAAAAGGTATGGCAGAGGTCCTCCCTAGCCATATTGAGTCCTCTGCCACTGACTCTATACTTGTCATTTGATTATTTATAACACATCTTGTTAGGACCAATCATTTGACCAAATTTGAAACCCAAATACTAATGCTCCTTATTTGATGGACAAGCTAGCTATTCATGTGAGACAAACTTACCTTGATTCATGTCTTCTTTTAATTATTTTTTAAACTTTGCTTGTCACCTAATCATTGAATCTTTTGGACTTATCTCATTTGAATGACATTTTCTTCTCACAAGTCCATATACATAAATCATCATGGGAGTAAACACATGATCATATATCATCAAAACATGTTAGTCTCTTAATTGTATTGTTATTTAATATACCAAAGTCGGAACTTGCACCTGTCGAGTTGTTTATCTGCAAAGTTTTCTCTTGTTATTTTTAACATCATATATGTGGTGGATATGGTTAGAGTTGCTTGTTCTATGGTGATAGGGGCAAAGGAGGCACACCTCATTCCTGCTACCAAACATCTAATTTGTTAAGTAGAATCTATGATTTTACAATTGTAGTAGTTATATCCTATGATTTTGTGATCCTACCATTTGAAATGCTCTCCATTTGCTGCCCAATGCCATCAATGTCCAACAGCAAATGACCTTCTTGTAGGAGGATCCATAAGTGCATAAATTCTTCAAGCTGTGTGGGGAGTAAACCTTGGTGCCTTTGTTCAAATTTCATGTGGCCTTTGTCCCATTCCCATCATACTATGACTAAAATCACTACTTTGGTTTACTAGCTGACATATCTGGGAGTAAATCTTGTTTCTCTCTTCTTTTTCACTGGCCTTTATCCTTTCTAAACTTTCTTCAAACCTGTGTCCCAAGGATGGCATGTTGCACTAACTCCACAGGTTCAGTTAGTGCACGTTGGGCATAGTAATGGTTTTCTCTGCTGAAGCTACAAGTTCTTGACCTCCACAGCATTAATTTACCAAGCAATGAATGACCTGCAATGGAGAAAAAGGTAATAAGGTACAATATGGAATTAGAGTGCTCAGCAGTCGTCCTGAAGATTGACACATAGGATTTGGTGCCACCGAATAATGAAACGAAGGGACAATGATACATAAACCTCATCAACAGCTGGTGGGTATTCTATCTTGACATCTACAGACTACTACAACCCAGTAGTGAAGCCTACTATACCATATGTCGGATACCACAAGAAGGGGTACCCTAAGCAAGAACAAAAAATATTGCTTAAAGCCTTGCAAAAATCAAAGCCAAAGGACAACCACGAGGTCTCGGTAGATTCTCCGACTCGCCCAAGGCTTGCACCGAGGCCTCAGACAAAAGGCTAAAGCCCTCCGCCCCGCTGAGGCCCTCTCGTCGAGGCCCCCTCGCCGAGGCCCCACCCCGCAAGGCCTCGGATGATACCAATTCTCCGATTCGCCCGAGGCTGGGCTCGGCAACAACCTCGTCACCTCCGTCCCGACCGACTCCCCTGACAAAACGTCACGTCCAGTTAATGCGCCCCACTACTCCCGCAATGTCAGCCGCACGTCGGCACTGTACAGGCAGAATGACCGATGGGACACGGGACTGGGCACAGCAGGGGTTACCTACCACTGTGCTCATCACTGTGCCCCCTGCTGACACCCATACTGCCCTGTGCTGTCTAACTCCTGCACCAAGGACAAAGTGGCGTGGAGGGTCAAGTCCGGGTCCCAGTAGTTTTGGAATCAACATGAAAGACCAAACCATTCATCCTCCGCCTCGTTCGAGACCCCCCGGCAAGGCCTCGGGCGTACTATTCCTTCTCCGCCTCGTCCGAGACCCCCCGGCAGGGCCTCAGACGTACTATTCCTTCTCCGCCTCGGCCGAGGCCAGGCTCGTCCCGCATCCCCGTCGCCTCCGCCTCAACCGTCCCACTGGCGAGTCATCACATCCGTTTAAATGCACCTGATAGCACACACACACATACGCATCCCAGCCGCCTGAGAGCAATGTCTCAAGCCGCCCACACGACACCTCGCCGAGACCTGGGATTAGCTCCCTCTCTCACTGTGCTTGTAACCCCCTACTACTAGCACTTCGGTGCAAGGAATACAAGATCGATCTCTCAGACTGGACGTAGGGCATCGATTGCCTGAACCAGTATAAACCTTGTGTCTCTTTGCATCACCATCTGGGATTAGGGGCACGCAGTTCACATTTACTGGTTGGTTAAGGACCCCCCGGTCTAAAACACCGACAGTTGGCGCGCCAGGTAGGGGCTCTGCGTGTCAGTTTCATCATCCCAACAAGTTTCGGATGGCAGACCCCGTACGACCGTTACGTCTCGGCATGGTGATCTGGTTCGGGGGCCTAGAGTTCATGTCTCTGGGGCATGAGTATGACATGGTACTCCTCACGTCTCGAACCCCACCAACCGACGGCGACGTCACGCACCGGCAGCCCAGGCGCAGGCGGCGCCCGGGCGGCCGCTCTCGCCGTGCTCGCCAGGCACGACACGAGCAAGACCACCCCAATGCTACTCGAATCTAGGATGGCACGCCGCTCCCCACTGACATCCTACGACCAGCTGTTGGCACAGGCTCCCTGCCTGGGGACCTGTCTAGCCTAAGCTTGGATGAAGGAAAAACGCCGGTGGCACATGGCGACGCCCAGTCACCAAGCTCCGCTCCACCACTCCCTGAAGAGCCAGTTTCGGCGGAGCAAAGTCCGGCGATGGCACCATCCTCATACCCCTTTGGGTTGAGAAATGCCGCCACCTCTTATGCTTACGCTTACGCCGCCGCTCACAAGGATCCCCCGGAACGCCGCCAGCGCTTCACTCTCGACCTGGGCACCCACGCCGACTCCTCGGAGGAGGACGAGGCATGGCCTAGAGTGGATTTCTCTGGACTCCATGACCCCGGGGCTATGCGCCGTTTCCTGGCCGCAAGCGACTACTGCTTCGGCTACTCCGACTCCGACAATGAGGGCACGTACGACCCCGCTCGCGAGTGTTTCCACGTCGGGCTCGGGATGCCGAGGGCAGGCGAGGAAGACGAGGGGGTGGGTAGCCGTTCCCCGCTTTGCCCAGGTACAGGCGCCGCCACACCTCCGCGCATTCTCCTACCGGCAGCACGGAACAAGAGCCCTGCTCTTGTGCGACCTCAATGTCCAGACCTGGAACAACTCCGTGAGCTCCAGGCCGAGGTCGAACAGGACCGACTCCTTCTACAGCAGCTTCGAGACTCTCTCGAACAGGAGTAGCGAGGTCGCGGCGAAGGCGGAGGAGCCCGACGAAGGGCCCGCGATGTACATCATCGCATCCACGACGACAACAAAGGGTGCGAGCAACCCCCAGTCTTCAATCGCGCCAGCCAGAACGTCACGGCCGCGGTAATGCTGGTCCGGGCGATGCCTGAGCCTTCTACCACGGAGGGACGGCGGGTCCACGGCGAGCTCCGAGAGCTCCTAGAGACCGCCGCGGTTCAGCAGGCCAAGAGTTCCGCCTCCCGATGGCACAGGGGCGTCTTGAACCTGCCCGTGGCACCGCCTTGGCAAGACAGGGAAGCCTCGGCTTGTCCCGAGCCCGCTCGAGCACCGATAACCCACAGGCCCCCCGTGCTTCTGGACCACCTCGGCAACCGACACGAGGTACAGGGAAACCATGAGGTGGTCAGCAGGCGATGACACCACGACAGCGAGGGGCCCACTCGGGGCTACCACCCACACCGAGGCGGCCGCTATGACAGCGGGGAAGACCGCAGCCCTTCCCCTGAACCGCCAGGCCCTTGGGTCTTCAGCAGGGCCATCCGCGCTGCTCTTTTCCTCACCCGATTCGGCAACCAGCCAATCTCGCGAAGTACAGCGGCGAGACCAACCCCGAACTCTGGCTTGCCGATTACCGCCTGACCTGCCAGCTAGGTGGCGCGGATGATGACATGCTCATCATCCACAACCTCCCCTTGCTCTTGACAGACTCGTCGCGAGCCTGGTTCGAGCACCTCCCTCCCTCGCAAATCCACGACTGGCGTGACTTGGTTAGGATCTTCGTCGGGAACTTTCAGGGCACATACGTGCGCCCTAGGAACTCCTGGGATCTTAAGAGTTACCGCCAGAAGCCGAATGAGTCTCTCTGAGACTTCATCCGGTGCTTCTCCAAGCAGTGCACCGAGTTGCCCAGCGTCGGTGACTCAGAGATCGTCCAGGCTTTCCTCTCCGGCACCACCTGCCGAGACTTGGTTCGAGAGTTAGGTCAAAATGTACCGTGCTCCGCTGCCGCGCTCCTCGACATCGCTACCAACTTCGCCTCGAGCGAGGAGGCTATCGGAGCCATCTTCCCCGACAGCAACACCAAGGGTAAGCGTAGGGACGAGGCCCCCGAGGCCTCAGCTTCCCACCTCCCCAAGAGAAAGAAAAAGGGGCGCCTGGGGAAGCAAGAGGTCCTGGAGGCCGATCTGGTTGCGGCCGCAGAACGCAAGAATCCCCGAGGCCCCAAAGGCCCCAGGCCTTTCGACGACATGCTTAAGAAACCCTGCCGTTACCACCAAGGCCCGGTCAAGCATGCCCTCGAGGATTGCACCATGCTGCGGCGTTACTACGCCAGGCTCGGGCTCCCTGACATCGACGCCAAGCAGAAGGGCGCCGGTGACCGGGACGAGGACAAGGACAACGGGTTCCTCGAGGTACGCAACGCCTTCATGATCTTCGATGGACCCTCAGCATGCCTTATGGCGCGGCAGCGCAAGAGGGAACGCCGAGAGGTCTTCTTGATCAAATTGGCCACCCCCCAGTACCTCGACTGGTCTTGGGAGGCAATCACCTTCGATCGAGATGACCACCCTGACCATGTTCCGAACCCCGGACAGTACCCACTGGTCGTCGACCCAATCATCGGCAACACCCGACTCTCCAAGGTGTTGATGGACGGAGGCAGCGGCCTCAACATCCTCTACGTCAATACCCTAGAGCTCTTGGAGATCGACCGGTCGAGGCTCCGAGGCAACATCGCACCCTTCCACGGCATCGTGCCGGGGAAGCGCACACGACCCCTCGGGCGCATCGACCTTCCCGTCTGCTTCGGCACTCCCTCCAACTACCGCAAAGAAGTCCTTACCTTCGAAGTAGTCGGGTTCGGGGGAGCCTACCACGCCATCCTGGGGCGGCCGTGCTACGCCAAGTTCATGGCAGTCCCCAACTATACCTACCTCAAGCTCAAGATGCCAGGCCCCAGCGGTATCATCACGATTGAGTCCACATACGAGCATGCATACGACTGCGACGTCGAGTGCATCGAGTACGCCAAGGCTCTTGCGGAGGCCGAGACCCTCATCGCCCACCTCGACGAACTCAGTGGCGAGGCGCCTGACTCCAAGCGTTGCGCAGGGGCGTTCAAGCCCGCGGAGGCCATCAAACTCGTCCCGATCGACCCCGCCTGCCCCGACGATCGAGCGCTGAGGGTCAGCGCCACCCTCGACATCAAATAGGAAGCCGTGCTCGTCGACTTTCTTTGTGCGAATGCCGACATATTCGCGTGGAGTCCCTCGGACATGCCGGGCATACCGAGGGAGGTCGCCGAGCATGCCCTGGACATCCGGGTCAGATCTAGACCGGCAAGGCAATGCCTGCGCCGCTTTGACGAGGAAAAGCGTAGAGCCATCGGTGAGGAGATACAGAAACTCTTGGCGGCCGGATTCATCAAAGAAGTGTCCCACCCAGAGTGGTTGGCCAACCCCGTGCTAGTCAAGAAGAAAAATGGGAAATGGAGGATGTGCGTAGATTACACCGGTTTGAACAAAGCCTGTCCAAAGGTCCCCTTTCCATTACCCCAAATCGATCAAATCATTGATTCCACCGCAGGGTGCGAGACCCTATCTTTCCTTGATGCGTATTCTGGTTACCATCAAATCAAGATGAAAGAGTCAGACCAGCTCGCGACTTCTTTCATCACACCATTCGGCATGTACTGCTACGTGACTATGCCTTTCGGCCTCAAAAACGCAGGTGCCACGTACCAGCGGTGCATGACCCAGGTCTTTGGCGACAACATTGGGCGGACCATCGAGGCCTATGTAGACGACATCGTGGTCAAGACCAGAAAAGCTGAGGACCTCGTCGACAACTTGAGGATAACCTTCCAATGCCTTAGAGAGAAAGGCATCAAGCTCAACCCCGAGAAATGTGTGTTCGGGGTCCCCCGAGGCATGCTCTTGGGGTTCATAGTCTCGAAACACGGCATTGAGGCCAACCCAGAGAAGGTCTCGGCCATAACCAACATGGGACCAATCAGAGACCTCAAGGCAGTACAGAGGGTCATGGGATGCCTTGCGGCCCTGAGCCGCTTTATCTCGCGCCTTGGCGAAAAAGGTTTGCCTCTGTACCGACTCTTGAGAAAATCCGAGCGATTTTCTTGGACCCCCGAGGCCGAAGAAGCCCTCGACAGACTCAAAACACTGCTCACAAATCCTCCCATCCTAGTACCCCCAGCCAGGGACGAGGCCCTCTTGCTCTACGTCGCCGCAACGACCCAAGTGGTCAGCGCTGCCGTAGTGGTAGAGAGGCAGGAAGAGGGGCATGCTCTACCCACCCAACGTCCTGTTTATTTCATCAGCGAGGTACTCTCCGAGACCAAAACATGCTACCCCCACATCCAAAAGCTGGTCTACGCCGTGGTCCTGGCCCGACGCAAATTACGTCACTACTTCGAGTCTCACCCAGTGACTGTGGTATCATCTTTCCCCCTGGGAGAGATAGTTCATAACCGGGAGGCCTCGGGCAGGATAGCCAAGTGGGCCATCGAGCTTATGGGGGAAACCTTGACTTTTGTGCCTCGAAAAGCGATCAAGTCTCAGGTCTTGGCCGATTTCGTGGCTGAGTGGACAGACACCCAACTACCACCTGCTCAAATTCAGACGGAATGCTGGACCCTGTACTTCGATGGGTCCCTGATGAAGACCGGGGCAGGCGTGGGTCTACTCTTTATCTCGCCCCTCGGAGTACACATGCGCTACATGGTGCGGCTCCACTTCGCCGCCTCCAACAACGTGGCCGAGTACGAGGCCCTCATCAACGGCTTGCAAGTCACCATCGAACTTGGGGCACGGCGTCTCGACGCCTGAGGCGACTCGCAACTCGTCAAAACCTCGAGAGAGTGCCCGCACTCCTCCCGATGCTCGGGGGCTACTATCGGATACCACAAGAAGGGGTACCCTAAGCAAGAACCAAAAATATTGCTTAAAGCCTTGCAAAAATCAAAGCCAAAGGACAACCACGAGGTCTCGGCAGATTCTCTGACTCGCCCAAGGCTTGCGCCGAGGCCTCAGACGAAAGGCTAAAGCCCTCCGCCCTGCTGAGGCCCTCTCGCCGAGGCCCCCTCGCCGAGGCCCCGCCCCGCAAGGCCTCGGATGATACCAATTCTCTGATTCACCCGAGGCTAGGCTCGGCAACAACCTCATCACCTCCGTCCCGACCGACTCCCCTGACAAAACGTCACGTCCAGTTAATGCGCCCCACTACTCCCGCAACGTCAGCCGCACGTCGGCACTGTACAGGCAGAATGACCGACGGGACAGGGGACCGGGCGCAGCAGGGGTTACCTACCACTGTGCTCATCACTGTGCCCCCTGCTGACACCCATACTGCCCTGTGCTGCCTAACTCCTGCGCCAAGGACAAAGTGGCGTGGAGGGTCAAGTCCGGGTCCTAGTAGTTTTGGAATCAACATGAAAGACCAAACCGTTCGTCCTCCGCCTCATCCGAGACCCCCCGGCAAGGCCTCGGGCGTACTATTCCTTCTCCGCCTCGTCCGAGACCCCCCGGCAGGGCCTCGGATGTACTATTCCTTCTCCGCCTCGGCCGAGGCCGGGCTCGTCCCACATCCCCGTCGCCTTCGCCTCAACCGTCCCACTGGCGAGCCGTCACATCCGTTTAAATGCACCTGATAGCACACACACACACATACGCATCCCAGCCGCCTGAGAGCAACGTATCAAGCCGCCCACATGACACCTCGCCGAGACCTGGGATTAGCTCCCTCTCTCACTGTGCTTGTAACCCCCTACTACTAGCACTTCGGTGCAAGGAATACAAGATCGATCTCTCAGACTGGACGTAGGGCATCGATGCCTGAACCAGTATAAACCTTGTGTCTCTTTGCATCACCATCCGGGATTAGGGGCACGCAGTTCACATTTACTGGTTGGTTGAGGACCCCCCGGTGATATAATCTTCATTCATTTGCTAGGTGATATAATCTTAATTATCCAACCATCTTGTAAATGAGCTTCCAACTAACGAGGCTAGGGAAATACATATGGTGCCTCTTCTCTCTTTTCAACTCTATACAGTGGTAGAGGATGGATATAAATTGAGGTGTGGCACAACTATATCAATAAAGCTCCATGGCTCAATTTATAGTAAAGACATAGGAAAAAAACACCAGAAAAAACTAAGATATAAAAGAGGAGAAGATGACGAAGAAAAAGGTATGGCAGAGGTCCTCCCTAGCCATATTGAGTCCTCTGCCACTGACTCTATACTTGTCATTTGATTATTTATAACACATCTTGTTAGGACCAATACTTTGACCAAATTTGAAACCCAAATACTAATGCTCCTTATTTGATGGACAAGCTAGCCATTCATGTGAGACAAACTTACCTTGATTCATGTCTTCTTTTAATTATTTTTTAAACTTTGCTTGTCACCTAATCATTGAATCTTTTGGACTTATCTCATTTGAATGACATTTTCTTCTCACAAGTCCATATACATAAATCATCATGGGAGTAAACACATGATCATATATCATCAAAACATGTTAGTCTCTTAATTGTATTGTTATTTAATATACCAAAGTCAGAACTTGCACCTGTCGAGTTGTTTATCTGCAAAGTTTTCTCTTGTTATTTTTAACATCATATATGTGGTGGATATGGTTAGAGTTGCTTGTTCTATGGTGATAGGGGCAAAGGAGGCACAAGTGGTGACCTCGTTCCTGCTACCAAACATCTAATTTGTTAAGTAGAATCTATGATTTTACAATTGTAGTAGTTATATCCTATGATTTTGTGATCCTACCATTTGAAATGCTCTCCATTTGCTGCCCAATGCCATCAATGTCCAACAGCAAATGACCTTCTTGTAGGAGGATCCATAAGTGCATAAATTCTTCAAGCTGTGTGGGGAGTAAACCTTGGTGCCTTTGTTCAA
Organism: Miscanthus lutarioriparius; assembly: GCA_904845875.1. Taxonomy (NCBI): domain Eukaryota; kingdom Viridiplantae; phylum Streptophyta; class Magnoliopsida; order Poales; family Poaceae; genus Miscanthus; species Miscanthus lutarioriparius. The sequence continues at coordinate 44,516,944 of CAJGYO010000007.1, forward strand.
ATTTCATGTGGCCTTTGTCCCATTCCCATCATACTATGACTAAAATCACTACTTTGGTTTACTAGCTGACATATCTGGGAGTAAATCTTGTTTCTCTCTTCTTTTTCACTGGCCTTTATCCTCTCTAAACTTTCTTCAAACCTATGTCCTAAGGATGGCATGTTGCACTAACTCCACAGGTTCAGTTAGTGCACGTTGGGCATAGTAATGGTTTTCTCTGCTGAAGCTACAAGTTCTTGACCTCCACAGCATTAATTTACCAAGCAATGAATGACCTGCAATAGAGAAAAAGGTAATAAGGTACAATATGGAATTAGAGTGCTCAGCAGTCGTCCTGAAGATTGACACATAGGATTTGGTGCCACCGAATAATGAAACGAAGGGACAATGATACATAAACCTCATCAATAGCTGGTGGGTATTCTATCTTGACATCTACAGACTACTACAACCCAGTAGTGAAGCCTACTATACCATATCTGTTATACTATCAGTTGCGATCTCTAAAGGCTAGTCATGCACCAAATTGGTTTTTAGAATGGTTGCATGGAGTACTCTGAAGCAAGTTCCACACATGAAACCCATACATCGCACAACACAGCTTTGTTTCCCAAAAAAATTACACAACACAACAAAAATTTCACCTTGGAACCATAAAAGTCCATCTTCTATTTGTATCCCAATACATACATCAAGGATAGACCAATCCACTTCAAAAAATGGCTTGGAAAATGGTCCGTGTGCTACTGCTCCATGCTCATGCTCGGCTGCTCGCCATTTCGTCAAGCACAGCTAGTGCAAGCCTGAGGTTGAGGCCAAGGAAGAGCCAGAAACACAAAATTTTCCTTTATTAGGGGGCCAGCGGTACAAATTATCAAGATTTGGATTGAATTTTAAAAATTTCAATGAAAGTTTTATCAACTTAACGACCCCTCTGTCTCTGCCCCTAGTTGAGGCTGTGATGGTCTGGATGCCCCATGCTCGGGTTTGTTACGATGATCTCCATAAGTTGGCCCAATAGCCAATTGGGCCCTTGATCCGTGCCCTGATCGGGGCGCTCAGCCGATTCTCCTGGCTGATGGGCCCTTGTCGCGCAGCGCCATAAAAGGATATTGGGGACTGGGGCACAAGACATCAGGTCACCGGTAGCCACCAGCCCCACCATGAAGTTCCTAACCCTAGACCGATCGAGAGGGGCGCTGTGAGCGATGGGAAGCGTCATCGCCTTCACCGTCGCTACAGTACCACACCTACACTGCTGCTGCATTCGATGACCTAGCGGGCGCCTGCACGACTTCCCCTACTATGACTCCAGTGGCCATGTCACGGTGGCGCCATGGCCGTGACTGCGCATGGTGAGGTACATCACCAAGTCTCCTTTATCTAAATTAAGGTTTTACCCACTGATCTGCACCTAGAGGTCCTAGAACACTATCAATGGCATCGGAGTCAAGGTTGGTGTGCGGATCTAGTTTGGGGTATCTAAGTTTTAGCATTTAGAAGGAGATGAACGAATCGATTCAAATCAGATCAGAAACCCCAACCCTAACCCTAACCCTAGATCGAAGAATAGTAAGGACGGAGAGGGGACGATCCTACCTGGGTACACTCACCACCGTCACCACTGCCATCATGTGGGAAGAAGTCCCACCACCATCGACCGCCTGATGGCATCGCGCGGGAAGTCATGCCAAGCCGGCGCATGGCCCGGAGCTCAGGGCACCACCACATGGCCGCTTGACGTCCGCGCGCCCGCCGTCGGGGGAGCGCGCACTCTAGCTAGAGGCCTCACAGCGGCACTGTCATTGTAACACCCTAGGTGTTAAGCATGCATTTGGCATAGGTATTGCATGAGCACAAGCATCATTAATCATTCATGAGCATGAGCATCTCAAATTTTATCTCTATGATTGCTTATATCACATGTGTTTATCACTAAATGCTTTACATATGCTAGGGTTTACATGTGACCAATGTATAAAATGTTTGTGGGACCCTATGAGTACCTTTAACATGTCTAGAATGTCACATGGAATAACTTTGGTATTCATGACTTGGACCCAATTGGCCTCTAAGTCATGGTTATAGTGTAAGCTATCATTTTCAAGTTGCATGTTTGACCTAAGTTGACCTATAGCATAGAGTGTTTGCATGGTAGTGTACCCTTAAGCAAAGTTGTAGTACTTGACTAGAGTAACAACTTTTATTTTTGAGTCAATACCTAATTCGGTGCTTAGCATGCTCAAAAACAGTCCACAAGTAGCCTTGAAATGTTGTTGCTACACTTAGAAAATTTGGTTGTGTTAACTATAGTTTCAGTTTCAATGTACCCTACTTTGAAGCTTTGTAATATGAAAACTATGGTGAATTAGAGAAAACTTTCTAAATCAAAGTTGTAGATCTTGTGTAGCTCTACAATTCTTGTTAAAGAAGTTTTTGCAAAGGAGGAACGATTTAGGAGTAACGATTGCATGAAGTTGCTTTGTTAGTCGCGTTCGTCAGAGTCTGATGTTGTTCGACGCCGGTGTCAGTGGCCGACCGAGGGCAGGCTAGGCGCGCCGCGTGGCGGTCGTACTCTGGTGCTGGCCCGACCGGTCAGGCCAGCGTGGGGAGAAGACACATGTGACTCCGTTGCTCGCCCCATTTCGCTCTCGCACCTCGCTCTCTCTCGCCCACGCCAGAGCAAAGCGAAGCACCGTGCCGCCGCGCCATCATCGTCGCTCCGCCGTGCCCGCTCACCGCCATCATAGCTCCATCGCTCGATTCCTGGCGCCAATAGCTCCACCACCTCCACCTCTACCTCCTCGAAGCACTACTACCTACGTCGCGCCTTGGTAAGGCCCCATTTTGCCTCATCGCCACTGCGCCATCACCGGAGCGCTGTCGTGCTTTCGGCTCACCATGGCCATGCCATTCCACCTCACCTCCTGTCCTCCTCTTCTTTGAGCTGTAGCTGCTTTATGGTCCATATGCTTAGGTAGGAACTAGGTTAGATGCTACTGCGTGGTCGAGCGGGAACACACCGCCGCTCCCGCCGTGGCCGCCATGGCCATGAGCTTGAGCTCGTCGCGGCCTGCCATCTCAGAGTCACTCCAGTCCTCGCTCTTAGTCATCTCTATGACTCTACATGACCTTGTGACCTAGAAAAATACTAAACTTGTAGTGGTCATACTTTGAATATGGTCTTCTTATTTAATCCTAAATAATTATTACTTTCTAGTGAAAATAAATGGGGCAAAAATACATAACTAATGATCATGTAAATTTTTACAAAGTGTTATGGTACTAGGATGAATGGAAGAAAAATATGAAATCTATTGTTTGACACTTTTCAATAGGCTAAATTATTTTTGCTAAAATAAACCTAACCAACTTTTCATTTTTGTATAGAGGGCTATACTTATCCAATTGGAATGAAATTTGCATAGTAGGCTTTTGGGGTTATATGTATGCTACTGTAATTTTTTTAGAATTTATGAAACATTGGAAATATTTATCTCATAAATCACCTTATTATATAAAGAAATTAATAAAGGTATCCAAATACATTAGTTTGTCATAAACATAATGTTTTCTATGATCCTTGTGATGTATATGATCTTCTGATAATGGTAGTTGTGCTTGAGGTTGATTGGTCATAAGTAGCTACTTCATTATTGCTTTACCGTGGTTGGAGATGGCCGGTACGCCACTGCACAGCTCCGCCATGCTGCCATCGCCGCTGGCGAGCCATCTCCGGTGAACCGTAGGTCGCGTATTCACCACCAACCGACGTGGCTTGATGAGGGGAACACGTTGGTCTCATCGTCGTCGTCGGTGATCTCATCGCCAGCGAGATAAGGCTGGCCAGAGCACCTCCCCTGCTCTGGTATCGCTGACGTGTGGGTCCTGCTGACCAGCGGACCCCAACTGTCAGCCTGTATATGTTTTGATTTTCTGATTTATTTTCCAGATTTGAATGTATGTTTCAAAAATTCATATCTTAAGCTAGGAGTGTCCAATTTTGGTGAGCCAAATTTTGTTGGATTCCTCATGAAGTGCAGTATTTGATAAAAATATGAAATGCACTGTTTCTCATATTTTTCTAGGATAATAAAATAGAGCTAGATAAATGCTTTTTAAATGGTTTCTATCTTGAAAAATGCATAACTTGAGGTTGGTATGTGCAAAAATTATGATTCTAATTTTGTTGAGTTTGTATTGACATGCTCTACCTTGGAAAAATACGAAACTTTCAGTGGTCATACTTTGGATATGGTCTTCTTATTTAATCCTAAATAATTATTAGTTTCTAGTGAAAATAAATGGGGCAAAAAGACATAACTAATGATCATGAAATTTGTTACAAAGTGTTATGGTACTAGGATGAATGGAAGAAAAATATGAAATCTATTGTTTGACACTTTTCAATAGGCAAAATTATTTTTGCTAAAATAAACCTAACCAACTTGTCATTTTTGTTTAGAGGGCTATACTTATCCAATTAGAATGAAATTTCCATAGTACACTGTTAGGGTCATACGTATGCTGCTGTAATTTTCTCAGAATTTATAAAACACTAGAAATATTTATCTCATAAATCACCTTATTATATAAAGAAATCAATAAAGGTATCCAAATACATTAGTTTGGCATAAACATAATGTTTTTTGTGATCCTTGTGATGCATATGATCTTTTGATAATGGGAGTTGTGCTTGAGGTTGATTGGTTATAAGCAGTTACTTAATTATTGCTTTACCATGGTTGGAGATGGCCGGCACACCACTGCACAGCTCCGTCGTGCTGCCAACGCCACCGGCGAGCCATCTTCGGTGAACCCTAGGTCGCGTATTCTCCACCAACCGACGTGGCTTCATGAGGGGAACACGTTGGTGTCACCGTCGTCGCCGGTGATCTCACCGCTAGCGAGATAAGGCTGGCCGGAGCACCTCCCCTGCTCTGGTATCGCTGACGCGTGGGTCCTACTGACTAGCGGGCCCCAGCTGTCCGCCTGTATATGTTTTGATTTTCTGATTTATTTTCTAGATTTGAATGTATGTTTCAAAAATTCATATCTCAAGCTAGGAGTGTCCAATTTTGGTGAACCCAATTTTGTTGGATTCCTCATGAAGTGTAGTATTTGATAAAAATATAAATGCACTGTTTCTCATATTTTTCTAGGAGAATAAAATAGAGCTAGATAAATACTTTTTAAATGATTTCTATCTTGAAAAATGCATAACTTGAGCTTGGTATGTGCAAAAATTGTGATTCTAATTTGGTTAAGTTTGTATTGACATGCTCTAGCTTGGAAAAATACTAAACTTGCAGTGGTCTTACTTTGAATATGGTCTACTTATTTAATCCTAAATAACTATTAGTTTCTAGTGAAAATAAATGGAGCAAAAATACATAACTAATGATCATGCAAATTTTTACAAAGTGTTATGGTACTATGATGAATGTAAGAAAAATATAAAATATATTGTTTGACACTTTTCAATAGGCTAAATTATTTTTTACTAAAATAAACCTAAACAACTTGTTATTTTTGTATAGAGGACTATACTTATCCAATTGGAATAAAATTTGCACAGTAGGCTTTTGGGGTCATTTGTATGCTACTGTAATTTTATCAGAATTTATGAAACTCTAGAAATATTTATCTCATAAATCACCTTATTATATAAAGAAATTAATAAAGGTATCCAAATACATTAGTTTGGCATAAACATAATGTTTTTATGGTCCTTGTGATGTATATGATCTTCTGATAATGGTAGTTGTGCTTGAGGTTGATTGGTTATAAGCAGCTACTTAATTATTGCTTTTATAATTCCGCTAGATGGCTGCAGGAGTAGTTTCTATTTTATTGATAAATTCATGATGATAATTATATTTCCTGTGAAACTTGTTATTAACAAAGTTGTAGATAACTTACTTATGTTTCTTGTGTCAAATTTTTATGGTAATAGACTACATGGTTTGAGAGTTATAGCGGTTAGAAGTCTGCTGTCAGATTTGCTTGTCTTCAGGATAGATCTGGATGATTGAATTTTTTAACCTAGATAGCTATTAAATCATATTATGATGACTAAATCAAAGTTGTAGAAAATTTTATAAGATTTCTAGAAAGTCCAAGATCACAACATTTGGTTGAGAAAAACTCCAGTTATGATAAAAACTTGTAGCTGTTGTGTTGTGGTCCAGAAATAGACTTAGTGTGGATTCTTGAAATTTCTATAGAAGAGATATGCACCGACTCAGTAAATAAGAATTCAACTTGGTTATCATCTAAGTAACTTGATATAATCATCAACATAGAATCATGCACGTTCTCATGTCATATCATTCATAATTCTTCTTATGCATTCATGATACTTACTTTATGCATATGCATGCAATAGGTGCAACGAAAGAAATCACGTTGGTGGAACTCGAAGTCGATCCACAAGAGGAGAACTAGGAAGCTCAGCACCAAGAAGCTCCAGGCGAAGGCGAGCCTAAAGTTGATCATCTCCTAGAGTGTCCTGACCACCAGGCGGCCATATTTGTGAAAGGCAAGCCTCGGAGCATTCTAACATCCTATGTGTTCTTATACCAACTTGAGTCCTTTTGTTTTATGTTAATGCATTAAGTATTAGGAGTTGATTGGAACCACGTGCTGCATATACTTTTTTTGTCCAGAAATATCTATCTTGAATCCTAGGATCGACCTTTATGCTTACCCATGCTTAGATCGATAGAAGTCGGGTGATTTCCTGTCACCTGTGAGCTATAGGTGGTGACTTGATAACGGTTGGCTATATTGTGCTATTGTGGAACATAACCTGGTGATATTGAATAATTGAAGACCGAGTGGAATCTTATATGTTAGGTGTGGTGACTTATAGTGATTCCGTCTGTGTCGTTTAAGGACCGGGCGTTCGAGGCCCTCTTGTCATGTTGAACGCATGCCTCTCACATAGTTGGCCTCATAAGTCATTCCGACCGCGAAGCTGAGTGGCTCAACTCAGGCCAGGGACACGAGCAGTTAAAGTGCGCACCCTAGAGGTAGTAAGGATGTGCGGAGAGCCAATGTCATGAGTCCAAGGGTGGGTTTGAGTCCGGAGCTTCTTGGCAGATTGGTAGTTTCTTTAAGGGTGCGACGCTGGTCTTACCCGTGATTTAGACCTGAGTTGTACCAAGGGTGACCTGATGCAACCCCGATGGGGGAAGTATGTGTGTGTGTTATGAATAATTCCCCAGCTAGGTAGAAATTGATTCGAATCGCCGTCTCTTCCGGATAGTGAGAACTTGACATGAGCCCCCTTCATCGTAGTAATTGATGAAAGTGTTGGTTATGTGGGTTATGAAAATGCTCAACTTGATATGGTTACTATTGTGATAATTTAATGGTACACAACATGTTTGGCATAGGATAGATGCTAAGCTATAATGGAACAGAAATAATAAACTTGTTATTTAAAAGTTAAAAGATACTAAATAAATATTGTCTTGTTGGCAAAGGATGTCAACCAGCTCCACTTATAAGCCTTGCATGATCCTTAGTGTCTCTTATTTTTGGTTTATGATAGGTAAGTCTAGCTGAGTACCTTCTCGTACTCAGGGTTTATTTCCCTGTTGTTGTAGATAACGTGATGTACCATGGCTACTATAAGCACTGCTTTGCTCTTGCAGTGGATGAGGAATATGACTATGGGCATGGTCATTCTATATATCATCTCACCCTTGTGCTTTTGTTGGAGATGACTATGAAAACTGGCTATGTATCTAAACTACTGTTGATGCCATTCAGAACTTTGTTGCTTCCGCTACTGTTAAACTGATGTTGTAATAACTATTTTGGAACTCCGATGTATGATAAACTATTTGTGAACTTGTTGTAATATGTGACTTGTATGTTGAATCGTGTATGATCTTGGCTTGTATGTTGGTTGATTCGAGATCCTTCGTGATACTCGATGGACTACTAGATTTATATGGGCTCAAGTGTGATGGTTTAACTACCTCGGTGGTTGCTATTGTACTTATGCTCTTATAAATTGGACGGTTCTATTACAGCTGGCATCAGAGCAGTATTCAACACTAAACTTGTCACATGTGTAATTAAAATAAAGGTTTTTGTTTTATAAACTTAATTTCTACAACTATAGTAATAAGTTTAGAGTGTTGAAGATTGAACGTAAAACTATAGTGTGCCAGTGGTCATCTCCTTTATGCCCAGTTAAGGACTATTAGGTGGCTAATTAAGTACTAATATGGGGTTTTTTATTTTTGTTGTCCATACATCATGCTATTGTATGGATGCCATTCGCTTGAGTGGTAATGTATGGATCGAATGCCTCTATGCCCAGGTAAGAAGGTAAGTTGATAAGTGGCAGGACCGCAAGATGTGAGTGCGCGGTCGGGGAGAGCTAGCTTTGATATGGCTATATATGCATGCTTGCATGTGTGTATGGTGCGTATTTAATTGTGGGTAATAAATTGTCATTGGATAGCTTTGATACGGAAGTATATGTATGGGTATACATATATGGAGGTATTTAGTTGCAACCTAGAGCCCAAATTTACATTTTGCATATATAATTATTGGGATGGGCTGAAATGAAATTCTTGTGCAGGTACACTAATAGTGAAACATGTAGCCCGATTAGTTACGTATATTGAGAGAACATATGTATGCCACCGTGTATGTCGTTAGAATTTTAATTTTTTCCTAAGATTCGTGAGGACGTATGAAACGTGCATGCATCATGTTCACTCATGCATTTACATTGTTGCACCCCTCCCTTACTTATAATTGCCTACCCCATTCATTAAATTTCTTCTCACATATGATATCCTCTCACAAGAGTTGCACACTTTGCTATTGATGGCAGCACCAGGAGCCCCGCCTCACAGTGACACATTCCTGGCTGTGTTTGGCACTCCTTCCTTGCTGTGGAGGGTACTAAACTTAGTTGGGTATGCTGAGCCACCCCGCTACATCTAGAGGGAAGTGGCAGCTGAGGGGCAGCCATGGTATGATGTACGGGTGACCATTCTAGCCCGTGCAGACAATCCATAGTGGTAGGGTTGGAGTATTGAGTCAGATGGGCAGTCTCCTTGGGAAAGTGCCCAAGTGGTAGCTTTGGAGGCACTAAGTGAGATATGTCAGGAGTTTGGTGACGAACTTGTCAACAGTCCAGCCGGAACCTTTCCCCGGGTGGATCCATCGATGACTGTTTGGATGCAGTCGGGCGATAATGCACTGGTGAGGGACCGTGATGAGCGAGCAGAGAGCTCTAGTGCTGCTATGAGCGCTATGTTCACTGTCCTGAAGATGTTCTATTCCCGCCAAGACAGCTACATCAGTTGCATGCTAGAGCTCCAACAAGCACAAGCCGCGCAACGCCAGCTGTGAGGGCATGTGCGTAGGTAGCGAAGGGTAGCTAGAGAGGCTCAGCGAGAAGCCAATAACGTTATTACAGCTTTAGAAGCTCGCTAGGTGTAGTTGGTGAATGCAGTGGTAGAAAGAGATGCAGTTAGGGCTGAGTTATAGGATGTCCATGCTGAGAGGGACTAGGTCATTAGCCTTGCTAAAACTAGGGAGGCAGCTAGAATCCAGACTATGTTTTAGGCTGCTAGGCAGGTAACGGAGTTTGATCACAGAGAACAAGAGCTCATATGCTAGATTGAGGAGCTTCAGCTAGATGTTCATTGTCTCAACAACATGGTGAACCCAATTCTTCCTCCAGCTCCAACAGTGGAAGAAGATCCCAATGTGTTGATTGCTGAAGATGATGGCATGAAGGTGGACGCCGAGGATGAGCCTGAGGAAGAGGTCAAGCCTTTTGAAGACGACCACGATGATGGTGTGTCCGACATCGACAACGACCACCTCGAGGAGTAGCTTAGCTATAATATCTAGCTAGATGCGTTAGCTCTCTATCTTTGATCTTTTATGTAATGAACTCATAATGTAGGTTTTAATCTCATGATGTACCCCTTTGATGTAATCTCAGAACCTTGCATGTTTAATCCATGTTGTTATCGAACCTTCATAAATGTCCAATTTGTGTGTGTTGACAAGTATTTGGCATGTATGGTAATGCATTGTGCGATCGCTAAGTAATATAATTGGTAATGTTGTGTTGTGAAAATAAATTATTATGCCTCTGTTTTATTGTATGAATGCTAAATTCTCTCTAGTAAATTTAGTTTGGCATACTTAAATAATTTCTCTACAATTTTTCTCTCATCATCAATAATTACTTGTGGTTGCAATTCTGCAGATGGCGCACACTCGTAGGGGAGCTGGTGGAGATGATGCGGGTGGTAGTGGTGCCTAGGGCAATGGCAATGAGGACCTCCCACCACCACCGCATCCCACGCCAGCGGAGATGATGGCCCAACTCATGGAGACCCAATGTTCCATGGGAAAAGTGCTGCGCGGTCTCGCATAGAATGCTAGACATGGATGAGGAAGAGACCAACACCAAGGACCAGAACCTAACCAGTTCAGCACTTTCAAGGACTTTCTTGACACCAAGCCTCCTACTTTTAAGGAAGCAGAAGAGCCATTGCAGGCAGATGAATTGCTGAATACAATTGAACAGAAGTTCCATCTCTTAAGGCTCACGGAGCACTTGAAGACATAATGCGCATCGCACCAGCTGCAAGGGCTTGCAGGCATTTGGTATAGTCATTATCGTTCCACTTTGCCTAAGGATGCTCAGATTACCTAGAACTAGTTTAAGGCTGCATTTAGGGGACATTATATTCCCCCAGGTCTTATGAGCATGAAACATATAGAATTCATAAGGCTGACGCAGGGTACCAAGAGCCTAACTGAGTACCTACATACCTTTAACAATTTGTCTAGGTATGCCACATAGTTTGTGGATACTGATGCAAAGAAGATTGCTAGTTTCAAGAGAGGGCTTAGTCCGAAGCTAATGAAGACCCTATCTAACAGCAAATGTGCCACTTTCAATGAGTTTGTTAGTGATGCTCTAACTCAAGAGAATCAGAACAACATTTATTCAGCATCTAAGAGTCATAAGAGGGCCTTTGAAGCTGGTGCATCTCAGTAGAGAGCTCTAGTGGTGGCAAGAACCCAATACCATCCACCTGCTATAGAATACTGACCACCTTAGAAGAAGGCCCAGCCAAGCCAAGCAAATAAAGGGTATCGTTGGACATACTCTATTGCTCTACGCCTAAGGGTGGTGTAGGACAAGGCAGCTTGAAGGCTCCACCTAACAATCAACCATGTTTTAATTGCAATAAGACCAGTCATTGGGCGAGGGAGTGCCCTTACCCCAAGAAGAACAATCAGAAGTCAGCAGCTACAAATGCATGCCCGGGGTATGTGCATTATACCACCATGGAAGAGATTCCCTCTGGCGAGGTTGTCACGGCTGGTATGTTTCTTGTGAACCATCACCCTATAGTTGTTCTGTTTGATTCTAAGGCTTCACATTCATTGATGAGTCCAACATTTGCATCCAAGTATGATCAGAAAATATTTGTAGTAAACAAAGGTGGTTATTGTATAAGTGCAGCCAGGAATAACATTTCTACCAATTAGATAGTTAAAGATGTACTTATCCAAATAAGTGAATAAGAGTATACTGCAAATTTAGTAATATTACTAGGATTGGGTATAGATGTGATCTTGGGTATGAATTGGATGAAGAACCATGGTGTCCTTATCGATACATCGACTAGAACCATTATGTTGAGAGACCCTAGGAATAGCGATGCTTTTCTAGTACCCCTTCCTAGGGAGTTTGATCTCCAAAATATGACCAATGCTATCTAGCTTGTGGTCCTGGCTGATATTCCTGTAGTATGTGAGTTTCCGGATGTCTTTCCAGATGAATTGCCCGGGTTACCACCTGACAGGGATATAGACTTCAAGATTGAGTTAATACTAGGTACAACGCCCATCTCCCAAAGACCTTATAGAATGCCGCCTAATGAGTTAGCAGAATTGAAGATCCAATTGCATGAGCTCTTAGAAAAAGGTCTCATTCGCCCTAGTTCGTCACCATGGGGTTGTCCAGCCATATTTGTGAAAAAAAAAGAAGGACAAGTCTTTGTGGATGTGTGTGGACTATCGACCACTCAATGCTGTTACTATCAAGAACAAATATCCCTTACCTCGCATTGATATCTTATTTGATCAACTGGCAAAATCAAAAGTGTTCTCTAAGATTGATTTGAGGTCAGGTTATCACCAAATCAAGATTAGGCCTGAGGACATACCTAAGATAGCCTTTTCCACTAGGTATGGCCTTTATGAATATTTAGTCATGTCCTTTGGGTTGATCAATGCTCCTGCCTATTCATGTATTTGATGAACTCGGTATTCATGCCCGAGCTTGATAAGTTTGTGATCGTGTTTATCGATGATATCTTGATCTATTCCGAGAATGTAGAAGATCGCAGAGCACTTGAGAGTGGTGTTGTCTAGGCTGAGAGAGGATAAGTTATATGCTAAATTTAGTAAATGTGAATTCTGGTTGAGGAAAGTACCTTTCCTAGGCCATGTTTTATCTAAAGATGAAATCTCGGTGGACCCATCCAAGGTGCAGGAGGTTCTTGATTGGAAAGCCCCAACCTCCGTTCATGAGGTTTAGAGTTTCCTTGGCTTAGGAGGATATTACTGTCTGTTTATTTTGGGTTTCTACAAAATTGCCAAGCCCATGACCAGGTTTCTTCAGAAGGATGAGAAATTTGTATGGCACCGGAGTGTGAGGCAGCTTTTCACACTTTACAAACTTTGCTAACTACTGCTCCTGTTTTAGCACAGCCTAACATTGAGAAACCTTTTGATGTGTTTTGTGACGCATCGAGTACTGGTTTGGGGTGTGTTCTAATGTAGGAAGGCCGAGTCATTGCTTATGCCTTATGGCAACTAAGAAAGCATGAAGTCAATTATCCAACCCATGATTTAGAATTAACAACAGTTGTCCACACTCTAAAAATTTGGAGACATTACCTGCTTGGTAATGTTTGCCATATCTACACCGATCACAAGAGCCTCAAGTATATCTTCACCCAACCAGAATTGAACATGAGACAACGAAGATGGTTGGAATTGATCAAGGATTACAACCTAGAAGTACATTATCATTCGGGAAAAGCCAATGTGGTTGCAGACGCCTTAAGCCAGAAGTATCAGTGTAATCCTTTGTTGGAAGATGGTTTCAACTTATTGCATCCGGCAGTCTTACACAATATCACTGTTAGTTGCTCTCTTGAGGCTAAAATCATTGAGCTCCAAAAGACTGATGTGGGTATATTCCATATCAAAAGAAAGATGAAACAGGAAGAAACCAAATATTTTTGGCTAGATGAGAGGGGTGTGCTGTGGTTTAAGGATCGACTTGTTGTGCCGAAAGATAGAGAATTGAGAAACCAAATTCTAGAGGAAGCTCACTCTTCCAATTTGTCCATTCACCTTGGTAGCAGTAAAATGTACCAAGACCTAGAAACACGCTTCTAGTGGACAAAAATGAAGAAAGAAATTGCAGCATTTGTTGCTAGATGCGATAATTGCTGTCGGATTAAGGCCATCCATTTGAAGCCACCTGGACTACTTCAGCCACAGTCTATCCCAAGTTGGAAGTGGGATGACATCAGTATGGATTTTATAGTTGGGCTTCCAACCACTGAAAAGGGTCATGATTCTATATGGGTAATTGTTGACCGCTTGACTAAATCTGCACATTTCATCCCTGTTAAGGAAAGGTATCGACCCCATCATTACGTAGGGTTTTACATTGCCCAAATCGTACGATTGCATGGTGTGCCTAAAAGCATTGTGTCAGATCGAGGATCGCAGTTTGTTAATCATTTTTGGGAACATCTGCATAAGTAGCTAGGTACCCAATTGATCCATAGTTCTGCTTATCACCCTCAGACAGCTGGTCAGATTGAGCGAGTGAATTAGACTCTGGAGGATATGTTGAGAGCTTGTGTGATTTCTTCCAAGGGTTCATGGGAGAAATGGCTACCTTTGGCCAAATTCTCCTACAACAATAGCTATCAAGAAAGCATTAAGATGGCTCCTTTTGAAGCTTTGTATGGTAAAAATGTAGGACTCCTCTAAATTGGGTTGAGCCTGGTGAAAGAAGGTATTATGGGATTGACTTTGTCAAAGAAGCTAAAGAACAAGTTCGAATCATTCAACAACATATTGAAGCTGCTCAATCAAGACAGAAGAGTTATGCAGATAAAAGGAGAAGTCCCATTGCATTTGAAGTTGGGGATTTTGTATATCTGAAGGTGTCTCCCATGAAGAAAGTGCAAAGGTTTGGTGTGAAGCGAGAGCTTGCACCTAGATATGTAGGCCCATACAAGATCATTGGACAAAGGGGACCAGTGGCCTACAAGCTCCAGTTACCTATGGAAATGAGAGCTATATTCGATGTTTTCCATGTCTCCCAACTCAAGAAATGTCTTCATATGCCTGAAGAAGCTATTGAACCTGCTAGTGTCAAGATCCAGTTGGATTTGACCTATGAAGAAAGACCTATTCGAGTGCTTGAGACAATGGAAAGAGTGACCCGTAGCAAAGTCATTAAATTCTAAAAGGTGGTATGGAATAACCATAGTGAGCAAGACGCTACGTGGGAGCGAGAGGATTATCTTCATGAGGTCTATCCGGTTTTCTACAAGAGATGGTTGGTTGTGCAAATCTCGGGATGAGATTTCTTTAAGGGGGGAAGGGCTGTAACACCCTAGGTGTTAAGCATGCATTTGGCATTGGCATTGCATGAGCACAAGCATCATTGATCATTCATGAGCATGGGCATCTCAAATTTTATCTCTATGATTGCTTATATCACATGTGTTTGTCACTAAATGCTTTATATATGCTAGGGTTTACATGTGACCAATGTATAAAATGCTTGCGGGATCCTAGGAGTACCTTTAACATGTCTAGAATGTCATATGGAATAACTTTGGTATTCATGACTTAGACCTAATTAGCCTCTAAGTCATGGTTATAGTGTAAACTATCATTTTCAAGTTGCATGTTTGACCTAAGTTGAACTATAGCATAGAGTGTTTGCATGGTAGTGCACACTTAAGCAAAGTTGTAGTACTTGACTAGAGTAACAACTTTTATTTTTGGGTCAAGACCTAATTCGGTGCTTAGCATGCTAAAAAACAGTCCACAAGTAGCCTTGAAATGCTGTTGCCACACTTAGAAAATTTGGCTGTGTTAACTGTAGTTTCAGTTTCAATGTACCCTACTTTGAAGCTTTGCAATTTGAAAACCATGGCAAATTAGAGGAAACTTTCTAAATCAAAGTTGTAGATCTCGTGTAGCTCTACAATTCTTGTTAAAGAAGTTTTTGCAAAGGACGAATGATTTAGGAGTAACGATTGCGTGAAGTCGCTCTATCAGTCGCGTTCGTCAGAGTCTGATGCCGTTCGACGCCGGTGTCAGTGACCAACCTGGGGATGGCCAGGCGCGCTGCGTGGTGGCCGTACGCCGGTGCTGGCCCGATCAGTCAGGCCAGCGCGGGGAGAAGATGCGTGCGCCTCTGCTGCTCGCCCCATTTCGCTCTTGTACCTCACTCTCTCTCGCCCACACCAGAGCAAAGCGGAGCACCTCGCCGCCACGCCATCGCCATCGCTCCGTTGTGCCCGCTCGCTGCCATCGCAGCTCCACCACTCGATTCCTCATGCCAATAGCTCCGCCACCTCCACCTCTACCTCCCCGAACCACTACTACCTCACATCATGCCTTGGTAAGGCCCCATTTTGCCTCGCCGCCACCGCACCATCACCGGAGCTCCGTCGCGCTCTTGGCTCACCGTGGCCACGCCATTCCACCGTACCTCCTGTCCTCCTTTTCTCCAGGCTATAGCCACCTTGTGGTCCATATGCTTAGGTAGGAACTAGGTTAGACGCTACTACACGGTCGAGCGGGAACACACCGCCGCTCCCACCGTGGATACCATGGCTGTGAGCTTGAGCTCACCGTGGCTAGCCATCTCGGGGTCACTCCAGTCCCCGCTCTTAGTCGTCTCTACACGGAATTGTGACCTAGATCCAGTAGGTTATATAGAGACTCCCCTCTCACCGCCGGCTAGCTGGAATGGAGAGCCCCACAACAGCGCACCGTGCGCTGTCATATGGCCATGCACGAGGCCAAGCTTTTCCACTACGCCACCATGGCCTAATCCTCGTCGTAGTGCTGCGCTAGGTCACCAGGAAAGAGTAGCCGTCCTCACCGGCGCATGCCATGGTCGGAGATGGCCGGCGCGCCACTACACAGCTCCACCGTGCCGCCATCGCCGCCAGCGAGCCATCTTCGGTGAACCCTAGGTCGCGTATTCACCACCAACCGACGCAGCTTGATGAGAGGAACACGTTGGTGTCATCGTCGTCGCCGGTGATCTCACCGTCGGCAACATAAGGCTGGACGAAGCACCTCCCCTGCTCTGGTATCGCTGATGCATGGGTCCTACTGACCAGCGGGCCCCAACTGTCAGCGTGTGTATGTTTTGATTTTCTGATTTATTTTCCAAATTTGATTGTATGTTTCAAAAATTCATATGTCAAGCTAGGAGTGTCCAATTTTGGTGAACCAAATGTTTTTGAATTCCTCATGAAGTGTAGTATTTGATAAAAATATGAAATGCACTGTTTATGGTATTTTTCTAGGAGAATAAAATAGAGCTAGATAAATGCTTTCTAAATGGTTTCTATCTTGAAAAATACATAACTTGAGCTTGGTATGTGCAAAAATTGTGATTACAATTTTGTTGAGTTTGTATTGACATGCTATAGCTTGGAAAAATACTAAATTTGTAGTGGTCATACTTTGGATATGGTCTTCTTATTTAATCCTAAATAATTATTAGTTTCTAGTGAAAATAAATGGGGCAAAAATACATAACTAATAATCATGCAAATTTTTACACAGTGTTATGGTAGTAGGATGAATGTAAAAAAATATGAAATCTATTGTTTGACACTTTTCAATAGGCTAAATTATTTTTGCTAAAATAAACCTAAGCAACTTGTTATTTTTACGTAGAGGGCTATACTTATCCAATTGGCATGAAATGTGTACAGTAGGCTTTTGGGGTCATATGTATGCTACTATAATTTTCTCAGAATTTATAAAACACTAGAAGTATTTATCTCATAAATCACCTTATTATATAAAGAAATTAAGAAAGGTATACAAATACATTATTTTGGCATAAACATAATGTTTTCTGTGGTACTTGTGATGTATATGATCTGGTTATAATGGTAGTTGTGCTTGAGGTTGATTGGTTATAAGCAGCTACTTAATTATCGCTTTATAATTCTGCTAGATGGCTGCAGGAGTAGTTTCTGTTGTATTGATAAATTCATGATGATAATTACATTTCCTGGGAAACTTGTTATTAACAAAGTTGTAGATAACTTACTTATCTTACTTGTGTCAAATTTTAATGGTAATAGACAAAATGGATTGGGAGTTATAGCGGTTAGAATTCTGCTATCAGATTTGCTTGTCTTCTGGACAGATCTGGATGATTGAATTGTTTAACCTAGATAGCTATTAAATCATCTTGTGATGACTAAATTAAAGTTGTAGGAAATTTTATAAGATTTATATAAAGTCCAAGATCACAGCATTTGGTTGAGGAAAACTCCAATTATGATCTAAACTTATAGCTGCTGTGTTATGGTCCAGAAATGGACTTAGTGTGGATTCTTGAAATTTCTAGAGAAGAGATATGCACCTACTCAGTAAATAAGAATTCAACTTGGTTATCATCTAAGTAACTTGATATAATCATCAGCATAGAATCATGCATGTTCTCATGTCATATCATTGATAATTCTTCTTATGCATTCATGATACTTACTTTATGCATATGCATGCAATAGGTGCAGCGGAAGAAATCACGTTGGTGGAACTCGAAGCCGATCCACAAGAGGAGAACCAGAAAGCTCATCACCAAGAAGCTCCAAGCGAAGGCAAGTCTGAAGTTGATCATCTCCTAGAGTGCCCTTACCACTAGCCAGCCATGTTTGTGAAAGCAAGCCTCGGAGCATTCTAACATCCTATGTGTTCTTATACAAACTCGAGTCCTTTTGTTTTATGTTAATGCATTAAGTACTAAGAGTTGATTGGAAGCATTTGCTGTATATACTTTCCCTGTTTAGAAATATCTATCTTGAATCCTATGTAGGTCCAGGATTGACCTTTATGCTTAGCCATGCTTAGACCAGTAGAAGTCGGGTGATTTCCTATCACCTGTGAGCTATAGGTGGTGACTTGATCACGATTGGCTATATTGTGCTATCATGGAACATAACCTGGTGATGTTGAATAATTGGAGACCGGGTGGAATCTTATATGTTAGGTGTGGTGACTTATAGTGATTCCGTCTGTGTCGTTTAAGGACCGACCACTGGAGGCCCTCTTGTCATGTTGAACGCATGCCTCTCATATAGTTGGCCAGATAAGTTATTCCGACCGTGAAGCCGAGTAGCTCAACTCAGGCCAGGGACACGAGCAGTTAAAGTGCGCACCCTAGAGGCAGTAAGGATGTGTGGAGAGCCAATGGCATGAGTCCTAGGGCGGGTTCGAGTCCCGAGCTTCCTGGTAGATTGGTAGTATCTTTGAGGGTGCGACGCTGGTCTTACCCGCTATTTGGACCTGAGTTGTACCAAAGGTGACCTAATGTGACCTCGACGGGGGAAGTATGGGTGTGTGTTAGGAATAATTCCCCAGCTAGGTAGGAATCTATTCGAATCATCATCTCTCCCGGATAGTGAGAACTTGACATGAGCCCTCTTCATCGTAGTAATTGATGAAAGTGTTGGTTATGTGGGTTATGGAAATGCTCAACTTGATATAGTTACTATTGTGATGATTTAATGGTACACAACATGTTTGGCATAGGATAGATGCTAATCTAGAATGGAACATGAATAATAAACTTGTTATTCAAAAGTTAAAAGATACTAGATAAATATTAGCTTGTAGGCAAAGGATGTCCACCAACTCCACTTATAAGCCTTGCATGATCCTTGGTGTCTCTTATTTTTGGTTTATGATGGGTAACTCTAGCTGAGTACCTTCTCATACTCAGGGTTTATTTCCCTATTATTGCAGATAACATGTTGTACCACGGCTACTATAAGCACTGCTTTGCTCCTATAGTGGATGAGGAATATGACCATGGGCATGGTCATTCTATATATCATCTCACCCTTGTGCTTTTGTTGGAGATGACTGTGAAAATTGGCTATGTATCTAAACTACTGTTGATGTCGTTCAGAACTATGTTGCTTCCGCTACTGTTAAACTGATGTTGTAATAACTATGTTAGAACTTCGATGTATGACAAACTATTTGTGAACTTGTTGTAACATGTGACTTGTATGTTGAATCGTGTTCGATCTTGGCTTGTATGTTGGTTGATTCGAGATCCTTCGTGATACTCGACGGACTACCGGATTTATATGGGCTCAAGTGTGATGGTTTGACTACCTCGGTGGTTGCTATTGTACTTGTGCTCTTATAAATTGGATGGTTCAATTACAGTCATCTGCCAGCCATCGCCACCGCCTGCCGTCGTCTGGACGCCGCGTGGGAAGGGGGAGCGTGGTCTTGCCGCAGGCGCATTTTCCACCTCGGGCCATAGGGCACCACCAGGGTGCTGCTCGACGGCGCCGCGCGTGGCTCCGGCCACACACATGCACTGGCGAGGGGTACCACGGTGGCGCCACCATTGCGAGTTTCCCAGGTGCGAGCGGCTACGGTGGCTACAGTGGGCGGCGAAGAGAAAGAAAAAGGTAGAGAATGGATAGCCGGATGTGCTCCAGCGGAGTTTTTTTTCCCTCATCGACGCCGACGGCCACCGTGGCCGCCACCGCTATCGCCTCTGTGGTGAAGAGGAGAGGGTGGGAGAACGAATGAAAATGAGTTTACGGTTCGGGGGAGGAGGCAGGTGTCGGTGGAGGCGGGGTTTTGTTTCCCCGATCTACGCGCACAGCCGTCGGATGAGATTCGATGGTCACCGCTTAGTGGATCGAAAATGGCCCAGGCAGGTAGCAACTTTGCCGGCCCAGGCCTAGGTTACGGCCTGGGCGCGGCGCGCGCGGCGCGCGAGGCTGGTCATGGGCCGGTTTTGGCCACTGGGCCTTTGGGACGAATGCACAGTAATGAGTGTGAATTTATTTATTATTTTTCAGAAGCAAATTTTGATTAGTTTTTCATCTCTATTCAATTTTGAACCAACAGGATAAATTATTTAGAGAGTAGATAAGTACACAGTAAAATACTTCTGAAAAGTAGATAAATTATTTTTTCCATGTTTCCGCTGCAAAGTTTAATGTTTATTGTCTTCTAATTAAATTCAAACCAACGGGAGAATTTAATTCGAACAGCAGTTATATTTATTCAGTAAATTATGATTATGTTTATCCTCTAATTAAATTGGAACCAACGGAAAAATTTAAATTAGAGGAGTAGTCTGATTTGTTTATGTTAAATTATGGTATTGTTATTTTCTGACCAACGTTGATGATAACATTATTATAATGAGTTTAAGGTTGAAGTTTAAATCTCTGATAAATTTTACACCAACATGGTCAATTTTTCAGAGAGTAGATAAAGACCAAGAAATGCTCCTGAAATAATAGAATGTATTTTATTATCATGTTTCGCTGCAATGATGTTGATTATCTTCTAATTAAATTTGAACCATCAGAAGAATTTAATTTTGAAGAGTAGTTATATGTCTTTCAAGTTAATTTATGAGTTTTATGCATTAATTCTATTTTCTACCCAACGGTGATGTAGAATTAATGCATAAGCATCTTATAAGTTTTATTTTTTAACTGACGAGATCACTCGGCTGCATGCCAACGGGCTACAATGCTGGGGTATGTGAATGAAAAGACTTGAGTCAAGCCAGTTCAGGACAATTTTTTTTTGTTAGTTAACTAATTTTCTGATTAAATTAGAACCAACGGGAAGATTTAATTGGAAAATGAAGTATAGGTGAATGTTTTAGTCACCATGACTAAATTTTTCGTTATGGTAATTTGTATATAGATTTATCCCGCATGGGGAGAAGTTTGGCATAGTACTTATGCTAGTCAATCCCGCATGGCGGGGGAAGTTTTGTGATGACTCATGTTTTTGTATCCCGCATAGCGAGAGAAGATTGGGTAGCTCTTATGCTATCCTAGTATTGACCATGGCAAAATAGAAATGCGCTGTCATGGTCAATACTAATCAAAGGACAAGAAAAAGATACAAGCGTGACTTGCAAAAGTACAGTTAATAAAAGACCTCGTTGAGTTCTTGAAGTGGAATGAAGAAAGTGTACTCCTATACGGATCAAGAAATAACTTTGTTTGCATGACGTAATCATGTGAATGAAGTAAGTAATAAGTGTCTCCTCGGTCATAGTTTTCCTTAATAGTTCTCGAAATTATGGCAATAAAGTTTATGCCATATTTCGAGGAAGAAAATAGTAAGATCAATTAAGAAAGATACTCTTCATTAAGAGTGAGATAAAGATCAATTAAGAAAGATACTCTTCATTAAGAGTGAGATAAAGATTTTGATGAATGTGACCGTCGGTCATAACAATGATACCCCTAAGCAGAGAAACAACTAAATTCCTAAATTTTTTAAAGTTCCAAGAGGAAGATAGCGTAGTCACCATCAAAGATATTAAAGCGGTGCTTAAAGCGCCATATAAAGTTTTAACAGATTGAACCCAAATAAGAAATGGAAAGATACACTATCTTTATAAAAGATGGGACGATCTAGGGGAGCATGGTATGTAGAGACCTATGACTTGAAGAGAAGCGGGACTACGTGCCACTTCAGTGATTCAAAACAACGAATTTCTCGATACCTGTTGATATTGTATGACTTATACAACACCTGTTGTTGGCTCTTCAAAGAAGATGAATAATGTAAACAAGGATCTTGTGATACAGGAGCCTATAGAATCAATTGCCTCTTGGCAATGAAGAGTAACAACAGCCCCACATGAAAGTGCTAGTAGCTGAGGCCCTAGAAGGTCT